>OV815297.1:35422566-36664280 GCA_929108145.2 Limnephilus rhombicus
TTCTTTAACATGTTCGTTAAAATTAATTCTGTGTTTTTCTATATGATTAAATTTAGTATTCGTTTTCATATCTGTAGAATATTTTTCTTTTTTATTTGTATTATTTAGGCAGAGTTTCTGTGATATTTGTAAGTCTTCACTTTGGATAAGTTTGAAGTCTTTTATCATGTCTAATCCAATCAAAAAATCATACTTGAAATTGTGTTCATCAATAATGTACACATCAACTTTATTCTCCAATTCAAAAATTTTTATGTTTAACGTTGTCAAACCACTCGTCTTTTTAACACCATTAATCGTTACTAAATTTGCTTCATTCAAATTGTTTCCTTTTCCTTTTAGTTTCAATAATTTAGAATTAATTAGAGAAACATTTGAACCTGAATCATAAATTCCGTATATTTTTAATTTATCATTTAGTAATAGTTTGACTTTTATTAATGGTGTTACTATTAGTTTTTTTGATCATTTTCATTTAATTCAGTTTCTATCACTGAATTGTTTACATGTTTAATGGCATTTCTCTTAAATTTTTCATCCTCTTTTGTTTTGAACCAGCATGTAGCTTCAGGGTGGTAACGAATGCCCTTATTCAATTTTTCACAAATTTTACATGGATTTTTACCCCCATTTTTATTATGTTCTGCATTTCCAAATGTTTTCTTATTCATAAATCTTTTTTTGTTGACCATATGTTCATACTTGTTTACTTCATTAAACAAATCTACAGTATCTTGTAATCCTTCTCTATCGATCTTGTTAAGTATGAATTCTGGTAGTCCGGAAGCAACAAGATCTATCAAAGTACCGGTGTCAATTGATCTTCTCACATCCAATAGAAGTTTTTCTTTTCTCATAGCATAATCCAACAGAGAACCATCTTTGTATCTAAATGATAGTGCGTATGTGACAGGGTTCCATCCTTTGTTTGCAAATGATTCACAGAATTTGTTTTTCCATGTTGACCACTCTGAGTTCATTGTTAGTTTTATAATCATGGAACTGTACCAGTCTATACAAGATTTATCCATGAACAATCTGAGTATTTCTATTTTTTTTCCATCCATGGTCACATCAAACCGCAAACATTCTTTTTCAAACACTTCCATCCACTGGCTTGCATTTGTATTTTTAGTGCAGAATTTTTCTATAACAAACTTCTCAGCAATGTTTTTTAAGCTCTGTTGCTTATCTTCCATTAACTTTTCAATTAATTTTCCTAATGCATCTTCTTTTTGATGTACTTGTAAACTTTTTTCGTCCAATTCTTCGAGGTATTGGTCTCCAAACTGTAGGTTTCCATCTTCGTCTACATATGTTTTTTTTAGTTCTTCTGTCATGGTTAACCAGACTCTTCTAACCTGGTATCTTTTTTTCAAACTATTTTTTATTTTTCCAAAAGCACTAGTTTTCATTATCTCCTCGTGATAGCTGGCGGATCGTAGCATTTCTGGTATTGTAAACACTTTTCCATCACTTGTGACTATTTTTGTAATGCTAATAATATTTGATCTGCCATCGCATCCAGGTAATAGCGTAAATTCGAATTGAATTTTCTCCATTTTTGGTTTAAAACGAAATGTCGTTTTATAATATGTTGATAGGTTTAATTCCTTTTTATTAATTTCTAAATAAAACACTTGTGTTGCAAAGTTTTTTTTAACTAAGAAACGACATTTATGTTTATTAATATCACTTTGAATGGTTTTTTCTAACAATCAAATAATAGAATCACAAAACAAATGACAATCGATGATTGCATTCTAATTGACATTATAGGATTCAAATTTAAAGGGAATATATTTCCTTTACATATATCCAACTTTTCCTCACTTTGTACAAAAAAATTACCTGCCCACATTAAGCCCGCGTTCTATACTGATAACAATTTAGGTAAATTACTAAAAAACATTAAAGATAGAGATCATAAATTAAGCCACTCAGGCATTTACCAACTGTGTTGCAATGATTGTCCTTCGTTCTACATAGGTAAAACAACTAGAAATGTAAACATTAGAATCTCCGAACATTTAAGATGTTTAAATAATAATAATTTTTCAGAGTTTGCTAATCACCTAATTTCTACAGATCACACTTTTAATAAGGACACAGGGGTTAAAATTCTTCACTGTAACAATAAAAGCAAAAAATTAGATAATTTAGAAGCACTAGAAATCAGAAAATCCCTAAATAATAATGCTAGTATTTTGAATAACCAAATTAATTTATCTTTCAGTCCCATTCTAAATATTTTTCCAATTAACCGCTCTGTTCTTTCCGGAAATCCCGCAATTACCCCCACCCCTTTGCTCACCTCCCACTCAAACACCTAACATTCTGTATCATAGTTTAGTTATAATATTCTCCTGACGAAGGAAGGGTGCTTCTGAAACCGGTAGAGTGTTTTAAAATAAAAGTGGTCTTAAACAAATTTATGTGTTTTTTATTGTAAATTATGGCGAGCCACAAAGTTAGTGCTTTTTACCAATATGTAATATCGGCGAGTACGGCCAACAAAGCAAAATTATATAAAAACTTTTCTATTAAATATAGAATGCTGAGCTACCAGCGGTGTATAAAGAGTAAAGTGTTCCCAAATTATATTACCTGTAAATTCAATAAAATGTGCGTTTCTTCGAATAGTTCTGCATACCGAGCTAAGGTTGCTTGGTTAAAAGAGGATTTAAAAAGCGCGTTTAAACAAAGAAACGAGCTTAAACTTAAAATCATGCTTCTTCACACTGAACTAGTGCACGAACTACATCCAATCGAGTGGATTTTATTCGATGATAAAATAAGAACGTATACCTCGGAAAAAGCGTTCAAAAAACAAGGGAAATTAAATAAAAAACTTCAAAATCTGTGTAAATATAACATCAAAAATCAGTGTCCAGATAAACCAGAACATATTTTCTTCGATCGTGTGCAGAATCTATCTTCTCATGTGTTCCTCGCAGAAGAGATGAATTTATTATCTAAAGGACTAAAATATAATTTAAATTATAGTAAAAATAATATCCAAAGTGCTATTGAAAATGTGGCAGTAGATATTGAAACAGCTCTATCCTACCAACCTAAAACATTCCTGTACAAAAGTGCCGAAACCATTAAAAATCAAATAGAAAAAAATAAAATTAAAAAAGTCATCCACCCAGAGATTTTATGTATTAACAACATTCGAAAAACGTTGGCTGAAGAAGATTTAGTGCTTACCAGGGCGGACAAAGGAAATACAGTGATAGTAATGAATAGAATGGACTACCAGTGTAAAATGGAAGACTTTGTAAAAGGTGACGATTTCGTTATCTTAACGAAAGACCCCACTAATAAATTTCAAACAGATGTTAAAAATTCAATTAAAGCATGTAAATCTCGAATTTTCAAAGATGATTATCCTAACCAAAATAAATTTTTACAATCTAATCCCAAAATCCCCAAATTATACGGATTTTTGAAAATACATAAAAGCCATAAACCCATCAGACCTGTTGTGTCATGTTGTGCTTCCCCGAATTTCAAAATAGCTGCTCACATTACTAATGTCTTTAATAATATTAATGTATTTTCCCCAAAGTATACAATTAAGAACTCGTTTGAACTGATCAATGCAATTAAGGACTTGGTTATTCCCGATAATGCCAAACTAATTTCCTTTGATGTAATTAACTTATTCCCAAATGTTCCAACTACTGATTGCCAAAAAATTATTGTAGATATTTTAAATTCCTCCAATTTGGATACTGATATGATTAATGACCTGTCTCGGTTATTCAACATGTGCCTTAAGCAAAATTATTTTCAATATAACAACAATGTCTACCAACAGAATCAGGGGCTCCAACGAGTCCGCTGTTAGCAGACATTTTTATGGATAACTTAGAAAATAAGATTTTTAATTGTAATTCATCACTCTTAAATAATGTTCTAATTTGGAAGAGATACGTGGACGATATCTTCTGTATTTGGACAGGAACAGAGCGGCAACTGTCTAAATTCCTTCTTCTTATCAATTCATTCCATAAAAGCATCCAATTCACTTTAGAGGTAGGCAGTAATGCATCGATTAATTTTTTAGATTTAACACTTACTTCAATAAATAATAGAATTGATTTTAACATTTTTCGTAAACCGACGTACACAGATATAACTATACATAACATGTCAAATCATCCGGCTTCTCATAAACATTCTGCTTATCATTCAATGGTGCACCGGCTAGTAAAAATCCCTCTATCGTCTGTTAATTTCGCGATTGAACTTTCAAAAATTAAACAAATTGCTCTAAATAATGGTTATTCCACAAATTTAATTGATAAAATCCTAAATAAGAAACTTAAACTCATTTCAACTAATACATTTTTATTTGGTTCACCTGAAAATAATAATAAAATAATAAATCCCGTTCAATGGCGCAGAATTTTATATATATATAATATGTTGATAGGTTTAATTCCTTTTTATTAATTTCTAAATAAAACACTTGTGTTGCAAAGTTTTTTTTAACTAAGAAACGACATTTATGTTTATTAATATCACTTTGAATGGTTTTTTCTAACAATCAAATAATAGAATCACAAAACAAATGACAATCGATGATTGCATTCTAATTGACATTATAGGATTCAAATTTAAAGGGAATATATTTCCTTTACATCTCCCCCCCCCCCGCGGGAAAGAAAATTATTGCAAAAATTTTCATTCATCTTCGATATCCTCTTCATGGTTCATCAATGCAGGTGCTGGAATTAATTTCGAGATGTGGAAAAAATTTGATTCTAATTTTTTTCGACCAGTATTTATCTTGTAAATTGAGTTTGATAATTTTTCTATTATTTTGTAGGGTCCGATTCTCAATTCGTCGAGCTTCTTCCTGTTAAGTTTGTTTCCATTCTCCACAAAAACAGTATCACCAACTTTGAAGTTAATATGTCTCCTGGTTTTATCGTAAATCATCTTGTTGTAATTATGTGACTTTATAGTATTTTCCAGAGCTTTTTTTCTGTCTTGAATCAAATCGATGTCAGTCTTCTTAAGTTTTAACTCATTTGGCAAAATCGTAACATCTGTGCCGTTAAGTAGGTACTGAGGCGCATAACCAGTGACAGTGTGCTCCGTTTCATTATAGTTTTTTACACAATTACGGGCTATAGTTGTCCAAGCCACTTTTAAGTCATTTTCGTTGATTTTGCATCTAATTTTATTGACTAGCGTTTGATTTAATCTTTCATTTAATCCATTTGAGAAAGGCGAGTTTACTGCAGTAAAAATGATTGGAATATTTTTTTCATCCAAAAATTTTTTGAATTCTCTAGAATTAAGACCCGGATATTGGTCTGATAGTATCATGCCAATGTCATTAGTTTCTGTGGAGTTTAAGAGTTTGATGAAATCGTTGGTATTTTGAGTTTTTGACGTCAAAATATATGCAAACCTCGTGAAATGATCTGATAGCAGGTGCAAGTATCTCTTTGTTGACCGTGAACCCCCAAAACCACCTATCGTATCAATAGAACATATTTCAAAAGGTTTTGTTGCGGGACCCAAGTAGGACATCAATCCATATTTATTTTGACCTCTTGATTTGTTCTTTAAACATACTGCACAACTTTCGCAAGTTCTCTTTATATTGTTTGTCATGTTTTCTGATGTGTACCATGAGCTTATCATTTTTTGCATTTGATTAATTCCTATGTGACCTAGGTCTGTGTGAACATTTTTGATAAAATCTATGCTGAATTTTTCTGATAGAATTATTTTTTCTTTTTTTTTTACTTTCTTGTAATAAACATTATTCTTCGATATCAATTTATCTTTTCTGCACTGTATCTTCTCATTTTTGACCTGATCTTTTAAGATATCTTCTAATTTTATTAAGTTGACAACTTTTAATTGCTCATCTTGGTTCTCATCTGGTTCTAAGACTGGGTTTCTGCTTAGACAATCAGCTTCAATATTGTACTTTCCTGGAGAATATTTAATTTGAAAATCATATTGGGATAAGTAATATGTTAAGTCACCAAGCTCTTCATCGGTTCTAGATTTGATATTCATATTTTCCAGCGGTTTGTGATCTGAATAAACTGTAAATGGTTTTCCTATCAACCAGTATTGCCAGTATCTCACTGCCTCTTTTATAGCTAAGCATTCTAAGTAAATTGCTTTTTTCTTTTTCTGTGCGCTGTTTAATTTTTTCGAAAAGTAAGCAACAGGTTTTTCTTTTCCATCAGATTGTGTCTGTTTTAAAATAGCTCCAACACCCTCTATAGAAGCATCTGTATATATATTAATTGGTTAATCTTGATCAAAAATTTCCAAGATCGGTTGTGAGCATATTAGGTTTTTCATCGTTTCAAAAGCATTTTGGCATTTATCAGTCCAAATAAACTTTTGATTTTTCCTTAATAAATTATGCAAAGGATCTAGTATTATTGCACTCTTCGGAATGTACTCATGATAAAAGTTGATTTTTCCTAGAAATTGTCACACATTCTTTTGTGTTTTTGGAATAGGAAAATTCTTTATTGAAATCAAATTATCCTTTACTGGCTTGACTGAATTATTCTGAATTATATGACCCAGATATTTTACCATATCTGATGCAAATGTGCATTTTGTAAATTTTAATCTAAAACCTTCTGTTTTGATTGCATTCAGCAGCTTTGTCAGATGATCAATGTGTTCAGCAAAAGTTTTTGAAAAAATAAGAATGTCATCTATGTAATTGACAGCAAATTCGTTTAGTTTATATTTTCTCAATATATTGCTTAATATCCTCTGAAAAATTGCCGGAGAAGTCTTCAATCCAAAAGGCAGGCAGGTCCATTGATAATGTCCCTCCTGTGTTACAAATCCTGTTTTTTTTTGTCTTCAATCCGCAATGGAATAGACCAAAAGGCTGAGTTTATATCCAGCGTTGAAAAAAATTTGCAATTTCTGGTCTTTGTCATTAGGTCTTCAATCAATGGAAATGGTTGAGCTTGAGGTATTACTATTTTATTTAAGTCTCTGAAGTCTATGCATAATCTGGATCTTTTGTTTTCTTCTTTTTTAAATGCTAGAGTGACCGGTGCAGCAAATGGACTGTACGACTCTTCTATCAGTTTATTGTCTAATAATTTTGCTATTTGCTCTTCTATTTCCTTTTTATCTTCTACACTGCATCTGTAAGGCCTCTTACTACAATATTTATCCACTAATAAGTCTATCTTCGCTTCATATCCATTGACAGTGCCAACATCATATTTACTCTTCGCGAACACTGATGTGTATTTGTCTATTAGTTCATTTATTTCTGTTTTTTTATCATTATTTAAATGATTCATTGTTATTTTAAAATCTTCTTCTTTAACATGTTCGTTAAAATTAATTCTGTGTTTTTCTATATGATTAAATTTAGTATTCGTTTTCATATCTGTAGAATATTTTTCTTTTTTATTTGTATTATTTAGGCAGAGTTTCTGTGATATTTGTAAGTCTTCACTTTGGATAAGTTTGAAGTCTTTTATCATGTCTAATCCAATCAAAAAATCATACTTGAAATTGTGTTCATCAATAATGTACACATCAACTTTATTCTCCAATTCAAAAATTTTTATGTTTAACGTTGTCAAACCACTCGTCTTTTTAACACCATTAATCGTTACTAAATTTGCTTCATTCAAATTGTTTCCTTTTCCTTTTAGTTTCAATAATTTAGAATTAATTAGAGAAACATTTGAACCTGAATCATAAATTCCGTATATTTTTAATTTATCATTTAGTAATAGTTTGACTTTTATTAATGGTGTTACTATTAGTTTTTTTGATCATTTTCATTTAATTCAGTTTCTATCACTGAATTGTTTACATGTTTAATGGCATTTCTCTTAAATTTTTCATCCTCTTTTGTTTTGAACCAGCATGTAGCTTCAGGGTGGTAACGAATGCCCTTATTCAATTTTTCACAAATTTTACATGGATTTTTACCCCCATTTTTATTATGTTCTGCATTTCCAAATGTTTTCTTATTCATAAATCTTTTTTTGTTGACCATATGTTCATACTTGTTTACTTCATTAAACAAATCTACAGTATCTTGTAATCCTTCTCTATCGATCTTGTTAAGTATGAATTCTGGTAGTCCGGAAGCAACAAGATCTATCAAAGTACCGGTGTCAATTGATCTTCTCACATCCAATAGAAGTTTTTCTTTTCTCATAGCATAATCCAACAGAGAACCATCTTTGTATCTAAATGATAGTGCGTATGTGACAGGGTTCCATCCTTTGTTTGCAAATGATTCACAGAATTTGTTTTTCCATGTTGACCACTCTGAGTTCATTGTTAGTTTTATAATCATGGAACTGTACCAGTCTATACAAGATTTATCCATGAACAATCTGAGTATTTCTATTTTTTTTCCATCCATGGTCACATCAAACCGCAAACATTCTTTTTCAAACACTTCCATCCACTGGCTTGCATTTGTATTTTTAGTGCAGAATTTTTCTATAACAAACTTCTCAGCAATGTTTTTTAAGCTCTGTTGCTTATCTTCCATTAACTTTTCAATTAATTTTCCTAATGCATCTTCTTTTTGATGTACTTGTAAACTTTTTTCGTCCAATTCTTCGAGGTATTGGTCTCCAAACTGTAGGTTTCCATCTTCGTCTACATATGTTTTTTTTAGTTCTTCTGTCATGGTTAACCAGACTCTTCTAACCTGGTATCTTTTTTTCAAACTATTTTTTATTTTTCCAAAAGCACTAGTTTTCATTATCTCCTCGTGATAGCTGGCGGATCGTAGCATTTCTGGTATTGTAAACACTTTTCCATCACTTGTGACTATTTTTGTAATGCTAATAATATTTGATCTGCCATCGCATCCAGGTAATAGCGTAAATTCGAATTGAATTTTCTCCATTTTTGGTTTAAAACGAAATGTCGTTTTATAATATGTTGATAGGTTTAATTCCTTTTTATTAATTTCTAAATAAAACACTTGTGTTGCAAAGTTTTTTTTAACTAAGAAACGACATTTATGTTTATTAATATCACTTTGAATGGTTTTTTCTAACAATCAAATAATAGAATCACAAAACAAATGACAATCGATGATTGCATTCTAATTGACATTATAGGATTCAAATTTAAAGGGAATATATTTCCTTTACATATATCCAACTTTTCCTCACTTTGTACAAAAAAATTACCTGCCCACATTAAGCCCGCGTTCTATACTGATAACAATTTAGGTAAATTACTAAAAAACATTAAAGATAGAGATCATAAATTAAGCCACTCAGGCATTTACCAACTGTGTTGCAATGATTGTCCTTCGTTCTACATAGGTAAAACAACTAGAAATGTAAACATTAGAATCTCCGAACATTTAAGATGTTTAAATAATAATAATTTTTCAGAGTTTGCTAATCACCTAATTTCTACAGATCACACTTTTAATAAGGACACAGGGGTTAAAATTCTTCACTGTAACAATAAAAGCAAAAAATTAGATAATTTAGAAGCACTAGAAATCAGAAAATCCCTAAATAATAATGCTAGTATTTTGAATAACCAAATTAATTTATCTTTCAGTCCCATTCTAAATATTTTTCCAATTAACCGCTCTGTTCTTTCCGGAAATCCCGCAATTACCCCCACCCCTTTGCTCACCTCCCACTCAAACACCTAACATTCTGTATCATAGTTTAGTTATAATATTCTCCTGACGAAGGAAGGGTGCTTCTGAAACCGGTAGAGTGTTTTAAAATAAAAGTGGTCTTAAACAAATTTATGTGTTTTTTATTGTAAATTATGGCGAGCCACAAAGTTAGTGCTTTTTACCAATATGTAATATCGGCGAGTACGGCCAACAAAGCAAAATTATATAAAAACTTTTCTATTAAATATAGAATGCTGAGCTACCAGCGGTGTATAAAGAGTAAAGTGTTCCCAAATTATATTACCTGTAAATTCAATAAAATGTGCGTTTCTTCGAATAGTTCTGCATACCGAGCTAAGGTTGCTTGGTTAAAAGAGGATTTAAAAAGCGCGTTTAAACAAAGAAACGAGCTTAAACTTAAAATCATGCTTCTTCACACTGAACTAGTGCACGAACTACATCCAATCGAGTGGATTTTATTCGATGATAAAATAAGAACGTATACCTCGGAAAAAGCGTTCAAAAAACAAGGGAAATTAAATAAAAAACTTCAAAATCTGTGTAAATATAACATCAAAAATCAGTGTCCAGATAAACCAGAACATATTTTCTTCGATCGTGTGCAGAATCTATCTTCTCATGTGTTCCTCGCAGAAGAGATGAATTTATTATCTAAAGGACTAAAATATAATTTAAATTATAGTAAAAATAATATCCAAAGTGCTATTGAAAATGTGGCAGTAGATATTGAAACAGCTCTATCCTACCAACCTAAAACATTCCTGTACAAAAGTGCCGAAACCATTAAAAATCAAATAGAAAAAAATAAAATTAAAAAAGTCATCCACCCAGAGATTTTATGTATTAACAACATTCGAAAAACGTTGGCTGAAGAAGATTTAGTGCTTACCAGGGCGGACAAAGGAAATACAGTGATAGTAATGAATAGAATGGACTACCAGTGTAAAATGGAAGACTTTGTAAAAGGTGACGATTTCGTTATCTTAACGAAAGACCCCACTAATAAATTTCAAACAGATGTTAAAAATTCAATTAAAGCATGTAAATCTCGAATTTTCAAAGATGATTATCCTAACCAAAATAAATTTTTACAATCTAATCCCAAAATCCCCAAATTATACGGATTTTTGAAAATACATAAAAGCCATAAACCCATCAGACCTGTTGTGTCATGTTGTGCTTCCCCGAATTTCAAAATAGCTGCTCACATTACTAATGTCTTTAATAATATTAATGTATTTTCCCCAAAGTATACAATTAAGAACTCGTTTGAACTGATCAATGCAATTAAGGACTTGGTTATTCCCGATAATGCCAAACTAATTTCCTTTGATGTAATTAACTTATTCCCAAATGTTCCAACTACTGATTGCCAAAAAATTATTGTAGATATTTTAAATTCCTCCAATTTGGATACTGATATGATTAATGACCTGTCTCGGTTATTCAACATGTGCCTTAAGCAAAATTATTTTCAATATAACAACAATGTCTACCAACAGAATCAGGGGCTCCAACGAGTCCGCTGTTAGCAGACATTTTTATGGATAACTTAGAAAATAAGATTTTTAATTGTAATTCATCACTCTTAAATAATGTTCTAATTTGGAAGAGATACGTGGACGATATCTTCTGTATTTGGACAGGAACAGAGCGGCAACTGTCTAAATTCCTTCTTCTTATCAATTCATTCCATAAAAGCATCCAATTCACTTTAGAGGTAGGCAGTAATGCATCGATTAATTTTTTAGATTTAACACTTACTTCAATAAATAATAGAATTGATTTTAACATTTTTCGTAAACCGACGTACACAGATATAACTATACATAACATGTCAAATCATCCGGCTTCTCATAAACATTCTGCTTATCATTCAATGGTGCACCGGCTAGTAAAAATCCCTCTATCGTCTGTTAATTTCGCGATTGAACTTTCAAAAATTAAACAAATTGCTCTAAATAATGGTTATTCCACAAATTTAATTGATAAAATCCTAAATAAGAAACTTAAACTCATTTCAACTAATACATTTTTATTTGGTTCACCTGAAAATAATAATAAAATAATAAATCCCGTTCAATGGCGCAGAATTTTATATATATATAATATGTTGATAGGTTTAATTCCTTTTTATTAATTTCTAAATAAAACACTTGTGTTGCAAAGTTTTTTTTAACTAAGAAACGACATTTATGTTTATTAATATCACTTTGAATGGTTTTTTCTAACAATCAAATAATAGAATCACAAAACAAATGACAATCGATGATTGCATTCTAATTGACATTATAGGATTCAAATTTAAAGGGAATATATTTCCTTTACATCTCCCCCCCCCCGCGGGAAAGAAAATTATTGCAAAAATTTTCATTCATCTTCGATATCCTCTTCATGGTTCATCAATGCAGGTGCTGGAATTAATTTCGAGATGTGGAAAAAATTTGATTCTAATTTTTTTCGACCAGTATTTATCTTGTAAATTGAGTTTGATAATTTTTCTATTATTTTGTAGGGTCCGATTCTCAATTCGTCGAGCTTCTTCCTGTTAAGTTTGTTTCCATTCTCCACAAAAACAGTATCACCAACTTTGAAGTTAATATGTCTCCTGGTTTTATCGTAAATCATCTTGTTGTAATTATGTGACTTTATAGTATTTTCCAGAGCTTTTTTTCTGTCTTGAATCAAATCGATGTCAGTCTTCTTAAGTTTTAACTCATTTGGCAAAATCGTAACATCTGTGCCGTTAAGTAGGTACTGAGGCGCATAACCAGTGACAGTGTGCTCCGTTTCATTATAGTTTTTTACACAATTACGGGCTATAGTTGTCCAAGCCACTTTTAAGTCATTTTCGTTGATTTTGCATCTAATTTTATTGACTAGCGTTTGATTTAATCTTTCATTTAATCCATTTGAGAAAGGCGAGTTTACTGCAGTAAAAATGATTGGAATATTTTTTTCATCCAAAAATTTTTTGAATTCTCTAGAATTAAGACCCGGATATTGGTCTGATAGTATCATGCCAATGTCATTAGTTTCTGTGGAGTTTAAGAGTTTGATGAAATCGTTGGTATTTTGAGTTTTTGACGTCAAAATATATGCAAACCTCGTGAAATGATCTGATAGCAGGTGCAAGTATCTCTTTGTTGACCGTGAACCCCCAAAACCACCTATCGTATCAATAGAACATATTTCAAAAGGTTTTGTTGCGGGACCCAAGTAGGACATCAATCCATATTTATTTTGACCTCTTGATTTGTTCTTTAAACATACTGCACAACTTTCGCAAGTTCTCTTTATATTGTTTGTCATGTTTTCTGATGTGTACCATGAGCTTATCATTTTTTGCATTTGATTAATTCCTATGTGACCTAGGTCTGTGTGAACATTTTTGATAAAATCTATGCTGAATTTTTCTGATAGAATTATTTTTTCTTTTTTTTTTACTTTCTTGTAATAAACATTATTCTTCGATATCAATTTATCTTTTCTGCACTGTATCTTCTCATTTTTGACCTGATCTTTTAAGATATCTTCTAATTTTATTAAGTTGACAACTTTTAATTGCTCATCTTGGTTCTCATCTGGTTCTAAGACTGGGTTTCTGCTTAGACAATCAGCTTCAATATTGTACTTTCCTGGAGAATATTTAATTTGAAAATCATATTGGGATAAGTAATATGTTAAGTCACCAAGCTCTTCATCGGTTCTAGATTTGATATTCATATTTTCCAGCGGTTTGTGATCTGAATAAACTGTAAATGGTTTTCCTATCAACCAGTATTGCCAGTATCTCACTGCCTCTTTTATAGCTAAGCATTCTAAGTAAATTGCTTTTTTCTTTTTCTGTGCGCTGTTTAATTTTTTCGAAAAGTAAGCAACAGGTTTTTCTTTTCCATCAGATTGTGTCTGTTTTAAAATAGCTCCAACACCCTCTATAGAAGCATCTGTATATATATTAATTGGTTAATCTTGATCAAAAATTTCCAAGATCGGTTGTGAGCATATTAGGTTTTTCATCGTTTCAAAAGCATTTTGGCATTTATCAGTCCAAATAAACTTTTGATTTTTCCTTAATAAATTATGCAAAGGATCTAGTATTATTGCACTCTTCGGAATGTACTCATGATAAAAGTTGATTTTTCCTAGAAATTGTCGCACATTCTTTTGTGTTTTTGGAATAGGAAAATTCTTTATTGAAATCAAATTATCCTTTACTGGCTTGACTGAATTATTCTGAATTATATGACCCAGATATTTTACCATATCTGATGCAAATGTGCATTTTGTAAATTTTAATCTAAAACCTTCTGTTTTGATTGCATTCAGCAGCTTTGTCAGATGATCAATGTGTTCAGCAAAAGTTTTTGAAAAAATAAGAATGTCATCTATGTAATTGACAGCAAATTCGTTTAGTTTATATTTTCTCAATATATTGCTTAATATCCTCTGAAAAATTGCCGGAGAAGTCTTCAATCCAAAAGGCAGGCAGGTCCATTGATAATGTCCCTCCTGTGTTACAAATCCTGTTTTTTTTTGTCTTCAATCCGCAATGGAATAGACCAAAAGGCTGAGTTTATATCCAGCGTTGAAAAAAATTTGCAATTTCTGGTCTTTGTCATTAGGTCTTCAATCAATGGAAATGGTTGAGCTTGAGGTATTACTATTTTATTTAAGTCTCTGAAGTCTATGCATAATCTGGATCTTTTGTTTTCTTCTTTTTTAAATGCTAGAGTGACCGGTGCAGCAAATGGACTGTACGACTCTTCTATCAGTTTATTGTCTAATAATTTTGCTATTTGCTCTTCTATTTCCTTTTTATCTTCTACACTGCATCTGTAAGGCCTCTTACTACAATATTTATCCACTAATAAGTCTATCTTCGCTTCATATCCATTGACAGTGCCAACATCATATTTACTCTTCGCGAACACTGATGTGTATTTGTCTATTAGTTCATTTATTTCTGTTTTTTTATCATTATTTAAATGATTCATTGTTATTTTAAAATCTTCTTCTTTAACATGTTCGTTAAAATTAATTCTGTGTTTTTCTATATGATTAAATTTAGTATTCGTTTTCATATCTGTAGAATATTTTTCTTTTTTATTTGTATTATTTAGGCAGAGTTTCTGTGATATTTGTAAGTCTTCACTTTGGATAAGTTTGAAGTCTTTTATCATGTCTAATCCAATCAAAAAATCATACTTGAAATTGTGTTCATCAATAATGTACACATCAACTTTATTCTCCAATTCAAAAATTTTTATGTTTAACGTTGTCAAACCACTCGTCTTTTTAACACCATTAATCGTTACTAAATTTGCTTCATTCAAATTGTTTCCTTTTCCTTTTAGTTTCAATAATTTAGAATTAATTAGAGAAACATTTGAACCTGAATCATAAATTCCGTATATTTTTAATTTATCATTTAGTAATAGTTTGACTTTTATTAATGGTGTTACTATTAGTTTTTTTGATCATTTTCATTTAATTCAGTTTCTATCACTGAATTGTTTACATGTTTAATGGCATTTCTCTTAAATTTTTCATCCTCTTTTGTTTTGAACCAGCATGTAGCTTCAGGGTGGTAACGAATGCCCTTATTCAATTTTTCACAAATTTTACATGGATTTTTACCCCCATTTTTATTATGTTCTGCATTTCCAAATGTTTTCTTATTCATAAATCTTTTTTTGTTGACCATATGTTCATACTTGTTTACTTCATTAAACAAATCTACAGTATCTTGTAATCCTTCTCTATCGATCTTGTTAAGTATGAATTCTGGTAGTCCGGAAGCAACAAGATCTATCAAAGTACCGGTGTCAATTGATCTTCTCACATCCAATAGAAGTTTTTCTTTTCTCATAGCATAATCCAACAGAGAACCATCTTTGTATCTAAATGATAGTGCGTATGTGACAGGGTTCCATCCTTTGTTTGCAAATGATTCACAGAATTTGTTTTTCCATGTTGACCACTCTGAGTTCATTGTTAGTTTTATAATCATGGAACTGTACCAGTCTATACAAGATTTATCCATGAACAATCTGAGTATTTCTATTTTTTTTCCATCCATGGTCACATCAAACCGCAAACATTCTTTTTCAAACACTTCCATCCACTGGCTTGCATTTGTATTTTTAGTGCAGAATTTTTCTATAACAAACTTCTCAGCAATGTTTTTTAAGCTCTGTTGCTTATCTTCCATTAACTTTTCAATTAATTTTCCTAATGCATCTTCTTTTTGATGTACTTGTAAACTTTTTTCGTCCAATTCTTCGAGGTATTGGTCTCCAAACTGTAGGTTTCCATCTTCGTCTACATATGTTTTTTTTAGTTCTTCTGTCATGGTTAACCAGACTCTTCTAACCTGGTATCTTTTTTTCAAACTATTTTTTATTTTTCCAAAAGCACTAGTTTTCATTATCTCCTCGTGATAGCTGGCGGATCGTAGCATTTCTGGTATTGTAAACACTTTTCCATCACTTGTGACTATTTTTGTAATGCTAATAATATTTGATCTGCCATCGCATCCAGGTAATAGCGTAAATTCGAATTGAATTTTCTCCATTTTTGGTTTAAAACGAAATGTCGTTTTATAATATGTTGATAGGTTTAATTCCTTTTTATTAATTTCTAAATAAAACACTTGTGTTGCAAAGTTTTTTTTAACTAAGAAACGACATTTATGTTTATTAATATCACTTTGAATGGTTTTTTCTAACAATCAAATAATAGAATCACAAAACAAATGACAATCGATGATTGCATTCTAATTGACATTATAGGATTCAAATTTAAAGGGAATATATTTCCTTTACATATATCCAACTTTTCCTCACTTTGTACAAAAAAATTACCTGCCCACATTAAGCCCGCGTTCTATACTGATAACAATTTAGGTAAATTACTAAAAAACATTAAAGATAGAGATCATAAATTAAGCCACTCAGGCATTTACCAACTGTGTTGCAATGATTGTCCTTCGTTCTACATAGGTAAAACAACTAGAAATGTAAACATTAGAATCTCCGAACATTTAAGATGTTTAAATAATAATAATTTTTCAGAGTTTGCTAATCACCTAATTTCTACAGATCACACTTTTAATAAGGACACAGGGGTTAAAATTCTTCACTGTAACAATAAAAGCAAAAAATTAGATAATTTAGAAGCACTAGAAATCAGAAAATCCCTAAATAATAATGCTAGTATTTTGAATAACCAAATTAATTTATCTTTCAGTCCCATTCTAAATATTTTTCCAATTAACCGCTCTGTTCTTTCCGGAAATCCCGCAATTACCCCCACCCCTTTGCTCACCTCCCACTCAAACACCTAACATTCTGTATCATAGTTTAGTTATAATATTCTCCTGACGAAGGAAGGGTGCTTCTGAAACCGGTAGAGTGTTTTAAAATAAAAGTGGTCTTAAACAAATTTATGTGTTTTTTATTGTAAATTATGGCGAGCCACAAAGTTAGTGCTTTTTACCAATATGTAATATCGGCGAGTACGGCCAACAAAGCAAAATTATATAAAAACTTTTCTATTAAATATAGAATGCTGAGCTACCAGCGGTGTATAAAGAGTAAAGTGTTCCCAAATTATATTACCTGTAAATTCAATAAAATGTGCGTTTCTTCGAATAGTTCTGCATACCGAGCTAAGGTTGCTTGGTTAAAAGAGGATTTAAAAAGCGCGTTTAAACAAAGAAACGAGCTTAAACTTAAAATCATGCTTCTTCACACTGAACTAGTGCACGAACTACATCCAATCGAGTGGATTTTATTCGATGATAAAATAAGAACGTATACCTCGGAAAAAGCGTTCAAAAAACAAGGGAAATTAAATAAAAAACTTCAAAATCTGTGTAAATATAACATCAAAAATCAGTGTCCAGATAAACCAGAACATATTTTCTTCGATCGTGTGCAGAATCTATCTTCTCATGTGTTCCTCGCAGAAGAGATGAATTTATTATCTAAAGGACTAAAATATAATTTAAATTATAGTAAAAATAATATCCAAAGTGCTATTGAAAATGTGGCAGTAGATATTGAAACAGCTCTATCCTACCAACCTAAAACATTCCTGTACAAAAGTGCCGAAACCATTAAAAATCAAATAGAAAAAAATAAAATTAAAAAAGTCATCCACCCAGAGATTTTATGTATTAACAACATTCGAAAAACGTTGGCTGAAGAAGATTTAGTGCTTACCAGGGCGGACAAAGGAAATACAGTGATAGTAATGAATAGAATGGACTACCAGTGTAAAATGGAAGACTTTGTAAAAGGTGACGATTTCGTTATCTTAACGAAAGACCCCACTAATAAATTTCAAACAGATGTTAAAAATTCAATTAAAGCATGTAAATCTCGAATTTTCAAAGATGATTATCCTAACCAAAATAAATTTTTACAATCTAATCCCAAAATCCCCAAATTATACGGATTTTTGAAAATACATAAAAGCCATAAACCCATCAGACCTGTTGTGTCATGTTGTGCTTCCCCGAATTTCAAAATAGCTGCTCACATTACTAATGTCTTTAATAATATTAATGTATTTTCCCCAAAGTATACAATTAAGAACTCGTTTGAACTGATCAATGCAATTAAGGACTTGGTTATTCCCGATAATGCCAAACTAATTTCCTTTGATGTAATTAACTTATTCCCAAATGTTCCAACTACTGATTGCCAAAAAATTATTGTAGATATTTTAAATTCCTCCAATTTGGATACTGATATGATTAATGACCTGTCTCGGTTATTCAACATGTGCCTTAAGCAAAATTATTTTCAATATAACAACAATGTCTACCAACAGAATCAGGGGCTCCAACGAGTCCGCTGTTAGCAGACATTTTTATGGATAACTTAGAAAATAAGATTTTTAATTGTAATTCATCACTCTTAAATAATGTTCTAATTTGGAAGAGATACGTGGACGATATCTTCTGTATTTGGACAGGAACAGAGCGGCAACTGTCTAAATTCCTTCTTCTTATCAATTCATTCCATAAAAGCATCCAATTCACTTTAGAGGTAGGCAGTAATGCATCGATTAATTTTTTAGATTTAACACTTACTTCAATAAATAATAGAATTGATTTTAACATTTTTCGTAAACCGACGTACACAGATATAACTATACATAACATGTCAAATCATCCGGCTTCTCATAAACATTCTGCTTATCATTCAATGGTGCACCGGCTAGTAAAAATCCCTCTATCGTCTGTTAATTTCGCGATTGAACTTTCAAAAATTAAACAAATTGCTCTAAATAATGGTTATTCCACAAATTTAATTGATAAAATCCTAAATAAGAAACTTAAACTCATTTCAACTAATACATTTTTATTTGGTTCACCTGAAAATAATAATAAAATAATAAATCCCGTTCAATGGCGCAGAATTTTATATATATCCAACTTTTCCTCACTTAGTACAAAAAAATTACCTGCCCACATTAAGCCCGCGTTCTATACTGATAACAATTTAGGTAAATTACTAAAAAACATTAAAGATAGAGATCATAAATTAAGCCACTCAGGCATTTACCAACTGTGTTGCAATGATTGTCCTTCGTTCTACATAGGTAAAACAACTAGAAATGTAAACATTAGAATCTCCGAACATTTAAGATGCTTAAATAATAATAATTTTTCAGAGTTTGCTAATCACCTAATTTCTACAGATCACACTTTTAATAAGGACACAGGGGTTAAAATTCTTCACTGTAACAATAAAAGCAAAAAATTAGATAATTTAGAAGCACTAGAAATCAGAAAATCCCTAAATAATAATGCTAGTATTTTGAATAACCAAATTAATTTATCTTTCAGTCCCATTCTAAATATTTTTCCAATTAACCGCTCTGTTCTTTCCGGAAATCCCGCAATTACCCCCACCCCTTTGCTCACCTCCCACTCAAACACCTAACATTCTGTATCATAGTTTAGTTATAATATTCTCCTGACGAAGGAAGGGTGCTTCTGAAACCGGTAGAGTGTTTTAAAATAAAAGTGGTCTTAAACAAATTTATGTGTTTTTTATTGTAAATTATGGCGAGCCACAAAGTTAGTGCTTTTTACCAATATGTACTAGATTTGGTTTTAGTCTGTATTTGATATCAGTATATTTTCTATTTCTGATCTCCCTATATTTAGTATCCAGCTTTTTATTTGAAATTTAAATGTCATAATGTTGAGGTTTTTGAGTGAGAGTGGTATTTTATTGTAGAGTTTAATGCCATAATATAAGAACCTTTTTTGCCCAAATGTTGTGTTAGTAGTTACTTGTTGGATAAGTTTTTGACCATGAGATCTAGTGTTTCTAATGTACGTATTAATTGTTATTTCTTGGGTTTTGTACTTATGAATGTAAATGAGTATAGTTTTAGAATATAGTTGTTTAATTGACATGATGTTGAGATTGTTGAAGATTTCGTCAGTGCTAGTTCTTACAGGAACTTTCAGTATAATTTTCATTATGGCTTTTTGAGTTTTAATTAGTGGATTTAGTATGTTTTTATTTGCACTGCCCCATCCGATAATACCGTATTCTAAAAGTGATTTGCAGAGAGCCATTTAAATTTTGATTAAGTCTTTTTTAATGAGGACATTCCTGATAGTTTTGAAAAAATAACTTAGTTTTTATAATATATAAATAAATGGAGTGGGCTGGCAAGTGGGCAGTGGGCAGGGTGCTGGCAAGCGGGCCGTGTGGATTTGTTTTAACAGATGGCATTGGTTATAAAAGTTGGGTAATGACTTGGAGTTATTTTTCGTTAGCCACAGCAACGTGTTGCCGGATCTGCTAGTAAGACATAAAAATAAAATAAAGCAAAGTCGATCTTTGGACTTCGGTTCCCGTTTGTCCAGTCTGTGTCCGAGACAAGACGAACCATTCGTATCTACTTATCAGAATATTATTATCTCTAAAAGTATATTAATATGATATTTGTTGGAGAAGAAGACAGGAAGATGCTATGCCAGAGATTTGTATCTTTTCATCAGCATTAATTCTGGTTCAGATCAAGAGATATGCAGATAGCATCACAGCTGCCGTAATGTCGGTAGGTACTGACTTCAAATAAATCTATTTTGAACTCGAGTATTATAAACTGCCGACGTTAGCTTGAATAAACATAGCACGGGTATTTCTCACACTGTCCGTCAAAGCATCTCTCAGACTATCTGCGCTGCATTCCTTTGTACAAATCAAGCATTCAAAGTGAAAACTGTATAATATATTTAGAGAGATGGGAAGGCTGCTAGAGATGTTAAAAGAAGGATAAAAATAGGTAACTCCATTAATGAAGGACTGAATGCGGTTGGCGAAATAAAACAAGACTGTCCAAAGAAGAAATATCCTGATGTATGGCAGTGAGACATAGAACTGGCAGAGGAGAAATTTTTAAGTAAAGAAGGGAAAGGAAAAATGTACGAGGGATGGGTAGAAATATGGGAGTCAAAGTATCCAGGAGTGACGGACGTAAGAATCCATCTCTCCCATTGCGGTGCAAGGCGATGAATCGAGAGAGTACGGCTAAGGGGATCAAAAGATCTCCATCAATCAATCTCTCTCGATCCGGTCCGCCACGCAGTAGGTAGGCAAACGTATCCGCCTCCAAAATCTAGAAAAACCTAACACCATGAATCCTGGAAATCCTTCGAAGTCATTATACATAACTAACCACTTAGGGCGACCTGTGGCAGAGGTGTTGGATATCCAATAAATGGTTCAGATGAACAAAGAAAGGAGTGTAAGAAGAAGAAGAATGAGAAAAGAACCTGAGATGATGCTAATGTGAATGATAAACGAAGTCGGGAACTTCCGAGGAAGGCACGGCACGGTCGAGTGAACCAAATACTTGGGCCGGATCTTAAAGCATAGGTTCTCAAGGTGGGCTCTATAACTCCCCCTTGTCGGCATTTCGGACTTTCAGGGGGGAGGTAGAAGACCCAGAGAAAATTAGGGGGAGTTGAGATGGTAAAACTCTCTACGGTTACAGCTGATGCCTCAAAACTTCTCTCAACCATGGCAAACCAGAGCTCGGGGTCGTTTGGGCAGAATGGAGGTATTCGCACCGCCACACAATTTACTTCGGGCGGTGTACCCGTCGATGTCGATGATCCAATTGGGAGAGACATTGGGAGATAAATTATTTATAATTTATTTAAATCGTAGTACTTTGGAAAAAAACTTCATAAATTCGTATGTCGGAGGTCACCACTGTAGCAATCAGACGTGCTACGTAAACGTGTAAAGAAAACACTAGATTTAACTGTTCATAGTTTTTTACTAAGCAGTAAAATTTACAATAATATCGGAATACCGGAGCGTGACAGAAGTAAAAATAACGAGATCATTTGTTTTGGCTTGCCGTTCTAAAAGAATAATATACAGGGAATTTGAATTCTCCGGTACTTTCCGTAAGGTGCGACGATATGCCGAATATTTCAGCGCAGGTAGGTAAGTACTTCTCGCAGCGCAGGTAGGTAAGTTGGCTCGCCACATATATTATATTATTATAGCGATTTGACACCATATCATGAATACAAGACGGAAAGAGGGCTAGAAAAAAAAATTCTCAAAGTAGGTAGTGGGAAAAATAGGGTTGAGAATCTATGACTTCAAGAGTCAGAATGCTAGAAAGGTATTATGAATGTGACTGAAGCAAGGCTGAGTTGTTTAATGTATTTATTTTTATTAAAAAATATATAATAATCAAAATTTCTACACAGATAACATTATCAGATTCCTTTTAGTCGATTAGAACTGTCAAACAAATTGATTTAGGATTCTAAAGATGCTTGCAAAACTCGAACCTTTATTATATCTACAATTTGATGGTGTTGATATAACATACTGAACACAAACATTACACTTTTGAATGTAGCTATAACTTTGTGGTTATTCATTATAGATAACAGAAACAATGTTACTTTTTTTGAACCACTTGTATATTTGAGTAAAGCCGACCGGTTTCGGAACGACCGTTCCTTCTTCAGTATACGTTTGCCCTGACGAAGGAACGGTCGTTCCGAAACCGGTCGGCTTTACTCAAATATACAAGTGGTTCAAACAAAGTATCATTGTTTCATTTACTTTACAAACATTACAATTTACAAGTAAACTGCAACCTTGCACTTCATGATTAGTTTTTTAGAACAGCAACCTCTTAGTTAGAAACTAATGCTGGCTGGGTCATAATTGCATTCACACCTGTACTGCAACTTACCCTGGACGTATATTGTACAACATATTATTGTTATATATACCTACCACTGTGCACTTATATATTGTGCGACCTTGACTGTCCTTTGTCCTGCCTCTGACTACCCAACGCTGAATTTTCTTTTAGTCTTCGGGTATTTTACCCGAAATATTCAGTTAACATTCTTTGAGGCTTCACTGAGTGGTTGGCTAAGGGACACGGAAGCTAAGTGTAGTTTATGGTCAGACCAAAAGCCATTCACATTTTTTGTTGGTACTTGCCAATTGATTTGAGATTTATTGTATTACTTATGTTCTCTATTTTATGCAGGTGCTTGCAGGTTTTTACAGATGCAATGCCGCCTAATGGAGTCTCATGAATGAGTTTTTCTTTTGCCCTGTTTAATTTATCTTTGTCTTACTAACCTATTTTTTTGCATTTTGCTTTTTCCTGTTAAGCACTTGCATACGTCTTACTAACAACGTATTCAAGGACACTGGAGGTCTAGCTTCGTTCAAAATAAATAAATGTGGCTTCGTTTAACAAAAAAAAATAGAATCTTGCGCGAGCCTTGAAGGAGTAACCATCAGTTACTTAAACCAGGGCGGGTAAGAGGTGGATTACCTCTACTGTGCACATATATTGTATCCAATCTCTACATTATTTGGTTTCAGTAACCGATACCTTTTTTTTACATTAGCTCCACACAGGAGGCACCGAGGAAAACAATTTCCCTAGGGGCCTATGTCATCTTCGAGGATGCTGTGTGGAGTGTTTTTTAAGGGAAAGGAAGGAGAAGAAGATGTGGGAAGGAAAAAGGTATGAGGGCTGGGTAGGAATCTGTGGGTCAGTGTGGCCAGGAGTGACGGACATATGAATATATTCCTCACACTGCGGTGCAAGGCGAAGGGTCGGGAGAATCCAGCTGGAGAGGTCAAAAGGCCTCCCTCAATCAGTCTCCTCCAATCCAGCCCGCCACGCAGTGGTTGGGCAAACGTATCCGCCACCAAGACCTACATAAACCTCATCCCATGAACCCGAGCACCCCTGCTAAGTCACCAAACGTAGCGAACCACTTGGGGTGACCTGTGGTAGGGGTGTTGCTTGTCCAATAAATGGTTCCCGGGGTGGCGGTACCCATACCCGCCTCCCAAATTAAAAAAATTGAAATAAAAATTAGGTCCATTCATAACAGAGCCAGTCTTATAACCAAATGAATTATTTTGCAATTACTCTGCATTACCAAGGTTTGTGAAATTTTAATTAAATATTTCCTCTTTTTCAATTTTCAAATATTTTGTAGTGACAGGTGTATCACGGTCGCCCACGACTTTTCACGATTCGCAACCATTAAGTTCTGAGTTGTTAACAACGTGGCGGTCGCGAATTTTATTGTGCAAACATTTGAAACTAATATTTAGATAAAAATCGGTTATTAATATCTAGTCAGACATTTCATATCTTGAAAGCAGCAGGCGGGTACGACGCTACTGCTGGGCCCAGTTTGATGGTGAAGATAATGTCACTCAGGTCGCCAACACTAGCTCCCCGAGAGGGATTTTTCAATATTTAATGTTTTTTTCGTATTTTTGCGTATTTTTGCGTATTTTCGAAGTCATCTGTGTCGATAACAGCACCTCAAAAAAAAAGTTTGTCATTATATTTTTATAGATACATGCATTTTAGATGCCACAAGTTAAAATTAAATATTTAAAAAAATATTTTTTCTTACTTTATAACTCTTTATAAAAGATCAGTTTTCAAAAAATCGTCAATGTACCACTGATTTTTTTCCATCTGTCGTCATATACGAAAAGAAAAAAAATATTGAAAAATATTTTTTTATAGGACACATATCAACCTATACCCGCCTATTTATATATTTTTATTATGTAGCTTAATTATGACGTATTTAAATTTTTTAAACTACCTAAATCAACGTATTTTAAAATCATTTTTTTGTACTTAAAAACCTTTTTTTCTGTATAATAAAAATACTACCCAATAAAACAGTGTTTTACCTATGCAATGCATAAACTTATGTAAAAAAATAATGATTTATTTGATGATATTCAATTTTCCTGAGTGTACAAAATACATAAAAACTGTGGTGTTTTCGATATTCTGGTCATAACGCGGAAGTCTCTCCGCCCGGGTGGTTGTCTGCGACGCTCTGTTCCGTGAAGCTGTGTTGAAAAACGTAAGTGTATTAGTTATAAAGACGTAATACATATACTCTGTATGAATGAAACCAAACTGTATAATGTGTTCGTGTAATTTGAAGGAAGCTTGTCAAAAAGGATTTCTAAAACGTGCGTAGCAAAGGACGGACGATCATAATATGCTTAAACTTTTTAACATAGTACCCGTTTATCATTTAATAATAAACATGTCTAAAGGAATTTGTTAACGGAACTGCCAAGGACGCGGCCTTTCCTTGTATATTGTAACTTTTGATGTATTGGCTGTTTTGTGCGCGCACAGGGTCATTTCTAATATTTTCAAACGGAGCACGTAGAAAGGGACAAAATAACTAGAACACCCAGGATACGAATGTTCACACATATTTTACCTTCTCACATGTTACCTTCAGATAGCCTCGCACAGGGTAGTGCGTGCTTTATTTAAACAGAGTCCTTTTTAATATTTTCAAACGGAACACGTAGAAAGGGACAAAATAACTAGAATATCCAGGACACGAATGTTCACATATATTGTACCTTCTTACGTGTTACCTTCGTTAGCCTCGCACAGGGTACATATTTAAAACTCGGAACAACAAAGCAACTTTTAATTGTATTGTGGTCTCTTTCTCTAGCACGGGGCCGTGGGCATGTCAGAGCGAGACCACGGTAACAATACGTTATTGAAACGATATTCGCTGATATTCGCAGATATCATGTTACATTGGACAAAGGTTTAAGGGTTGTGCAAATAAATGATTAATTATTATAATCATTTAAGTATTTAATCGAGCTATTATCGTTATGATTGAAAGAAAAGAAAATACTTATTATTTTTTTAATTGATAAACTAACGTTTAGACAATATTTTTATGCATAGCACAAAGGGTAAAAATTATTATTAAGCAATAATTATCAGCCTGAAATACTCGTCTACATTGAAAAATCTTCCGAGAAAAGATACTTGCCGCCAACGGGACTTGAACCCGTGTCCTTCTGATTGCCGGTCAGGTGCTCTGACCACTGAGCTATGGCGGCTTATCTAATACCCGCCAAATAATTCAATATATACTAGTGTTTCATTCAACAATTACTGTTAATTATACATATATATATATGTATAATTAACAGTAACAATTACTATTTATTATATATATAATAATAAACAGTATATATTAAGGTATTTAACAATTACTGTTTATTATATATATATATATATAATAAACAGTAATTGTTGAATGAATTGGCGGGTATTAGATAAGCCGCCATAGCTCAGTGGTCAGAGCACCTGACCGGCAATCAGAAGGACACGGGTTCAAGTCCCGTTGGCGGCAAGTATCTTTTCTCGGAAAATTTTTCAATGTAGATGACTGTTTCAGGCTGATAATTATTGCTTATAATAATTGTTAGAAAATTACTTGTTCAATAATAGCAAATTCACTTTGTTTAATTAGTGTTTGTATTTTTTTTCAGTATAAAAATTTAAATATGGGAAACAAATGGCGTTCCAAGCTGATGGGTATTTCTTGGACAATACTCGCCGTCACTTTGCAGAGTTTATTTTTTCACTTGAAATTATTTAATGAAACCGCTCACAGTTTCTTCACGAAAATGTTTATCGATACTTTGTTTGTTTTTTTTTTATGTATTATACGCTATAAATTCAGATTATTTATTATTTATGGAGCGATTTTTTGCATGCGCTCTGTGTGAAATGTACGTAACTAATACCGGCAATGTACACTCTGTCTATTACCTTGTATTATGTTCCTTGTGAAAAAAAACTGTTGTTTCTATTAAAATTTTAACTAATTCACGCATCTTCTCATATAAGATAGTATAATTTTTTGAGTAAGTAGGGGAATTACTTGGTTATTCAAATCTGGTCACCAAACGCGGCTAAAGCCATTTCAAGCAACCCTTGGATTCTGAGTGGTGGTTTTTGATCAAGGTGATACTGAGAGTATCTTCTTTCACTACGGAGTGTGAAATTTTGATAAATACCAGATTATTAATTTTTACAAAGGTAAAAATCCTTTTCACTTTCTCCTTTTTATGAGTGGTGCTTCGAGTATTACAGATACGAGATCTCGGTATTATATTCCCGATAGTCTAACATCTGATAATTAACTTTTTTTTTACGAAATTCTTCTCTTTTAAAATTCGATACCATACGTGTACATCATATCTTTATTTTATTGTTTGTAACACACATGAATAATTGTATCCATATAGCTACATTCTAGCTTTAGTACATAAAATTTTGTTTTATGTCAAGTTTTATTATCTGAATTGTATTAGTTTTTTGATTGGTACAAAAATATAATTTATTGTATTTTTTATGTATGTATGTAAAGGCCACTAGGACGTTTATAAAAAAAGTTAATAAATAAATTCCAACCAGGGAAAGACATTATTCTACTATTTTTGGTTACATTATTCCTCCCCTTCCAAATTTTGGAAGAATTTTTAATATTATGTTTTTATTCATACGCCTAAAAAGTGATGAAATAAATCATTAGTTTATAGCGTACATAGGAAAATACCTAATTTTCGTAGGAAATGATAATAATTTTAATAAAAATACATAACAAAAAACATACAATAATCATAGTTATGTATAGAAGTTAGTTTGTGTTTTTTTTTCTTCGTGTTATAAAAACTATTTTATTCTATTTTGCAAAAAACCTAAACTTTTAAATAAATAAATTAATATTTCAACGTTGTTTTATATTTCCATGTTTTGACAGCCCTAACAATTTGCACAGGCGATGATGGACTTACAGTTCACGCTAGTCAAAACGCCACTAGCAGGTGTTCGGGGTTGATAGGTATAAAAATTCCCAATATTTAGGGAAAATTATGTACAATACACGTGAAATGTGGAAATATTAGTAATATATAGTATATCAATACCCCTCTAATTTCAACTTCATATTGAGAAGAAGCAGATTTTTATAGAACTTGGTAAACTTTTTGACGTTTGTAATTTTTGTTTAAAAATAACATAGAATGTAGTGTTAAAACCCAGTAAACATCTCCCAATTTAATTCTAAAATCATACTTTTTGAATCTTGGATATCTGTGAGTTTTAAAAAGCTGTTCGTGTAATATTTTTAAATTATTTGTAACAAAATAGGGAATCTCGGGGGAAATTTCCCCAAGTCATAGGGAAAAATCAAAATTCAGCCAACCACAAAAACGACCAACGTGTAATATTCCTTTTTCAATTCGTGTTCGGGAATTATCGCCGTCACTTCGGGTTTTTACGAGCGGATACTGAGAGCAAACTCATTTGAAGTAACAATGAGCATTAACTTTTGGTGGAATTGATTTAAAAATTCGATGAGGGCGACGCAAGCGACAATTTTTTTAACTATTTTGACAAATTTCGACAAAATCATTTGCCCTGCTCCGCTCTTAACACTTCCTGATTGCAAATACTCAGCATTCTCGAGGTAAACAAAAACTGCAAATATTCAGCATTCCCGGGGTAAGACTGCCAATACTCAGCATATCCGAGGTAAACAAAATCTGCAAATACTCGGCATTTCCTAGGTAAATAAAGACTGCAAATACTCAGCATTCCCGAGGTAAACAAAGGCTACAAAACTCAGCAATTCCGAAGTAAACCAATATTGCAAACATTCAGTACTACCGAGGTAGACAGAGATTGCAAATATTCACCATTATCGAGATTATTAAAGACTGCATACACTCAGCATTCCCGAGGTAAACAAAATCTGCAAATACTCTGCATCACCGAGGTAAACAACGGGTGTTAATACTCAGCATTACTGAGGAAAAAAAAGGTTGCATATACTCAATATTCCCGAAGTAAACAAAAAATGCAAATACTCAGCATTCCTGAGGTCAACAAAAAATGCAAATACTCAGCATTCCTGAGGTCAACAAAGAATGCAAATACACAGCATTCCTGAGGTCAACAAAGTCTGCAAATCAATTTGGAAGGCGGGAATGGGTACCGCCGTTTATTGTAAAACCAACACCTCTGCCATGGGTCGCCCCAAGTAGTTCGCCACGTTTGGTGCAGGGTTGCCCGGATTCTTGGGGTGAGGTTTGTATAGGTTTTGGCGGTGGATGACCTGAACACACTGAACCCCAGATTCCTACCCCCCTTCGTACCTTTTTTCTTCCCTTTTCCTTCCTTTCCCTGAAAAGATCCTCCACACAGCATCCCCAAAGATGACACAGGCTCTGATTCTTATTTTCCTCAGGACGTCCTGCGTGGAGCTAAAGTTAAAAAAACTCAGCGTTCCCGAAGTAATCAAAGGCTACAAATACTCAGCATTCCCGAGGTAAACAAAGTTTACAAATCTCAGCGTTCCCGAGGTAAACAAAGGCTACAAATACTCAGCATTCCCGAGGTAAACAAAGATTACAAATCTCAGCATTCACGAGGTTAACAAAGGCTACAAAAACTCAGCATTCCCGAGCTAAACAAAGTTTACGAATCTCAGCATTCCCGAGGTAAACAAAAGCTACAAAACTCAGCATTCCCTAGGTAAACAAAGTTTACAGATCTTAGCATTTCCGAGGTAAACAAAGGCTACAAATACTCAACATTCCCGAGGTAAACAAAGTTTACAAATCTCAGCATTCCCGAGGTAAACAAAGGCTACAACTACTCAGCATTCCCGAGGTAAACAAAGTTTACAAATCTCAGCATTCCCGAGGTAAACAAAGGCTACAACTACTCAGCATTCCCGAGGTAAACAAAGTTTACAAATCTCAGCATTCCCGAGGTAAACAAAGGCTACAACTACTCAGCATTCCCGAGGTAAACAAAGTTTACAAATCTCAGCATTCCCGAGGTAAACAAAGGCTACAACTACTCAGCATTCCCGAGGTAAACAAAGTTTACAAATCTCAGCATTCCCGAGGTAAACAAAGGCTATAACTACTCAGCATTCCCGAGGTAAACAAAGTTTACAAATCTCAGCATTCCCGAGGTAAACAAAGGCTACAACTACTCAGCATTCCCGAGGTAAACAAAGTTTACAAATCTCAGCATTTCCGAGGTAAACAACGGCTGCAAATACTCAGCATTACAGAAGTAGACAAATACTGCAAATACTACCGTATACATACTGTAATAAATATGAATTACCGAGGTAAAACAAGTATGCAAATAACCAACGCTGTAAAAGCTGTTGGATTGAAACTACAGAATTTGTGATTGATCCTATTTCCAACTGATCTATACATTAAATACTTCACGAAAGATGTGCGATAAATCAGTTCTTTCCGTGCAATGAACGCGACCAATCTCCAAGCACTGTTCATCTCATATTATGGACCAAAATATAGCTGCTATAAGTGAACACGAGTGTTGAAATAGCGAATTGCAGGCGGCTCTTGAAGTAAATTTCCATTAAAACTCTCGGAACAAGAACCAAACGCAAAGATTTACTCAGAACTTCCTAATACCAAAAGCAAACAAAAATATCTACCAAAAAGCCTTTTGTGTGCTTATTTTGCCTTAAGGTGTTTCATAATTAACCCCAATGAGTTGTAAGGGAAAATTAGATACAACGTTTATTTGGCGTAAACAAGATTTTGGTTTTATATTTTGTCGTTTTTTTGGTTTCCACTTTCCTTCAACATTGGATCGATGGCAAAAAATTAATCTTGTGGAAGGTTATTCATTTTTAATTTGTTAATTAATTATTTTTTTATGAAAATTCGCACACACGTTTAAAATAAGATGAAAATAACTGCCTTTTTTATGTGAATACCGCACAAGGTTCCCAGTTGTTCTCAACAGCTTGGAGTCAGTGAGGCTATGGCATCCCCAAATGGGGTATGCTGTGAGGCTGAAGCTAGTAGAGAGGGGAATGAAATGGTGAAGAGGAAGGTGAGGGAGTAGCTGGCTATTCAGATCTGGTCACCAAACACGGCTAAAACCATTTCAAGCAAAGTTTCAATTCTGAATGTTGGTCTTACACCAGGGCGATACTGAAATTATCCTCCACTTTTTCTCCGTCTGTGGCGGGAGGGCATTCATATGTAGTAGTTTTATTCTGAGATTGATGAAATTTTGCACACTTGACCTTAAAAATAAGAGGAAGTTAACAGTCTATCCTATTTATATAGTTTTATTCTATTGTTTTATTTTAGTGTTATTTTACTCCATTTTGTTTTGCTCTATTTTCTTTCTTTTAATTCTCATATTGAGTCTCTTTTTTCTTTAGTTTTTATTTTATATGTATCTTAAATAAAAAAAAAAAGAAATAAATCATATCAAACTGTAAAATGAGGTCCTCAGCACGGGTAAAGCACCCAGTGAGGCCCACATTAGTCAAATATGTAACACACATGTATAAATCAGGTGAATCAAATAAAAAAAAATTAAAAAAAATAAAAAGTCTACATTAGAAAAATCAACCATCACCTTTTTCCAACCCCTCAAACCAGGAACCACATTCAAAAGAAGAGAAACATTTCTACCTACATCTGATTTCGAAAAACTCTACGGAATCGTACGCGAGCAACGCCGGGGACTTCAGCTAGTCTTAACACAAAAAATAAAATTTTAAAAAAGTACTTGACCTTGTAAAACGATTGTTCAATAATAATCAAAAATTAAATAACTTAAGATTCTATGATTTTAAACATTTGTTTACGATGTCCGAAACGTTGGCTAAAGAAGGAGGTAGCGCAACACGGCATAACACCCCAAAAACAAATAACGAAAATGCTTTTGGCCGTGAAAATCTTAAAACGTATCATTAATTCATCGAGTCACTGAACTAAAATATATTTTTCTTACTTTTTGACTAAATTACCGAAATGCGAATAAAATTCCTTAGTGTATTTGGGAAAACATCTCCTCAACCTACGCAAACCAAAAACATTACCACTAACTCGTATAACATTTTTTCTCAGTTTTGTCGTAAATTATTCTAAAAAACACGAAGTTAATAATTTAATAACACATAATACTTGTCGTAAATATTTTTTTAAAGTTTAATTTACGGTGAAATTACGAAAAACGAATTTTAAACTTTGCTCTTGTAAATAAACAAATTTGTGGATAGAGTTCTTTACGATTGCCTCGAAGCGTAGATACGCGTTTGCATTTAATTCAAAATTTCGAAAGAATCTAACTAACTAACCATTAAGCTGTTTCCACGCAGGGGTAAGCAAAGGACGGACCGCCAAACAACTCGGTCCGCACACACCTTACACCTTATTCATATTCATACGTAGTCCCATACATACACTTCTATTATTCGAACTCTTGAGAAAGCCAGACTTAAGAATCTGATTCATTTGATCGTGCCATGTCTTCCTCGGGCGTCCCCGACTTCTTCTACCAATCACATTTGCGTCATATGTTCTCCTTACACTCCTTTCCTCGTTCATTAATTCTACAGCAAAACCATCTGAGCGTCCCTTTCTTAATCTTACTCATTACGCTTACATCAGCCTTGCATTCTTTGTGGATCTCCACGTTACTCACACGATCGTACATTGTATTAACAACACACATACGCCTTAGGAATCTCATTTCTACAGTATTCAATCTACTTTTATCCTTCCTCTGCTAGTTTTATGCCTCACTACCATACATCAGGGTACCAGTACTCCATTGTGGACGGCTAGTTTCGCTTCTTTTGATAATTTTTAGTCCTTCAGTTACCTGCATTTTCCCTTCTTTCAATATCTATAACAGCCTTCCCGGCTCTCGTAAACATACTTCCCAAATACACAAACTCCAAGTATTCATCATTCGAAAGTACAGACTTGTAAATCAATAAATAAGCCAACAAAACGGTTTTCATTTTTTAGCAGAACCGACATTGTTCTTCAAGACCGTCGATATCTACACCCAGAATTACAAATGTATCAGATTAATGAAAACTCAACCAATAAATTATAATATGAGTTTTCATTAATATTAACTGATCCATTTGTAATTTTGGATGTAGATATTGATAGTTCTGAAGAAAAATATCGGATCTGCTAAAAACATAAGAAATTGTTCTTTAGTCTTATTTTGTTGATTTGAAAGTCTGTACTTTCGATTTTTTTTATATTATATATTAAATGAATTGCACAATATCAAACAACACTATATTTCTTGATCTCAAAAACAGTAAAAATGCGGGAACGAAACTTTCAACTGCTCTACTGGCAAACAACAAAACCGCACATCCGACATTGTTCTCTGACATTGTTCCTGGACCGTTGATAACTACATTCTATAAGGAGTAACTAGTAACTACCTAAAATGACGTGCAGTCCATAAATGCAGAAAAGCCGTGTCTACCCTAATTTCATGGGGCGAGATTTGACTAGGTCTTGGTGGTGGAAGCGTCTGCCTACCTACTGTGTGGCGGGCTGGATTTGGAGAGATCAGTTGAAGGATGCATACTATATCAGAACGAAGGATTTTTTTTTAAATTTTTCCATTCTCGAAAATACGTTTTACGAAAGTTTATAGATAATAAGTTTCAGTTACACAAAAAAAATGTAAATAATAATCAGTAACTTTATGCAAATTAGTTGATAGTAGTGTTTTGTACCTTACTAGGAGAAGTTATGCTGAGGTGTTCGCATATTTTAGATTAAGTATTATTCTGTCGACAAAATTGAAAACGCAGTATTCTCCTCGATATTGTCAAGAAGGACAGTGTGGCTCGACCCATGGCCGTAGTATCGTGTACAAAAAATCAAATTAGTTAGTAACAGTTAAAGTTAGATAAATAATTATCTTGTAAAGCAGGTACGTGTATTTTACATTTCATCTACCTAGCTCCTAAAATCTTCAAGCAAATCCCAACTTCTTACATTCAAAAAACAAAAAACACTATGGGTCCTTATGTCAGCAATACATTTCAATCAAAATACCCATATATTTTACACTCTAATCATCTAATCTCCCTTCGTACATTTCCCACATTCTCTATCCAATTTTCCCGATTTAATAACAATTTTTTAGGTTAGCTCCACACAACAATTTCCCTTAGGGCTTATGTCATCTTAGGGGATGATGGGTGGAGGGTATTTTTAAGGAAAGAGGAAGTTCTGGGAAGAAAAAAAGTATAAAATAAAAGTATAAAATAAGTAAGAGGGGTGGTAATATGGGGGTCAGTGTTCAGGAGGGACAAACGTTTGAATCCATGCCTCCAAGATTGAGAGATTCCGGATGGAGAACTGTGGACATAATACCCAGCAGCGCAATGGGACAAACTGAGGGTGTGCTACAACAATGCATACAGGCAACTTATGCAACTATCGAGGTTCTGCAGTGCCTCCACGATGTTCACCGAGGGGAGGGTGCACTCATACTTCGCCACCGACTAGCCAGCTTCTGGAGCAGGATACGGACTTCAACCAATATCATTGTCGTGGCTGCATCCGATTGGCTCAGTTCCCCAATAAATGAGCGATGGATGCAGATGATGAGGCGACCTCCATGATGGACAATCCTAAAATATCTTTTTTGTTTTTAATTCTGTTCAATTATTATTTATTTTAATTTTATGCTACTTTTTGTCATTTGTGTGATGAATTTTGTTTTCATTTTATGTTTTAATTAGGTACCTACCTAATATGTTAACTTTTTTTTTCTTTTATAGTTAATAGTTGTCTATGTAATATGGCAGACTGGGATTGCACTACCCTCCCAGTCTTGCTGGAATAAAAACTTAAATAAAAAAATAAAAAATAAAAATAAAATAAAAGGGCGTTCCTCGACCAGTCTCCCTTGATCCTGCCCGCCAAGCAGCATGTGGGCAGACGCATCTGACTGAGTATAATCTCATTATATTATTATGAAACATATTATGAATTATTCCAATCTGTAAAATTCACCCACCAAAACACAGATAGATCGCTAGCATGGTGGATGAAATAATACAAAAAATTGATACCAATAAAAAATATTTTGGCATTTCTAATTACTTGTTCACAAATATTAGTACAGTATTCATCACTTTTCCACCAGACAGTACTACTGTCGGGAATGATAAGAGGGTGGCCTGTTGACTAAGAAATGGAACAAGATTCTGTACATATTGGTTGGTAGGTTGACTCAGAGGTAGTATTGATCTCGGTAACGAAGCCTCCGCGACGAACCGAGCAAAGCAATTAAAGGGGGTGGGCAGGACCGGCAGGGCTCCGGTATTCATGATTCTAATTGTTTTTTATTCAATAAATCAACGGATAAGGTTGTCACTCAGAATTCAACTAAAGCTAGAATTGGACAATTACAATTTGCGACAAAGAAAAGTTAAATCTTTAGTCGTCACCACATCTAGGTACCACGTGACAGAATATATATTTTTAGGACAGAATTTTTGAAGTGAAATTTCTTTAGCCCTGTTGTGATCTGAAATTTGGATGAAACGGAAGTGCGTCACTAAAATGTGTTATTTGACGGGCCCTCGGTTCTAATATAATACGGTAAATTCACGACTCCACGCAAGCCTACGACAGCGGAGCAGCGTAAAGCCCCTGAAAAATCTCAGCGGCCAGAGAAACATCCAGCCAACGGACGTTCGAATCTTACGAAATAAAAAAAAAAGAATTTATTTTTGTAAAATCAATATCCAATCTTCAAACCACGTTTAAATAAACAGGCAAAAGAAAAGAAAGCAGCATTTATCGACTTTCTAGTTTCACTTATACCGCGTGTGAATTGCACACTCTTATTTATTTTTTACATTAGCTCTACACAGGAAGCCCGGAGGAAAATAATTTCCTTCAGTGCCTATTTCATCTTTCGGGATGCGGTTTGGAGGTTTTTTTTTAGGAATTGGAGGAGAGGTAGTTCTGGCAAGGTAAAAGGTATGAGCGGTGGGTATATTCCATATATTCAGTCCCAGTACATTCAGTTTTCAAACAACTCGCGTGCACCTATTGCAATTTTTTATACAAATTTCATAATGTCAGAGCTCACACTCACCAAAGTTTCATCGCAATCGGATGAACGGTTTAGCAATGCATAATTTTATGACAACAGAGGTCACTATTATACATCGCGGTCATGCACACTTGCACACATCAAATCCCCAAAGTTTTATCGCAATCGGATTTATGGTGACCAATGCATTATTTCATGATGCCAAGAGGTCACTTTTGTATACAGAAACCATCCAGATGAATGGTTAGCAACGCATAATTTCATGACACTATTGCTCACCATTGTGTACTGTAACCATCGCAGGCATGCGAACATCGAATCCCCAAAGTTTTATCGCAAACGGATGAATGTTTAGCAACGCATAATTTCATGACACCAGAGTTCACTATTGTATACAGAAACTATTGCGGCCATGCGCACATCAAATCCCCAAAGTTTCATCGCAATCGGATGAATGTTTAGCAACGCATAATTTCATGACACCAGAGTTCACTATTGTATACAGAAACTATTGCGGCCATGCGCACATCAAATCCCCAAAGTTTCATCGCAATCGGATGAATGTTTAGCAACGCATAATTTCATGACACCAGAGTTCACTATTGTATACAGAAACTATTGCGGCCATGCGCACATCGAATCCCCAAAGTTTCATCGCAATCGGATGAATGTTTAGCAACGCATAATTTCATGACACCAGAGTTCACTATTGTATACAGAAACTATTGCGGCCATGCGCACATCAAATCCCCAAAGTTTCATCGCAATCGGATGAATAGTTTAGCAACGCGTAGACATCTCATATATATCCCCAAGCAAGCATATTTTGATTTTTATATAAGTACAAGTACATAGATAATATTATTTTACCTGCCTCATTTCGGCTCCCATAATGTTTCTGGATAATAATTTAATTACAACAAACTCGTGCAAATACGGCACTGTAATTATACATTTTGAGTTATTTGAGCAGTAAAACTCTTGTATTTTAGTTACGTCAAAATCTCAAAGTTGTAAAATATTAATTATCTCGTTTTGTCAGTGTTTACCGAGGAATCGGCCACAAATTGAAGAAGTTTGGGTCACGCGCCCCCACGTTACGCCCCTGCGTATTTCTGCTCTCCGCTTTTAAATAGCGTACGACGCCACTGGTAAAACGAAGACTTGTTTCGTCTTCTTAACTACAGACGTGTGCAGATTATTAGATTCAAGTGATATTTTTTTTTGTTTTCAACATTTTAATATTAATTTTTGGATAATTTGTATAGGGCGGTTTGTGTGAAAAATCGCCTCAAGGGCACTGTACAAGTATACATATATATAAATCTCGTATCACGGTGTTTGTGGTCGCACTACTCCGAAACGCCTCGACCGATTTTTATGAAATTTTGTTTGTATATTTGGTAGGTATGAGAATAGGTCGTAAAGTATATTTCATAATGCTAGGTGATTAGGGCGACCGTATCCAGATTTTTTTTTTGACAGTTTTTTAAATTTTTTTTTTGGCATTAAAAAATACCTACAATTCCCAATTTTCACCCTCCTACCCCCACCCTCTCACTTTTTTCCTTCAAAAAAATTCAACTGTCGTTCGTATTTAAAAAAGAACGAAATTATTTATGTTGTTGAATGACAGATGGCGCTACGTTCGCCTCATCGAGTTTTCATCCACCTATAGAAATAATTTATATAGCAGAATAATGTCCTATACTGCTTATAACTACAGACTAGACAAACTATTATAAAAACTTATGGCTAACAGATTGCACCAACCGGTTCGTTGATCACCGGTACAAAGCTATACAGGGTGTAACAGGACGTAACCGAGGAATTTTAATCATCGATTCCTGAGCATATTTGGAGAAAAAAATGTGTTTGAAATGTTGGTCTCCGGTGATATTTTTGATGTTTTTTTTAATTTATTTTTTCTACGAAAACTTTAAAAAATGGTACGTGTTGGGCAGTTGGAGGCGGGGTGAGGGGTTGGTCGGTTACTCGGCTGAGTGACCAATGACAACAAGGGGAAGAAATTTTTTTTTGTTTGAATTTGAAGAAAAAATTTTAAAAAAAATAAAAAAAATGTCATAAAAAAAGTCACCGGAGACCTAAATTTAATTTACATTTTTTACTTCAAATATGCTCAGGAATCGCTGGTTAAAATCCCTCGGGTACGTCCTTTTACACCCTGTATGTTCAATGCATTTGTGGGTACTCGGTGTAGGCTGTGGTTAAATGAAGAACAACGAGGTTGCGTGATAAAAACACCTTTAATGAGTTCCCACAATAATTATAATTTGTAATCACACAAACACGGTCAGCTTAACAGTCTTACGATATTAAATAGTACTAACGAAGTTACACACTGGGTCAAGGTTGATTGCGGATAGAAGAGGCGACCGCTCGGTAAGTTGAACGAATACTGCTCCTTTCGCTGTTGTTGGGCGCGTTTTATATGGCCAGACGAGTGGAGTATTGGTAGTAAATCATCACTCGGCTAGTTACTCGAAAGCGCTGGAACTGCGCATTGCAAGCGTACAATGGTTCGTACCTTTTCTGGAATGCGTGAGAGGTAGGTAGGTCCGCGGCTCTGTTTCGATGAACTAGGTACCTACTGTTCAGTCGCGTACCGTCCATGCCAGACGGCTGACGGGAGCTCTAGTAATTTCGCTTGCATATATTTGAATACAGGCGCCGCTTCTGGAAACATCGATACGATTCGGGGGCAATCCAAAGCGTGACGTAGCAAAGGCTGGTTGCTACACATTTGACAAATGTACGTGATGCTTTCTTAAAATGTATTAATATTGTTTTATTTATATTCTGTACAGGCAGAAGAAAAACAGAGCCATACTAATTTATATTTTTAACTAAATAAGTAAATCATCTAATTGTAATGTCTAATTAAGGGTCGGGTATCAAACCGCGCTGACGCTGCAGTTAGGTATTTCTTGTACTTGTAGACAAACACGGCCGCAGCTGACCGCCTGCGTCTGACTAGAGGAGATGTGGGTATACTAGACACTACGGACTTAGGAAATAAAAATACACTTGCCTTATAAAATTAAAATTTAGTTCCTACTATAATAATGGATACAGCTTAACATACTAAGAATCATATTGTGGAATAGCGTGGATAGCTCATAGAGACATTTGCGCCTGGGTCAAACTGCCCATTCACTGCAGTTAGGTATTTTTGGTAGTTGCAAACAAGCTCGGCCGCCGCGATCTACTGTGTATTTTGGTTAGATTCAGGCACGGCTGCTCAGCATTTTGATAAAATACGGAATAAAAATACACTTGCTTTGTAAAATTTTAATTTATTTCCAACATAATTGATACAGCTCGACAGACTATAAATATTATTATTCGAGGGCAAGGATACATAGACTTTTTTTAGCCCTTGGACCTTTACAGACGTCTTAGTTTTTGACTCAATGTGACATAGAATCTAATGGTGTTTTGATGTGGAAAAAATTTCTGGTTCATATATGGTTTGTATAATGTTATTAATTTTTTTTATAATTTTACCAGAAAATAATGGGTGTGAATAAGTTACGACAATCAGTTTTTACTCTGTGCCTTAGAAATTAAAAAACAGGTAGTTTGTTTTTGAAAGTTTATTTATATGCGTACAGATTTTTATTAATACCTAGTAAGAAAGAATATATTTTACAATTTATCTTTGATATACATAAAGTAGAACGAAGCACATTTAGAAAAAGACAGTCAAAAATATAAAGAAGTTCAGACAAATTTTTATAAAACAACTAAATGTTTTATTTTTATTTTTATGTACCTTACAAAGTCCCAACTGTTATCAATCGCCTGAGGCCAGTGATTGGGGTGTTTTGTGAGGCTGAATAAGGTGGGAGGGGAATAATATAGGGGAAGTACCTGGCTATTCAGATTTGGTCACCACACACGGCTAAAGCCATTTCAAGCAACGTTTCAATTCTGAATAGTGGTCTTACACCAGGGCGATACATAAAGTATCTTCCACTCTGTTTTTTTATAGAAGGCTATTGAAAAGTTTTTTTTTCTTTGTATAAAACACGCTGTAACTCGTGTTGTGCGTGTTACAGGTAAAATTGCAAATGTTATATGTAAGTTCAAAATAAATTAATTATTACTTACAATTATTATAGTTATTTCACAGCATTATCCAAAAATAACAAAGTTACTATTATATTATACTTGTTTACTATTATATAATTTTAAAATTGACAAAATGTCCTCCACAACACAGGTGAATTCCTAGCGTGGAGGACATTATACAATACATTTGTAATGTAAATTTATTAATAAAAAAATACAAAACAATGCAGAGTGATAAGTGTTAGCTCCTCATTTATTCATAAGACTGTCATTTTGTAATGACATCATCCTTTCTCCAGGTCTATTATCGATAATTCTAAACATTCACAAAAAGTGTGGTAGATCATTCATTATAGCAAAAAGTTTATATGGAAGGCCATTACTCAGGCCGCTTATGTTTATTTAAAAAACTTACATGTTCACTGATAGTTTCTGTTATAACGACGTCATTTATATTGCTTCTGCTGCTTTTCTAAAAAAACATATAAAATAAATTTATTTGTAATAATACAACCCAGAATTTACCCAACATCGAAATTCATTCGATTTATCAATGGATGTTGTCGTTGTTTTCAATAAAACTTAGTGACTATTTGAACGGAATCGGTAGAGAACTCAAAATGGTCGTCGAAATTATGCATTTTGACATTAAATTCGAGTTCGGTGAACCCCAAACTCCTTAAACCTGATTTTGAACCAAATCGTCAAAGTACTTAAGATATTCAAGATGGATGCCGAAATTTTGCATTTTGACATTAGATCCGAGTTCAGTGCACGTCCAAACGCCCTAATCCTGATTTTGTACCAAATCGGTAGATAACTAAAGAAATTCAAGATGGATGCCGAAATTTTGCATTTGGACATTAGATCCGAGTTCAGTGCTCACCAATACTCCCATATACTGATTTTGAACCAGATCAGTAGAGAACACGAGAAATTCAAGATGGATGCCGAAATGTTGCATTTTGACATTAGATCTGATTTCAGTGCACTTCTAAACGCCCGAATCCTGATATTGAACCAAATAGATAACTAGAGAAATTCAAGATGGATGCCGAAATGTTGCATTTTGACATTAGATCCGAGTTCAGTGCACGTCCAAACGCCCTAATCCTGATTTTGAACCAAATAGGTAGATAACTAGTGAAATTCAAGATGGATGCCGAAATGTTGCATTTGGACATTAGATCCGAGTTCAGTGCTCGCCAATACTCCCCAATACTGATTTTGAACCAGATCGGTAGAGAACACGAGAAATTCAAGATGGATGCCGAAATTTTGCATTTTGACATTAGATCCGAGTTCAGTGCACTTCTAAACGCCCGAATTCTGATATTGAACCAAATCGGTAGATAACTACAGAGAAATTCAAGATGGATGCCGAAATTTTTAGAAGTCAAAAAGCAAAATGACTTCAGTCCACCTTAAAACTACCTTTGATAGAAATCAGTAAAAAAAAAAAAAAAATTGATATTATTACCTTATTCTCCTTTTCTTCCAGTGGGAGGGTCTATTTTTTATGGCACGGTAAGCAAGAATTCCTTTACTTTTACCCATTTTGAAGGTACCTGAAGTTTAAAAATAAAGTCTGTAAAACTGTAAATCAAGTTAAAAATAATTTATTAGATATATTTTATTTCTACTTACCCGGTTACTGTAACACCTATCTCCTCAATGATTCCTTCAAAAATCGAATAAACAGCGAACAAAATTGCTGCGAAAAAAATATGCGTGCTCCCACCTTGACCGCTCTCTCACAACTGAATGAATTCTGTGAAATTCAACCGTTATATAAGACATCGCGCGGCGTATTATTTTGCCATACATTTTTGTATGGCGGAGAATAGTTTAAAAATTCAGAAAGTTTAGGCGAATTACAATAAAAATCTAGATACACTGAATCACTTTTAATTTAATAGCTTGTTTTAACATAATGTTTACTCTGAGATTACGGAAGGATTTTTGGTAAAAATGTTTACAACAGGTTCAGGAGAGATAATCGCGAAGGCCTTTTTCAACGTTTTAACTAAAGTTGCAGTATGTATAACTTATAGAATTTGTAAGATTACAGTAAAAAAAATTTAATCACTAGTAACTTTACACATTTTTCTAACTACCCGTATATAATTTTCTAGTATTGCTGCTACGAGACGCGGATGCTACTGCTAATGCGGAGCGATGTTTTCCAAACCCGACCCTTAATGAAGACCAAATTAGAGACACTCAATCGATAATCTGAAACAGAAAAATCAGAAAATTAAACGGTGTCATATAAACGGTCTCCTATAACATATATGTTTGTCGTATAAACGTATAAATTTGTTGATTTGAAATTCACTGGATATATGAAAACTAATTTCTACTTAGTAAAAAAATCTTTACTGGCAATCAGAATTCAAGAAATTACAGAACGCGCTAAAATTATGAATTTTCACTTAAAATTTTAGTTTTACCTCCAGATATCCCCTACTGAAATAAAAATTAACCAATAGAATCCAAATAACGAAATGCTTCCGAAAAAATCTATTTTTGAAAGGTAATAAAATATGCTTTAGAAATACACATAACATTTTGAAATATTAAAAAAAAAAGTTTTAGAAATTGCTCACCTTAGGTACATTCTTCTAACTGAAATTACTGATATTAAAAAAATTTAAAATTTTTTTTTTTAACTTTATTAGGCAAATTTATTATAAACGTTTAAAAAACTGTAAAAAGACACGAAACTAGCCGTCCATAATGGAGTACTGGTACCTACCCTGATGTATGTGAGGCATGGAACTGGCAGAGGAAGGATGAAAGTAGACTGAACGCTGTAGAAATGAGATCCCTGAGGCGTATGTGTGGTAAAACCATGTATGATCGTGTGAGAAATGTGGAAATCCGTAAAGAATGCAAGGCTGATGTAATGAGTAACGCTTACGTAATGAGTAAGATCAAGAAAGGAACGCTCCGATGGTTTGGGCATGTAGAGCGAATGAACGAGGAAAGGAGTGTAAGGAGAATAAATGACGCAAATGTGAATGGTAGAAGAAGTCGAGGACGCCCAAGAAAGACATGGCACGACCATGTGAATCAGATACTTGAGTCGGGCCATGTCAAGAGTCAGAATAATAGAAGAGAATGTATGAGACGTTGTATGAATGTAAACGAGGCAAGGAATGTGTGCCAAGACCGGGATGTTTGGCGGTCCGTCCTCTCTGCCTACCCCTGCGGGGAAACGGTGTGATGGTTAGTTAGTTAGTTAGTTGTCACTTCATATTTTTGTTGTTTCATAAAAAAATAATGGATAAAATTTTATCGAAATATTATAATTTTTTTCTCAAATTGCTATCGGAAACTTTGGTTTCATAGAGATGCACATTAAAATTTTTCTATGGATAAATTCTAGATTTACATATAAAGCGTGGAGTTTTTTCTTTCTAAAACCATTTAGATCATAATTATCGTCATGACAGTAAAGGAGATACATTGATTTATATGAGACCTGTGTGAGCTGGAATAAATTTGGTCTCCTTTGATTATATGATGTATTATTTTAGATACATTTTTTTGTTCATAGAATCTCTTTTTTGTTCAATCACATCACTAATTTCCGAATTTTATAGAAGCGAAAGAAACCGATACTAAAAATAGCCGGTTTCTTGGAAAAATAATATCGGGCAGTTAGTTCAGTGGCAGCAAAATAAAAAGGAGAAAAAAACCCTGACAAGAATATGGTCGTCCATGAGGTTGGAATAATTTTTTTCTTTTCAATTTTTATATCTTGAAAAAACGTCGTTTGATAAGATTTTGTTATTTTGTTTGTAAATTTTTCATGTTGGAAAGTTTTGATCCTGGAAAAATTCTTTTTCCATAAATAATTTGCATGGAAAAATCGGAAAATAGGTACGGAATTTTTTTTTACACATTTATCTTTTTGATACTATGTTACGTTTACGTTTGGAAATTTTTATTTTTCTGAAAACGCCTTCTGAGAAAATTAGAAAATCCGGAAATTTTAGCTTGAAAAATTGATGGAAATTTTTATAAAAACTTCAATTTCTCTTGATGTTGTTATAAAAAGTTGGAAAAAAAAATTCCGATTTTTTTTTTTTCTTAGGAAAAATTGGAAACAGGAAAAGAAAATAAATGATAATTTATGAAACTGAAAAATTCCAAGTTATGTAAATTTTCTTTTTTTTTTTACTTTTCCCATTGGGGAAAAGTTAATGATTGTTTGAAAAGTTCAAAGATTGTTTTTTAAAGAACCAGAGGGTGCCACTTCTGTTTACAACACTCCTAAACTGTACAGTCGTAAAAAAGAGAATCCTTGTGGAAATTTTTGGAAGATACGGTGAGGAAGACGCCAAATCGCATGGCTTTGAAACTTACGTGTTCGGTACGAGTGTAGTTCTGCAGAGTTTTCAAGATTGCAGAGTACAGGGTAGAGGCTTCTCTGATGATAGAATAGATAGAAGAATAAGCCATTGAGCCTTACCTGTGGACAAAATAAATTACACAAATTAATCTCGTTCCCTTTATTTATTTATTAACGCCCTTTTCACGGTCTTTAGCATTTGAACAGTAAAAAATATAAACTATTTATTATACATACATAACTAAACTGCCTCAATAACATAATTCTGTATTTGTTTAGAGATAAATTGACGATGTCAACTGGATTGGTATAATTGTTTCCCTCCATTCATTGGTATTCTGGGCAAAGAGGAATACTTATGTTGGTTAGTCCCAGAATTTATGCACTGAAATAAATCCCGACTTCTTGTATTACATTGTGGTTTTTGAATGTTTATCAATGCAAGCAATTCTGGACTGTCAGCTACATCATTTAAAATTTTATACAGAATTCCAAATCAGTGAAAATCCTTCTAATTAAGCATATTCATATAATTTAAAAGAGTGTTGTAGTTCAAAAAATTGCTGGAATACCCATTTTAAAACTTACTTACAATAGCTTGATTATTATAACATGTAATATAATATTGTTGACAAGTAATAGTAAGTTTTCGTACGTTTTCTAATACTACTCGTAAAGTACTCTAGTACTACTTTTCGAACTACTAGTTTTCGAACAAATTAAGTTTTCTCAAGTAAGTGTACTCTGGTAAATTTTCTTACAAAGTACATAAGCTTTTCATTAATCACAATTGGCACATGCCCGTACTACGATAAATTGTCGATTAAATTAATTATTGAAATCATTCGTAATATTAATACAATACGAACGAGAAAAAACACGGCAAGAGCATTATCGTGATTTATTTTTTAGTTATTTTGCCGTGTTGCGCTTCCTCCTTCTTAAGACAACGTATCGTGTGTAAATCATTAGGGCAGATTGAGGCTACACCATAACTTAACGCCGAAAACCACATTAATTTTAACCAATTATTATACTGAAAACCATCGGCGTAAACGGATTGATGCCCGCAATACTGTACGACGTATATACACGTCAACGCACTCCTCACGACAATCTGCACATCCGTCCTGATGATAAACGCCATAAATGTTGACATAAGAATGTGCAAATTGCAACATGGCATTGTATTTTTTTACATTAGCTCCACAAAGGAGGCCCTGAGGAAAATAATGTCCCTCACGGCCTATGTCGTCTTCGGGGATGCTGTGTGTCAGTGTGTCCAGTAGTGACGGACCTTTGAATCCATCCCTTCAACCGCAGTGAAGGGTGTTGGGTCGAGGGATTCTGGCTAAAAAGACCTCTTCAAATAGTCTCTCCAAAACAGGCCCGCCACACAGGTGTGTAGACACCTCCGCTGCCAAGACCTATAAAGATAATCCTCACCCCTGCTAAGTCACCAAACGTAGCGAACCACTTGGGGTAAACTATGGCAGAGGTGTCGGTTATCTAATAAATGGTTCCCGGGTCGGCAGTACCCATACCCGCCTTCCAAAGTGCAATTTGTGTAAACTAGTTCCAAATGCTCCCTACCTGTCTGGAGCCAGATGGTCTATGGTATCCATAATGGGTATATGTTGTGATGTTAAATGTAGTGGGGAAGGGAAAGAGATGGAGGAGAGAAAGGTTGTAAAGTATCTGGCTATTCATATCTGGATAACGGAGCGGCTAGCCCACCGCCTGATATCACCCTAGCTGCCTTAGTCGGCCGCCCCAACGCTCGTAAGATTACCACGAGATCTGCTACAAAAAAGGGCAAATCGGAAGTAGACCCTCAACCTGCTATAGCATCTGCTTCAACGGCATCCTCTGTTCCAGATCCATCGGTAGGGATTCAAACTACCGAAATTGGTCCCAAAGCCTCGACCTCTTCCTCCTCTGTTAACCGCTCTACCACCGGGCATACCTCCTCCACCTCTGAGCCGCCAGTCAACAATACCAGCGATTGGACCGTCTCGGTCTGAGTACGCTTCATTCCGTATCGGGATCCCGGAATCAAAATTCGCCACATTTATGGATACAAACTTATGGCCAAACCATATTTCGTTCAACGAGTGGTTTTTTCGCAGATTAAACCATACCAACAAACCATAGCCCTTCTCGCACAAGAAAGGAACGAAAAGTAACATCTACTCTATCCGTTCACTATCAGAACGTTTGATTGAATTCAATGAGTTTGTAAGGTTTTTGGCGCTTCATTCTCACTGTGAAAATGGTACTATTACAATGAATTAGATAAAATATCTGTAATGTTGTAAATTTTTTGTACACAATTAAATAAAATAAAATAATAAATAAATAAAATCTGCCATCAAATAAAGCCATTTCAAGCAATGTTTCTATTCTGAGTGTTATTTATTGATTTATTTACTAATTTACGGACAATAATCCATTAAAAATATAATAATAACACGAAAAAAAAAACAGAGATGACAGCGAAGGGAGAGCACAAATATAAATTAAACAATGACAATATAAAATGTAAAAAGTACATATATAGAAGACACTACAAGTCAAAGCATGACGAAGCATTTAAATATTGCGTATCGATTTAGTTTTACACCAAAAAATCAATGCTTTGACTTGCGTTGACAAGTCTCGACATTCTGGATAAGGGAGAATGGTATCCATAATAACTTGAATGTTGATTGAGGAACAGCAATTCATTATTTCGGAGTCTACGGGAAGGGATGTTAAACTGGACGAGTTGTAACAAAGCAGGTGTATCAGTAATATTGTTGATAATTTTAAATATACAAATTAGATCAGAGTTCTTTCTACGTTTTTCTAAAGAAGAAATGTTTAAAATGTGTTCAATTTCATCATATGAGCAGTGAGTACTCGCCTCTTTTAAGATGTTAATGCTTTACCAGGGAGAGACTGAAAATATCTACCACTTCATCAAATACATACTTGTGTTTCAATAAGAGAGGATTCCTCGACTACATAAAACTTAGTTGTATAATATTAAATAAGAGAAGATAAGTTTACTGAGGACTTTTACTGTTTGTGTTTCCGTGAACTTCAAATGTCAAACTTGGTCTATTACGAAGTATTGCGGCTTCTGTAATGTACTTAAATCCATGTACAAGGGATTGACTCCCCTAAGAATATTACGGTAATCTGAAGGTAGTTTTTAGAAGGTACATAGTATCGTATTTTTGGGCTGCAATGTAAATGATAGATTGTATCCTTTCTTTGAAATCAAATGCATTGAGCAAGCTCGTGCAGTCTTTATCCACATGAAAAATATGTTCTGCAGTCATGATCTCAACCTTGGATTACGAATGCGAATGGTCAGATACTACGTGTTTTCGATATTATTTTATGGAATGGAAGGATGGACGCTCATGATGTGAATACTGATACTGATGCTGATGCTCATACTGAAGAACTAATTAGGTGACTTGAGGTATTCGAGATGAGGATCTACAGAAGAATACTTAAAATAAGCTGGATTGGCAGGGTTACGAATGAAGATGTTATGGTTCGGATGAATAAAGAAAAAGAAGTTATTAAAACTATAAACATCCGAAAACTTCAATATCTTGGACATGTGATGAGACATTCAGAGACGTATGAGATCTTGCATCTCATAATGCAGGGAAAGATTGCCGGAAGACGGGGCCCAGGGAAGGAGGAGAACCTCATGGCTGAAAAACCTGAGACAGTGGTTTGGCCAGTCTACTATAGAGCTGTTCCGGGCTGCAGCCCGCATAGCCAACATAATAACCAACATTCGTTGAACGGATAGGGCACAAGAAGAAGAAGGTAGTTCGAATACAAGTATAAGGTTATTGATATTTCACGTTACACCAGTGAATAAATAATAATTCACATTAACAATAACAATATTATTAACAAACAATAGTATGAAAACATTACGATTTTTAGCATTGAAAACTTCAATTCACCTCCTGTCACGAACATTTTATTTTTTTATATTAGTTCGTAGCCCGTTAGAGCATAATTCCGTCATTTGGTTACCTCACGCATATAAGAAACAACTTATATAATCAAAAACCATCTGTGATACTTTCCATTGATTAATTTTTTCATTTATTTTTACAATTTGGAAGGCGCGTATGGGACCGCCGCCCCGGGAACCATTTATTGGATAAGCAACACCTCTGCCAGAGGTCAACCCAAGTGGTTCGCTACGTTTGGTGACTTAGCAGGGGTATCTGGGTTCATGGGGTGAGGTTTTTTCAGGTCTTGGAGGCGGATGCCTCGGATGGATCGAGAGATACTTGTTGAGGGAGGCTTTTTGATCATTCCAGCCGGACTCTCTCGACGCATCGCCTTACACCGCAGTTGGATGGATGGATTCGTCCGTCACTCCCGGACACACTGAACCCCAGATTCCTATCCGCCTTTCATACCTTTTTCCTTCCCAAAACTTCCTATCCTTCCCTTCCTTAAAAATCCCCTTCACCGACTGAAGTAAAACTTCACTATATAGACAATAGACCTCCACTGTGTCTTAGATATAAGAAACGTAACTGACTATGAGAGAAAGAGAGAAAGAAAATGTGTGCTCGCACGTCCCTCTCTTGCCCCTACTGTAATATACGAAACGCAACTCTCTCTCTTTCTATCTTCACTAACTTATATCTCCCTCTCAACTTCAGTTCGCCTCGCCCGAAAGCGTTACGAAAAGTGTGATCACACGCTTTTCGTCACGCATTCACCAACTTACTTCCCAAGTCAAGCGTGCGTAAAGAAGTTTTATTTCAAAATCTTATGAAATTATTTACAAAATAAATAAAAATTACTTTTATGCTTAAAATCGTGACCTCCAGACTCTGTCTAGCTATTTTTATTCCTGCTACCAATATTCGTTGCGATATAAGGCACACTAAAATATATACGATTTTGGCTTGCGACTTCCTCTTAAATATTCGCTATTCGATTCGTTCGCGATGAACATAATCGGCATAAGTAATAATTGCATTTATACACCGATGCATCTGCGTGCATTTATCTTTGTCTAAAAACTTAACTCATTCTGTCATTTTAAATCGTGCGTTGCAATATCTGGTGCCAAAACGATCCGATTCAATGAGTTAATAGATCTGCGATAATAAAGCTATGCGGAATGGGAGACTATAGACCTATTTAATTGAATTGAATGAAACAGTTGTTCTAATTGTTAAAATAAATCTTATAATAGTTATAAGTCAATTATTACCTACTATTATCAATAAATTATATTTTATTAATTTTATTAATTATTTTTTTTTTTACATTAACTCCACACAGGAGGCCCTGAGGAAAATAATTTCCCTCAGGGCCTATGTCATCTGGGATGCTGTGTGGAGGGTCTTTTTGAGGAGAGGAAGGAATGAACATTGGTCTTGAAGAGACCCATGTTGTAGGAAGGAGGAAACACAGAGGCCGGCAAATCATTCCACAGCTGAGCTGTTGAACACAAGAACGAGTCGAAGAAACGACCCGTTCTCATGTGACAAATGTCAACCTTGTACAAATGTTGGGCACGCGTTTGGCGTGTTTTCCGACTGTGCACCGGTGCCGAATGGATCAATGATGCTAGTTCCTCAGAGCATCTTCCATTGAAATACCAGTAGAACAAGGATAGCATTCCCACCCGAGGCCTGTGCTCTAAAGATTGCAATCCGTCTGTTAATATGGGAGAATCTATCAAACGGACAGCCCGTTTCTGCACAGAGTTGAGGGTATTTTTCAGGTATTTTGGAGCTCCGGGCCAGAGATGGCTGCCAAATTCAACCGTGGGGCGTACTTGTGATTTGTACAAGGTTAGCAGTTGTGTACTATTAAAGTATCTGCGGGCCCTATACAGTACGCCCAGTTTTTGGGAGGCTAACTTTACTCTGGCTTCGATGGAGCCCCCATACCCGAGCTGGTCACTTAGGGTTACACCAAGCATATCAATGGAGGGCCTGTTCGGAAGATTGCTTCCGTTGAAAGAGACTAGATTTTAATTTCGATCCCTTTTAGAGGTAATCAGACAAGATTGGGTCTTTGAAACATTAAATTCAACGAGATTATTTTTACCCCAAGAGAAAACCCTCTCGAGGTAACCGTCCATTCTTTGCTTCATAGCCCTACGAGCTGTTGGAGCTTGTGAGCTCTTTGGGGGCTTGTCAAACAAAAAGCTATCATGAACTGTACTGTCATCCGCATAACAGTGAATTGGTGCACATGACAAAAGACATTCTGTCTCCGACATTGTTTTTATTGCATATCAATATATCAATATACAGAACCGATCCCTGCGGGACGCCAGCAGTTACCGAGTATGAGGAAGAGGTGAAACCATCGACTACCGTCTGAATCGACCTCTCCCTCAAGAAGTCGACAATCCACGTACACAAGGATGCTGGAAGTCCGTAAGAATGCAGTTTGTTGACAAGTCCTCGGTGCCAAACCCGGTAAAATTTAATTAATTAATGAGACGATGTATGAATGTGATTGAGGCAAAGAGTGTGTGCCAAGACCGAGTTGCTTGGCGTAAGTAAAAATCTATAAAATATATATATATATATATATATATATATATATATATACATCCCGCTACAGATTTGGCGTCCTTTCACTTCGCATCCTTTTGGCTACCACTGCTTACGGTAGGTTTTTAAATAAAATTGCGGTGAATGTTCACATGTTTTTAGGTTGACAAAAGAGTGATAGTAAAAGAATTATCCAGAAATTGTGTTTTGAGGGTATTCAAATTTTTGATAGGTACGTATACTTTAGAGTCTTTTGGGCGTCCTTTCATATTGCCGCCGTTTTGGCAACCGCGTATATCGTACGTATATCACACTTCATTCCATATTTAGGGCGTCCGTTCATTACGAACATTTGACGACCTCCGTATATTCCTGTATGCAGTACGTTTAAATTACGATGCTTTCAGAATCCTTTTAATTCGTTCTCGATTTGCCAACGGTCTATCTATCGTAGGTACATAATGATTGGTTACATAAATATTATTTTGAAGGAAACCAAAACAGAATCCCAAGAAGTCAAAACGGTAGACTGTTATTATATCATTTTATATTTGGGAGGAAAAACAACAATCAAATTAAAAATTTGGGAGGCAGGTGTGGGTACCGCCGCCCCGGGAACCATTTACAAGATAACTAACAGCCCTGCCATAGGTCACACCAAGTGGTTAGATATGTTTGGTGTCTTAGCGGGGGTGCCCGGGTTCACGGGGTGAGCTGTGTCTAGGTCTTGGCAACCTATGCATTTGCCCACCTACTACATGGCGGGCCGGATCAGGAGAGACTGGTTGAGGGAGACCTTTTCATCTCTCCAACCGGACTCTCGATCCACGCCTTATATCACAGTGGGAGGGATGGATTCATATGTCTGTCACTCCTGGACACATTGACCCCCAGATTCCTAACTACCATTCATACTTTTTTCTTTCCCAAAACTTCCTCTCCTTCCTTTCCCCAAAAATACCCTCCACACAACATCCCCAAAGATGACATAGGCCTTGAGGGAAATTGTTTTCCTCAGGGCCTGCAGTGTGGAGCTAATGAAAAAAAAATATATAGAGTGAACAGGAACTAGGTTATTTTAGTTACCAATAATTATTTGGGATGCATAAAATTGGCTCCTTATTGCGATAGGTAGCAATTGACAAGTGCAATAAAGGCACAATTTTTTTTTAAGAAAGACAATCATTATTGGGTTACAAATAATCAGTCACTAATTTAAAATCTCGTACTTTTTTTTCTTTTTTTTTTACATGAGCTCCACACAGAAGATCCTGAGGGAAATTATTCATCTTAGGGTATGTTGTGCGGAGAGCTTTTGAAGGAAAGGAAGGAGAGGAAAATTATTTTAAGGAAAGGGGTTTAAAGGGTGGGTAGGAATCTGGGGTTCAGTGTGTCCCGGTCATCCGCCTCCAAGACCTAGACAAACCTCACCCCCATTCTGAAAACGACCTTCGTTCGTCGTTTCCACAAAACTTTAACGTATTGACCAAATCCAAGAAGAAAATTGATAAAGAAATAACAAAAAAAAATACAGGGCGCAGTTCACACGCCGTAGAAATGAAACCTTCAGAAAACGAAAGTAGACAAGAGTGGATAGGCTACGAAGCACCGCACAAAGAGAAGCCCGATTATTATCTTATTCTCTTGTAGTCCTATAGATGTATGTTTTAGCCTCTTTTTAGTGTCGCTATTTTTAGTTTCATCGAGTTTCAAATCACAACGGTGCTACAAAAGTTTTCACTTCAAAAAAGGTCGAATGCCGGATTTTTGTTTTTATTTCGAAAAGGACTCGAGGCATATTTTCAGAAACCACGAGATAGAATGGGAAATTCAAAATATCCTGACAATAATGAATGGCAAGGAAAGAAAAGGTCTTCTGCTAAATTGCATAAAACGGGAGATTATGTACAAAATTATCAGGAATACAAAAAACCCATTACAAGAAAATACCATTCCTCATTTAATGATTATTTGCCATGCCCCAAATGCTTGGGATTTTTTTCGATTAAACAATATGAAAACATAGAAAACTATGCTTAGATATTTAATTTAAATGTACCTAGACAGATAATTTAATATGTTTGAAGAATGAGTTAATGATGAATGTAAGTAAGTCTAAAATCGTGGTGTTTGATACAAAAACAATGTGAAACTTAGTTGTGAATGATGAATACTTGGAGCAGGTGGATAAGTTTTTGAAGTATGTATTGTGAAGTATATTTGGGAAGTGTGTTTACGGTAGATGGGAAGGCTGATAGAGATATGTGAAACAAGGTTAAATGTAGGTAACTCCATTAACGGAGGATAGAACGCTAGTGGCGCCAACAAAAAAACTGTCCAAAGAAGCGAAGCCAGCTATCCATAATAGAGTGCTGGAACCGACCCCCATGTATGGCTGTGAGGCATGGAACTGGTAGAGGAAGGAAGAGGAAGGAAGCAAAGGAAGGAAAGTAGGCTGAATGCTGTAGAATTGCGATTCCTGAGGCGTGAGTATGGTAAAACCATGTACGATCTTGGGAGAAACGTTGAGATCCGCGAAGAATGCAAGGCCAATGTAAACGTAATGAGTAAAATTACGAAAGGAACGCTCGGATGGATTGTAGAGCGAATGAACGAGAAGACGTGTGGCATTTCAATTTGGGAGGCGGGTATGAGTACCGCCGCCCCGGGAACCATTTATTGGATAACCAACACCTCTGCCATAGGTCACCCCCAAGTGGTTCACTACGTTTGGTACTTAGCAGGGGTGCCCGAACTCATTGGGTGAGGTCTTGGCAGCGGATGCGCCTGCCCACCTACTGCATGGCGGAGAGAGACTGGTTGAGGGAGGCCTTTCGACCTTTTCAGCAGGACTCTCTCGACCCATCGCTTTGCACAGCTATTGGAGGGATGGACTCATACGTCCGTCACTCCTGGATATACTAAACCTCTGATTCCTACCAGGCGCGGCCGGTGCCTCAAGTTATAGGTGGTTCACCAAGCCATTCATAAAAAACGAAAGGTTGATATTATATTTAAAAAAAAATCTAGACATCATGCATAATTTTACATTACTTGCTAAGTATCTAAAAATATCATGTAACTGTAATAGTAAAAATATCGTGCGATGTAAAAACATGCTGATGTCTAGAGTTTGATATAGTCAATTGACCTGCCAGGTAAGTAGGTATGTTTTATGTATCTGTTTGTAAATTCAAATAATAAAAATACATATAGCCTAGGAACTCATAATAAATTGTACAACGCAACATAACTAAAACGGCGCTCTAGTAATTATCCAATTATTATAGAATTATTCTGGTATCAATATTTTTAGAAGCATTTTACACTCCATTACTATTGATATTACATCTATTGGAAGATTAGTGGAAAGGGTGGGTGTGATATCCATTTAAAAATACTCAACCTTCCAAAGATAATAATAATAACGCAATAATCCAATAATAATAATTAACACACAAGAAACACTCTGCGGCGTGGATCGCCAATATCGCCATTTACTGTCGTGACAACTTCGATCAATGGGTGACAAACAAATAATAATGTCAAAAAGGTACATCCCAAGGGCTCGAACAAGATAATGTCACACGAGACGCATAGCTGACCCTTTGACTAATGGTTACATTTTAGAAGAGAAATGTTATTACTTAATATTATCTTGTTCAAACCTTACTACCGCTGGAACCAAAGCTTCGGAATATTTCCGAAGAATGCCGAAGCTCTTCGGGTCGGCCATGCGGCACGCGATCAGCCGATTTTTAGTGACATGCATGTTTCTGACGTTTTGGGATTTTTTACTACGAGCATCATTCAAATTACGGGGCGCTTAGCTCTGGCGCGCGGTTTGGCATTGTACCTACCTCGGTTCCTCGCTCCTAGCGGGTACCCGCCGTAACTGGCGGGTGGGAACAATGCGTTTATTTGGCCGTAATACATTGTTAATTGTTAGATTGATAATTAATTATAATTTAATTTAAAGATTGTGCTCAATTTTATCAATTTAATAAATAAACACATTACGTAGAAATACGATGAGTTGTAAAATGATGTTGAAAGACCCTCCTCACTGCATCCCCTAAGATGACATAGGGCCTGAGGGAAATTATTTTTCTCATGGCCTTCTGAGTGGAGCTAATATAAAAAATGGCAAGACCAAGTGAATCAGATACTTGATTCGGGCTGCATCAAGAGTCAAAATAATAGAAGAGGATGTGTGAGACGATGTATGAATGTGAACGAGGCAAGGAGTGTGTGCCAAGACCGAGTTGTTTGGCGGCCCGTCCTCTCTGCCTACCCCTGCGGAGAAACGGTGTTATGGTTAGTTAGTTAGTGAAGGATGATTTTATATATATTTTTGACGTCGAATTCTGGTGCAACTTTTGCTATACATTGGGTCATCATATTAATAATTATGGTTTCTTCTTGGTGTGGTTCATTTTCATTTTGTGTGGTTTGAAGATTGAATATTAATTTTGCAAAAATTAAAACGTTTTTTATTTTATTTTATAAGACTCGAACCCACGCGGTCTGAATTGTCTGGCCACTAAATTCGTGAGGCGCTTTACGCCGCTGGACTATGGGAGCCTTGAGTGAGAGCGAGGATTTACCGTACCTATTATATTAGAACTAATTAACTATTATATTAAAATAATAATAAATTTTCGTGACGCATTTCTGTTTCATTTGAATTTCAAGTCGCTAGTAAGTAAGTATCTAAAACTTAAAATAATTAACAAAATTTATTATTACACTATGAATGAAAAAATAAAAAAATGAAAAAAAGTACTTATTTACTTATCACTTCTGAGTGATAAGTATAAGAGATTAGATAGACTAATCGGTCTCCTCATTGTGCGGTGATTCGTAGCTATTCGATCTCCCCTTCGTGCGGTGCTTCGTAGCTTCTTCGCTCTTGTCTACTTTAGTTTTCTGAGGTTTCACTTCTACCGCGTGTGAACTGCACACTTGTACTTTGAAGTGTAAACTTCTAGCACCTGCAAATCGCCTAGTACCGTTGTGATTTGAAACTCGATGAAACTAAAAATAGCGACACTAAAAAGAGGCAAAAGCATATATCTACAGGACTGCGAGAGAATGAGATAATAATCGGGCTTCTCTTTGTGCGGTGCTTCGTAGCCAACCCACTCTTGCCTACTTTAGTTTTTTGAAGGTTTCATTTCTACGGCATGTGAACTACGCACTGTATTTATTTTTCGTTATTTCTATATTAAAGACGTGGTAATATCGTGATAAATTTTTATGTTTTCACTTACCGATATTTGTTTATTCATACTTTAAATCAGTAAAAACAATACAAAAAACATAAAAATCGTTTTAGAAATTTTATTCTCTACAAAACTGTACTGAAAAAGAGGTACGTACAGAAAACCAAACCAAGTCGTGCAATTTACTTGTTTTTATAAACTTATACACATTTTTACGGCTGTGTATCTCAATACTTATTAGAGGTAGAAGACATTTTTTTTAATAAAAATTGTAGATAATTTTATGTTCTACAAAACTTGTGAAGTTACCTTAGCCAAAATTTTCATTGAGAACGAAATATTTGAGAAAAACTAGATTTTGGCGCGATTTCGGCAGGTTTTTTCAAAACGGCGGCGAAAGCTCAAGTGACCGAAGGTCGAAAACTCAGATTTTTCATCAGGAGATGAGTGTATAAAACATATAAAAAAATTGGGGCTACCGAAATAATTCCGATCGCGACCCCCTTTTTTGCACTAATTGCACTGTCCTATAAGTCAGGCGAGATCAAAATGCTACAAAGAACAAATAATTATTTTGCGGATAGGCCACTTGCATCGCATTTAAAAAAAAATCCGGTTTAGGTAAATATTCTAAGACATTCGGCATTTTTTTTAAATCGTATTTTTGAAACCCTGGCGATTTTTTGAAAATTTCAATCCGAAAAATCAGACCATTTTTTATAAACCGGAAAGACGGGACATAATTTTATGGGTGCGAAAAAACGATAATTACATAGCAGAAAATCATTTAAAAAAAAGATCATGTTCCACAAGAAAGGGCACAGGAGAATAGCGAGGCATTCCAAAAATATTATATCTCATAAATATTTTTTTTCCTTGATCCATCTTATTGATCATAAATCATTATAATGTTCAACGTCTATATTACTAAATCCAATGAAATATACTTGTACTTGTAAATTATAATAATAAGAAGAATATTATAAAATTTGATTTTGTTAAGATCAGCACCACTACCATTATACCTCTAAACACGTGCAGACATCGTAAAATGAACGGGGTTCTCTTCATAACATATGTCAAAAAGAAACCAAATGATAAGTTCGCAGAGAACAAACAATAATTCTACTGAACGTTAAATGTCAAATTCAAAAATTCGCCTGAAATCAAAGTGCTGCCATATAAAAAAAATAAATCAGTGTGGAATTTTATAAAATTAATAGGAACATTTTCGGCAATTATTATAAGCAATAATTATCAGCCTGAAACACTCATCAACATTGAAAAATCTTCCGAGAAAAGATACTTGCCGCCAACGGCGTTGGCGGCAAGTATCTTTTCTCGGAAGATTTTTCAATGTTGATGAGTGTTTAAGGCTGATAATTATTGCTTATAATAATTGTTACCCTTTGTGCTATGCATAAAAATCTTGTCTAAACGTTAGTTTATAAATTAAAAATAATAATTAACATTTTCGGCGATGGGACATTTTCATGTAGTGACGTCACGGGCCTAAATAATGGATTTATTTATTTAAAAATAAATTTAAAAAAACTGTACATTTCTAAAAATTTTTACTAACATTTTCGTAATCTTGGTAAAAATATCTATCCACACGATTTTTTCAAAGTCGTTATGAAATCCATGCAAGTGGCCTATTGCTTGGGTAGGTAGTAGGCAAATCAATAAAGAGTTTGAGGTACGCAAAAATTCCTCCGTCGATGAAACCTTTGCAGTCACGTGGAGTATCATTTAGGGATGACGAATGACAAAAGATCCAACAAAATATTTAACGGGAAGTTACCTAGTTATTTTTAGCAAAAACTGAAAAAAAAATTATAACTCCCGCTAGAAAAGTATTTCTTTCGAAAACTCTTCACATCTTGTTAGTATTAGGTAATTAATATCCACCTGATTAAATAGAAATTCAACAATATTATTGTTGGGAAAGTGTGTTTTTAAAAAGAGATTTGTTTTTTTTTATTTCTATTCTTGCCGGGAAAATTCCTCCCTCCAATTTTTGATCACGAAGTGTCTTTATATTGGTGTTAGCTTTATTTAATCAAAAGATCCAACATTTTTTTTCTTTTGGTACATGCTTTTTTGATATCAGTCAAAAATATCGCTCCGGAAAAATCCTCCGTCCAATTTTTTTAAGTCAAATTGATAGGATAGCTATTTTAAAATAATTTCTGCAAAGATCCAACTAAATTTTCAACGACAACCTATTTTTTTAAATTGATTTCGATTGCACGCAGATTCCACGTGACTTTTGTATGAACAGGAGTCCGCGGGGTAAGGGAAGCGGTGGGGCTAGTCGCACGGGGGGCAAGCAAGCCGATCGGCGCGGGATAACAGCTGTGTGGGTGAGGTGAAGGGAATCTTGATAGGGAATTCGGCCGGCAACAGCTAAGTTTGTGTGCGCTTATTGTTTTGAATTTCGTTAGTGTGCGTGAGCTTGGTTTCAATGCGATAAAGTAGATATAATGAAATAACGCTGATGCGCAGGTTAAGCGAAACCGGTCGGTATAAAAAAGGTTAATGGATGAATCGTGGTTACAAACTAAGTGATTGTTTTATTTCAATTAATATCTTTGTCAAACCACAAAGTGACTGCTTTCTACCAAAGTAAAAAAAGGATTTAATTATCACTTATAATGAATGTTCATCTTCTTATGTACATGAAAAGATATAAAACGTTTAAAAAGAATTAAAAAAAATATAATAAAAGGTAGCTAAATAGGTATCCGAAACAATTTTAAAAAATCCGAGTACGCAATTAAAAGTGAAACCTTCAGAAAATAAATTAGAATACAGTGGGAGGAGTGGCTACGAAGCACCGCACAAAGAGGAGACCGATTATACTCTTATTCTCTCGTTGGCTAAATTCCATAGATGTACGAGCATTTTTTTATTATGTATATCATACTAATTTTAAAAATTTAAATATTTAGAGATGATGTAGGTACATAGATTAAACTCGAGTACGTGTAAACTTCTTTAGCACCGTTGTGATTTGAAATTCGATAAAACGAAAAATAGCAACATTAAAAAAGAGATAAAGACATACATCCATAGGATTAAGCCTGCAAGAGAATGCGATAGACTAATCGGTCTCTTCTTTGTACGGTGCTTCGTAGCTATTCAGTCTCCTCTTCGCGCGGTGCTTCGTTGTCGTCTCCCCACCCTTGTCTAGAGTTTTCTGAGGTTTCACTTCTACTGCATGTGAACTGCACATTTGTATTTTGAAGTGAAAACTTCTTTAGCACCGTTTTGGATTTGAAACTCGATGAAACGAAAAATAGCGACAATAAAAGGAGTCAAACACGTACACCTATAGAATTTAGCCTGCAAGAGAATGAGATAGTATAATCGGTCTCCTCTTTGTGCACTTCTTCGTAGCCTTCCCGCTCTTGTCTACTTTAGTTTTTCTGGAGGTTTCACTTCTACCGCGTGTGAATTGCACACTCTGAAATTTTTTACTGTAGAATGTTTACTCGCGACTGTCTGATAAGTATTTAAGAAACTTTTAAATGGTTGTGATGCATTTGATGTGGTGGGTTCTGGTTCATTTCAATATTTTCACCTACGACTTAGTCATCTAATGATTCATGGGGTGTGGTTTGTTCGGGTCTTGGTGGCGAATGCGTCTGCCAACCAGCAGCATGACAGGTCGGATCGGGTGAGAGTGGTTAAGGAAGTCCCTTTAACTTCTCCAGCCGCACTCTCTCGGAACATTGCCTTGCACCGCAGTGGGAGGGATGGATTCATACGTCCGTCACTCCTTGACAAACTGAACCCTAGATTCTTACCCACCCCTAAAATCCTTTTCCTTCCCATAGCTTCCTCCCCTTCCTTTCCTATACGCAGCGTCCACAAAGATGACATAGGCCCCGAGGTAATTATTTTCTTCAGGGCCTCCTGTGTGAAACTAAAGTAAAAAACAAAAACATTTATATTAAATTTAGTCGCATTGTTTTCGATGTTGTTTCCTCGAATACAATGTTTCTGAAAACACGCCTCGAACAATTAAAATTATAATTAACGGGTTGTTAAAAAAAATTACAGATTCTTCAAATATTTGAAGTTAATTTTCACAATCTGTGCAAGTTGTATTCAAGTTCATTGTTATAACAACAGAACTTGAATAGAACTTACACAGAACGTGAAAATTAACTTAAAATTTTTAATTTTTGATGACTCCTACAAATTTTTAAAACCACCTGTCCTAAGTCCTTTTCGAAATAAAAACAAAAATCTGGCAGTACTATTTTGAAGTAAAAACATCTTTAACACCGTTGTGATTTGACACTCGATGAAACGAAAATTAGCGACACTAAAAAGAGGCAAACACATACATCTATAGGATTTAGACTGCGAGAGAATAAGGGGGCATACATTAATAACGTGAGCAGTTAATTTTCCAATTTAACCCCCCCCCCCCTTTGGTGAGATTTGGTGCCCCCCCCCCCTCTCCCCTCACGAGACATCAGTTGTGTATCTGGGGTCCCACCCTATCCCGTCCCGCCCAATGCTATCCCGTTACGCCCCCCCCCCCCCCGTTGTGGTAAATATGATCGCGACAATATGCTGAAAAACTGTTCAAGATTTGGTGAGATTTTACTGGACCCCCACCCCCCATTTTGAGCTCAATTAATGTATGCCCCTAAGATAGAATAATCGGTCTCCTCTTTGTGTGGCGCTTCGTAGCCTACCCACTCTTGCCTACTTTAGTTTTCTGAAGGTTTCATTTCTACGGCATGTGATCTGCGCACTGAATTTATTTTTCGTTATTTCTATATCAATTTTCTTCTTCGATTTGGTCAACACGTTGAAGTTTTGTGGAAACAATGTTCGTGGGTCGTTTTGATTAGATGAATCATCCATGCAATATTTTTATTTTTTCGATTAAAATTAATTGGTGAGCTCGCCTTTTGTTTCACACATGGGATTTGGGTCGTATCCCACCATCACCGTCAGAGTAAGTGAACTCCTGTAAAATAAGAATCGGGAATTTTAAAGAAGTAAATTTGACCGTATAAATGACCGAAAAGAAGAATTATTAATTGAAGGCAAGTACCTCAGATTATCCGAATTCTATGTCATAGGTAGGTATGACTCCAAAGAATCATCTTGATATTGCATTTCTGTTATTCTTGCAATTATTTTGTTCCGTTTCATTGAGTCAACCGTAATCAATAATGTATTGTAATTAAGACACTAAAATGGTCGGTCGCCAAATACCTACACTCCAAATCACATGTACGTTAATGCTCGGTATACGATAATACGATTGATCACGATAAAATTTTAAAAGGCAAAACATTCGAGGCAACCGAGGCTAAATAAGCGCGGCGGCAACGTCGCAAAACACGCCACCGCCACGTGCACCTCAACTCTTGTACGGGAGTTGGAATTAACCGGCAACGTTGTTTCCCAACACATTTGCCAACGCCTCGGTGGCGGGTAAATGCTAGGAATGAAAGGCGGCATGTTATGTCACACCGGTCGCCTAAATGTCGGTAGGATGAATGGTAGTATACATGGCCGTGTATATCACCTAGCGCCTAGCTGCGTAGCGACAGATGGCGGAACTTTAATATTCGAAATCATCCACTTCACGCCCAATTTGGCTACCAGGACAATTTTTGCCAAAATGCTTGTGACGACATGTACTATGAACTGTGTAAAAATTTCGAAAAATAAAGTGGCGACCGTATATCGGTCGCCAAATGTCGGTGGTCGCCACTTTAGATGCATATTTGCCCATGCTGGTCGCCAAATAGACGGTGTTATGTATATATATATATATATATATAAATAAATAGCCACTGGAGCGCTTTTTGCCTCAATTTGGCACTATTTAAAACACCTCGGATTGCTTTGCTGCCAATTTTTCCCATATTTTTAAGAAAATAAGTAGAATTTTCGTTATTAGTTTTTGGGGTGTTATGCCGTGTTGCGCTACCTCCTTTTTTAGCCAACGTTTCGGACAGCATTGCAGTGTCCATCATCAGGGCAGATCTAGTTGATATGTAATTTTTAGTGGTGAAATGTGTGCTTATTTACTTGTAAGCGATACCGTGTCGCCAGCTCCACTACTTTCACCGGTACAAAATAACCGTGACAAGCAGTGAATAGAAAGTAACGAAAATACTTTTGCCGTAAAAATCTTCATCTAACCTATCCAAATTAGTAGAGGTTTACGATTTAATAATATTTTTTTATAAATCGTACGAATATGTTATAATCGACTAAAGATAGGTGAATTCATTGGCTATATAGAACTATAATCAGTTTGTATGTCTCAATATTAAATTTTGGAGGTATGATTTTTTTTAATGTGGGGGGAAAATATTCAAAACTATCACCAAATAAAATCTTGAGCAATCGCAGAAAACAGTTTAAATTGTGCTGTCGCTCCAGTGGTTATACATGTAATTTCAACATCCTTCATCAGATGTTGTTAGCACAAACGGTAATTTGTACTTTTGAGGCGTCTCAACAAATGTCAATTAAGTATTTCCTTAAAAGAGTATCGACTATCGCCGCTCGTGTCCAATGCACGAACGGTTATGGAAATAGCCGATAATCCATGATGGACAGCTGGGCTCCCGAAGTATAAACAAATCTTATAACAGTTATAAGTCAATTATTACATAATATTGTTTATGTATTCTAGCTTGTAAATTATTATTTAGAACAATTTTATAGGCTTTTATTAAAATAATGGCTGATTTGCAGGATATTGGCAGATTATCAATTTTTATTTTATTAATTTATTTATTATTTATGAACGACATTTTCAGAAGATTTTACATATAAATGTGTGGTACACAGGATTATACATGTAGTTTCAACACCCTTCAACAGATGTCGTTAGTATCGATAGTTATATGTACTTTTGAGGTATCCAACAGTTGTCAATTTAGTGGTTCCTTAGGAGAGCGTCGACTATCGTCGTTCGTAACCAATGCACGATTGGTTATGGAAAAAGCCGCTGATTTACATAGACAGCTGGCTCTCGAAGTATAAATAAATCTTAAAATAGTTAAAAGTCAATTGTTATCTAATATTGTTAATGTATTCTAGTTTATAAGTAAATTATTATTAAGAACAATTAATTATACGTTTTTGTTAAAATAATGGCTGAGATGTGGGATATTCATAGAATATCTATCACTTTTTTAAATATGTTTTATTTATTATTTATTAACACCCTTTTAAGGGGATTTTACATATAAATGTGTGGTACATAGGATTATCCACGTAGTTGCAACATCTTAGAATAGATAGTTTTATGTACTTTTGGGGTATCCAACAGTTGTCGGTTAAGTGGTTCGTTAGGAGAGTGTCAACTATCGTCGTTCGTGTCCAATGCACGATTGGTTACGGAAATAGCCGATGATATACGATAGACAGCTGGGTTCCCGTAGTGCCGGGTTCCCTAGCTTCAGAATCATTAAGAGCATTTAATGGGCGGGCGTTTGACCCAGTTAAATATTCATTGTAAACATTTTGATAGCCATAAAGCAACTTATAATCATGACATGACGAACATCGATATTTATTGGAGTTTTCCCAACATATTTCAAATAATCTCAATCATGAGGATTGCGCAACTTCCCAGATAAGAAAAATTATAAATTAAAATTTTTTAAATTAAATAGAATAATAATATGCGTATTTATTGCATATAACTAGACTGCCTTGGTAACAATATATATATATATTTTATTTTTTTTATTGATAAAGTGAAGATGTGCACTGACTTAGTATAATTATTTCCTTCCAAATGGGCAAAGAAGAATGGTTCCGCGACTTTTCATCCCGCGACAAAATACCACCCGACAAAACATCCCCGACAAACGATCCTACGGACAAAACATCCTCCGACAAAATATCCTACGGACAAAACATCCTCCGACAAAATACCCTACGGACAAAACATCCTCCCACAAAATATCCTACGGCAACACATCCTCCGACAAAATATCCTACGGACAAAACATCCTCCGAAAAAATATCCTACGGACAAAACATCCTCCGACAAAATAGCCCACGGACAAAACATCCTCTGACAAAATATCTTAAGTAAAATGGGACAAAAATTATACAGACATCCTGTAAAGACAATAAATTACTTTTCAAAAATATTCAAATTTAAAATAAGTTTAGGTTAGGTTAGGTGAGGTTAGGTTAGGTAAGATTAGGTTTGGTTAGGTTAGGTTTTAGTAGATATTCTGTTGGAGGATGTTTTGTCCATATAATATTTTGTCCTTGAGATATTATTTCGAGGGATATTTTGACGTATATATTGTAGTATATAGTGTCGGCGATGAAAACGCGCGGTACCAAGAAGAATAGGTACCCATCCTCACATTTTTTAAATGCGATTTTAGTATTTTTGTATGAACAAATTTAACCGTCGTTCGTATTTCAAACAGAACGAAATTATTTATGTCGTTGAATGGCAGATGGCGCTACGTCTGCCTCATCGAAATTTCATCCACACATTTGCAAGTCATTCACGAGAAGCGTCGCGTCATTTTGACATTTCAATCTGCATTTTTCCTCTCGTAAACACAAGCAGCTGCTTTATTAGGAGAGTGTTTGAAATATTGTTGTTATATTATATTGTAAAATTGTAACTTTAATAAACGTGTCAATAAAATTTTAAAAAAAATATTATGTAACACAACGCAGTACGTGCAAAATTTTGTACGATTTATTTTAACTTATCTATTTGTGTGCATGTATTACAGCGAACAAGTGCTCCATTCCTCCTTCTGTCATGGATCCCATCTCCACACGATTACAATACATTCGTTATTTTTTTATTTAACAACCAAAATGTTCACTAGAAATAATTTATATGCCACGTTTGCGGGGTCAACTAGTAATATGTAGATTAAGGTTTATAACGTAAACGGAGTCATTTTGATGTAACAACAGAACCCTTCAACTTGTTTCCCAGATCATGCAGATTCAACTTGTAGTCCAGTGGGTAAGACTCTTGACTCACAATCCGGAGGTCGCGGGTTCAAACCCGGCATGCGCAAATAAATTTTATTTGATTAATTTATGTTATTTCACAATTAATTAATTAAAAATAATATATAGTATATTTGCGGCATGTTCCAGAGTGGAAGATACTATCAGTATCGCTCTGGTACAAGACCACCATTCAGAATTGAAACGTTGCTTGAAAATGGCTTTAGCCGTGTTTAGTGACCAGATCTGAATAGCCAGGTACTTCCCAACCTTCCTCTTCCCCACCTCCTTCCCCTCCCCACTACCTTAAGCCTCACAACATACCCCGATTGGGGATGCCATAGTCTCACTGGCTCCAGACGGGAGCAATTGAGATTCTTGTGCGGTATTCACTGTAAAATAAAAAAAAAATCTTATTCGTTAGTGATTGTATCTGATAACACAGGTCTGCAAATTGACATTTTTTTTAAAAATGGTAGTGGGTGAATTATATGTTTATCGGTATGCTGAATTCGAGTATGCCATCCATTTTGACCCATCACGTAAGGATTTTCCGCTAAGTGGAAATTAAAATATAGGCAAAACCCGCCTTACACTACTTCTGTAGGAAATGTTCAAAAGAAAAAAAAATCATAAAATTATACAAATTTAATTAATTTTAAGTCATAAAATATTTTATTTACATTATATGCAACTATAAATCTATATAAAATCTTTTTTTTTAGTTTCGAAGCTTCGCTTTGTGCTTTTCCTTTTGTGGGACGTTTGAGGTCCGCTGGAGTCGCCTACTTGAAACTCGTCACTAGAACTTTCTTCTGATTCACTTTCTGATGATGGCAAATCGTCTAGGCTTTGAGGTGCTTGTGGTGTAGGAAGGCCAGGTCCGTGACGGACTGCGCGGAGTGCCGAATCCATGTTTGGGTAACAAATTTGTTTTTTATTTTATTTTTGGTACTATGCCCTTGCACATTGCATGAACAAAAGTAGCAGATATCGCTTTGGTTTCGAGGCTCTCTCCAGATCATGGGAACACCAAAACGAAAAGATTTAACTTTACCTTTTGACCACATTCAAGTCCTTCAACACACCCTGAACACACTCCATGCGGGGCCCAAGATTTGTCCTGGTCCCCTATCTTCACACCAAATATGCAAAATACACTTTTTTTAACAAAATCAGTAATATTTCTTTGTTGTTTTTTTCACTTCAAATTCACTACAAATATAGCAAAAACTCTCAGAAGAATTTACACAACCTCTTAAAGTCATTTTTGAAACGTACGTTACAAAAGTTGGAATAGAAATAAATAAATGAAAGGGCATGGAAGCGAGTGGGCAATTTGGGAATTTCGGCATTCTCTCATCATACTTACTATGGAAAATCCCGATATATATGATTCAACGCTGACTAATTTTATCGTCATGAGTTACTAATTGTTTTGTTTCAGTCTATAAAACATAGCATTATCTTATAATATGTTGGAATTAATAAAAAATATCTCTCTCTCTCTGGTTTCAATCGTGGGATTGGTTTGCAGCAATTTGATCTATACGTTTCTTCCACTCTTCCCTGTCTTGTGCGGCTCTTTTAAAGTCTGCATATGATGAGCAGCGCACGTCCACCAGCAGGTCCTCCAGGTACTCTCGGCGTGGGCGTCCCCTAGCGTTTGTCCCCTCGGTCATACCCTCCATTATGGCATGCAAGAGGCCTTCTTGTCTTATTACATGGCCATTGTCTTACACAAGGACGTGCAAGGAAATTAGGCTACAAAAAAAGGACAAAGCGAATACGCAGAACAGTCTACTGTAGAATGGAATGACGTTGTATAATACACTACCAGAAACTTTAAAGTCCACACCAATTGGAAAGTTCAAGATGTATTGTAGGAGCTACATAAAACTTGAAAAAATGTAGTGAATATGAAATATTATAATCAATTAGCAATTTGTAAACTTACACTTAAATTTATTACTAAAATAAAAATTATTATTATTATTATTATTATCCATCTTGCGCGCCTTTCGGACAAGGTCCTGAGCAGGTGCCTTCCTCCTTCGATTCTTTGGAGAACCTCCACATTTGTGATGTGGTCTATCTAGGAAATTCCTAATAGTCTTCTATAGGACCACATCTCAAAAGCCTCCAGTCTCCGTTTATCTCTTTCGGATTGGCACCATGTTTCGCAGCCGTACATCAAGTTACTCCATACATAGGTCTTGATGAGGAGTATTCTCAGTATTTATTATATATTTCGGCAATAAACCCCGTTTTACGCCTTAAGATAGGCAATCCCACAGTATTTTGAGTTTTCCGGAAATACCTTACGTGATGGAATTTTTTTGATAATTTTCCCGAATTCAACAACTTAAAATATATGGGAATTACCTCATATTTCAAAGAAGAAAAAAACAGTCTAGGACCTGTGTAATTGGTTGTGTACATTTATGTGTGGCAGAAAAATTAAAATATTTTTTTTCTTGTGTTCCTAGATGGCAGGGATGTCAATTACATAGGTGACTCTGCGTAATACTACCAGGCCCCTAGCATGGTCGATCGATATAGGTTTTATAGAAAATGTCGGTAACTTGAAATCGCTCCCGAGCACGACTGCAGGCTACTAATGAAGAAATAACAGTTCACATCAAATGAATTAGAAACCCTTAGTCGTTGTAAACTGTTGCTTGTTCGTTAGCGGCCTGCAGTCGCGCTCGGGAGCGATGACAAGTTACCGACATTTTCGATAAAACCTATATCGATCCACCATGCTAGGACCCCAGGGGCTCCATCACAGTTGATCGATAAAACTCTATACCAATACAGCACTGATTAAATCTGTCATCTATGGTTATTAGGCAACGTTACGAGCGAGTAGGGTCAGTAATTGATATAAAATATTTCGACAGCCAGTAGACGAGAGTCTCCACAATTTGGCGCGGCTTCTTGGCTGTCAGATTAGTTCGATTTGCTGTCAATATACACAACTTTTTGAATAATGTCTTTCGTCATGCAAAATTACTGGCTTTGAACAGAGGCAGACTAACGGAGTTTGTGGAATTCAAACACGTCGTATACGCGATGAATTCAATCCGTTCTAGCTTGGGGAAACGGAATTCAGAAAGTTGTTCAGAATATCACGAGTTATGGTTAAAGACCTCATTAACCATTTTTTACAGTAACTCTACACAGGCGGCCCTGAGGAAAATAATTTCCCGTTCCCGTTCTCATGTGACAAATGTCACCCGTGTACATATGTTGGGCATGCGTTTGACGTGTTTCTCAACTATGCACTAGGGCTTAAGGGATCAATGACGCTAGTTCCTCGGAGCATCTTCCATTGAAATATCGGTAGAACGGGGATAGCATTCCTACCCATCGCCTGTGCGTTAAAGATTGCAATCCGTCTATTAAGATGGGAGAATCTATCAAACGGACTGACCATTTCTGCAGTCGAAGGTATTTTTAAGATATTTTGGAGCTCCAGACCAGAGGTGGCTGCCAAATTCAATCTTGGGGCGCACTTTTGTACAGTATTAGCAGTTGTGTACTATTAAAGTATCTGCGGGCCCTGTACAGTACGCCCAGTTTCTGAGAGGCTAACTTAACTCTGGCTTCGATGGAGCCCCCATATCTCAGCTGGTCACTTAGAGTTACACCAAGCGTATCAATGGAGGGCCTGTTCGGAAGCTTGCTAACTCTCTTTGTAATGTCAAAGTACATACTAACTGCCAATTTATGTTAAAGTGAGTGTATTTCATTTCGTTTTAATCAATTTATTTATTCCTGTATAAGTAACTGTTTGATGTTTGAAGTTTAGACATGTCGATTCATAGACAATCATTGTTAGTGTTGCCATCATACATTAATTTCGTTTAATAATTATTATAATCTGTATAAATAAAAATGAATAACTGAAATGTATGTACGCGTATAATTCTTTTTTTTGTGTTCGTTATTGTCAAGACAAGGTTTGTATAAAAAAACTACTGGTGAGCTTTGTGAAAATAGTGAAAAAAAATTGTAATAGGTGGCACGCAAGCTGTTTGAAAACTGAATGCGGGAGGGGGGTGGGTAACTCGAGTAGGGGGTTCACGGGAGGGGGGGAGGGGAACCCGGGAGAGGGGAGGGGAACTCGAGAGGGGGTTCACGGGACGGGGTAAGGGGGGGAGTGGAATGGGGAAAGGGAAGGTGGAAAAGGCGGAATGGGAACTCGAGAGAGGAAGGGGAGGCGGAAGGGGAACGGGACGAATGGGAAAGACTACTCATTTTCAACAAACAATTTTTTTTATTTAATGGTACAGCAACGCATGCCGGGAACCAGCATGTAGTTATACATTAATAAAAAAACAACTCAAGGGCGCTGTACAATTTATTATGAATTCTATGGATAAAATACGGATTTGCACGTGAGGGGCATTATATTTAAAACACTGGACATTGCATGATTTTACATGTGCTACGCCCATCACTGTTGGTATAAAATTTATAAGAAGATTAATGCCAAAGTTGAGTTGATATTTATTTTGAAAGACTTGAGAATTTAGATAGAATCTTAAGGACTAGAGAAATTCCATGAAATGACGTTTACAAAAGCTTACAAATAAGAATTTGCTTATATTTTGAAACAGTTAGTTATTTACAGTATCGCGGACAGTGAAGGCGAAGGTGAAAGGTTTTTTTTACTTACGGATAAGACTGTCTGAAAATACAATATCGGCTTGGCTATTGACGGGTCTATCGAATGCAACTGTGGTTGGAAAATCTAAATAAAATCACCATTTGTTAAGCTTGTCGATCCGATATTGTTAAGTTATCGATTTGACCGTGCTAAACGCTAGATCTGAAATAATTATGAGAAGTTATGGGAAGAAAGCTCTCCTGGCTAAGACCAAAACATTGCAGAAAAAAAAAATCCGTTATGATTTTATAAGGGCTTTACAATTATCCAATGGAGCGACAGAACAAGTTAAAACTTTTTCTTCGATTGCTCGAGATTTTTTTGATGATCATTTTGAATATTTTCCGCCCACATTAAAAAAAATCATGCCTCCGAATTTTAATATAGTGACATACAAACTGATTATATTTCTAGATAGCCAATGAATTCACCTATCTTTTGTCGATTATCACATAATCGTAGTATTTATAAAAAAATATTATAAAATAGTAAACTTCTTCCTAATTACTCACAAATAAGAGAAAATTTGACAAAATTTGGCAGCAAGGCAATCCGAGGTATTTTAAATAGTGCCATATTATGGCAACAAGCGCTCCAATGGTTATTATTGTTAAGTTTTTGTATGTACTCATAGGCCTAGACATCTTTGGGGATGGAGTGTGGAGGGTATTTTAAGGGAAACAAAGATGGGTAGGGATCTTCCTACTTTCCACTGCCATGCAGGGAGATGGGTCGAGATAATCCGGCTGGAGAGGTCCAGCTTTTGTCTCCCTCAACCAGCCTCTTCCGATCTGGCTACGCGGTTTGTGGGCCACCGTATTCGCCATCAAGATTTAGACAAACCTCATCCCATTAACAACAAAAACACTTTGTGGTTCCTTAGAACGGGCAATCTGCCTAGCTAGGAACTAATACAGACAAACAAGACATAATAACACTTGTACCCATTTTAATATTTACAGTTATTTTGAAATATTATTATTATGTTATTTTACTGTATAAATGTATCTTATGTAATAAATAAATAAATTAAATTAAATTAACCACATGAGATGAACTATGGCAGGGGTATCCAAACCCGCCTCCCAAATTGGTTATTCGAAATAGATTATTTGAAACCCGAGAAAGTTTGTCTCCCTTTAAAAAAAGAATGTGCTTTAAACCACACGACTGAAGTAAAACTACAAGACAAACCTCACTCAATGAGCTGCTAAGTTACCAAACGTAGCGAACGGGTGACCTATGACCATGGGGTGGCCCACAACCTTGGGGTGAACTACGACCTTGGGGTGAACTACGACCTTGGGGTGACCAACGACCTTGGGGTGACCTACGACCTTGGGGTGACCTACGACCTTGGGGTGACATCCTTATCCTTATCCTTATCCTTATCCTTATCCTTATCCTTATCCTTATCCTTATCCTTATCCTTATCCTTATCCTTATCCTTATCCTTATCCTTATCCTTATCCTTATCCTTATCCTTATCCTTATCCTTATCCTTATCCTTATCCTTATCCTTATCCTTATCCTTATCCTTATCCTTATCCTTATCCTTATCCTTATCCTTATCCTTATCCTTATCCTTATCCTTATCCTTATCCTTATCCTTATCCTTATCCTTATCCTTATCCTTATCCTTATCCTTATCCTTATCCTTATCCTTATCCTTATCCTTATCCTTATCCTAATCCTTATCCTTATCCTTATCCTTATCCTTATCCTTATCCTTATCCTTATCCTTATCCTTATCCTTATCCTTATCCTTATCCTTATCCTTATCCTTATCCTTATCCTTATCCTTATCCTTATCCTTATCCTTATCCTTATCCTTATCCTTATCCTTATCCTTATCCTTATCCTTATCCTTATCCTAGCAATCGATCACCGTTCGCATGACATTTTTTGTAACGATCACCACTTTTCGTAACGCATTCACCAGCTTACCCCCCACGTCGAGCGTGCGTAAAGAAGTTTTACTTAAAAAAATGATGAAATGTGGTGAATTTAATTTCACATCGTCACAAAGGAAATTATAAGGATTTTGCCAATTTCTTTTAACCCCGCAATCATCCATAAATACCCGCAGCCCTATTTTTCAAATCAATTCCACTGAAATACACATTTGACTGGCAAAGTCTTCTATGACAAAAGATTTACCCCCTCTCCCAAATAGGAGGAAGGGGGATAACCCCCTCCACCCTTCCCCTCCCCTTTAGCTAGCCCCGGGCGGGGAGTGGGAAGTTTACACATAATATATTCCCGAATCGAATTCCATGCCGCAAGTAGTTGAAATGATTGATTTCAAATTTTACATCGTTGTAACAAATTTTGAAGGAATTTCGTTTGAAAATATTTGCTACAAGCTTGTCTACTAATATTTTATTAGCTTTAATATCAAGGGTTAAATAGAAATGAAAAATGTTTATTTCTTACATCAAACTTCTTCTGTTACGAGAGATAGGAAGGCTGATAGAGATATTGAAAGAAGGGTAAATGCAGGTAACTATATTAATGGAGGACTGAACGCCGTTGGCGCCAATAAAAAACTGTCCAAAGAAGCGAAGCTGGCTGTCCATATTGGAGTACTGGTACTACGATAATTACCTCGATGTATGTATGTATGTTATCAGTGAGGCTGAAAAAAATTTAAAAATTATATGAATACCGCACAAGAGTCCCAACTGCTCCCGTCTGAAGCCAGTGAGACTATGGCATCCCCAATCGTGGTATGTTGTGAGGCTGAAGGTAGTGGGGAGGGGAAGGAGATAGGGAAGAGGAAGGTGGGGAAGTACCTCGATATTCAGATCTGGTCACCAAACACGGCTAATGCCATTTCAAGCAACGTTTCAATTCTGAATGGTGGTCTTACACCAGGGCGATACTAAGAGTATCTTCCATTCTGGAACTAGCCAAGAGCCTTACCCCTGGACTACGCCGGCCGCCTAGATAGGAAGGCTGATAGAGAAATTGAAAGAAGGGTGAATGCAGAACTCTATTAATGGAGTACTGAACGCCATTGGCGCCAATAAAAAAACTGTTCAAAGAAGCGAAGCTAGCTGTCCATAATGGAGTAGTGGTACCTACCCTGATATATGGCAGTGAGGCATGGAACTGGCAGAGAAAGGATGAAAGTAGACTGAATGCTGTTGAAATGAGATCCCTGAGGCGTATGTATAGTAAAACAATGTGAAAAATGTGGAGTTCCGCAAAGAATGCAAGGCAGATGTAAAAGTAATGAGTAAGATTAAGAAAGGGACCCTCAGATGGTTTGGGCATGTAAAGTGAATGAGCAAAGAGAGTAGTGTAAGAAGAATATATGACGAAAATGTGAATGGTCAAAGAAGACAAGGCACGATGAAGTGAATCAGATACTTGAGTGGGGCCATGTCAAGAATCAGAATAATAAAAGAGCATGTATGATACGATGTATGAATGTGAACGAGGCAAGGAGTGTGTGCCAAGACTGAGTTATTTGACGGTCCGTCCTCTCTGCCTATCCCTGCGGGGAAACGGCGTGATGGTTAATTAGTTAGTTAGACATCGTTCGTTTGGGAGGCTGGAAACTATTTATTGGTTTAATGACAGTCGATCCACCGATAATAGCTCCCCAGCGCGCGTACTTATATACGGTTTAGGGAAAATACGGTATACGTACTTGCATAAAATATAACAAAGTGACCCCGAAGGGGTGTGCAGAGAGGATGTACCGCCAAATAACAAGTAAACCCTATTTTCTTTCAAATGCATCAAGGAAAATCTGATTCTCTATATATCTACTGTGTATACCAGTGCATGAGTACAAAAATCGATACTCTATATAAATTCGTTTGATATTCATACCAACTTATTATTAAGGGTATTTTTGAAGCCGATTTTAAGTTTTAAATTGGTAAATAATGCAAAAAAAGTTATAATTATATAGTATACTAGCTGACCCGGCGAAATTCGTACCACCTCAGAATCAATAAATGTTTTGTTAACTTATTAGCGGAATTAAATTCAGAAAATTACACAATGAAGCAATTATCAATGCGCAACTGTCCGTGTTTTGTTTTTGTCAGTAACAGAGATGGTATTGCGTACGGATTTACATTTTTGTGATATTCTTACTTTAACACTTACTTACGGGAATAGCGTTTCATTTTATTTATACGTGTGAGGCAGATTTAATATAATTATTGTATTTTCCTTTGGAGGGGTGCAGACATACGTTCTCCGTTTATCCTGTTTTCGACTGTTGACATTTAGTGTGTAAGAAAGACGGTCAGCATTGTATGTTTAAGAACAAAAGCAAAACAATCAGCGCATTGACATTTGACATTTTTTAATTTTTGGAATTCACGCACTATTCAATATTATACTTATCACAATATTGCTGCAGCTCTTTCAAAATATGAGAATTCGTTCCATGCAAAATGTATGCAGAAAATATTTTTCTTAATAATTATTTTTTTCGTGAATTTTTGCAACGTTTAATAGCTATTCTGCTATTCGGAGCGAAGACAAATCCAAGAAATCAATGATCATAAAAATCGGTCCAGCTGTTCTCGAGATATAAATGGCGTAACTAACCCGACTATGTTTTATATATTCGATATAATTTGGGGGGGTCAACTGTAAGCAAATCAACTATCGCCTGTCGGGTAAAGCCATTTATTGAATAACCAATACTTCTGCCATAGGTCGCCCTGCAAGTGGTTCGCTAGATTTGGTGACATAGCAGGGGTGCCCGGATTCGTGGGGTGAGATTTTTCTAGGTCTTGGCGGTGGTTGCATTTTCCCACCTACTGCAAAGGGAGACTGGTTGAGGGAGACCCTTTGATCTCTTCAGCAGGAATCTCTCGACACTTCGCCTTGCATCACAGTGGGAGGGTGGATTCATACGTCTGTCCCTTCTGAACGCATTGACCCACAGATTTCGACCCATACTTCATACCTCTTTCCTTCTCAGAACTTCCTCTCCTTCTTTTCCATAAAAAGACTCTCTACATAGCATTCCCAAAGATGACACATGCCCTGAAGGTAATTTTTTTAATAATATGAATTAAATTTAAAATAAATTTGGCCGGTTAATGGTGATTTTCAATTTTATTTTATTATTTATTGTTGTGTTCGTGTAACTACATTTAACGTTTTTTTAAATTTATAGTAAAAATTATTTAATTGAATTCAATGGATAAATATGATTTTTTTACCACCACCCATTAATGTAAGGTATACTTGGTCGAAGCCATCACCCTATATGTGTAGTATTTAACTCTTCAATTCCCAGTGTCACCTGTAGGTGACAGAAGTTTAGTATTATTTTTCTACCACATCCAAATTTTATTTTTAAATTCTACTACTACCATACTAAAGGCAAATAGTTACTTTATTCGTTATTTTTTCCTGGCAACACTAGCCACATGCCATTTATCAAATTCATTCTCGTGTTTCACGCGAAATTGGAGCAGTCTGAGTTTGTGTGATCTCTTGCGACATAAAATTAAATAAAAATGCCTAAGCCGTAAGTATTATATTTTTTTTCTTATTTTATACAATAAATGAATAAATAAACTAAATTACAAATATGAAAATGACAAAAATAATTTATAAAATGTTTGATACAACGTTGGAAAAATGCCGTGTCACCTGTGGGTGCCACTGGGCGTTGTTACTATTGAATTGGTATAATGACTCTATTGTTCGAAATTCATTCAAAGTAATAAATAAATAGACCGTTGTTTACATTTTGGCCTCATCGCTACGTTGTGATGGTGTTTTAGAATTTGTTTACGTATTACAGGTTGACGTTAGATGAGATTGTGGAAGAATTGCAGGCGGGGGTGGCGATATTATTTTATTTCCTCCTGATGGATGGTGTGGTGATAGACGAAGATAGTGGAGATGAAAAAGGAACTAATATTTTTCATCTTCCCAGTCGCGTGTTTCGATCTCTAGTAGAACTCCAAAATAGACCTTCCATCTCTAGAGAAAATAGTGTACATGACTTGGAAGAAGGAGATAAAATCGACAATAAAAAAAAGAAAAGAAAGGACAATACTATAAAAAATGGTACAACGGTCTCAGCAATACTTTTATTTTTGGTGGTAAAGGAGACTGTGATGAAGAAGTATTTTCTGATTATAAATAATTGCCAGAGCTAAATGCTGGAGGAAAACTACAGTTTGCCACACTCAAATGACATGAAAAAAGAGCCAAGAGGTAAGAAAGTGTCGTGTCATAAAGTTTCTAAAAAAATCATTGCAGCTAAATGACATGAAAATAGTATTATCACCATTGCATTTAACTGCCATGGATTGAATCCTATGGAAAGTGGAACGAATTAGATTTGTGGATAAAAAACGGGCAAAAATTCAAGTAGATTGCCCAGCAATTATCGAGATGTACAATAAGTACCTACATGGGTGGGGTAGACCGTTTTGACGAAAGCGTTCACTCCACTCAAATCCGATTGTAGCATACTTCTGCACATAAGAGTGCCTACCGAGGTAGGAGTGCAGGAAGTGTTGACGATTACTCGCAAATCGACTGCTCTCAACGAATATGTGGTGTTACCAACGCACCAGAAAAATTTGTGCCAAGTGCAATATCGGTTTGCATCTAAAGTTTTGGTACAGCTTTCACCATAAATAAGTGCTCTGTTTTTTTATATAAAAAAATATTATTATAAAAAAATATTATAAAACTTTATATAAACAAATATAATAAATATAAAACTGTTATTTTATTCCTACCGTAAGAATAAGTGAAATGCTGTTTCCTCTTCAGAGCCTTCAAGCACAATGCCCAGTGTCACCTGTAGGTGACACACCCATAAATAAGGGGGGGGGGGTAATATATTTTTAATATTTTTTTGTCTTAACCATTTATATGTAAGCTATTTTATTTATAGAGAAAAGAAAAATCTTTATTAACTTTGACATGGGAATTGAAGAGTTAAAATTAAAATCCACTCAGTGAAAACCGATTTTCAAATGACACTGAAATTCAAAACAAATTTGAATTCATTGCTAAAACGTCTTTTTACCGTGTTTAAAAAAAATATATGTTAACAATTATAATAAGCAATAATTATCAGCTTGAAACACTCATCTACATTGAAAAAATCTTCCGAGAAAAGATACTTGCCGCCAACGGGACTTGAACCCGTGTCCTTCTGATTGCCGGTCAGCTGCTCTTGACCACTGAACTATGGCGGCTTATCTAATACCCGCCAAATAATTCAATATATACTAGTGTTTCATTAAACAATTACTGTTTTATTACATTGTTTCCACCTGAAAACAACCAACTTAATTTTTGTGAGAAGACATTGTTAGTGTTTAATCTCTCGCTAGGTGGCGTCGAGACAAATTATGTCTACATTTTTTGGGGAAATACTTTAACTTGCCGAATATTAATTATTATTTTTATTTGATAAACTAACCTTTAAAGCAAGATTTTTATGCATAGCACAAAGGGTAACAACTATCATAAGCAATAATTATCAGAATTATAATAAAAATAATAATTAATATATATGTTATGAATTATAGATTACTTTTTATAGTTTATTTTACAAAAAAATACTATTAACTCACAAAAAAATGCCCATTTTAAACAAAAATAAATAAATAATACACTTCTATACTAGATATTTTCGACACATTTTGATTTATTTTAAAATCAAGTACCTACGTTTTCAATTTGGTTGGGTCCTTCGGCCGCAAATCCAAAATGAAGTTTTGTATAAAAAAGTCTGCGTTGCTAACGAAGTAAATCCTACAATCAAATTCAATAGTAAACCTAGTAGCATGTTTCTCCCAGACATCTATTTTATGTGGAAGCTACGCACAATAGAAGGCAGGTACCTAATTGTATTGCCAAATCGCACAAATTGAAGAATTGACATTTTTCCGCCCTAATGCACTAATAACACACATTGGGGCAGCCAAGGGAATTATCAAATATATTCTAAATCATTTTATCTTTCCCAATCGCGTAGTTGTATCTGTATACATCTCATCTTACTAATATTATAAACGCAAAAGTTTGTATAGATGTATGAACGTATGTTTGTTACTCTTTCACGCCTACAACAATTTTTTTTTTTAAATTCTTTCACTAATAGAAAACTACATAATACGCGAGTAAAGTAGGCTGTATATTATGATAAGCTCTGGCGCTATGAATAAGCTCTGGCGTTATGAAATTATTTATCACACGTTTTCTGTCCCTAACAAAATTGAGTTATTGCAAACGTCAGAAGAAAAGCAAAACAAACGGTTGCCGTGGAAACGATGTTGGCGTCGTAGTTAATATCTATCTCTAAAAATGAATCGCCGAAATGTATGGACGCGCATAACTTCTGAACGATTGCACCAAATTGGATAATTGTTTATTTTAAAATATGTAACTGGTCAGCACTGGCATTATGAATTTGTATAAAAAATTGCAATAGGTGGCACGCGAGCAGTTTGAAAGCTGAATGTACGGGAATGAATGTATGGAATGCGGGAGGAGGGGGAGAGGGGGGGGAGGAGTGGAGGGAGGGAGGGGGGAGGGGGGAAGGGAGGGGGTGAGAGGGGGGTGGGGGGAGAGGGGAGGGGGGAGGGAGGGGCGGGAAGGTTGAGGCGGAGTGGAAACCCCCCTAATACCATGCGAGATAAGCCGCGGGAAAAAGCTAGTACCTACATAATATATAAAGGGCGCCACGGCGGCATGTTTTGGTTTGATTGTTTTTGTTTTTTTTATATGTATTAGCTCCATACAGAAAGCCCTGAAGAAAACAATTTCCCTCTTTTTAGGGAAAGGAAGGAGAGGAAGTTCTTAAGGAAGGACAGGAAAAAGGGCAAGAATGAGGGTTAGGTTGGCATCTTAGGGTTAGTGTGTCCAATAGTAACGATTGTATGAATCCATCCCTCCCACTGCGGTGCAAGGCGATGGCTCACTAGAGTCCGGCTGGAGAGGTAAAAATGTCTCCCTCAATCAGTCTCTCGCAATCCGGCCCGCTACGCAGTAGAAGCAAACGAATGCGCCGCCAAGACTTACATAAACTTCACCCAATGAACTAGGGCACCCTGTTAAGTCACCAAACGTAGCGAACCATATGGGGTAACCTAAGACAAGGATGTTAGTTATCTAATAAATAATTTCAGTGATGGCGGTACCCACACCGCCACCCAAACGAAAGATGTTTGATGAATAATATTTTTATACAGATCTACATTTTTATTCCGAGGTTGATGAAATTTTGCACACTTCACCTTAAAAATAATGTCTCCGTGAGATTTTGAAAAACTACTCCCACCCCTTTGTTCTCACTATATAAAGCAGAATTTTGATACTTCTTGATAAAATTTTGCAAACATAACTTTCAAAACAAGAAGAAAAGAATTGACAGTAACGAGAATCAAATCCCAATCAACTGCTGTGAAGGCAATGTGACTTAGCAGAGGTGCCCGGGTTCATATGATGAGGTTTATGTGTATCTTGACGGCGGATGCATCTATCCACCATACCACGTGGCAGGCCGGATCGGAAGAGACTGGTTAAGGGTGATCTTTTGATCTCGGATGAATTCATACGTCCATCACTCCCGCACACACTGACCACCAGATTCCTATCCTCATACCTTTTACCATCAGTTTTGTTGTAATTTTTCATAATAATAATAGTTTTTGGAAAATTATTGCGGGAGTTATTATTCACATCTATTTTGTCAGTTTTAAAGGCTACAATGCATGTGTGATGATCAGTAATATTATTTTTCCAAATAATTGATTTTATTTTTTCAGTTTCATTAGTATTACACCAGATATGATCAATGCTTGATGGCCTTTGTCCAAGACATTCTCTCTTACATTTTTTTACTTGCGGTTTAAAATTTAGTTATGTTAATGCGTGGCAGGCCGGATCGGAAGAGACTGGTTAAGGGAGATCTTTCGACCTCGGATGGATTCATACGTCCATCACTCCTGCACACACTGACCACCAGATTCCTACCCTCATACCTTTTACCTTCCCAGAACTTCCTCTTCTTTCTATCCTGTGTGGAGCTAAAAAAATGAATGAACATATAAAAATTGTGTATTTGGAATTTTAGAATTACGTACATATCTTAGAAGTTACATAACAAGATTTATATTTTTTAATAATAGAGAACTCCAGTCCAATTTTTTTAAATTTTTTTAATGAATAATGACCTTCTAGCTTAAATAACTGCATTTTTATTTTTATTTTTAGAGTTAGTTTTAATAGTTAAAATAATTGTCAAAGTTTTAATTTTTTAAGATCCCCGATAACCACCTTATATGTAGTGAATCGTGTGACGTCATCACTCCTGAAAAATGACTATAGGATTGGGTAATCAGCTGATCAACTGCCGCCATTTTGAATTCCGTTGTTCGAAGTATTCTCCCTAGAAGTAGCATTACTATTTTTTTTTTTTTGTTCAGTAGTTTTAGAATATTTTCAATAATAGAGATAAACTAATAAGAGATGCCTTTATTTTTGAAACATTATTTAGGCCTTAATAATGTTTCAATAAACACAACAACTTAATTTCTATAAACAGTATGTAAATAAACGAATAAATTAATACGATGGCATGTGTCATATCATACATTCCCATACGATGACTTTACGGTGACGTCACGACACGTCAAACAGTGACGTCACCACTAAAATTTCAATAATGCCAACTTGACAGAGTATTTTTACGACCCGATTAAAAATGGACTTTTTAATAATTTTTTTAAAAACTCTGCATTTAATATTATTAAATAAAACTTATTTATTCAGAATCTAAGTCTACATGATATATTTTTTTAAAGCCATAATATTTTTCACTGAAGTTCCTTATTCTAAAATTCGTATTTCGAAACAACTTTGAATAACACCCCTATTGCTAATTTTAATCCTGCTCAATAATATGAAGTCGTTCAAATAAAAATAAATAAATTTATACGGAAATCTCCATAACAGGCTATGAATATGGATCTATGTTTCGTTCTGCAATTCCAATTCATTTATACAGATCTTGTAACAGTAGAGAATACGGCCAAAATAACACGAATTTTAAAGAACAGTGTCCCTTTATGATGAATTAAAAAAAAAAATTATAAAGCACGACAGAAAACAACTGCTTCCCAGTGTGCGATTCAAGCGGTTTCATTGAGTACAAACTTGCATTGCTTTTATAGTAATGTTGATAAAAAAAAAATAGTATTTTTAGTCAACATCAGTTAGGCGGACGACATGGCCTTGATGGCACCATCTACAAGGGACCCACGTATTCTTAGAAGAAACAAAAATGCTACATAACACCACTAAAACGGCTCTACTGTTCATAAGACATGGACAAGGACCAAAAATATTCCTCCAGCTGCCCTGAATGGTGTGAACCTGCAGGTGACTAAAGGAACTAAATACCTTGGACACATAATCACCAGTAGTCTGATGAACGATGACGACATCGATATGCAAAGAAGAGCTCTCAGTGTAAAAGCAAACATGCTCAGTAGAAGATTCTGCCTTTGCAGTACTGCTGTAAAAATGACGCTCTTCCTTTCCTTCTGCGCAACACTGTATACGTGCGAACTCTGGGCAAACTACAAGAGTAGTATAGAAAGACTTCGGGTTCAGTACAACAACGCCTTCCGCATGATGTTTGGTCTCCCCAGATATTGCAGCGCTTCCCGGATGTTCACGGAGGGGCGAGTTCCCGGCTTTGCAGCCCTTTTTAGATCCAGGGTGGCAGGAATGAGGGAAAGGATAACCAGCTCTGAAAACATCCTCGTCATGGAAGCCCGCCTCAGTCCATCATCCAGCATTGATGCACACTGGAGAAAAATATTGGCTCCTTACGTGCTCACAGAATCCTAAAAGCTTAATATTATTTTTACGCACCAGATTTAAATGTCCGGGTTTAATTTTCCCCACAGGAAAAACTAAACCCTTTCACACACTTCCCAAATGATCATCTGGTCAATCCACGTAATGCAATTGCACTATATAAGTATTATAATTACAAAACAATACAAGAACAACATGTCAACCTACCAGAGACCAGATGGGAAAATAATTCACCGACTCCAAATATTTTCATATCAGAGGGTTCGGCTCTGTGGAATTCCTAATTGAACCTATAAATCCTACTTATCCCTCAATATAAATATTTAAAAAATCTTTTGTTATCCTACATGTATTTAAAATTACCGATTTTTGCATTTTTTTAAATTACCGATTTTTGTATCTTAATTTATTTTTATTTTCCTTTTACTACTATTACCTTATTATCTTTTTTTTGTTTCATAGACATTCACATCTACCTGCTTTTCCTTTTTTTTTCTTTCAAATATTTTTGTGTATGTACGTGTATATTATACCCTTATAGAATGTGTGGGATTGCACTCTCATCCCCACATACTGGAATAAACATTTATTATTATTATTATTATAAAGCATGACAAAAAACAACACCTCCCGGTGTAAAATCCAAGCGGTGTCATTGAGTATGAAGTTGCACTGCGTTCTTACTTGATGCGATTATAACACTGTCACTTTCGAATATAAGGATCAAGAAACCTGTATTTTAACAATGTCCCTTTGCATTGGCGGCCTCCGTGGTCGAGGGGTACGACTCTCGACCCACAATCTGAAGGTCACGAGTTCGAACCCGGCGTGCGAAAATAATTTTATTTGATTAGTTTGTGATATTTCACAATTAATTACCTATAAATAATATATAGTCTATTTGTGGCACGTTCCAGAAGAGAAGATACTCTCAGCAACGCCCTGGTGCTTGAAATGGATTTAGCCGTGTTTGGTGACCAGATCTGAATAGCCAGGAACTCTCCCCCATCTCCTTTCCCTCCTCTTTACCTTCGGTCTCACAACATACCCTCCAGATGAGAGTAGTTGGGACTCTTGTGCGGTATTCATATTAAAAAAAAACGAGTGTGCTTTAGACCACACGACTGAAGTTAAACTACAAGACAACCTCGCCCCATGAACCCAGGTATCCCTGCTAAGTTACTAAACGTAGCGAACGGGATGACCTATGACCTAGGGGTGACATATGACGTTGGGGTGAAATATGACCATGGGGTGACCTACGACCTTCGGGAGACCTACGACCTCGGGCTGACCTACGACCTTGGGATGACCTACGATCTTGGGATGACATACGACCTTGGGGTGACCTACGACCTTGGGGTGACCTACGATCTTGGGGTGACCTACGATCTTGGGGTGACCTACGACCTTGGGGTGACCATCCTTATCCTTATCCGTATCCTTATCACTCCCCAAGTCAAGCGTACGTAAAGACCCGACCGTTCGCCTCGCCATCGATCACCGTACGCATAGATTACCGTTCGCATCACACTTATTCGTAACGCATTCACCAGCTTACCCCCCATTGACATTTAATACGAACTTGCTTTACTTTCTTGTGCAATACGATTACAGCAGTGCCTCTTTCTAATATACGAAGTTCACACAAAAATTATAACAGATTACACAGCACCTAAATACGTTAATATTCGACGCGCCAAGTAAAGGATATCACCTTCGATTTTCCTTTCGAATACACTTTCTTTCCTTGTAAAAAGTTTGAAAATTTACAAAATAAATATTAAATTATATTTTTCAAATTTATGAATTCCACGAAATTTGTCTAGATATTTAAAAAAAAATTATTGTGGTTAGATTTTGTGTTAGTTGGGATTTTACCTAGAATATGCTTTTGCACGGAATAAAGAAGAAAAATAAGTAGTGTCTTGTGGCGTGTTTCGTGATGCAAAGATTTTCACAATCGAGGCTTAAATTTTCAAAACAAAACTGTGTTTACGAAATTCAAGTAGGATGGAGATCTATGATGCTAGACGAGTTTAAGTGAGACAGAGCGAAATTTGCTTCTTAATAAACTTGAATGGAAGGCACTTCGAGTTTTCTTCTTTATTTTATGAATTTTTTTACATTTTTTTTTTTAATGTTCTTTATTCAGTAAATGGATAATTTTTTGGCCATCACACTAGGCACATTCCCGTGTGATGCCACATTAGCCCCACACAAGAGATCCTGAGGAAAAAGTAGCCTTAATTATTTCATCTTTGGGAATGCTGTGTTAGTCTTCTTAGGGTAAGGAAGGAGAGGAAGTTTTGGGAAGGAAAAAGGTTTAAGAAGGTAATGTGTAAGTCAATGTGTTCAGGAGTGACAGACGTACGAATCTATTCCCCCACAGCGGTGCAAGGCGATGGGTCGAGAGAGTTGGGCTGGTCTCACACAAGTAAGGTCTCCCACAAGCAGTCTCTCCCGATCATATCCCGCCATGCGATAGGTGGGCAAACGCATTCAAGACTTAAATAAACCTCATCCCATGAAGTCACCCCTTCTAAGTCACCAACTAGCGAACCACTTGGGGTGACCTGCGGCATTCAATAAATGGTTCCCAAGGCGGCGGTACCCATACCTGCCTCCAAGATTGGAGTTAAAGGATAAAGCAGATATTTGAAGTTAGATTTATTTAACAACATTTTCCATTTTCGTTGTGTAAATTCTCCAAAAAGGTGAACAATGAAACTAAATAGTATCTATCTCGTTTCACTCACTCTCTATACCTCTTTCATATCGGATCCTCTGCACTGCAGATCGTTAACATCTCATTAGCAAGTAAACCCAATCAATCCATCCAATCTCCTCGCGAATTAAAGTGCCGCTAATCAATCAGCACTCTTTAATCTTCCCGGGTAACTCCGGGCGGCGTGACATGAGGCAGTGATGTCAATCTAAAATAGAACGGGATTTCAGGCATTGTTAGCAAATACATTGATAGGTTATTTACAATTTAGTAAAGCGTGTTTGACGCTGTAAATCTATATAATATTCCTTTCGATATTGGAGAAACGAAAGAGTTTCAAATATGACTAAAGAACTCATTAACTAATTAACTCTCGTTTAGTGTTACAAAAGTACATGCGAAGTGCCAATTTATTAAAATTACTACTTCAATTTAAATTGTCAATTTATTAGTAGGTATTTTAACATTTTCGTTGCGATTTGACGTTTAGGAAAGTAAATTCATAAACAGGTCCATCAGTGTCGCCAGCGTATATCGATTTATTTAAATTATTCCTGGCAATATCGGTTCGGCTGTCAACAGTGCAACTGTACTCGTGATATCGATATAAAATCATCGGAAGTTACGCCAATCGATCCGATATTATAAAGTTATAAGAGTCATAAGTAGGTACAAACTCTGTTCTGATAGCTGTTCTGATTATCTCGAAGTACCAAACTTTGTACATCCAGATATGATGGGCGCACATTATACCTTTTTTAAATCTTGCCCTGTATTTTGTATGTAAACATCTTGTATTAGGTCTGTATATTTTTGAGCCCGTTCCTTTTATTGTATTTTCCTGATTTTGTTTTTTTAAGCATTTCTATAGTCCATCATGGAGGATACTTTATTTTAACTTTTTGACACCAACAATACACAAATCAAATTAGTGGTTATAATAATTCATAAAAGCGAATAAGACATGTTTCTGTAAAATAATTGCAAAGTGATTCTTCATATGTGATGTCTGTATGTTGCTTCTGTGAAATGTTTTGTAAATTTTTTCTTCATACATTGTGTCTGCATATTGGATTGGGTTGGGTATAACTTTTCAAAAGTATCAATTGGCGATCCCTTAATGAGTTTTGATAATTTGCAACTTCGTTGTATGTTTTATTTAAATAAAAAAAATTAAAAAGTTATCGATTTCACTACGTTATCCCCCAGGTAAAGCAACTTCAGAGCACCATATGAAGAATCGCTCCCGAGCACGACTGCAGGCCGCTAACGAACAAATGACACTTCTACGTTTTGCCATTTCACCGTGAATAGACTGACGACAGAACAGCGCTTGCAAATTGTGCAAATTTATTTTATTATTTTTATTTAGTTTATTGCAGGAAACATGTGGTGAATGATATTATGATTATGTAGAGTGGATTGATATGTTTGTGTAAAAGAATGACTGGCGAAGGACCTTTATTTTGTGTTACTATCACTGCCTGAAATGATAAAATACATGTGGCATAGAAAGGAAAGGACTCACCGAAAAGGGTAAAAGAACTTGTAGGGTGGCAATGCAATTCTCTGCTTCCTCTCCCATCCAACAGGCACACACAGCAATAGTCGTGAGTGGGTTTATTTTATAGTATACGGTGCAGTTATTTTTAATGGCGATTAACCGAGAGCGGAAGCACAAAATGGCGATATGTTGCGGCGGTAGTTTATTACAGACTGACTGTGGGTAAGTTTGACGGGTAGGCAATTGGGATAGGTAGGAAAAAGGAACTTGCAACAATATTAATACCAATCGCAAGCAGTGACAGTATGTATGCGTGCTATGTCGGTATGTGTATGTGAAGGTATATGTATGGGCGTAACCATTTGGTGTTGGCATAATTTCACCTAATGAACCTGTGAACTGGCCTCCACGATCGTGTGATCTCACACCATTAGATTACTTTCTTTGGGGGTATGTGAAGTCACTTGTCTATGCTGATAAACCAGACACGTTGGACCAGTTGATAGTCAATACTCGCCGTGTTATTGCCAATATATGGCCCCAGTTGTTCGATAAACTTGTCGAAAATTGGACTTCACGATTTCGCTTCAGCCGTGGCGCTCATAAGCTCGAAATCATATTTAAACAATAATGACATTAAATTATCTATTAAATAAATCCAATATCAGAGACAATAACATTATTTTAATGTGTTTTTGTACATTTTGAATTTGTACACCTCTAAAAAAAGCACCTTCATTATTTACGTATTTAAGCCGCCGCTACCCGAATTTCTATCGCTTTCTTACATATCCCCTTAAACATTTGAAGTTTTTAAGCTCTTAAAAATTATATGTTATGTTAGAACATAATATCTATACATTCCCCATGCCGAAACACAAATTATATGAAATTTCCTCCATAGAAAAAAAATCGGAAGGCATGCTCCAAAAATTATTATTTTCACGTTTGATTCAATTATTTTACAAGTTATACATATGAACAAATTTACAGTGTTTCTTTAAATGCTGTTTTAGACAGCCCCAAAGAGATTTTTGCTCTTTTTTAAACGAGTCGTGTTTAATTAAACATTTTCAAAATTTTCACATCAATTTTACCATTTTAAATATTAGCGCACTCTCCCCAACATTTGTAATTAAACATCTCTCCATCTTCTTCTTTTTGAGCGGGAATACGGCGCCTCATCAAAGAAAATTTACTGTCATAATCGATAAAAAATGTTTACCCGTATGGACTGATCTGTTACGCCAACACAATTAATATACAAAAGGGTAGAAATGTCAAATTTACAATATTTGATTTAAACGTTCAATAACAGGAACCTCCCCCCCCCCCCCCTCCACCCCCTGTCGTCGCCCCACAGCACAATTGACACCCAGTCACCTCATTATAGCAATTTTCCGGCTCACAACACGATTTGGAGAGGGATTTAAATTGACAGATAATCATTGCCTCACTGATTCAAAACGAGCTTTATACCAAATACATCCACTTTCAATCAGATTCGACGTGCTGTGGAGTGGAATCTACTGTCAGTATCACCAAGGTGACTAACATTTCTATAATAATCAATTTGTATTCAGGATTATTCAGCGATTTGGATAGCATTACAGTGTCCTTGGAATGTGAACTTGGAAGCAATACCGTGTTGCCAGCTCCGCTCCATTACGAGCTGGTATTAACAGTATACTATAGGTACAGTATACTGGCTAAAGAATGAGATAGCGCAACACGGCATTACACCCCAAAAACAAATAACGATAAAAAAGGTCGGTGTAGTCGATTTTATTTACTAAAATTCTGTGTATAAATCTTAAATCAGATTTTCCTCGCCTTTGTTGAAAATTTTGAAATGTGGTTTCAAAGTTATTGTTGAATTTGATGGTAAGATATTTTATAAATATGTTTTGAATATGTTCTAAGTTATCTATGTATACTCTGTACTGCGGGTTCCAAATTGGCGAGGCATATTCCAGTGTACTTCTGACTAATGCAAAATATAACATTACTACTGTATACGGGTTACTGAATACTTTACTTATACGAAGAACAAAACCAAACATTTTATACGACCTGTAAACGATCGAGTCACTGTGCTTATTAAATAAATATAAGTTTGATATCAATGTAAACGCCAAGACCTTTACATTTTGTTTTAGAGATGACAGGTTCGTTGTGAAGTGAATAAGATTACTTTTATTAATATGATATTTTAATTGGACTTTAAAAAGGTTATGTTAAATCTTTCATTCTGCGTGTGGCGTATTTCAAATCCTCCCTATGTTATCTATGTATTCATTCTACTGCGGGTTCCAAATTGGCGAGGCATATTCCGGTATACTTCTGACTAATGTAAAATTTAACACTACTACTGTACGCGGGTTACTGAATACTTAACTTATACGAAGAACAAAACCAAGCATTTTATACTACCTGTGAACGATTGAGTCGATGTGATATCAATGTAGACGCCGATATCTTTTCATTTCGTTTTAGAGATGAAAGGGTTCGTTGTGAAGTGAATAAGATTACTATTATGAATACGATATTTTAATTGGACTTTAAAAACGTTTTTTTAAATCTACCACTCTGCCTGTGGCGCATTTCAAATCCTCCCCTCCATTTAATGTCACCATGCAAAAGGTTCAGCCGGAATTCTTTTCCGAAACTTCCCTACTTTACAGCAAGTGGATGGTATCGCCGCTTTACAGAGATAGGAACCCTCCTTATACCTTTATTTGCGTATCGCGTAAATTGAGTTTTCCTCGGGTGGATTACGTAAAATTGAGCATAAATGAAATTGATGTAAAAGTAACATTATAATATCACCTGCTTCTGTTTTCGTTCTTTATTTTTTCTATTTTTTTTCTCAACCTCTGAGACAGGTTTTACATTATGAGAATATATTGCATATTTTAGATATATAGAAAACACGTCGTTAGAAATAACGTTTGGAAAAATGGCAATTTTTCCTCTCCTTTAACCAGTTTCTTATAAAAACAAGTATTTCTGGTGACTTAAATTCCTAGTAAGAGCGGTGGAAAAATGCTTGACATTTTTAATGTTGACGTTGTATACTAAAATGAAAGGAGAAATATCGTACTAATATTATAAATGCGAAAGTTTGCATGGATGTATGTTTGTTACTGTTTCACGAAAAAAAACTGAATGGATTTTAATGAAACTTTAAAATAATATAGCTCATATATCAGAATAACATATATCTACGGGGTTTGGCATCTTGAAATTTGTATAAAAAAAATTGCGGCACGTAATACAATAGGCGGCACGCGAGCTGTTTGAAGACTGAATGTACCGGGAATGAATGTATGGAATTTGGGAGGGGGAGGGGAACCCGGGAGGGAGGAGGGGGACTCAGGAGGCAAGAGGGGAACTCGGGAGGGGGTTTCGCGGGAGGGGGGAAGTGAATAAAGGAGGGGGGAGGAGAACCTGTGAGGGTGGAGGGGAACTCGGGAGGGGGGATCTCGGGACGGGTTAAGATGGGAGTGCAGTGGGGACGGGGAAGGCGACGCGGGAGAGGAAGGGGAGGCGGAAGGGAAACGTGACGAAAGGGAAAGGACACGCAGGGAGAAACAAATTTCTTTATTAAATGGCATAGCAACGCATGCCGGGAACCAGCTACTAAAAAATATAAATATAAGTGAGAAAAAAATACTAAAAATCTAGTTCTGTCATGAAAAGCAAGTTCATAATGGAGTTCTGTAAACAACTCTGATACAGGCTAATGAAAATAATTGAAGGGGAAAGATAAAATCACTTTTTTTTTTCATTGTGAATACCGCACCTCCATCTGGAGGCAGTGAGACTATGGCATACCTAATTGGGAGGCGGGTGTCGGTACCGCCGCCCCAGGAACGATTTATTGGATAACCAACAACGCTGTCATAGTTTGATGGTTTGGTGACTTAGCCGGGGTCCCCGGCTTCATGGAGAAGAGATTTGTCTAGGTTTTGGCGACGGACGCATTTGTTCACCAACTGCGTGGCGGGTAGGATCGGGAGAGCCTGGAGCCAGACTTTCTCGACCCATTGCCTTGCACCGCAGTGGGAGGGATGGATTAATATATGCGTCACCCCTGGACTTATTGACCCCCCGATTCAATCCCACCTCTCATAATTTTTTTATCCTAGAACTTCCTCTCATCTTTGTAAATCATCAATGTAAATCTGTACAAACAGAGAAAAATTTTTAACGTACTGTTTCTGTACAAAGTTGTGAATTGCCTCATTGATTCCCCAGCCTTGTTAGAAAGGAACGCATTTCGTTGCCCTGAACGCAATACCAGATCGAGTACCTTATTTTATGCACCAAATTTGCAATCGAAATTCACACCAAACTCTTTGCACGGGCGTATCTGCAAATCTTACGGGACTTAGATGCCCTACGACATATTGACATTATTCACTTACCCTTTAATTGTTTAAAATCAAATTAACCTTACAATGAACCCACTTAAATCAAATTTATTATTTCTGAATAGTTTATTATTTTATTTAAATTTATTTTTAACTACTTTATGTACTATTATAACCTTTTAAGAACTACTTGCTTCCTAATCAGCAGTGATTAAAAATGTCATAAATGGAACATAATTGGTTTTTTTTACATTCATTGCTATGTACAAAGATTTTACGTACGACTTTGTATATTTCGTAAATAAAATTAAATAAATGAAAAGCAATCGTTTTTTTTTTTGCTCTATAGAATTAAATGTTTTTTCACTTATCGACATTTACTTTCAAGCAATTAAATTTACACCAATCATTGAATGAGTCAATATCTGATTTGAAAAGAAGGCAGTCATGGTAATTTTTTATTGTTTTTAGAATCTTATTGTCATCAGCAAAAAGTTAAGAGCACGTGTGAGAAAAGATACTAATAATTAGTGACCGACCAAAGGTTCGGTTTCGGTTTCGGCAAGTGTCGGCATAAAAATCTAGTTTCGGCATCAGTTTCGGTTTCGGCAGATTTTCTGCCAAGCCTTCGGCTGCACCGAAACTCTGCAAAAGATCTCAATAAATGGTAAATTTAGTCTTAAGAATGTTGTGATTGCAAAAGCAATTTAAATTAAAATACTAAATTAATGAGGTCCTTCCTTTATAATGTACTTAAGTGTTGAGTATTGACAAATTTTGGTTCCAAGAAGTAGTTAACGTTTTTATTAATTTTTAGAAATATCAATTTTTTTTCACATAGTTCAATTATTGTTTTTTTTTTTCATTTAACGCATGTTAACTGCTTGTATAAGTGTAAAAAAGCAAAATTTTAGTAAATAATAGATTTTTAACATGCCTAAAAAAGTTTCGGTTTCGGCCGAAACTGAGACAACTACCGAGAATTCGGTATCGGTAGAAAGTCCTGTTTCGGTCGGACACTACTAATAATGTCGTTACTAACGCGTAAATGCATTGAGCTAGAGGTATTTTTATTTTATTTTATAAAAATTGCATACAATTGGAATTTATTACCCGCTAAGCTACTGGAAGTAGCTTGTCAGCAGGAGATTAGTTCCACAGATGAGTTACAACAACAAATGAAATAATCACGAACGCATTAGCGTAGCAACAACATACACATGTAACATACCTAACAACATTGTGATATGTAAATGTTGAAAATAATTCAGAATCAGAAATATGGTAAGAAAGAGCAAAATATGATCTTGATACATAAGGTTACTCCCTAAGAGACATGATTTTAACATCAGTGAGAATTTTGTTATAGAGCAATTTTCTTTTGATTCGTATGGCAATTTATAAATTCAGATTTTATGTCCGGGATAATTTTTAGTATTAATGACTCTATCTTGAATGGCAATCATAAATCCTTCTATTTCTGCGCTCAACTCTCCAATACTCAACCATTTGTTTGACGAAAGTTTGTCAACATACGTTTGGTTGAGATAATTGCAGCGTTTTGCGTGAATAATTTTATTTTACCAGGAATCTAATAATTCCTGGTTAGAATTTATAAGAATGTTGGTATTCTCGTCATATAAATTTAAAGGAATAATGTACCTTGCAAATTATTTTGTGCATTTCTGAGCTATTAGCATTCCTATGGAAAAAATTTCTTAGCATTTCTACCTGATTGTGTTTCAAAGATGTTATTTTAACTACACCTCTACCTCCTAAATTTCTAGGTAAATTAATTCGTTCAATAGCTGAATTTGTTTATTATTGTTGTTATCACAAGAGGAATTTCCATTTTCCAACGTCTGCTGCTAGTCTGTTTATCAATGTGCAATGTGCATTTACAGCCAGTTGAATCTAAATACCTGCACCGGTACAGGAGGAGAGATGCAGTAGATCGAATGCATTCCAAATGCAATCTATTCTAAAAGCTAAACACGTATTGTTTACGACTTGGAGAGAAATGAGGGTAATAAAGGGGAACTCGTGTTTTCACGATGATCGTTCGCTTCCTGTACCATTATTCCACTAAGGAGAGCGTTGGTTAAGTAAATGGATTCGATTAAAATTTCTTTATGGTCGCAAGCGTTGCAGATTCTCTCAGAATCGCCCTGCTCAAAGACCATTATGCAGAATTGAAACGTTGCTTAAAATGGCTTTAGCTTTTGTGACCAGATCTGAAAACCTAGGTACTTCCCAACGTATCTGTACCTCATTTTCTACTTCGTTGCTTCACAAAATACCCCAATAAGGAATTTCATTGAAGAAAAGATATTGCTGGTAAATCTATACGAAAATTTATTATAACACGAGTCATTCCAATAAAAAATGATAACAAGAGTCATAAGAGATAGCAGAGTTGTGTATCTGGGTAGCATGTTTACGTGAGATGGGCAGGCTGATAGAAGAAGGGTAAGTGCCGGTAACTCCATTAATAGAGGACTGAATGCCGTTGGCGCTAATAAAAAACTGTCAAAAGAAGCCTAGCTAGCAGTCCACAGTGGAATTCTGGTACCTACCCTGATGTATGGCAGTAAGGCATGGAACTGGCAGAGGAATGATGAAAGTAGACTGAATGCTGCTGAAAAGAGATCCCTGTGGCGTATGAGTGGTCAGACCATGTGTGATCGTGTGAGAAATGTGGTTATCTATGTGGAGAAAGATTAAGAAAAGGACCCTCAGATGGTTCCTGAGCATAGGTGGAGTGAAAAATGTAGATGTCATTTTGCTGTCCGATGATATTTTTTCTACTAAAAACAATAAAAATGTTTTTCACCCAGCGGGTTACATGATACGCACTCCGTCTCGTTCCAGCAGCACGGTAACACACGAAAGAACGCACATATCACGTTACCCCATCGCGATGTGATCAGTGGCGAGGTGTGATTGAAAAATAAGAATATAATTTATTTATTTTTATAGAAAAAATGTCATTTATTTTATGTACTCCTTATATGCTCATGCATCACTGGTTAAAATCCTTGGAGTGCGTGCTGTTATTTTTTAAATAATAAGTAGAATTATATTTTTCTGTCAAGATTGGAGAAGATAACATAGTCCCGCTTGCTCCGGGCAGTTTTTTACATTAACTCCACACAGGAGGCCTTGAGGAAAATAATTTCCCTCAGGGCCTATGTCATCTGGGATGCTGTGTGGAGGGTCTTTTTGAGGAGAGGAAGGAATGAACATTGGTCTTGAAGAGACTTATGTTGTAGGAAGGAGGAAACACAGAGGCCGGCAAATAATTTCACAGCCGAGGAGTAGAATGATTTGCCGGACATTTGTGACTATGATTTGCAGGACAGTTGTGACCATGATTTGCAGGACAGTTGTGACTATAATTTGCAGGACAGTTGTGACTATGATTTGCAGGACAGTTGTGACTATGATTTGCCGGACAGTTGTGACTTTGATTTGCAGGACAGTTGTGACTATGATTTGCAGGACAGTTGTGACTATGATTTGCAGGACAGTTGTGTCTATGATTTGCAGGACAGTTGTGACTATGATTTTCAGGACAGTTGTGTCTATGATTTGCAGGACAGTTGTGACTATGATTTACAGGAGAGTTGTGACTATGATTTGCAGGACAGTTGTGACTATGATTCGCAGGACAGTTGTGACTATGATTTGCAGGACAGTTGTGCGGTATTCACATAAAAATAATAATTGTTTCTCATCAGGGCGATACTTAGACATATGTCGATATTCTGTTTTGCAATATATTTTACAAAATTGGTTTTAAAGCTTTTCCAAGAAAACGATTAAAAAAATATTATTTGGCATGTCCTCGATAGTGCAGTGGGCAAGGCGCTTAATAAGTCTCAGCGGCCAGAGAGAAAGACAGATAGACCACCATTCCGAATTGAAACGTTGCTTGAAATGGCGTTAGCCGTGTTTGGTGACCAGATCTCAATAGCCAGGTACTTCCCCACCTTCCTTCACCTTCTCCTTCCCCTCCCCACTACCTTCAGCCGCACAACATACCCCAATTGGGCGTGCCATGCACTGGCTTCAGACGGGAGCAGCTGGGACTTTTGTGAGGTATTTAAATAAATAAAAATAAAAAATCACTCATCGGCATCGCCTTTGAGGTATAAAAAAGTTTGTTGGAAGCACTTTATTATAAACTGATAGAACTTTAGAAGAAGCAAACCCTTTATCGTTCATGATAAAAGATATATTTTTTTTTTTAATTACTCACCACTAGATTGCATTAAAAAATAATAATTGCATCACCTGGAAAATTTTGTAAACAAAACTTACGATCGCCTCTGGCACCTGTTATCAATTTTCAAAATTCATTAATTGGAAAAGAAAATTAAATTTGCTCAGCAAAGTGTCGCGGCCATTGGAGAATTAAAAATGTATTTTTTAATTAAATCTTCCGAAAGGAGAAGATTAAAGTGAATAGGTTGTACATACAGTCAGGTTTATTAATAATTTATTTATATTCTTTTAAAAAGTTGGCGACACCCAACGTAAAGTTATTAAACTGGATTTAACCTTTAACTACCGTGTGACATGTGAGGCCTGAGAGGCCGCATGTATTCCGTAGTGTTTTTTTTTAAAGAAAGTGATAATTTAAATATTCTGGGTTCATGGGGTGAGGGTTTTCTAGGTATTGAAGGCGGATAACCAGGACACACTGAACCCCAGATTCCTACCCACCCCTTAAACCCTTTTCCTTCCCAGAACTCTCCTCTCCTTCCTTTACCCCAAAAAACCCTCTACACAGCATCCCCAAAGATGACATAGGCCCTGAGGGAAATTATTTTCCTCAGGGCCTCCTGTGTGGAGCTCATGTAAAAAAAAATTGCCTTTGCATTATGATGGAAAATAAAGGGTTTTGAGAAAAATTAAGTATAAATAGATTATTTTTTTATAGTATAACCTCTCTATAAGAGGCTCAACTGCTCCCGTCTGGAGCTAGTGAGACTATGGCATCCCCAATTGGGGTATCGTGTGAGGCTGAAGGAAGTGGGGTGGGGAAGGAGATGGGGAGAAGAAAGTGGGGAAGTACCTGGCTATTCAGATCTTATCACCAAACACGGCTAATGCCATTTTTTTTTCCTTTATTTTTTCCCATTATACATTTCAAAAGAAATTTTTTACACATTTTCTGAATACGTATTACATAAAACAAGGTAAAATTAATGTAAAAAGTAAAATATATATATAAAAGTAGATAACGGGAACCCACTAAGACACTGCCTGTGCGTGGGTAATATTAACTAAAGCGCTAAAGTGCTAAATTAAACCAATAAGTTGGTGGTATAAGTAAAAAATGTAATTTTCCAAGTCAAATTTCAAAAATATAGTGGCACAACAAGAAGATAAGCTAAGTCTCGAAGTTAGAGTAGAATTGTAAAAATGAATCATTTACATAGAGTTTATAAAAAAGTGTTTCAACATCTGCATCATTTAGCCATAATTTTAATTCTTTTATGTAAAGTGGTATTTTGTCTGTCATTTGAATGTGTTTTGGTAGAAGATCAAATGTACCAATAGGACCAACAAAACTGCCATGTGTTTGCATTAATTTGGTTTTGATTTGTGGAACTTGAAACACATTATTAGTCCTTTCGCTAATTCTATTTTCGTTTTTTACGAAACAATTTTTGTTTTTAAATACATATTTCATTGTTTGCAATATAAATAATTTACGGATATTGAATATTTTTGACTCTTTGAATAATATCTCAGTCGGGAATGTTTTATTTACATATACATAATTGTAATGATGCGCTTTTGAGCAATTTTTAAAGGCTTAATAAATGCATCAAGCGCACCACCCCATCCTACAATGCCGTAGATTTTTGAAAATTGTACCAGGGAAAAATAGATCATTTTCAATTTGTCAAGATTGAGAACTTCCTTAGTCCGTAAAAAGAATATGTTAGATATCTTAATTTCGAGATGGTTTTATCTATTTGTGATTTCCAGTTAAGATGTGTATCAATAGACACACCTAAATATTTAATATTTTCTACTTCGATGAGTTCATTGCAAAGTGAACATGTTTCTTGATTGCAACATTTTCTTTTTTTTTTTTAAGTTTCTTTATTCTTTGAATTGTTCATTACATGAATTGGGGATTTTTCGACCACCATACTAGGCACATGCCTGTGTTGTGGTGGTCGATGTATTGTGGATTCTAATTTTTAGGTTATCATGAGGTTTGTTTTTAATGTTTTTATAAAAAGTTAAATAAAATGTTTTGCTATAGTTTAAGATGAGTTTGTTACATTTTAACCATGTTGAAACAAGTGCAATACATTCGTTTGCCTTAGAAAATGTTTCAATCCAAGAATTTCCGTTTACTATTATTACCGTTTACATTTCAAGCAACGATTCAATTCTGAATGGTGGTCTTACACCAGGGCGATACTGAGAGTTTCTTCAACTTTGGAACGTGCAGCAAATATACTTTACATTATTTTAAATTAATTGATTGTGAAATAACACAAATAATTTAAATAAAATTTATTTGCCTACGCCGGGATTCGATCCCACGATCTTCAGATTGCGAGTCAAAAGCCTTACCGCTAGACCCGCCGGCTGTCAAAATAATACAAGACTACACTAACATTTGGCTTGTTTTTTGGGTATAGCGCGAAAAAGGGGGTAAACTAGAAAGTCAAGTGCCTGCCGGGGCCTGTCAGACTACACGTCGATACGTAAAGGTTAAAACCACGCTGGCCTCACAGCACTTTTATTTTTCTCACCAAATGACACGTCGTTATGAAAATTGTCCTGTTCTATTATGTCAGATACATTATATGAACAGATTTAGGAAGAGAGAACATTAAGCTCTCTCTTTGCATTTAGAAGTTTACAATAGACTACCCCGTATAATCTTACTAATATTATAAACGCGGAAGATTGTATGGATGTATGTGTGTTTGTTACTCTTTCACGAAAAAACTACTAAATGGATTTTAATGAAACTTTACAATAGTACAGCTCATACATCAAAATAACATAAAGGCTATAATTTATAAAGCTAGCTAGGAAGGGGACGCGGGAGGAGAACAGGGGCGCACGGGAAAGGTGATTCAGGGAGAAACAATGTATTCCGTTGAATATGGCATTGAAACGCATGCCGGGAACCAGCAGGTTTGAAATAAATCTATAAAATAGAAGTCGAACAGTTCACCCCCTCAAGGATAGCGATTTTTGAAATAATAATTTTTAATTAAAATAAGTGATTAGCCTCAGCAGGGTAGGCCACCCAGTGAGGTCAACGTTTTTCAATCTTAATATATAAAACAAAGTCGGGTTAGTTACACTATTTATAACTCGAGAACGGCTGGGCTGATTTTGATGATCTTTGATTTGTTGGATTTATCTCCGCCCCAGATAGGATAATAACTATTAAAACATCACAAAAGTTAACGAAATAAAGAGTTATAAAGAAAATTATTTTCCCCATACATTTTGTATGGAACAAATTCTCCTATTTTGAAAGAACTGCAGCAAAATTGTGAGGGGTATAATACTGAACTGTGCATGAATTCCAAACATTCAAAAACGTCAAATGTCAATGCGTTAATTGTTGTGCATTTGTTTTTAATCATATAATGCTGCCCTTCTTTCTTACACACTCAATGTCAATAGTCGAAAATGAGACAAATGGTGAACGTATGTCTGCACACCTTCAAAGGAAAAATACAATAATTATAATAAATCTCTGAAATGAAACGCATTTTTTTAAATAAGCTCCACACAGGAGGCCCTGAGGAAAATAATTTCTTTCAGGACCTATGTCATCTTAAAGGATGCTGTGTGGAGAATCTTTTTAAGGAATGGGGAGGATAGAAAGTTCTGGGAAGGAAAAAGGTATGAGGGGTGGGTAGGAATCTGGGGGTCACTGTGTTCGGGAGTGACGGACGTATGAATCCATCCCTCCAACTGTGGTGCAAGGCAATGGGTCGAGAGAGTCCGGCTGGAAAGGTCAAAAGGCCTCCCTCAACCAGTCTCTCTCGATCCGGCCCGCCACGCAGCAGGTGGGCAGGCGCATCAACTGCCAAGACCCGGACATAAGTCACCTCATGAACCCGGGCACCCCTGCTAAATCACCAAACGTAGCGAACCACTTGGGGTGATCTATGGCAGAGGTGTTGGTTATTCAATAAATGGTTCCCGGGGCGGCGGCACCCGTATCCGCCTCCCGAATTCCCGTAAGTAATTGTAAAAGTAATAAAATCACAATAATATAAATCCGTACACAACGCCATCTCTGATAATGACAAAAACAAAACACGGACAGTTGCGCATTGATAATTGCTTCATTGCGTAATTTTTAACTTAATAAAAAAACTGAATTTAATTCAACAGCTATTGATTCTGAGGTGGTACGAAGTTCGTCGGGTCAGCTAGTTATACTATAAAATGTAAACTAATGTATCAAAATAAATTGAAATAAAAAACGACCTTTTTAAATAATAGGCACGTTTGTATAACTAAACAAGCGAGTTCTCAGCCTGCGTTGCTATGCCACTTAATAAAGAAATTGTTTCTCCCTGCGTGTCCTTTCCAATTCCTCCTGTTCCCCTTCCGCTTCGTCTTCCTCTCCCGCGTCCCCTTCCCCTCACGCGTTCCCACTCCGCCTTCCCTCACCCCACTCCTCCGTCCCGTGAACCCCGTCAGTCCCGATACATTCAGTTTTAAAACAGCTCACGTACTAATTATTGCTTTTTTTTTATACACATTTCGTAATGCTAGAGCTCACTATTATACATAGAAACCATCGCGGGCATGCACACATTAAATCCCCAAAGTTTCATCGCAATCGGATGAATTTCATGATGCCAGAACTCACTATCATTGTATATAGAAAACATCGTGGGCATGCACACATCATATCCCCAAAGTTTCATCGCAATCGGATGAATGGTTTAGCAACGCATAGGCAACTCATGTAGGGTAGGGCGGGGCTAGTTGAACATGATTTTGCTAATTTGACCCAGACTCGAAACTCTTATAGATATTATTGTTTTTTCAATTTATTAAGATAGTTTCATTATCTGGCTTTATAATGATATTCATGAAATGATGTAATACATTGACCTTAGGCAAGATATTTAAATTTTCACGCAGAAGGAGAAATGGTTCAACTTGCCTCATAGGTGGGGCTAGTTGAACCACCCACGGGGCTTGTTGAACAATATAGTGTCATATATTCACACTCATGGTTTAATAAAACAAATAATGTAAATTATTAAACTAAATTTATTGAAATAATGAAAGAATACAGAATTAGGTAATAGAATGATTATTTTATCTAAAAAAACGAGTCTAATAACACAGGTAAATTTCTTAGAATTATTTAATCGATATCGCTGTCACAATTGACGCAGAAATACATTGGAATAGTGCCAGTTGTGCACTTTTGGTGTGCTCACTTTAGACTGGCGTGACAACGAACGTACTCTTCTCCTAGAAATTACGTATAAAATTACAGTAAGGAATCTGAATGGGGCAAGTTGAACCAAATGGTTCAAATAGCCCAACCCATGTTTTATTACAAATTTCATCGGTTACCTTATATACCACTAAACGTATTTCAATTTTACAATTGACAAGATACAGTTAAGTAAACACCAATATCAAATTGACTTACCTTGACTTGGTACCTTTTTCCTTAGTATCTATTTTCAAAAAAGTAGTCGATCGTCTTTTTTTACTTTTGGAGCAAAAATCACACAAAATCCCCGCGCACACGCTACGGACGCCATTCGCCTACTAAATGCTTGGTGGCGCGGTCTCCACACTTCTAGCTTGCGAGAAAATGTTCGGCATACTTTGTAAGTCTTTCGGCTCCGAAGATATTGGCGTGGCCCAACAAGCCCCTTGGTTCAACTAGCCCCGCCCAACCGTACTCACATACTCCCCAAGCAAGCATATTTATTTTGATTTATAATATATACATAGATAAAGAAAACCACAACACAAAACTCTATTCTAGTGCAGTATACAAAAGCACAATTATTCTCCGATACAACGGTTTCACGCCAAGGGAAACAAATACTTAGATGTTATTGGTATGTTTAAAAATATCTCGGTAAATTTTGTGGATCATATTAAGTCCTAAATCTTTGGTTGTCTCTTTGTGAATTTTTGATTCTTGTATTTTTTTCGTGCATGGTAAAATAAGTCGGAGGCGACTGACAAAGTCACAGCAGGAGTTTGGACTTTTTATATACCACTAGCTGGCTCCCGGCATGCGTTGCAATGCCATATTCAAAGAAATAAATTGTTACTCCACACATGTCCTTTCCCGTGCGTCCCCGTTCCCCTCCTGCATCCCCTTCCCCTCCCGCGTTCCCCTCCCACCATCCCCGCCTACCCTCACCCCTATCCCACTGCCCCGTCCCGCCAAACCCCTCTCGCGCTCGCTTTATTTAGTCCCAATACATTCAGTTTTCAAACATCTCGTGTGCCACCTATTACAATTTTTTTATTCAAATTTTCTTATTTCATGTATTACAAATATTAATTTTTGTATATTATAAGAACACTCAATCAAATTTGGTACCTATCGTAGGTACCTATTTAGAATATCTATAATTTTAAAAATCCATTGACAATTCTTTTGTTACAAAAAAAAAACAGCTGCCTGCTAAATTCAATCTCATCAAACGCGCGAACTGTCAAACGTGCGAAGTTAAAATAGTGGTTAAGTTTTCTGAAATTATCCAATTTTCTGCGCAATTTTCTTAATTTTTCTATCCGTAAGAACCTTTTACAAAGTATTAGAAAACTTTAAAAAAAGATGAATGAAATAGGTAAAGTCGTTCTGAAGTTATGGCGTGACCAAGGGAAACAGGGATTAATTTGTATATGTTACAGTCATAGCGATTAAATAGTTACTATATATAATGACTGGTCATTAACAAAATTGTTAAGAAAATGTGAAAAATTAATCACTTTATCCGGATATTATTCATAATGTCGGGTCGGTGTTTAGTCAAAGTAATAAATACGGTTCAACTGCACCTAACCTAACCTAACAAAACCTAACCTACAATAATAATAATCAAAAACAACTGAATAATGATTATTATTTAATAGGTTAGGTTAAGTCAGGTTCGGTTATGTTAGGTTGCGTGCAGTTGGACCGTATTTATTATTTTGGCTAATTTTGACCCGAAATTATGATTTAAGTGATTGCATTATAATATGCGAGCCTGGGGTGTGTAAATAACCCCAGACCCTCTGGGCTTAATACCCAAGAAATTGTGATTGTGAAAAAACTCTACTTGCGCGAACAAATATATCACAAATGGCACAAAGAGAAACTCCAGGGAAAATAACAAATCCACCAACCTTGTTTTGTAGATCTTGATGCTTGGAGGCCTCCGTGATGTCATCGAATCAATAATTAAATTCAGTCAATGCCATTCTTAGGTGACTTGATAATTTGCAAGAGATGAAATTTGTCAGTCAATACACAAACTCATAGTTTTTCACAAAGCATGAAAATTTTCCAAGAAACAGACAGTGTCAGTTATTTTCTTGTTTTCGATTCTATTTTTGAAAACAATCCATTGAGGTGTCTCTGCTTAATCCAAGGAGTGAGTAAGTACCCTCTTTGTGATATATATTTATTTAAATTTTCGAACAAACAAAACATATTGCAATGCGTAACTAGTGATTACCTAATAGTAAAAGTGATTAATTCTGGGTCAATTATCACTTTGTCTAAATTGTGTAGACATTACAAATAATGGATACAGGCGAACCCTAGTGGGGTTAATAATTACATGCTAAAAATATATGTACATAAATTGTGAAGAAGCAATAAATGGCTGGAAAGTATATACAATATCCGAATATATTACTTTGGCTGTAACATATATATGGATTGTCATATAAATAACATTTTGAAAAATTTGTTTTTACTTATCGGTTCGGTTTACAAATAACGAAATTATTCGTGTTTTACTGATAATCAAGGTGACAGTCTGTACTTTCTTTTTACTTTTAATGGAAAGTAAATCGAAAATGAAAACATAAAAGATGTGACAAAAGGGTCTTTCATTGATATTAATTAAAAAATTTCAATTGAAAAGTCAGAAAGGTACATTGGTACGGATGTTTTGAGCAATTTTGGTTTTAATTTGGTCTATATTGTTCTGGAAAATTCGTGTGTTTGTTTCGTGAATTATAGAAAATAGGTTTGTGGAGATATTTACAATTTTGTAAGATACATCGTAAGATCGATACATTTGTAAGATTTTTGGCGCAGACGTTATAACAATGAGCTCTATATTTTGTTTAAACGTAGCAAAATTAATAAAATTGGGAAGACTTCGGTGGCTGGGTCATGTGGAGAGAATGACCGAGCATCAAGCACCAAAGTCCCTGCTGAACTCAAGACCAATAGGGCGAAGGAGCCTGGGAAGGCCAAGACTAAGATGGAGCGACAACGTCCTCAAAGACATATCTATCTTGGAGCTTCCAAACTGGAAAGAGCTGGCACAAAACCAAGATGAGTGGAGGAAGATTCTTGAGGAGGCCAAGACCCACCAGGGGTTGTAGAGCCAATGGTGATGATGATGATGAAGATACATCTTTTTGGATCCAACATTGATGAAGTCTATAGTATATGGTTGCAGATTTTTCAATGTCGTAATTTTTTAAAGTGAAACTTCATTAGCCCTGTTAGAGTGATTTGAAATATGGATGAAACGGAAATGACGCACTACGGAACCTGCGAAGCATCGAACTGCGCCCAAGGCTCCTATTGGTTGAGATATAAAACGGAAACAACGATAGGTGTGCGCTCATTGGCCGCTTTGTTTTTTTACGGGTCGTCGCAATATAATGCGTAAATTAGCGCCTCGCCGAGCGCGTCCTGAAATCCAGCGGACGGAGGTTCGAATCCTACGATATCCAAAAAAAATAATATTTTTGTTTTTGTATATCAATATCCAATCTTCAAACCTCTTTAACCCTGGGAAGATAGTCTACGTAAAATTTATGCATGCGTGTTAGAATTATTGCTCTCTCGATCGCATTAGTGCGAGTCCGTCGCTGTGCTTTTCAGACATCTCACTCGCTGCTTCGACCTTCCGTGGGGCGCGCGCGACGTTAAGGTAGGTGTCACCAGTTTTGAGATATAATGACCTCATGAATCAAAATTCATAATATTGATACGTTCCAAAGCTGTATCTGATCGATTTTTATGAAACTATATGTTATTATTAAAAAATATAATACATCTTAATAATTTAGAATATTATACCCAAGCTTTACGTTTTTTTTCAAAAAAATAAGTGTACATTCCCAAGTTGTTATAATACCGATTGGTTTATTCAAATCAATTAACAAAATAAAATATTACGGCTAGTTAAACTCAAGGGTCAATTTTCCGTATATAATTCTTTACCGTACATCAAAATGTGATTATCTTTCTAGGGTTAATATTAATAAGCAAAAGAAAGCGACATCTAGTGATTTTCTACGTTCACTTCTATTGTGTATTATGTGTGAATTACACACTCTATTTTTTTATCATTCTTTCGATTTCCTAGTTATAATTTCAAATTTTATGCGGTACAACGACGACGGATTATATAACGTTCAAGAAAAAAATTATATATTCAACACAATTGCTTTATAAGGAATGTATTGTCATGAATTTATAACAGCTATACAGGGTAATAAGGAACGTACTCGAATTAGTATAAAAAGTGATTACTGACCTTATTTCGAGTAATAGAGTATAATTTTGGAGGCGGGTTTGGGCTGCGGATGACCTGGACACACTGAACCCTAAATTCCTTCCCACCCCCTTACATTTTCCCTTCGCAGAACTTCATATCCTTCCTTTCGTTAAAAAGACCCTCCACACAGCATTCCAAAAGATGACGTAGGCCTGAGGGAAATTATTTTTCTACGGACCTCCTGTGTGGAACTAACATAAAAAAAAGTTTCTGTGGAAGAACGAGGGAACATACGTTATACGGAGATGCATATAGTTGCCTCAATAATAAATTGTTCTTTCAAAATACACGCTGTCTGGAAACTCGTAGTACAAGCGGTAAACTGGTCAATCTACATAACATTTGAATCAAATGTTTTTTTAACCCTTTGGTTACCGAAAAAAAATTAAACAAGGTAAAAATTGAAATGCTCATATATGAAATGACTGTACAGGGCCTGCAAATACTTTAATAATACACAACTGCTAACTCTGTATAAATCAAAAGTACCACGGTTGAATTTGGCAGCCACCTCTAGTCAGGAGCTCCAAAATACCTGAAAAATACCCCTGAAGCCGTGCAGAAACGAGCGGTCCGTTTGATAGATTCTCCCATCTTAACAGACGAATTGCAATCTTTAGAGCACAGGTGTCGGGTGGCAATGCTATCCTTGTTCTACCGGTATTACAATGCGAGATGCTCCGAGGAACTAGCGTCATTGATCCCTTCGGCACCGGTGCATAGTCGGGAAACACGCCAAACGCGTGCCCAACATATGCACACGGTTGACATTTGTCACATAAAAACGGGTCGCTTCTTCGACTCCTTGTTTCCTCCTTCCTACAACATAGATCTCTTCAAGACCAATGTTCATTCCTTCCTCTCCTCAAAAAGACCCTCCCCACAGCATCTCAGATTACATAGGGCACGAGGGAAATTATTTAGTCAATGTAAAAAAAAAATTGGGTTCTCTACATCATGTCGATTCACTAGTTTCCCGCTTGTACTACCAGTTTCCGGACACCTCGCATCATTTTGTGTTAATCGTTAATAATTATTATAAAATAATTATATTAATCTGACAATCAGTTAATTCTGTCTGCGTCTGTCACATGCGGTTATCTACCCGAACATCTGATGCCAGCCACAATTTCAGCAACGCACTGTTGTTCACATTTTACAATTTAACGGAGAAAACAACAGATAGATTTTAAATTGCATCAGGCCGATATTTAAAATTTTGAAAAAATCTATTCACTTCCATTACTATCACTGTTAAACAACCTGCCCATGATGAAATATTAACAGAACTTCAAAAGCTTCAAGCTTTAATATTAACTTCGAAGTTTAAAGAACTGTTTAAATTCTGGGAAAAAACCTGTCTTAACTCCGTTTGGTGTTAATTAAATGACATCTCTAACTCTAACATCTCTAATCTTCTCGAACTATCACAAAGAGTGGTAAGAGGATTAGATGCGCAACAACAAACCGATGTGATCTACACGGACTTCGCGCTAAGGCATTTAACCGAGTCGATCATGGTTTCGATAAGGCTCTCCTAAAAATTTTTTCCAAATGTATTAGAAATAGGAAACAGTATGTATGCATCGACGGATACAGGTCTAGGAAATCACTACATTCTCTGGAGTACCACAAGGGTCCAACCTAAGACATCTACTATTTTAATTTTAATTGATGACATTCAAAAATGCATCAAACATTCCACTTGCCTGCTTTTTGCTGATGACCTGAAATTACTAATTACTTAAGGGGATTTGGGACGGGAAGGATTGTGTTAAATTACAAAGCAATTTAGATTTAATTTCATTATGTTCATAAATATACGTATATATATATATATATATATATATATATTTATATATATATAATATGTTGATAGGTTTAATTCCTTTTTATTAATTTCTAAATAAAACACTTGTGTTGCAAAGTTTTTTTTAACTAAGAAACGACATTTATGTTTATTAATATCACTTTGAATGGTTTTTTCTAACAATCAAATAATAGAATAACAAAACAAATGACAATCGATGATTGCATTCTAATTGACATTATAGGATTCAAATTTAAAGGGAATATATTTCCTTTACATCTCCCCCCCCGCGGGAAAGAAAATTATTGCAAAAATTTTCATTCATCTTCGATATCCTCTTCATGGTTCATCAATGCAGGTGCTGGAATTAATTTCGAGATGTGGAAAAAATTTGATTCTAATTTTTTTCGACCAGTATTTATCTTGTAAATTGAGTTTGATAATTTTTCTATGATTTTGTAGGGTCCGATTCTCAATTCGTCGAGCTTCTTCCTGTTAAGTTTGTTTCCATTCTCCACAAAAACAGTATCACCAACTTTGAAGTTAATATGTCTCCTGGTTTTATCGTAAATCATCTTGTTGTAATTATGTGACTTTATAGTATTTTCCAGAGCTTTTTTTCTGTCTTGAATCAAATCGATGTCAGTCTTCTTAAGTTTTAACTCATTTGGCAAAATCGTAACATCTGTGCCGTTAAGTAGGTACTGAGGCGCATAACCAGTGACAGTGTGCTCCGTTTCATTATAGTTTTTTACACAATTACGGGCTATAGTTGTCCAAGCCACTTTTAAGTCATTTTCATTGATTTTGCATCTAATTTTATTGACTAGCGTTTGATTTAATCTTTCATTTAATCCATTTGAGAAAGGCGAGTTTACTGCAGTAAAAATGATTGGAATATTTTTTTCATCCAAAAATTTTTTGAATTCTCTAGAATTAAGACCCGGATATTGGTCTGATAGTATCATGCCAATGTCATTAGTTTCTGTGGAGTTTAAGAGTTTAATGAAATCGTTGGTATTTTGAGTTTTTGATGTCAAAATATATGCAAACCTCGTGAAATGATCTGATAGCAGGTGCAAGTATCTCTTTGTTGACCGTGAACCCCCAAAACCACCTATCGTATCAATAGAACATATTTCAAAAGGTTTTGTTGCGGGACCCAAGTAGGACATCAATCCATATTTATTTTGACCTCTTGATTTGTTCTTTGAACATACTGCACAACTTTCGCAAGTTCTCTTTATATTGTTTGTCATGTTTTCTGATGTGTACCATGAGCTTATCATTTTTTGCATTTGATTAATTCCTATGTGACCTAGGTCTGTGTGAACATTTTTGATAAAATCTATGCTGAATTTTTCTGATAGAATTATTTTTTCTTTTTTTTTTACTTTCTTGTAATAAACATTATTCTTCGATATCAATTTATCTTTTCTGCACTGTATCTTCTCATTTTTGACCTGATCTTTTAAGATATCTTCTAATTTTATTAAGTTGACAACTTTTAATTGCTCATCTTGGTTCTCATCTGGTTCTAAGACTGGGTTTCTGCTTAGACAATCAGCTTCAATATTGTACTTTCCTGGAGAATATTTAATTTGAAAATCATATTGGGATAAGTAATATGTTAAGTCACCCAGCTCTTCATCGGTTCTAGATTTGATATTCATATTTTCCAGCGGTTTGTGATCTGAATAAACTGTAAATGGTTTACCTATCAACCAGTATTGCCAGTATCTCACTGCCTCTTTTATAGCTAAGCATTCTAAGTAAATTGCTTTTTTCTTTTTCTGTGCGCTGTTTAATTTTTTCGAAAAGTAAGCCACAGGTTTTTCTTTTCCATCAGATTGTGTCTGTTTTAAAATAGCTCCAACACCCTCTAGAGAAGCATCTGTATATATATTAATTGGTAAATCTTGATCAAAAATTTCCAAGATCGGTTGTGAGCATATTAGGTTTTTCATCGTTTCAAAAGCATTTTGGCATTTATCAGTCCAAATAAACTTTTGATTTTTCCTTAATAAATTATGCAAAGGATCTAGTATTATTGCACTCTTCGGAATGTACTCATGATAAAAGTTGATTTTTCCTAGAAATTGTCGCACATTCTTTTGTGTTTTTGGAATAGGAAAATTCTTTATTGAAATCAAATTATCCTTTACTGGCTTGACTGAATTATTCTGAATTATATGACCCAGATATTTTACCATATCTGATGCAAATGTGCATTTTGTAAATTTTAATCTAAAACCTTCTGTTTTGATTGCATTCAGCAGCTTTGTCAGATGATCAATGTGTTCAGCAAAAGTTTTTGAAAAAATAAGAATGTCATCTATGTAATTGACAGCAAATTCGTTTAGTTTATATTTTCTCAATATATTGCTTAATATCCTCTGAAAAATTGCCGGAGAAGTCTTCAATCCAAAAGGCAGGCAGGTCCATTGATAATGTCCCTCCTGTGTTACAAATCCTGTTTTTTTTTTGTCTTCAATCCGCAATGGAATAGACCAAAAGGCTGAGTTTATATCCAGCGTTGAAAAAAATTTGCAATTTCTGGTCTTTGTCATTAGGTCTTCAATCAATGGAAATGGTTGAGCTTGAGGTATTACTATTTTATTTAAGTCTCTGAAGTCTATGCATAATCTGGATCTTTTGTTTTCTTCTTTTTTAAATGCTAGAGTAACCGGTGCAGCAAATGGACTGTACGACTCTTCTATCAGTTTATTGTCTAATAATTTTGCTATTTGCTCTTCTATTTCCTTTTTATCTTCTACACTGCATCTGTAAGGCCTCTTACTACAATATTTATCCACTAATAAGTCTATCTTCGCTTCATATCCATTGACAGTGCCAACATCATATTTACTCTTCGCGAACACTGATGTGTATTTGTCTATTAGTTCATTTATTTCTGTTTTTTGATCATTATTTAAATGATTCATTGTTATTTTAAAATCTTCTTCTTTAACATGTTCGTTAAAATTAATTCTGTGTTTTTCTATATGATTAAATTCAGTATTCGTTTTCATATCTGTAGAATATTTTTCTTTTTTATTTGTATTATTTAGGCAGAGTTTCTGTGATATTTGTAAGTCTTCACTTTGGATAAGTTTGAAGTCTTTTATCATGTCTAATCCAATCAAAAAATTATACTTGAAATTGTGTTCATCAATAATGTACACATCAACTTTTTTCTCCAATTCAAAAATTTTTATGTTTAACGTTGTCAAACCACTCGTCTTTTTAACACCATTAATCGTTACTAAATTTGCTTCATTCAAATTGTTTCCTTTTCCTTTTAGTTTCAATAATTTAGAATTAATTAGAGAAACATTTGAACCTGAATCATAAATTCCGTATATTTTTAATTTATCATTTAGTAATAGTTTGACTTTTATTAATGGTGTTACTATTAGTTTTTTTGATCATTTTCATTTAATTCAGTTTCTATCACTGAATTGTTTACATGTTTAATGGCATTTCTCTTAAATTTTTCATCCTCTTTTGTTTTGAACCAGCATGTAGCTTCAGGGTGGTAACGAATGCCCTTATTCAATTTTTCACAAATTTTACATGGATTTTTACCCCCATTTTTGTTATGTTCTGCATTTCCAAATGTTTTCTGATTCATAAATCTTTTTTTGTTGACCATATGTTCATACTTGTTTACTTCATTAAACAAATCTACAGTATCTTGTAATCCTTCTCTATCGATCTTGTTAAGTATGAATTCTGGTAGTCCGGAAGCAACAAGATCTATCAAAGTACCGGTGTCAATTGATCTTCTCACATCCAATAGAAGTTTTTCTTTTCTCATAGCATAATCCAACAGAGAACCATCTTTGTATCTAAATGATAGTGCGTATGTGACAGGGTTCCATCCTTTGTTTGCAAATGATTCACAGAATTTGTTTTTCCATGTTGACCACTCTGAGTTCATTGTTAGTTTTATAATCATGGAACTGTACCAGTCTATACAAGATTTATCCATGAACAATCTGAGTATTTCTATTTTTTTTTCATCCATGGTCACATCAAACCGCAAACATTCTTTTTCAAACACTTCCATCCACTGGCTTGCATTTGTATTTTTAGTGCAGAATTTTTCTATAACAAACTTCTCAGCAATGTTTTTTAAGCTCTGTTGCTTATCTTCCATTAACTTTTCAATTAATTTTCCTAATGCATCTTCTTTTTGATGTACTTGTAAACTTTTTTCGTCCAATTCTTCGAGGTATTGGTCTCCAAACTGTAGGTTTCCATCTTCGTCTACATATGTTTTTTTTAGTTCTTCTGTCATGGTTAACCAGACTCTTCTAACCTGGTATCTTTTTTTCAAACTATTTTTTATTTTTCCAAAAGCACTAGTTTTCATTATCTCCTCGTGATAGCTGGCGGATCGTAGCATTTCTGGTATTGTAAACACTTTTCCATCACTTGTGACTATTTTTGTAATGCTAATAATATTTGATCTGCCATCGCATCCAGGTAATAGCGTAAATTCGAATTGAACTTTCTCCATTTTTGGTTTAAAACGAAATGTCGTTTTATAATATGTTGATAGGTTTAATTCCTTTTTATTAATTTCTAAATAAAACACTTGTGTTGCAAAGTTTTTTTTAACTAAGAAACGACATTTATGTTTATTAATATCACTTTGAATGGTTTTTTCTAACAATCAAATAATAGAATAACAAAACAAATGACAATCGATGATTGCATTCTAATTGACATTATAGGATTCAAATTTAAAGGGAATATATTTCCTTTACATATATATACATATATTTATTTCTTCATACATATACGCAATATGGACATGTTGAAATGAAATGATGATATTTCTCATTGTTCTTTTTTGTTATTTATTGTTGTGATACACAAAATAATTGTATGTTATTTTAAAGTTTAAAACTACTATTATGTAATGATATTATTTTTCTTACTTTTGTACTCTATTATATGTGTATTTATAAAAGGCAGTATAGCCGTTTATGTATTTAAAATAAAAATAAAATAAAATTAAAATTAAAATTAATTATTCTTTATAATTATATTGAAAAAGGTAAAGAAAAGATATTGTCGCCAGTAGAATCCATTAAGAACCTAGGAGTAGTATTTGATCCCAAACGTTTATTTTCATACCATGTATTGCAGTTGACAACATCATGCTACAAGCTTCTAGGTTTTGTCATAAGATAGTGCAAACAGTTTTCAAATCCTGAAGCAATGTTGGCTTTGTATAACTGCATTATTTGGTCTAAAATTGAATACGCCTCTGCTGTATGGGCCCCATACCAGAAAAAAAACATCGAGAAATTGGAACAGATTCAAAATAAGTTTCTTAGATACCTGTTTGTAAGAATGTACGGAGAAGTACCCAGAGAGAATACAGTTTAACTTGGCCAACCAAATTATCAAACAAAACATGTATTACATTTCCCACTTAGCTACCAGGAAAACATAAAACAAAACATTTCACCTCACCATTTCTTTGGCCAAACTAATTTGTTCAGCAAAACCAACAGCGGGCCGAAAACTATTTCTTATTAATACGTTACCGCAGCGGATTTAACTTGTTTGGAAACTGGAAACAATAGCGGGTTAACTGCTAACAATACAATACATTACATAACAGAATAATACTGTTAAGATGTGAGGGATGTTTAGACAATAGAGGGTCTTTTGTCATGCCTTTAGGTACACCCGCCAAACTAAACTTCGTATAAAGGACACTCGAAAAAACATTCAGAAACAGCAATTAATCAACAATTGCTCTGAATTAATTATAATTAAAGCTTTGCTGAAGTGAAATAATAAGAAATCATGCATTTCATATTTATTTAATCATTGAATAATTTATGTAATTCTCTTATTAAAACGTCAATAATTTAACATTACATTGATAAACATTGGCTGTATATAATACCGTTAAAAAAAATTAAAGTGAAAATAAGACTTCTCTCTGACAGTTTTATTTTTTATTTATTTATTTGAAAATTTAGTTTTAACATTACAAATGATTACATATGCAAGGTTCTAAAATAATTCATATTGTATTCTACTACTCCATAAGTGGAACTCGTGTTTATGGGAGGAGTATTTACATGCAAAAAAAAAATGTTCTAATGAAATGTGTAAACAATGATCAAAGAACTTATGAAATAAATATAAAAATTATGTTGCATGGGTACACAATTTAGAAAAAAATAGTAATAGAAGGACAATAACAATACATATTTTTTTAAATATTAAATATTACAGTTTAAGTAAGGGTAAATTACATTAAGGGTACAATATAATATCATTATCCAATTTAAGGGACTTAATTTGCTTTTTGAATTGTTTATATTTCAATATTTATGTTATTCTAATTTTGTTTTTGGACAATAATATATTTATTTATTTATTTACGCCCTTTTTCGGGGCTTTTACAAACATTACATATGACTAATAAGAAATATACACCATTCATTGTACTAACTGAACTGTCTCAGTAACAATATTGGTGCTGAGCCGTGGTCGTTCTAAGTATAGGTATGGCTATTAAGCCATTAGTTTTGAACCTATTGCTTATGCTATCTGAAGGGTGAATTTTTGGAATAAAATATTCTTTGTAAATTTGATTTAAAGGCGTTTCTTTTATACAATTCTGTGATAGATGGTACATTAAATTCTCAAAATATCTATTATAGTAGGGAAGCCATATGGTTTCCTAAGGATGACTTTTATAATTATTCTTTGAATTATAATTATGGGCTGTAAGGAAGCCTTATAGGCCTCTCCCCACCCAACAATGCCATACTGTAATAAGGACAGAATTAATGCATAATAGACAATTTTGATTGTTTTCTTGTTTAAAATATTTCGTATGTTTAAGAAAACGTAAATAAGTTTTCTTATTCTTTCCACAGTGAGATTGATATAATCTTTCTATTTAACATTTTTTATCTATTAAGTTTCCAAGGAATTTTACATTAGATTTATGATTTGGCTTAGCGCAGTCCGTATTGTAATAGTAATGTTAATTAAATTATTTGGCACATCTTCTTGTAGAGAGAATTGAATATAATAAGTTTTTTCTGTGTTGAGTGATAATAAATTGTTATCTTCTTCTAATAGTGAAAAATTATTTTGTGGTAACATTTTAAATTCAAATTAATTGATAACTTTGTATTAACCACTTAATTATTTACAAAAACTGACATGTTTCGTCAGCAAAGCTGACTTCTTCGGGGTTTTGACAGAACTAATTTCAAAAATAGGCATACGTAGGTAATAGAGAAAAATAATAGACATAAACAATAATAAAATTTGAAAGAAAATAATGTGTAGGAGACAAAGGGCAATATAGAAATAAGAAATATAATAATAATAAAGCTTTCATATGCTATTTTTGAATGTAGCTATTACTTTGTGGTTATCCATTATATACCGGTCGGATTTGCAAATTATATAAGTGGTTTATACAAAGTTATATTGTTTCATTTTTTTTTTCTTTCATATGCTATTTAAATAAGGATTTAAGAGCATATGAAAGCTTTAAATAATAATAATTTCTCGGAGTTTGCCAACCATTTAATAGAAACTAGTCATACCTTTAATTTTAACAGTGGAATAGAATTGATACATTGTAATGTCAATGGCATTCAGTTGGATAAATTAGAAATTTTAGAGATTAGAAAGAGTGTAAATGCAAATTTAAATATTATTAATAATCAAATATTGTTTTTAAATGACCCATTATTAAATCTATTCCCCTTTTAAATTTTTAATTGTTCTATATTGCCCCTTGTCTCCTACACATTATTTTCTTTCAAATTTAATTATTGTTTATGTTTATTATTTTTCTCTATTACCTATGTATGTCTGTTTTTAAAATTAGTTTTGTCAAAACCCTGAAGAAGTCAGCTTTGCTGACGAAACATGTCGGTTTTTGTAAATAATTAAGTGGTTAATACAAAGTTATCTATTTATTTGAAATTGTTATCTGTTTCTGCATATTGGTTACCTAAACTGTGTAAGCGTGGTAAGAGAGCCTTTATAGACGGATTATTTAAAAAAAATATATATTTAATGACAATATAAAAATACAACGTAAAGCAGTTTGCTAACAGTCCTCCTCACTAGGTATTCCCGTTCCGAGGCGGACTGCATATTGTTATAAGGGTGCTGATCATGATTTCATAATATTTTGTTAATTTCACAAAATAAACAGTAAATAAAATAAAAAGTATTTATGTTTGTGGTGTGTAGATTGCTTCGGGATTACCAGACAATTTTATTTATATTTATATTTTATTTATATTTATTGATATTATTGTATGCATGAATTTATCGTCGTGTTAACGACATACCTATATTTAATTCTGAAGGACTTTAATAAACGCGGAGTAAATAGAAAACAAGGCGTGACTACGACCTATCAGTGGTTATGTTGGCAACGCGTCGGGTTCACTCAAGCGTCATGTCGCGTAGTGAGCCAATTAACTACTCGTAGCTATCCTCTATCACAACACAAGCAACATTTTCGCTCAGTGTGATGGCAGTATTATATTTTCAAATTTTATCGTGTAATTTTTATCTTGGGAATATTAAATTCGTCTTTCTTTTAAAATTAAAAAACAAAAAAATACTTTTCTAAACACAGCAAACTTATTTTGTGACACCATTTGTATCAATTTTTTTATTATTTTAAACCAGATACGTTTTTAGATTTTCATAGCCAAAAGTATTGTCGTTATTTGTTTTTGGGGTGTTATGCCGTGTTGCACTACCTCTTTCTTTAGCCTAAATATTATCATTTTAATTTCTTACTTGGTATTCTCAGTAGCTTTATTCTACTAAAACACTATTTAGTTGATTTATTTATTTTAGATTGATTTATTTTATTACTTGGACTGTGAGTCTGATAATTACGTAAATACTACTTGTGCCGTGATTCATTAATATTAAGGTTTATTAATAACAGCATGTACCTACTTAGCTAATATTTAGATCAAAACCTGTCAATTTGACAGTACTAAAACGGGAAAGCTTCCTAGTTGGACAGGCGAAACTTCCTTTACTGTTAATGTTTTTTTTGTGTCAAATAAATAAAAATAAAATAAATTATTCATTCACGGCATTCTTTGACTGTTTCCGAAGTCAGGGGGGTAAAGCTCTCGACCAGCAAACCGGAGATTGTGGGTTCAAATCCCGGCGTGCCCATGGACATCAGAATTCAATTGACCAGAAGATACAGACGAGGGAGTAAAACCAAACTATGGGGGGCGAAGAGAGGAAGATGACTGTGATTCGTTAAAAAATCAATCTGACAGTATATAGGCATTTCGCATTACAATATTACCATTTAGTTCTTAAAAACAAAATCTGCTTTGAATGAATAGACCTTTTTACATGGGAGCGCGAATTGCTTGCCACGTTAATAACATATTTGCTAAGGCCAAATGCTCGCCCCAAAAAGATTCGCCCCAATACACATAGCAATACTTTGTTGCCGTGGTTAGTTAAAACACTTTTACAAATGTTTCATAATTTACTTACCCCTGTAATCAGCGACGAGCACACTGGATAACCGCCCACCTTCGCTATGTGCACATTGATATGTAGGTATATTTTATAGCACAAGCTACCGTTTTGGCGTGTTATTTCGTTAAATGTATGGATCTGAGCTTCGCGCTGGTCATGGCAAGAATGATGACGTCACACATTTTAGATTCAAGCGAGGCTCTATCCCCCCCCCCCATGGAGCGAGCCGGCTCCATGGGGAGGGGGAAATAATACGTTTTTATCACTTAGGGCAGGTCCAGTTATATTCATATGTCCGTGGGCCTGCCCAAGTAAATTTTATTTGATTAATTTGTGTTATTTCACAATTTACACATTGAAAATAATATATAGTATATTTACGGTACGTTCCAAAGTGGAAAATACTCTCAATATAGCGCTGGTGTGAGACCACTAATAAAATAAAAGTAAAACGTGCAAAGATTTCTTGACAAGACTTCCATCATATTTAAACCCGGAGCAAACAACAGGGATTCACTTAGAGAAGTAGTTGAAACTAAAGCTTTGTTGGATTGAAAGGAGATGAAATCATCACGTGCGTAGACTTTTTCTCCATTGAATTTTTTAACAACTTGAATTCAGAGGGACTTTTATCATCAACAGCGCAACATATACAAATGGATAAGCGAAATGTTTATTTATTGGCTCGCTAACAGAATATCTCACATAATTATTACTGTAATTAACAGTTTCAACATAGTTACAGCTTATATTACAATTGTAGGTGAGCATTAATCACAACAATCTTTCTGCAACTAATTAGTAAACACATGCATACCAACACATTCACATAAACGTTTATGCATATATTCCTTATGGATAAATGTATACAAAGTACTGTAGATGTCAGATATAATCTTTCCGTATAAAATCATAAACAACATTAATAGTAAGGTAATTAATAATCAAATAAATTTAAATAAAAGTCCAATACTAAGGTTGTTCCCTATTGACAAAGAACATTCCCTTTCCCTTCCCAAATTTCCATCTACACCTACGACTTCTTCTTTCTGCACTTGAGGAGTCCAGCCCATTTTGTTTTAAAACGTATATTATATATAACACATGTAACTTAATTTTAGTAGGTACAGTATTATACAGGGGCGTATATCTCCGCTAAAGCTTTTAAACTGATGTTGTAGAATAGCCAAATTCTTATAGACAAAGCTAAATTGTAGATAGGTCTGTAATTTTATTTGCCATCTCTCGCTCTCTACATGTAATAGAATGAGATAGTCGTAGACCAATAGAAACTCTAGGTACCAATTGATAGAAAAGTGTTGTGATTTGCATCGTTCGCGAGATTATCCTGCAAATTTCAATCGAAAAATCATTGATTATTGAATTCCAGAGGTGAAAAAAATTATTAAAATGTTCAAAAATTCGTCAGGGAATAGGATAGTTATATAAAACATCAACATTCAGCTTAATTCGTCCGTAAATTGATTTGAGGTTAGGATACCTAAGTTATAAGAAATTTCAGTCGGTTCTGTGACTATTATCTTTACTGAAAATAAACATATTTAAACATGTACCCTGAGAGTTTCATGTGTCTAATGTGATAAGAAACAAGCGTTTTCTGATTCCAAGCATTTATATTTTTTTTTTGTAATAATTTATTGGGCTAATGGATTTAAGTAGGTCGAGTGCAATTATATTGTCTATGGTAGACAAATAAACTTACTCTATCTTTAGTCTATTTGCGCCATTTCCTTTCATCTTATGGGTTCATCCGTGGTTAAGTTGATGACACAATGCTTGTATGGAGAAGGCCCGAAGATATCGATCTAGGGATTAGTATATTTATGGTATTATACTGCCCTGAAGAAAGTAGTATCGAAAATCGGTCGCCATAAAGTATAGAAAATAAAAGTGGTTTATAAAGTTATTGTTTTATTTTAAATAAATAAAAGTTTCTTAAATTATTAGCACACACGACGATGCGAGCTAACTTAAGATTAAAACAAATCAAAAATGTATTAAACGCGAGATAAACAGAAAACAAGGTTTCCGACTGTAAAGCAGTATTCTGTGAGAGAATTAGCTGAAATTTTAAGCTTTGTTAGATTCAAATTATAAATCTGTATACGTACAAAGATTTTCAGACGATTCATTTTACTTAGAAGGAATTTAATATTGCTTTAACCCGGAGCAAATAGGGAACAAGCTGCTTTTACGGAATTTTTTAAGAGAAGTTGTTGTCAAACGAATTTGCCATTGGTGTGGCCATTTGGAAAATATTTCTAATGTTGAAAATATGTACTACTTAAGGTACAGGAAGTAAAATTATAAATGGGGTGTTGTCACAAAGGCCTCACGGGGTGAAGCTTATGGTTTTATTTATTTTTTTTTTTTTTCTTTAGCACCGTTATGATTTGGAACTCGATGAAACGAAAAAGAGCGACACTAAAAGGGACAAATACATACATATATTTCATTTAGCCTGCTATAGAATGAGTTAGACTAACCGGACTCCTCTGTGTGCGGTAGCCTATACGTATCCTCTTTGTGCGGTGCCTCGTAGTCTCCACACTCTTGCCTAATTTAGTTTTCTGGAGGTTTTTCTTCCACGAATTGCGCGCTCTGATTTTTTAATTTTTTTTTTTTTTTTTTTTTTATTTTTTACATTAACTCCACGCAGGAGACCTAGAAGGAAATAATTTCCCTCAAGGCCAATGTCATCTTTGAAGATGCTGTGTGGAGGGTTTTTTTTAACTAGAGAAAGAAGAGGAACCAGACACTCTTCTTTATGTAAATATAGAAGAGAGATAGGTATATATTGATATTTTTAGGTAAATTTAAACTCGAACCCAGAATCTCTCGCAAATATATGTTCCATATAAATGAAATCAGATATTTATGCGAGACGCTATTCACGATACAAACCATTTATTAGAAAGATTGTTTCCAATGAATAAGATAATATTGTTAATTTGAAAATATGAGATTGACAATTATGACGGTTTGACAGAAGGTGGCAATGGCTGAATTGGTAAAAGCGCACATCCAGAGGTTCTGGGCTCGAGTCCCAGCTGCGATCATTATCTTTTTCTAATTTTCTGTGTCTTGTTCTCTTTCATATTTTCGTTTATACTATTAGGGTCATCTTCTTCTTCCTCAATGAGATATGATTGTTATTGTAACGGGTAGTTGTGAATAATAATAATACCACCTTTTGATTTGCGCGTGTATATATTATATATGACGTCATTGCCGGTCGCGGTTACTCTGTCCCGGTGACTAGCTGTTACTGGATCCGAGGAACCGGCTATTTTCGGAACCGGTTCCTATCGGATTTATAAAATCGCCACCAACACCTAAAATGGGCGAAGCCGAACCAAAAGCCGCCCGCAGGGCCTAGAACAGACACACCTACAACACACTTCTTCTTTCGTATGGTGGGGGGTCAGAGGGGGACATCTAGATCTGCGAGCCAGTCTAGGGCCTCAGGCGTTGCCCTGTGGACCTCATCAATCCCGCCGGGGAATGAAAGGAGCGGGCATTCGTTGATCACATGTTCGGTGGTCTGCACCGCACCGCATTCACACATCGTCGACTCTTTAAGGCCCCATCTATGCATCATCCGAGCACAGCGGCTATGGGAGCACCTTATCCTATTGATGGCAGTCCAGAGTTTGCGAGGCAATGAGAACCCAGGCTGTCTCTCAGTGGGGTCTTGAACGAGATGGGCATTTTTTACGTTGGCCGAATGCCACTCAAGCTTACACCTTTCTTCTGGGGTGAAAGGTGATCGAAGGAGTCTTTCTCCTTCTGTCCAGAAGGGTTTTCGAGACTTCAAGCGGCGTGCCGGGTGAGAACGACCCCAGATACTAATATCTACATTCTGTATGTAGGACGAATATCTACAGCTCATATGTTGGACTAATATCTATGAATTTCAGAGTGAGGACTAATATCTACAGAGCTAAGGTCGTATCTACAGAGGGCAGCTGAGCAAGAGGATGTACGTAAAAGCATAAATTACTTCAATTACGTAATTACTAATTACGTAAAGGCTTAAACGTTTAAAGTACGTACATGAAGTTTTTGCATAATATTACGTATTTTGCTGTTTACGAGGACAATAATTTATTGAACAAACATGGAGGTCATAATACAAAGATATTTATTTATTTCAAAATACAAGGCACCACAACCTAACCTAACCTAACCTAACTGACATAGAAATGGTCATGGTAACAGATTAAATAATTTAGAAGCACTCAAAATAAAGAAAGCTGTTAAAACAAAAACCCAAATCCTTAATAATCAGCTAAACCTGTCCAACAGTCCGATATCGGAATTTTTACATACACAAATACATAAATGAAGTTTTTTAAACTGCGTACGCAATATTACGTTATTCCGATATGCTGTACATAATTGCAAATCCAACCTCTGCCAGTGCTGTAGATATTCGTCCACACTTTGGTTCTCATAGATATTAGTCAGCAGTTTGAGCTGTAGATATTCGTCTTGACTTTGGATCTCATAGATATTAGTCCGATTTGTTCAGTTTTTGGAATTCCTGTAGATATTAGTAGACGCCTCCGGTGAGAACCACATCACCGTGCAAAGGTATTGCGCTTTTTAGCAGCACCTTCTTGTATTCCCTCAGTGTTGCAATCGCTCGTCTGATATTTGGCGGGGCTATGTTTGCAAGTACGGGGAGCCAAGGGAGAGGACTTGATTTAAAAGTTGATACAACACACTTCTAACGGTATATTTGTTCAGTGTATATGTGTATAAAGTCCTATCCCACAATACGTGCGATCAATCACCGTCTAAAAATCCTGCGGAAAGTTCCCAACCCACAATAAATCCCACCTATGTGAATTATTCCCTCAGTAAAGTTGGTTTCATGGTTGAACTGAATCTGGAGGCGCGCGTTTGGGAGGAAAACTTTAAAGAGGAATTTTAAACATTTGAACTTTAAAACGTATATAAATAAAAATTCCTACTCGAAGCCAAAAAACCATCCATCTTACTTATTTATAAAAAAATGGTTTACATCAGAATAATAATTACATTTGTAATAAATGAAACATTTCATTTTCATATTTTTTTAAGTGAAACTTCTGTATCCCCTCTGTAATTTGGATTTCGAATGAAACACAAATGACGACTACTGCACCTGCGACGCATCAACTGCGCTCATTGGCCGCTTTGATTACGATATCACTTTTAAAGGCTCCTATTGGTTGAGATATGAAACGGAAATTGCGCAAGGTCTGCGCTCATTGGTCGTTTTGATTATGTCCTCACTTTTCAAATATTGATTGAGATTATTTTGGTAAAGTTTCGCTTCTACCGCGTGTAAACTGCACTCGATTTTTTTGTTATTTAAAGATGTACCCCTAAAAAAGTATATATTATGCTTGTGAGTATTGGAGTAAAATGATATTTATTTAACAATAGAGAACTCCAGTCCAATTTTTTTTATTTATTTTTTTTGAATAAAGACGTTCAAACTTAAATAACTGCATTTTTATTTTTATTTATATAATTAGTTATAATAGTTAAAATAATTGTCAAAGTTTTAATTTTTCAAGACCCCCCGAAAACAACCGTATCTATGGTGGATTGTGTTACTCCACCCACTGATAGTTTTATTTACTTTCAAGTTGTCATTTTGAATTTTGATTAATGGCGGATGACTATATGATGACTTTTGTGTGAGACGTCGAGGCGTTTTTTTTTTCACGATTAACTGCCTTTAATGTAGAAAAACTTTGGTAAAATGTCCAAATCTCACCGCTACTGTTATTGTATTTTACCAAAGTGCAATATAAAAACAACAAATCATCTTTTTCATTGCAAATACAAATCACATCGTAACCATCGGATTTTGTGTTCAGGCGTGACTTTGTACATTGTTTTATGTACAACACATACAGAAACACTGGTATTTATAATACACTGATCATGACGATTGTGTAATAACTTGTATAAAAAGCCCTTGATTCTAAAAACAATTCGAAAATACGATCGATGTATCGTAAACCAAATGTCAAATATGACCTATTTATGACTATATTTACGACTAAATTTAACCTCAAATATAGCCCCTTTCCGTCATAATTTTAATTGTTGAGAGCCTAAATAATGTTTCCAATATTATTTTTATTATTATACCATTTCAAAATTTTAATTTTCATTTTTATTTCTATTTTTCTTTATTATTTTTTTCTCTTAGTTTTTCACTAAATTTTATTTATGTTTTAATTTTGATTTTTTATACTTATTTGTTTTAATTTATATAGAACACTTGAGTTCTTAACATTTAATCTTTGTTATTAATTTTTGTATTTAAAAATTTAAATTTGAATTTTTATTTCTACTTTTTTTTAAATATGATCTTTTTTTTCTCTTTACTTTTAAGTACCTATTTCCTAATTTTTTTTGGAATGTTTAATCATCTGTTTAATTAAATCGTATTTTAAATATTAAATGTACGACTACTACAACACGGGCATTAGCCTAGTGTGGTAGCCAAAAAAACAAATATCTGTAACTAATAAAAAAATTTATGAAATAAAAAAAAAATAATAAAATACTATTATTTATCTAAATCTCTTTATCAGTATGAAAATAACCAAAAAACACAAAATGTTGAATGGCGTGCGTGTCTTACGTGGCGTAAAATTTCAAATGTCAATACATCTTGATACACTTCAACACACCAGGTGAAGAGTTAGCAGTGACGTCACCACTAACCATTTCAGTAATGCCAACTTGACACTGTGTTTTGACTAGAGGTTTAAAAATTGACTTTTTAACAATTTTTTAAAAACTCTGCATTTAATATTATTAAATAAAACTTATATATTCAGAATCTGGGTTTCTTGGTCTATATGAACATATTTTTTTAAAGCCATAATATTTTTCACTGGAGTTCCTTATTAAGAATATACTTGGATTTTTATATTAACTGTTTTTTTTTTAAGTGGGAACATATTTAGCACCGTTGCGATTTGAAACTCGATGAAACGAAAAATAGCGACACTAAAAAGAGATAAACATACATCTACAGGATTTAGCCTGCGAGAGAATGAGATAGTATACTCGATCTCCTCTGTAGGCGGTGCTTCGTATCCTCCCTATTCTTGTCTACTTTAGTTTTCTGAAGGTTGCACTTCTGCCGCGTGTAAACTGCACACTTGTAGATATGTTTTAAGATTTTCACGGCCAAAAGCATTTTCGTTATTTGTTTTTGGGGTGTTATGCCGTGTTGCGCTACCTCTTTCTTTAGCCAACGTTTCGGACATCGTTGCAGTGTCCATCATCATGCCGGATCTGCCCTGATGATGGACACTGCAACGATGTCCGAAACTTTGGCTAAAGAAGGAGGTAGCGCAACACGGCGTAACACCCCAAAAACAAATAACGAAAATGCACACTTGTATTTTTTTAGGTTTTATTTTTCTTCCAACACCACTTTGTGTTTTATTTAATCATCTATGTTTTTTCTGTATGCGAATTATATGCGGAAACTACGATGGTTCATGCAATCGCGTAACGTGTAATTATTTTAATCAAATATATATAACTGTTTGTTTTCCTAATAAACTAAAATAAAATAAAAATTATGGAAAGTTAAATTAACAAAATATAAGAATTAAGTGTAGTTTTGTGGCAGCCCTGATATCTCTCAGGTATGCCAGTCAGGGCGTGTGACATACCTGTCACGTTAAGGGAGCTAATTAATATTTCAGTCTCGTCTCATATCCGCTTTAATTCACCGGATGTGACGAGGTGATTTATCTACCTGTTTTGTTTACCTGTATTTCAATTAAATTACCTGCCTTCTGAAAATACATAAGTACGTAGAGGTATGTTTGCATAGAAAACAGATCAATAATATGTCTGGTGTTATAAGTCTAACGTTGTACAAGGAAGCTAAGTTAGAAGAAGACTATAGAGTGTTGATACCAACTGTGATTTACCAAAGCAGCATGGTTAGTTGGTCAATTAGTTCAAAGCGTCGAGGGTTCAATTCTTTGCTAGCAGACCATACTAAAAGTCCCCATAAGGACGTCAACGACAGAAAATTTTAAGGCCCTCCGTTCGTGGAGATACTTACAATCTACGTAATTGTGACGAAACCACAAGTACTCTGCTGATATACCACTTTTTAATGCTAGTCTCCGTACACGGCGCTATCCGAAATGTACTGAAATTGATAATTTTTCACGTGCAGCCGTGGAGTGAACACGCAGTCATGCGATGTCATATGACTTTTTTTCCAACATCAATCCATGCCTTCTCCACTAAATCGTTTCTTACGTATTCTGATAAAGTATAGTTATGTAAACATGCATTTTTTCCACTTCCAGAACAAATCTAACATTACTTTCATGTTCCGACGCCATTTTTGGCAAACGTTAAACGAATAAGTATCAGACACAAATGATGCGAGCGTCGCGTGCAATCAGCACTGTCGGTATCGTTATACTGATTGGAAACCGACAGCCACCACGTAGCGCCGTGAACGGACACCAGCAAAATCGTACGGGGGGTACTTACTATCGGCGCGTATGATACGCGCACGAGGATTGAGTATCTTGTAAGTATCTCCGTGAACGGAGGCACTAAACAGTTTGATATTCCAAGTATATTGGAGGGGACCCCATCACTTTCCCAACGGCGTTATAAGGAAACATATTAGTTCCTTCTTCACCGCTCACGTCAAGACTCTACTTTTTTTTTGAACGAAGCTACATTTATTTGAACGACTCTAGACCCTCCAATGTCCATATATACGGGGTTAGTAAGCAGTATGCAAGTACTTACGTTAACATTATACAAAAGCTAAATAGAAGTAGCAACCCGTGGAATAATTCTTCTGAAATAGGTAACATCAAAAAGACATAATAGAGTTAGTAAAAGAAAAAGAAAAATAACGGCTATAACCAGTCGAAGAAACCTTCTGAAAATAAAATAAGTGATGAGGAAAAAACACTTATATGATTTTGTTATAATGTAAGTAATTACTATAATAACAGAAAGAAAATAAAATATATAAAAATAAAAACCAGAGAAAGTATTCCATAGACCACCGGGCAATGAGAATGCGTATAGCTATCGGCCCAACCGCAGACGATGCTCGAAATACGCGCCCTTTAGTCGGCAAGTATACAAAAAATTATATGCCAAAAACATTTTGTTTCAGAACGTCAAAAAAAACACAGAGGCAAACACCTCACACACTCACGAAACCAGAGCCAAACAAATAGACATACTAAATATTTTTGGACAAAGAAGTTCTGAATTTTTAGCAGTGAAGGTTTATAACGAACTCCCACACAGTTTCAAACAAATTAAAATAAAAAATAACTTTATTAAGGACATTAAATCTTGGCTTAGATGAACTTACTGGTAGACAAATTAAAAACACCGCCATAGAAGTTTCTGAAAAACCCAAATCATGAAGTTGTACACTAAAAGCCGTTGTAGACTTATCCAAAACACAATAAAGTCTATATCTATTTAATGTAGACTTACAAAATTTAAATATAATGACTAAATAATAATAAAAAAGATTCGGGGCTCCGTCGAAGCCAGAGTCAAGTTAGCCTCTAAAAAGCTGAGCGTACTGTATAGGGCCCGCAGACGTCGTACAAATAGCAAGTGTGACTTTCAGATCACCAGTCGAGAGCCTTAACCCAAGACCCGTGAACATGGGTGTTTCAATATCAATTTATTGCGCATAAAATTTTATCATAAATCTTGAAAGTTCTGCCAAAAACATGGCTCTCATAGTAAGCCAGCAGAAGACCAAACACATGGCCATAGGATACACCCAATAAACCCCAACTCTCTCATGTGGAAGCCAAAATTTTAAATCGGCACCAAGATTCACATACTTAGGCTCCTTGATAACAAACGACAATAATAACACTACAGAGGTGACCCAAAAGCGCATAATGAACGCAAATCGCTGTTTTTTCCGCCTACAAAACCAAATAAAATCCAGACTGCTGTCCAGGGTATCTAGCATGGTCGATCGATATAGGTTTTATCGAAAATGTCGGTAACTTCTCAACGCTCCCGAGCACGACTGCAGGCCGCTAACGAACAAATAACAGTTCACAACGACTAAGGGTTCCTAATTTATTTGACGTGAACTATTATTTGTTCGTTAGCGGCCTGCAGTCGTGCTCAGGAGCGATTACAAGTTACCGACATTTTCGATAAAACCTATATCGATCGACCATGCTAGGTACCCAGCAGAAACACCAAGATGTTAGTGTACAAAACGTTTATTAGACCAGTACTCACATACGTAGCTGAGACGTAGTTACTAACTGAGAGGAAAGAGCGAGCAGTGGACGTTTTTGAAGGAAAATTTTGAGGCGCATCTTCGGATTGGTTTTAGAAAATGAATTTCGGCGCAGACGTTACAACAATGAGCTATATACTCTGTTTAAGGGGCTGTCACAAAATTTATAAAACTGGGAAAGACTTCGGTGGCTGGGTCATGTGGAGAGAATGACCGAGCATCAAGCACCAAAGTCCCTGCTGAACTCAAAACCTATAGGGCTAAGGAGCCTAGGAAGGCCAAGATTAAGATGGAGCGACAACGTCCTCAAAGATCTAGCTTCTAAACTGGAGAGAGCTGACACAAAACCGAGATGAGTGGAGGAAGACTCTTGAGTTAAGAGGAAGACTCTCGATTAAAGAGGAAGACTCTTGATTCAATAGTCTTCCTCCACTCATATCGGTTTTGTGCCAACTCTCTCCAGTTTAAAAGTTCCAAGGTAGATATATCTTTGAGGACGTTGTCGTTCCATCTTAATCTTTGCCTTTCCAGGCACCTTCGCCGTATGGTCTTGGCCTCCTCAAGAATCTTGAGAGGCTTGGCTTGGCTCTACAAGTGCTTGGCTCTACAAGTCTACAACCTCACCAGGGGTTGTATACTTGTAGAGCCAAGAGTGATGATGATGATGAAAAATTTTAATACTCAACAATTTAATTATTATCTTCTTTTTGATGTGCCCTGTCAGGCCCCCCGATGTTGGCGATCACTCTGGAAAATGTCTCTCTGTCTTGCGCTGCCCGGAATAGCTCTTCCACACTTCTAATGCCGGTACATTTTGCAGCCAAGACATTTGTCTCCTACCAGGCCCTCAGCGACCCTCTATCTTGCCTTTCAATATTAATTATAGCAAGTGATACTTCTCCCCTCGAAGTATGTGACCTAGATACGAAATCTTCCCGACTTTTATCAATGTAAGCAGTTCTCTATCTGCTCTAGCCCGCCTAAGAATTTCTGTGTTCGTGATCATGCCGGTCCATGGGACCTTGAGCATTCTTCGGTGAAGCCACATTTCAAACTCTAACCCCGTGGTCGTCAAACTGCGGCCCGCGGCGGATATTTGTGCGGCCCGCACAAATATCTGCAATTTTCTTTTTAAATATATATTTTTTCATTTACAAATTATACCATCCGTTTTTTTGCGGCCAGCACAAATGTCTACCGTTTTCTTTTAAGTATATTTTTTTCGTGTTCAATTATATCTACTATCCGTTATTTTTCGGCTCGCACGAATATCTGCCGTTTTCTTTTTAACTACATATTTTTTATGTATAATTATGTTATCCGTTTTTTTTCACATGATATACCCATAAGATTTTAAAATGTTGATTTTAATTGTTTGACATTTGGTTTTAAAACATCCAGCTGGTTTTTGAACACATAGTGTCTCGTCATAGGTTCTCAACGTGGGCGATAACACCCCCTTGTGGTCGTTTGAGACTTTTAGGGGGCAGTAGAAGATACAGAGAAAATTAGAAGGCATAGAGATGGCACAGTGAGGTAAGTAGGTAAAAAAATATGGTCTAAAAATACCAAAAAAGCACGCTGTTTACATACTTACAAAGCAAAATAAACTTTAATATTGGTTAATTTTTGTTATTGTATGTATTGTAATCATTTTTATCATATGTGCGAAAATTCACACCTTAATAGTTAGGTAGTTCGGGAAGTGGATGAAAATTGAACTGAAAGATTCCATTACAGATTTACACAATTAAAAAAAATATATATATTATGATTTTACGTGTATTATTATTATTAAGAATTGACACTATATCATGAACACAAGAAGGAAGGAGGTAGCGATCCGGTACTTAAATATAAAAGAATTGCCTTTTTAACTTGCTAAACAAAAAGGTAGATCACCCTCCCCCCCCCCCTCCCCCGAAATCTTAAGTGTGCAGCCCACGGTGATACCTTACTGTGTCCTATGTTCATGGTATTTATTCAAGGTCCATGTCTCACATCCATACAGCCGATATATAATTTAATTATATTCAACTAAAAAACAAAAATTTGTGTCCATCAATGCCACTTTAAAAGACATTGAACTTTATCATTAATTATCCACCGATTCCAAATATTATATAATTCTCCACCCCGGGGTACTTAGAACAGGGTGGCTATTAAAAATATCAAAGCAAAACAGGCTTTGTTGATTGTAGGTATTGGGTGACGCATCAATCGGTAAACTTTCCCGAAAAAGCGACTTCCCGATCGCGTTTTCTTTGTTTGCTTTTGAACAAAAAACAACAAAAACAAAAGACTTTTCCATTATCCACAAACAAAATGTTTGCGAATGTTATTTTTAAACACACTTCGAAAGTTAGTCAATTTATTATTCGGCGCCTTTGCTTCAAAACTCTTATTTTTGTTGAAATTTGAAGTTCAACAAATATTATCGACTCAATTTTTTGTGACGCAAGTTTATTGGAAGTTTTAATGGCTGTACCAATAATAAGGTGATCCGACAGTTGGCTCCTGATAGTTGCCCCCCCGACAGTTGGTCCCCCGAAATTATATATATTTTTTGTGCATTATTACTAACTAGCATTTTTAGGGGTTTCCCCCTCCACCTCCTCCCCACCCACCACCCCTCATTAATTCCCGGCACATTCAGTTTTAAAACTGTTCGCGTGCCACCTATTGCATTTTTTATGCAAATTTCATAATGCCAAAGCTCACCAGTAGTTTTACAAAAAAAATTATCCAATTTGGTGCAATCGTTCGGAAGTTATGCGCCCACACACATTTCGGCGATTTTTAGAGATAGATTTTGACTACGACGCCAACATCATTTCTATGGGAACCGTTTGTTTTGCTTTTCTTCTGACGTTTGCAATAACTCGATTATGTTAGGGACAGAAAACGTATGATAAATAATTTCATAACGCCAGAGCTTACCAATATATACAGCCTATATTACTCGCAAATGTAGCTTTATATTAATGAAAGAATTTTTCAAGTCCACTCAGTAGTTTTTGCATGAAAGAGTAACACACATACATCCATACAAACTTTCACCTTTCATAATATTAATAGGATAGGATTAAGTACCAATTTCCAACTAAAAATCGAATTAAAAAAATACCACGAATTTTTGTACTTGTGTATAGTGTATACAGCATATCGACAAACAGTTTTTGATTTATGTATTTGAATGAAAATATATTTTTTATTTTGTTATTTGGCGTTATATTATATTTGTATTTATTTTTGTACATTGGGTAACGCCGCCCCGAGAACCATTTATTCGATAACCAACACCCTTGCCATAGGTCACTCCAAGTGGATCACTACGGTGACAGGGATGTCCGGGTTCATGGGGTGAAGTTTGTCTAGGTATTGGTGGTGGATACATTGGCCCATCTGCTGCGTGGGGGGCCGGATCAGAAGAGACTGGATGAGGGTGACCTTTTGATCTCCAGCTGGACTTTCTCGAAGGGGTGGATTCATACTTCCGTCACTCCTGGACACACTACCCCCAGATTCTTACCTATCCTTCATACCTTTTTCCTTTCTAGAACCTCTCCTTCCTTTCGTTAGAAAGACCCTCCACACGGCATACCTTAAGATGTTTAGCTTGGTGCGTAGCATTCTCGAGAATGGATCTCAGATATGGGGGCCAGAGGCCATCGTCTATGTACAAATGGTCGAGAAAATACAAAAGACATTTTTACGATACCTCTGTGTGAAAGCATTTATCTCGGGAATGCTGGATATCTGCAGCCTTAGTTCCAGAAGTGATGTCGCATTACTGCTGATGGCATATAAGCTTCTAAATGGTTTTATATCGGTACCAGATATTCTGGTTAAAATAGGATTCTATGTCCCCGATAATTTCAGGCCAGGCCACCAACACAGGTTTTTGAATCTTCCCAGGTGCAGAACTAACTTACCAATGGTGATGCTCCTGGTGATTTCCCACGTGTCTTACAATGAGTTTAAACGCGAAATATCACTCATGTCTTAAATGTAAATATTATTTATGTAAAAGCCCTCTGGGCGTAAAATAAAAGAAATAAATAAACAACTAAATAAATTAATGTTCTCCAAAACGAGCTTGAAAAAATCATTTGTCATATATTTGGATTATAATTGTGTAATTTCTACTATTTAAGAAATTCTAAAAATTAAAGTACTTTATTAAAATTAAATAGTCATAAATACATTGGGAATTCATATGTCAAATATTGGTTTATAAATGTGTAAATTCTGATTATGCAATTGTAAATGTTCTCTAAAATGGCCTGTAAAGAATCTCCTACTTGTGATCTCACCAAAGAAAACACTCATAGAACATTAATAAACGCATTCACTCTGAATGCATTTATTAATGTTCTCCAAATTGACCTCACATCTTTGCGATTCTTTTAAAGACATAAAGAAACCATCCCTGAGTTATATAGCTTGGGTGTGGCTAACGCATTTGCTGATCACTTTCTATCGGTCTACAATAAAGACCCTCCACTACTAGACATTAATAATGCGGCCACATTTAATACCAGAGGAGCTACAAACGTCGATTTAGGTTTATTTACCGAATCTGACGTGATGAGTGCCATAAGACTCATGAAAAACTCCCACTCTATCGGACCAGACTTCGTTCCCGTATTTTTTATTAAAGGGTGCGCCGAGTTCCTAAAAACACCATTATGTTTTATCTTTAACTTAGCTATTAGTACTTCTACTTTTCCTGAAGTATGGAAAACTTCCAACATATGTCCTATTTTTAAGAATGGTTCTAGAAAGTTAATCGAAAACTATCGACCAGTTGCCATACTATCAGCTCCTGCTAAACTATTTGAAAAATTAATTTATAAACTCATTCTGCCTCAGATAGACGCATACATTATCCCAGAACAGCATGGTTTCAGGAAAGGAAGATCCACTGAAACCAATCTGATGGTTTTCACCGACTATGTTGCTAGGTCCCTAGACAGTGGATACCAAGTAGACTGTTCGTATCACGACTTCTCCAAAGCCTTTGATACTGTGAATCATGATATCTTACTCATGAAACTTGCCCAAATAGGTTTTTCCCTTCGGATGTTAAAGTTTTTCATAAGTTACCTCAAGAACAGGAAGCAATTTGTCACCCACGGAATCTTCCAATCTGCTGTGTTTCTTGTTTTTCAGGGGTTCCCCAAGGATCGATCTTAGGGCCTCTTCTCTTTTCTATTTTCATTAATGACATTGCTGGAGTCATTCGTTTTTCTCGCTTTCTGTTGTTCGCTGACGATCTAAAATTATTTCTTCTAATAAGAAATATTGAGGACTGCCTGCGCCTACAAGCTGATGTTGATAACATTTCAGAATGGAGTCAACAAAACCAGCTTCATTTCAATGTCTCGAAATGCGTTGTTCTGACTTTTACCAGAGCATTTAGTCTCACCTACCACAGGTACACTATGCTCGGTCACAATCTCAACCGAGTTTCGAATATAAAGGATCTTGGGATTATGTATGAAAATAAGCTGACATTTCGTCCTCATATCGAAGGGGTTTGCCAGTCGGCCTTAAAAATGTTAGGGTTTGTTCTCCGAACCGTCAGAGTTTTTCGGGATACCCGTGCTCTGAGGATTTTATACTTCTCCCTAGTCCGCAGTAGGCTGGAGAGTGGTTCGCTTATCTGGAATCCTCATGAGGTGGGATGCTCCCTCATGTTGGAGAGGGTTCAAAAAAAGTTTTTAAGATTTCTCTACATGAGGGAGTACGGCCACTATCCATGGCTCTACCCGACGAACTTTCTTCTGGGCATGTTGGGACTCCACTCCCTGCAGCTCAGAAGGGAGGGGTACGCTGCTACCCACTTATTCAGACTGCTGCGTGGCTATATTGAAAATTCAGCCATTCTGGAGCGCGTGAGTCTCTATGTTCCGGATGACTATCTTAGACAACGCCAGCATAGATTATTCTATCTTCCTGCCTGTAGAACTAACCTGCCAATGGTTCTCCCGGTAGGAAGGAGTATATTGCTCCTGAACCAAATCTCCTCCGAGATTGATATGTTTGGCGTCAGTGAGGAGAGGTTCAAAAATGAAATTCTTTTGATTCTTGAAAGAGTCTCTCCTCATTGACGAGATCTTTCACCACTGCCTGAAATTCGTTTTGAAATTGATTTATTTCTTGATTTTTCTTTTTTATGTATAAATATTTATAAAAATTTATTTTTTTTGTATACTATTTATATGTACAACGTAATTTCTTATATGTATTAAAACTAAATTTGTAATGTGTAAGAAATTAATAAAAACATATTATTATTATTATTATTATTATTATTATTATATACAATTCTTAATGTTCTCAAAAGTTGTCTTGACAGAAGCAAATTCCCGTGATATCTTGAACGAAACCATTCCTTTGTTAAGAATATTATGAACTAAATATACAATTTGGATGTCCTGAAACGGGTATTCTTCCCAGTTAGACAGACAAAGTATCACATTGTAATATATTGTAATATATATATATGCATATGTAAATAAAAAAAATAAAAAAATTTAAAAAATATATTTATTACGTACGAGTATATACTGCTTTGGCGTTGTATTGGTTTTTACACTGTTTTTGCAAATAAATAAATGGAATAGGCCTTGAGAGAAATTATTTTCCTCTCGTAATAAAAAAATTAAAATTTTAACAATAGCAAGAAAAATCATGAAAATCGAGTGCATTTGTTTTAAAAACAGACGAAGATTTAAAACTACCTTTGAAGCAAGTTGTTGGTGTTTATCGTATATACAATCTTGTTTTTAAGTAAAAATCTCTCTTTTTAAGTAAAAAAGTTTTAAGTATCTCTCCAACCTGCTTGTTAGGATATAAAACTCTGGGTTTCTCGACCGTTGGCTAATGTTCTTTTCAGCGCAATATAATTTAATAAAACTTAATATGAAAGAGAGAGTACGAAAACAGTGTGCAATATAGTTGTGAATGATGAAAACTTGGAGCAGGTGGACGAGTTTTTGTATCTGGGTAGTATGTTTATGAGAGATGGGAAGGCTGACAGAGATATTGATAGAAGGGTGAATGCAGATAACTCCATTAATGGAGGACTGAATGCCGTTGGCGCTAATAAAAAAAAAATCAAAAGAAGCGAAGCTAGCAGTCCACAATGGAGTTCTGGTAACTATCCTGATGTATGGCAGTGAGGCATGGAACTGGCAAAGGAATGAAAGCAGACTGAATGCTGTTGAAATGAGATCCCTGAGGCGTACGTGTGGTAAAACCATGTATGATCGTGTGAGAAATGTGGAGATTAAGAAAGGGACCCTCAGGTGGTTTGGACATGTAGAGCGAATGAACGAGGAAAGGAGTGTAAGGAAAATATTTGACGCAAATATGAATGGTAGAAGTCGGGGACGCCCGAGGAAGACATGGCACGATCAATTGAATCAGGTACTTGAGATGGGCCATGTCAAGAGTCAGAATAATAGAAGATATTGTATGAGACTATGTATGAATGTAAAAGAGGCCAATGGCCATGTGAGTGTGCCAAGACCGAGTTATTTGGCAGTCCGTCCTTTCTGCCTACACCTCTGCGGGGAAAGGGCGTGATAGTTTTATTTTATTTTTTATTATTTCATACAATTCTTGAAAGTACACTTTTATGTTTTTTTTTCTACCATACTAGGCTAATGCCCGTGTTAAGGTAATCATAAGTTATGCGTCATCAGTTAGTTAGTTAATATGAAATACTTTTTGTAAATGGCAGATAATGTTAAAAAAAAAAAACAAAAATAAAAATTGGAATCTAATCATCTCGGAAGTACATAACATCGTTTTTTATTCCTCGAGGTATCGTAGTGGAACTATTTAACTTTATTTTGATTGTGTCGTGTGCTCCTTCGAAGACGTAACGTGGTAAGTGATTGGTCATTCCTTTTCCTTTCATGCCTTGATTTTCCTAAAAATGCTATCACTCAATTCCAACAAACACCATTTCGTTTTGTTCCATTTAAAGTATTAAGAGCTTGAGCACACAGAGAGCGGTCAGAGTTCTGCGTTCTAGTGACCGTTGACCGCTCAAGAGTTCCGAAGCACACAAGCGGCATTCAAATTCTCGCGTTCTAGTTTCGTTTGGGTCTTTGCATATGCAACATGTCACTAGAAAGTTCATCATCCGATGAAGAATTATTGCTCTTGTGGAGCTTAGCAGCTTCTAAAAAGAAAAGGAAGTATTGGGTGCACCCAATCAACACAACGCGAGAAGAACAAGGCGAATTTACTACTATTTTTCAGGATTTACTTAAAGATGAACAACGATTCTATATTTATTTTCGAATGTCGATTAATAGTTTTAATGAATTGTATAACATCATACAACCCGATATCGAAAAACAAAAACTTAAATCGTATAATAAACTCCTTTCCCTAACCAATTCAATTAACTTTTCCGTGTTTGTAACCTCAGACATCGTGGCGTTCTGGCGTTCTCTGCCTCGGCGGGAAAAGAACTCTTAGAACGCGACGTTCCGTTTTGACCGCCGCGGTCTGACTACCCGCTGTGTGCGTTGTTGTTATAGTATCAGTACATTCTAATGAACGCCGAACGCGGAACTCGGAACTCCTGAACGCTCTCTGTGTGCTCCCGCTCTTAAGGCCCGCGCACACAGAGAGCGGTCAGGAGTTCCGAGTCTATAACAACAACGCACACAGCGGGCAGTCAGACCGCGGCGGTCAAAGCGGAACTACGCGTTCTAATAGCTCTTTTCCCACCGAGACAGGGAACGCCTGAACGCCGCAATGTCTGAGGCTGCAAACACGGAAAAGTTAATTGAATTGGTTAGGGAAAGGAGTTTATTATACGATTTAAGTGATGTATACTATAAAAATACTCTAATGTCTTTTCTTATCCTTAATAAATAAATATATACTTAAAAATACAGCCAGCATTTTTTTTGATGAAAAAAAGTTCCTCTAGTTAGAATTTTGTTTTTCGATATCATATTTGATGGTGCTATACAATTCATTAAGGGCCGGTTTTATAAACGTCCGTTCGTTACGCTTGATACCATTTTTGGTTTACCGCCATAAATATTTGGTCTACCGCCCGATTTTGCCGTTTTATAAACGTTCGTTAGGTTATCGGTAGGTTAAGTTTTGGTTAATGCTTAACTGACTGATTTTAACCAGTTAAACGGATAATGATCCGTTTTGTTGCTTTTCGGCGCTCAAATGTTATTTGACAGCTGTCAGTAGTAGTTGGTTGTTGCCCGACGATCGCTTATTTTAAAGAGACAGTATTATATTATTTGCATTTGTGACATGGATTATTCATCGAGCAGTGAAAGTGAGGATGGGCGTTTGGCAATGCTTGAAGATGACACGCCATCGTCGTCATCTAATAGCAGTAGCAGGGAAGACGAAGCTGCGGGAGGACGGAGACGTCTACGTGTTTTTATGCATAGACCGGATTATTTTAATTATGATGCTGACATCGATTTTAAAATGAGATTTCGGTTGTCAAAGAGAACCGTGGCTCAAATTTTAAATATAATTGAAGCTCAATTAGTGCCGGCGACACATCGAAACCAGCCAGTTACGCCCGCACAGCAGTTGTCACTGACACTACGATTCTACGCTTTGGGATCAATGCTGCAAGCTGCTGGCGACTCCACGGGAGTCTCCAAGTCGACAGCGTGCATCGTTGTATGGAGAGTTACTAAAATAATAGCCTCCTTTGAGAAACAATTACATAACGATGAATTGTGACACAGTTCAGGACTACTGCATAAATAAAAACCAACTTTGACAGCTAAAGTAATATCCATAGATAAAAACAATATCAGAGACAATAATTTGCCAAAAACATTGCCAGTAAAAAACTTTAGGACTAAACGTAACCGATGACCGCTAGTAATGCAAATTTGTTATATAGTACGTAAAATAAAATAACGATCGGATAGCGGTCCGTTAACGAAAAATGGTTCGTTACTTAACAGAAATTTGGTTCTTCGTTTATAAAACCGTCCCTAAAACTATTAATCGACATTCGAAAATAAATATAGAATCGTTATTCATCTTTAAGTAAATCCTGAAAAATACTACTAAATTCGCCTTGTTCTTTTCGCGTTGTGTTCATTGGGTGCACCCAATACTTCCTTTTCTTTTTAGAAGCTGCTAAGATCCACAAGAGCAATAATTCTTCATCGGATGATGAACTTTCTAGTGACATGTTGCATGTGCATGTGCAAAGACCCAAACGAAACTAGAACGCGACAATTTGAACGCCGCTTGTGTGCGTTGGAACTCTTGAGCGGTCAACGGTCACTAGAACGCAGAACTCTGACCGGTCTCTGTGTGCGCTGGCCTTTACAGTCCGTTGTGCATCTGAAGCTGTAATCCAAAAGCAGTTTAGGATGCAACTGTACGTAGGTACCATGCATTTTGGGTGATTTTATAAAAAAACGGCTCTACGCAAATTATCCGAAATCAAACCTAAGTTTTTGCTAACTTGGATAACATTTTTGAAGTAAAACTGCTTTACGCACGCTCGACTTGGGGAGTAAACTGGTGAATGCGTGACGAGAGCGTTACGAAAAGTGTGATTGGTCGAGGCGAATGGTCGGGCCCTTACGCACGCTAGACTTTTTTTAAATTTTTTTATTTAAGTTTATTTAGGAAACATACAGTTGTAAATACATTCATTTTACATTTTATATTGAATATAGTATAAACCAGTGAAGTTCCATTTATGATTTAAAAAAAAAAGGAAATGGTTACTGATTAGGAAGCAAGTAGATAGTAATAATATTATAATATAGTATTAGTAAAAAGTGAGTCAAAAGAAAAAATAAACAATGAAGAAATAACAAAGAAATAATCGTTTTGGTTTAAGTACATTGTAAGGTTAATTTAGTTTTAAACGTTTTAAGAGAGCAGTGGAAAATATCGATATCTCTTAGGGCGTTGTAAGATTTGCAGATACGCCCGAGCAAAGAATTTTGTGCATATTTCGATTTAAAATGCTGTATAAAAAATAGGGTATTCGACCTGGTATTGCGTTCAGGGCAACGAAATGCAATCCTTTCTAATAGATCTGGTGAGTCAATAAGGCAGTTCACAATCTTGTATAGAAACAGTATGTCAGAAATGTTTCTCCGTTTGTAAAGAGCAATAGGTTTACACTGGTGATTTTCGAAACGATACGAAAGGTGTTTCAAAAATTTTGTTTGAATATTTTCAATACGCTTAATTTAAGTTTGGTATTGTGGATTCCAAATGACAGATGCAAATTCAAGATGAGATCTTACATACGCCATATATAGTAGTTCAAGTGTAAAAGGTTTGTTGAACGGTTTTGTGATGCGTAGAATAAAACCCATTTGTTTGTAGGCTTTTTCTAAGATGTATTCAATGTGATCTTTGAATAGTAATTTGGAGTCAAGTAATACTCCAAGATCTCTAATTTTATCCACTCTCTCAAGCGGAACGTTGTTCAGATGGTAAATATGGACGATTGGGTGATTTTTACGTGAAAACGTTATCGCATTACATTTCTTTACATTGAGAAATAGTTGATTTTCTATGCAATATTCATTAATTTTATTAATATCTTCTTGTAATTTATTGCAATCATCTTCTGAGCTAATACATTTGTATATTTTCATATCGTCAGCGTAAAGAATAAAATCAGAGTTACAGATGACTTAGGGAGTAAACTGGTGAATGCGTGACGAGAGCGTTACGAAAAGTGTGATCGGGCGAGGCAAATGGTCGGGCCCTTACGCACGCTTGACTTGGGGAGTAAGCTGGTGAATGCGTGATGAGAGCGTTACAAAAAGTGTGATCGTTCGAGGCGAACGGAAGTTGAGAGAGAGATATAAGTTAAATAAGTAAATTTTACTTCAGTTGTGTGGTCTGAAGCACACTCGTTTTTTTTTTACAATTAAGTTATTAATGAAATGAAGAAAGAAATATTATTCATAAACATCAAATTTGAACGCATTTTAATGATGTGGAAATTTACAGAGCATAAAATAATATATTTACAGTTTATAGTCTGGGTTTTATGATTGTTAAATTTGATGGTTCCATAAATTGGCTTGACAGCTGTTGTGAGGTTATTGATAAATATAAAAGTAAATGAAAGAAATAAAATATTAGTGTGGAATTTGTGATTTTGTTATAATTGTATAATTTTTATAAAGATAAATTTTGTATTGGAAAACGGTAACTTTATACTGGCAACACAAGTGTGTACTTAATGTACAAACAATTTGATGGCCTCCGTGACCGTGGAGATCGCAGGTTCAAATCCCGGCTTGCGTAGTATTTTTTAAATGATTTGCGTCTTTTTCACATTCAAAATTTAAAAAAATAATAAAAAAATCGACCTTTTTGTTGACTGAAATTACATTTTATCTTTAAAAAATTCAACGCATTTAAAAAAACTGGGCTAAAGCACACTTCCCCTTAATAACTCATTACAATAATACAATATTGAAAACTATGTAGTTTCATATATTTTTCAATGTTGTGTAATAAATATAAATATCACAAATACATAAAACAAATTCGGGTTAGTAAAGGCGGATACAGATTGCTGTAACACCATGTATAACTCGAGAACGGCAGGACCGATTTTTATAATCTTTGATTTGTTGGATTTGTCTCCGCCCCGAATAGCAGAATAGCTATTAAAACATCGGAAGTATTCAAGAAAAAAAAGTATTAAGAAAATTCTTTTCAATGTGCATTTTGTATGAAACGAATTCTTACCTTTTGAAAGAGCTGCAGCAATATTGTGATAAGTATATTGAATAGTGCGTGAATTCCAAAAATTCAAAACCGTCAAATGTCAATGCGCTGATTGTTTTGCTTTTGTTCCTTATACATATAATGCTGCCCCTCTTTCTCACACACTAAACGTCAACAGTCGAAAATGAGACAAACGGTGAACGTACGTCTGCACCCCTCCAAAGGAAAAATACAATCTTACTAATATTATCAACGCGAAAGCTTGTATGGATGTATGTGTGTTTGTTACTCTTTCACGCAAAAATTGCTGAATAGATTGCAATTCAACCTTACAATAATATAGCTCATACATCAGAATAACATTATAGGCATATGTAATGGTAATAAGCTCTGGCGTTATGTGTATTTCATGTATTTTAGCAGCAGGGAGGAAAGGCAGGGGGAAGAGTAAAGGGGGAGGTGGGGTTCGCGGAGAGCAAAGAGACAATGGTGGGTGAAGGCGGGGAAGGTGGAAGGGAACGGAGACGCACGGGAAAGGACATGCAGGCAGAATCAATTTATTTCTTTGAATGGCATTGCAACGCATACCGGGGACCAGCTAGTTGTTTTATAAAAGTGAATCCAAATCATAATGATTTTATAACGTTAGGTAACTCAAAACGTTTTTCGTTGGGTCTTATCTCGCAATTGTGGGTCAGTTTTTATTACCAAGTTCATGAATGTTGTTATTGAATTTGTAGATTATTTGATGTCGAAAAATTAATTCATCGATTTCTTTGTACATACTTATTTACTCGAGTATAAAGTCAAAGTTCAGACTGATTTATGTCGATATATATAGATATGTTTTTTTACAATAACTCCACACAGGAGGCCCTGAGGAAAATAATTTCCCTTAGGGCCTATGTCATCTTAGAGGATGTTGTGTGCAGGGTTTTTTAAGGAAGGAAGGGATAGGAAATTTTGGGAAGGAAAAGGGTATGAGGGGTGGGTAGAAATCTGGGGGTCAATGTGTCCAGGAGTTTCGGACGTAATAATCCATCCCTCTAACTGAGGTGTAAGGCGATGGGTCGAGAAAGTCCGCCTGGAAAGGTCAAAAGGCTTCCCTCGACCAATCGCACTCAATCCGGCCCGCCGCATCCGCCGCCAAAACCTAGACAAGCTTCACTTCATGAACCCGGGCACGCGGCCTAAGTCACCAAACGTAGACAACCGCTTGGGGTGACCTATGGCAGAGGTGTTGGTTATCCAATAAATGATTCCTGGGCGGCGGTACCCATACCCGCCTCCCAAATTGAAAACACATGCATTTCTACACACTTTCAAAACTTGAGTATCCCGGTTAATAAAGGTTAGTAATATGTAGGGGTCACCACAAAACAATAAAATTATTACCTACCAATAAGAAATTATTACATGTCATCTCTGATTCACGTAAAAAAACATTAAACACCATTGAGGCCCTGAAAAAAATAATTTCCTATAGGGCCTATGTCATCTTTGAAGATGCTGTGCGAAGGGTTTTTTTGAGGAGAGGAAGGATTAAACAGTAAAACAAGGGTCTTGAAGACACCCGTTTTGTAGGAGGGAGGAATGACACAGGCCGGCGTTCACAAATCGTTCCACAGCCGAGCAGTTGAACTCAAGAACGAGTCGTAGAAATGACGCGTTCTCGTATGGCTAGTTAGTATCAACCGTGTACATATGTTGTGCGCGTGTTTGGCGTGTTTGCGACTATGTGCCGAGGGTATCTTCCATTAAAATAAGAACAGCATTTCCATCTCACGCCTCTGCTCTAAAGATTGCAAGCCATTTATTAAGAAAGGAGGATCTATCAAACGACCACCCTTTTTTTGCAAAGAGTCGAGGGTTTTTTCAAGTATTTTGGGGCTCCAGACCAAAGGTGGCTGCCAAATTCAACCGTGGGGCGCTCTTGTGATTTGTACAGGATTAGCAGTTGTGGACTATTAAATTATCTATTGTGCACTATTAAATTATCTGTACGCCGATACTATTAAATTATCCCTGTACAGTACGCTCGGTTTTTGAGAGGCTACCTTAACTCTAGCTACTATGTATCCCCCATATACCTAATTATGTCAAGAAAGGCGGCTGATTAAACAAAACTTCTCATTTACTACGGTTAGCGTTCATTTTTTGATTGGGGTTCGATTCCGCGTATCACTTAACACTCCTGCGCCGAAGGGGGTACAATACATCCCCCAAACAGTTTGTGCCTCATCGAAGTTGTTTTTACATCACATACTCAATCATTTATATAATCCAAGAAAAATTAGCTGTTCTGTAATCGAAAGGCATTTAAAAAAAGTATCCCGTTACTATTTTTTTTTTGAAAATTAAAAAATATCTCTCCTCTTTCAACGAAATTACTCTACCTTCCCTTCGCCCTCTCTCGATCAATATTATTTTTTTTATTGGTATGTCAATTAATCGTGCTCTTCATATTTTCAATAATATTTGTCTAAATTCTAATATCGACATTTTCTCCGATTCACTTCCCAAATTTAAAAAGAGCATAATTTCAATAATGTAAATTGTTCAAGGTCCATACATACATACATCACCACTCACATCAATAAAACATCATCATAGGTCCACCTTGGAATATACATAATAACTGTAAATTGTTTTCACCACTGTAAATAATGTACTGTTTGTTTCTGTTAATAAATAAATAAATGTATATAATGCGCATTTTACAGGAAAGGGCTACAATAATATCGTGTATTTGGAGTTACACTATATTAGGAACAATTTCTTTTACCGTCCGAAAAAAAATATCACACATTATATTCGAATCTAAAGTAACCACAGTAAAAATAAAATGTACACCTCTATGAAACCAAAATTTCTGACCCCAATTAGGAACAAATTTATAAAACGTTGTGAATTATTTTTACATTATATGACAAAAAAGAGAGGTTACAATAACATTTATAATTTTTTTGTGTGTTGTGACTATGATTTGCAGGACAGTTGTGACTATTTTATTTTATTTATTTATTTGAGACACAAACAGGATATTTATACAACATTTTTGTCGGTATCATATAATAAATTAAAATACAAATATAAGTATCCCTAGATTAATGTGTCTGCATTAATCACATATGCATTTTCACAGAAGCAAACTCTTGAAAAACAATGCAAGTATTATTTATACATAACTTGAATACTTAAATACAAAATTGAAATACATAATAATAACAAGTATACAATATTTATAAAGTATTTACTGAAAAGTAGTACAACATTTTTTTTTTTTTTTTAAGTGCACAAATTGTGGAGATATTTCTTGAAATATGTTATATTATTTGCAAAAATATCTATGGAACTGTGTATTTTAACATGATCGTTGTATGACCGAGACATTCTAGATATTGGATTAAAATATACAGTATTATTCGTAAAAATTTCAGTCCAAAATATGTTAAGGGTTCTTGTAGATTTGGGCCTGGCGTATAACTTAATTTGGTTTACTAAGTTACTGTCTACACGATTATTCACAATTTTATAGAGCATTAAGAGGTCATTTATGTTTCGTCTTTTAACTAGACTCTCTAATTTGAAATATGTAAGTCTTTGTTCGTACCCGTCTAGAAGATGGTGGACACCTGATCGGTAAGACAAAATCCGTGTAAATTTTCTTTGGACTGATTCGAGTCTAGATACCTGTGTAATATAATGTGGATTCCAGACTGTTGACCCGTACTCAAGAACATTTCGGATTAAGGAATTGAATAGAATTATTAGGCTATTAGAATTCTTAAACAGTTTGGTTGATCTTACAATAAAACCTAGTAATTTATTTGATTTACTCACAATGTATTCAATGTGTTGATTGAATGTCAGTTTGTTGTCAAATATAATTCCTAAATCTTTTATTAATTCAACTGTTTCGAGATTGTGACCACATATGCTATATGAATATAGAATTTTGGTGTTCTTGGTGAAGTTTATAACTTTGCACTTAGCAATATTCAGTTCCATTTCATTGTCAACATACCAGGTAGATATTGTGTTAAGGTCTTGTTGTAAGAGTTCACAATCTTTCATAGATTTAATTGCTTTATATAATTTGAGGTCATCAGCATATAGAGAAAAATTACAGCGGAGTTTACGTGTAAGGTCGTTAATAAAGATTAAGAAAAGTAAGGGTCCAAGGTGAGATCCTTGTGGTACGCCCGACGTAACTAATATTGGGGAAGAGTTAAATCCGTTAACAGTTACTAATTGACTTATATGTGATAAATATGATTCTAACCAACGAAGCATGTTTCCGTGAATGCCGATTTTATCGAGTTTATTCATTAAGATAGAGTGACTAACTTTGTCAAAGGCCTTACTGAAGTCAGTGTACACGGCATCTACTTGTGTTTTATTATTCATTGATTTACACAGAAAGTCCATATATTCGAGTAAATTAGTATTTGTGGATCTTTTAGCTACAAATCCATGTTGGAAAGGACTAAGTATATGTGTTACATGGTTAAAAATGGTTTTATATACAATGGACTCGAATATTTTGCCAAAACAAGATAAAAGGCTGATAGGACGGTAGTTAGTTACATCATTTTTACTGCCAGATTTGTGGATCGGAATTACGTGGGCAACCTTCCACAGATCCGGAAATACCCCATCGTTCAGACTTTTGATGAATATTTTGTGTAATGGTGTTGCAAGCTGATCTGCACAATTTCGAATAAATAGTAGAGGAATTCAATCTGGGCCGGAACCCTTATTGATATCAACAGTGTTTAATTTCGCTTAGACCTCGTCTAACGTTATATTGATATGAGACAGTGGATAATTTTAGTGTGGGGATGAAAGTTTAGTCTCACTTTTAGAATTGGAAGGTGGGGTAAAAACAGAAGAGAAGTAAGTAGATAACAGTTCACATGTATCTTCTCCATTTGTTGTTGATTTGTCGTGGAGATGCATGATTTTGGGGAGAGAATAAGAAATTCTTTTCAAATTAATGAGAGTTGAAAGATTTTTGATACTGTTAGGGAGAGAATTTTCTATTGAATCTACATAGGCTTTAAGGCATGTACGTATGGATACTTTTACTCTGGCTCTCAAGATAGAAAAACTGTCATAGTCACATTGATTTTTGTATTTTTTCCATTTCTTTCTAAACTTTTCTTTTTCTCTGAGTTGGTGGATGAGAACACTGCTAAACCAAATTGGAAACTTATTATTCCTGATTCTTAAGCGCGGAGTGTGTTTTTCAATTGATAGCCATAACAAGTTATAAAAATGTATTAGGGAGTCATACAATTCAAGATGTCAAGATCGTCCCAGTTATTAAGTGACAACATTTCATTGCATTTATTGTAATCCGTTTTTTTGAAGTTATATTTGATGTGATCTGGATTGGTGGGTAGGGGTCTGTATTTGGACATTAAAAAATCAAATTCAATGGGAGGATGATAATAGTCAATTTTGGATAGCACATGTGAAGCAATTTGAATGTTGAGGTTATGATTGGAAAACACTAAATCTAAAATTCGACCTATGTTATTAGAGACGTAATTGAATTGCTCCAGTATTGAAGTCCAGTCAAATTTTGAAAGTCTAGTAGAGATATTGATTTCTGGCTATTTTGTAAGACTGGTCTGGTGTGCGTTACATTGACAGTTGGTGAGTATTGAATAGATGGCACATTAAAATCGCCCATTATTATTGTTATATCTTCTGATGAAAAGTTATTATACGTCGTTTGACACTTTTCGAAAAAATCTGTGAGATTTTCGGTAGGTATATCTGGAGGCAAATACGCCAAACATAGGTTAATTGATTGTCTGGATGTTTCATGTAATTTAAATTTAATCCATAAATCTTCTGTAGATTTTGAGCTGTGTGCTGAGACTAAAAAGATGTCATTTCTTTCTTAATGGCTATTAGAACACCACCACCTGATTTTTTAAGAGAACTCGATATGTCCCTATCCCGTCTATATATATTATAACGATCATCTACTATTTCATGGTCATAGATTGTGGAATCTAACCATGTTTCTGTGAAACAAATTAAATCAAAATTGCAACTGAGCACTTCGCAGTATAGATCGTTTAATTTGCTTTTTAAACCACGTACATTTTGATAATAAAATGTTATTGCCATTTTGTTAGAATCCATTTTGAAAGTATAATATAATAAGCATTATTAAATACAATTTTTTGTAAAATAAATTTTTGAAAAGTAAGTAATTATGCTTTGAGAGGGGGCAATTATGAACATCATTAGTTTTGGTTTGTTTGTGGTACATGATTTTGTCTATGGTGTCAGTTGTCATTAATGTTGACAGAAATAGGTTTTTGAATAGTAAACAAGATTCCAAAGATACTGAGCACACATTTGTTACATAAACGTATGTTGTAATTGTGCAATTATTTGTAATAGGTTGCGATCGTTTTTTATATTTAATAGATTGTGATAGTACATGAGGATAGTGAGAAAGTTTTAAAGTATAATTTTGTTCAAAAGTTAGCAACCAGTTTTTGTGACATTTGGAACACTCTAGCAATTCGTTAATAATTACAACAGTGGAGAAATCGTGCATATAATAAACATTTTGTTGTTATTTTAAAGAATAATTAAGTTCAGAAGTTAGCAACAGTTTTTTTGTGATACTTGAAACACTCTAATGATTATTTAATTACTACAATGGAGATATTGTGAATATAATAAAGATAATTCCAACATTCCAAAAGGTTAACTTTTAAGTAACTTGTATGTGGGAAGTTTTTAAATAATTTTAATGAATTTAAATTCATAAAGGGACGGCAGACCTGGTAGGTGAATTTTGGTTGGATTTCAATGTTGGTTTGTTGACATCTTCTTGGTCATTAATAAGTATTATGGGGGTTGAATCGCCTATACGAGTGAAAATTTTACCATTTCTAACCCAGCAATAGCGAATTTTACCAGCCATTCTTATATCGCGACATTGCTTCAGCAAAAGTTGGTTTTTTGAGGTTAGATGGTCTTTAAAATATATTTTACTGGTTCCAGGAAGCTGTAATTCGGAGGCAAGCATTCCTTTCCTCTTTTTTATTGCAGCTATGAGTTCGTCCTTAAGGTACCTGCGAGTTAATTTGACGACAATGTTCCTCGGCCTTCCATTTTTTGCATCACGGTTTGTCCTGGGGGCAATCCTGCTGGCGAAATCCACTTTTTGTCGGGTTATATTGCATCCAGCTGTGGCGCCTATCTTGGAGAGGATGTCGTACACATTTTCGTTTTTGGTTTCAGGAATACCATTATTATAACGTTATTGGAGCGATTAAATTGGTCGTTTATTTCAATTTGTTTTTCCAATTGGAACACTTTTTTTTTGAGCTGATTAATTTCCTCTTTGAATTCATTTTTTATGACTTCGACTTTATTGTTTTTAAACTCTTCAAATGTTTTCTCTAGAAAATGAGTTTTGAAGTCTTCAAACTTGTTGTCTAAAAGTTGTAGAAGTTCCATATTGAGTTTGATCGCGTTGTCATAGTTACTAAGTGTAATATTTTTTATAATTATAACTTATTAAATTGATTGCAATCTTATTATTTTGATAAAAAATAGGGGAAGAGCAAAAATTTGATGAATACATCTGTCTAATAAAATGATTGCTTTCAAAAATTTTATGTTTAAAAACTGATGTGTTTATTTCTAATAACAAAAAATGAAAGCGTATTTCATCACCTTTCAAAAACAGTTTTTTTTTTTTTTTGGATACATTCATAAATGTTCCACTTCCTTGGATTTTATTGTAAAGAAGGAATAACCTGACCATCTGACAGAATATGGTCGAGGTCTGAGACATTAAAACGGTAGGTATAAAAATATAATAACTAATATCTGAGTGTTACTAGAAAGGGCAAAAGGAATCGATCGCTCCGCGATTTATGGGGGACCATGGTTATCCTTCCTTCGATAGATACGTGAATTTTATCCTCAGGTACGCAAAAGTTAATTTTACTGAATATTAAGCATTATGGTACAGAAAACTAACGTATAATTTTTGATAACAGTATTGGCGACCATTTTCTTAATTTTTAACCATTTATTAAAAAATGCGATTATTATTATTTTCGTGTGCTGTTTCTTTTACCACTACGATATTAATTATTAAGATAAGACAAGTATTAAATGTTGATAATTTCTTGTTACGTGAAGCTCTTAGTTGACGCTGTTTATTTATAATTCAGTTTGGTTTTTATCTTGGCTGACGTGACTGCAACGGAATCCGAAATCTCGCAGGCATCGGCATTGTGAGAGAAAATAAGACAATTTATCCGAAAAACAGACGGTTATTACACAAGAATTAGTCTGAGTGATTAAAGTGTTTGTGATGTGTAAATAAACCGAAACTAAAACATGGTGGACTATAAGTATTTTTGGTTAGTTTGTTTGGTCCAGATTCTCTGTGTTTGTTTGTGCAACGCAGACATCTTCTGTCAGTTTGAAATAACCAAGTCCAGCGTTCTGGAATGTTCGGCCTTGGGGATGAAGTTCAACGATTTGTCTTCGGGCACTGAATTCGGAGAAGGACTTTCTTGGACTTGGAGCGAAGTGGAATCTCTCTGGATGCAAGATGCCAATATTATGAGTATGGGACCAGCAGTATTAGCCAAGTTCAAGAATCTACAACACTTGGATCTGTCATACAATAAGTTGGATGGTTTGACAGATAATATGTTTCTTTCACTGACGAATCTTCGCAGCTTGAAGCTGGCAAATAATGTCATATCGAAGATCGAACCTAAAGCTTTCGCTGGACTGAACAACTTGAAACAGCTTGACCTTTCCCACAACTTCTTAGCCTTAGATGAAACTTTGGGACCTAATTTTGAAGTATTTAAAAGCCTGCGTATTCTCGACATATCCTACAATATCTTTGTTGATTTTAATACTTTAAAATTTGGGCCCAGCTTAAAGACACTGAGAGCGAAACACATGGTGATGTCTAACGAAAATGCAATGGGTTTAAATGAGAATTGTTTCAGTGAAATGCCGCGTTTGAAGACTTTGATTTTATCGCATTCCAAACTAGAGACCATACCAGATAAAATGCTGGATCCTCTGAACGCTTTGGTGATGGTCGATCTGTCATACAACAGCATCACCTCTCCGAAACTCCCCACAAGACTGTTTGCTCGTAATAATACGCAATTGAATAAGCTTGTACTGTCGCACAACTTTTTGACAAGACTCACCGATCAAAATTCATTCGCTTTAAGTAAAAATCTGAAGATTTTGGATCTATCTTACAACAATCTGACTCTCTTAAACTTGCGATTGTTTGCATCGAACACAAATCTGGTAGTGTTATCTATGAAGAAGAATCGCTTAGCTCAAATACCTGATAAGCTTTTTGACAACTTGTTAAAGCTACAAGTGCTAGACATTTCCGGCAATATTATAACCAAACTGACTAACGTGATATTTTCTAAAATGGCTAAACTACAAACCTTGTTTTTATCTGGAAATTTGATTAAAGTTCTGCATCCCAGCACTTTTCAACAGAACGTTCTTTTGCAAGAGATTTCGTTATCGAACAACTTGTTGGAGTCGTTTCCCGTAGAGCTTATCGCTAAACAAAGTAAACTGATGACCCTGAACTTGGCCCGGAATAAACTGAGGTCTGTGAAGAAGGACCTTTTATCTAATGCTACAGCATTGATAGCTCTGGACATCTCTTGCAACAATTTGACCAACCTGCCGGAAGGATTCTTTGAAGGTGTCAAGGCTCATACCAACACTGTGTTTTTGAGTGGTAACCCATGGAAATGTCCTTGCATCAGTGATATCTTGGGCGCTGCGGACGATAACGACGTCTCTATCGACTCTATACTGTTCAACGATGGTGCTTCCCCAGTCTGCATGTACAGTGGACCAGTCAATTCGACTAAAATCTGCAATGATTCTGAACTTCCAGAAAAGGATTCCGTGGCTTGGCAAAGACTTTTGAGTTTTTACCCTAACACCTGTGGGACAAAACAAATATAATTCATTTTTGACATCAATGTGAAAAAGTGCTCCTTATGACTTCATAATGAACTCGTTGTCTCATTTAATACAAAGACGGTTTAATTGAAATATATCTTTAAAAACATAAACAAATTCGAAAAAAATGTAAACAGAACCAACATTAGAAATAATAATGTATTCTAAAAATTTGGGGGGCCAAACACACACAATACAAATGCAAACTCACAGCAGCTTTATTGGACCTCGTACCTTCAATAGTTTACCAAAAAATATTCAAGTTTCAACTAAATTTCCGCATTACATAAAAGAGTTATAACTATAGCTAAACCATACAGATGTAAAACTCTATTTATTTAGTTTTATATCACTTTCTCACAAACTTTACACATATTATTACAATGTAATAATTTATTACACTGTACACGTATTTAACCGTACACCATTGTATACACTTTTTGTTCAAACTGTTAAAACAAATTTTGTTTTTGCTTTATATACCACTGTTTGTTTTTTTCTAGGTACTAAATAAAACTTATTTTAACTATATTACCCACGCACAGGCTGCGCCTTAGTGGGTTCCCATACTTTGTTATGATTTTCAAAATATGTAAATATAAATTGTAAAATATGGGAAAAATAAAGGTATTTAAAAAAAAAAAAAATTAAAAAATGACAAAATTCAATTGATTGAATGTTACCATTACATTTGTCGACCTTAATTTCAACAGAAAAATTCATCAACTTGCGTTAGAAAATATTGAATCGTTTCATGACATTATTTAATAATAAAAAATTGTAAATAACTTAAATAAATATGACAATTAAAAACTCATCCTGAAATGAAAAAAATTATTTTCTCACAGTAAATTAAAGAGTGTTCCTTAATTGTAATTTACTTTTAAATAATTTAGAAAAAATGTTCAAATAAAACGTTTGTTGTTTTCAATTTGTTTTTCTTGTGATTATTGGTTTTAATGTGAAGTTTTTATGATATTTTGCATGCATTGGTTTAATGATGTGGTGTTTATGACCTTTTGTATGTAATAGTTTAAATGATATGGATAAAAATGGATTTCATAAAGTTTTATAATGCCTTCAGAAGACGAAATAGCTGTCAAGCATAATAATTACATAGCAGATCTTGTTTATAAATAAACTGTTTTTATAAATTGAATGATATTTTTATTGAATAGATAAAGGAAAACAAAAATTAAATGGAGTTCTTGGTAAGAAACTTAATAAGAATAAATTCATAAAACATAAACATTAAACCTTTGCAAAATTGCAATTTTGCATAAAAACATGTACAAACCTTTGCAAAAATGCGATTTTGCGTAAAACATGTAAAACCTTTTCAAAAATGCAATTCTGCATAAAAACATGTACAGACCTTTGCGAAAACGCATTTTTTCATAAAACTTGTACAAACCTTTGGAAAAATTCGGTTTTGCATAAAAACATGTTCAAACCTTTTGCAAAAATGCAATTTTGCATAAAAACATGTACAAACCTTTGCAAAAATTCAATTATGCATAAAAGCATGTACAAACTATTATCAAAAATGCAATTTTGCATGAAAACATGTGCAAACCTTTGCAAAAGTTGCCTTAAAAATGTACAAGCCTTTGCGAAAATAGAATTTTTCATTAAAATGTGTACAAACCTTTCCAAAAATAAAATTTTGCATAAAAAACATGAACAAACCTTTCCGGAAATACATTTTTCCATAAAAACTTGTACAAACCTTTGCGAAAATGCAATTTTGCATAAAAAATTGTACACACCTTTGCGAAAATGTAGCTTTGCATAAAAACATGAAAATACCTTGCGAAATACCCTTCTGCGTTTGTTGAAGTGTTCTTGAATCAATCCGTTCACGAACCATATTAAATTTCCTAATAGAATTAAAGAGGTAGACTAACATTAATTACACATTGACCCTTCTCCAGCTCTCCGTAGTAGCAGGCAGATGATTCACAGATACGAAGAATCCGATGAAATTTCATTCCCTTGGAACAACAAAGTTCTATCTGCTAATTGTACGAAACTGAGATACTGAGCATCAATGTTTGAATTCAGAATAAAATACTAACATTTTAAATTTATGAAAACTTTAATATGAAGAACATATTAAAACTGAATTTTCTTTGTGCTTAGAATATTATATGTAAAAAACATGTGGCATTTAGCCAAATAACAAAGTTTAAAAAAAAAATAATTGTTTTGGCTCAATCTGATTTTTTTCCTTCGTTTTTTTGCCAAAATACACGTTTTTTTGCATAAAGTGGTCTTAATCATAAAGATTATTGAATTTCATTTCATTCTACACATCTCTTCATATAGTATACTAGCTGACCCGACGAATTTCGTACCGCCTCAGAATCGATAACTGTTGAATTAAATTAAGTTTTTTTATTAAGTTAAAAATTACACAATGAAGCAATTATTGATGCCCAACTGTCCATGTTTTGTTTTTGTCAGTATCAGATATGGCGTTGTGTACGGATTAATATTTTTTTGTGATTTTCTTACTTTTCCACTTACTTACGGGAATTTTTGAAAGGAAGCGGGTACGGGTGCCGCCGCCCTGGGAATCATTTATTGTGTAACCAACACCTCTACCACAGGTCACCCCAAGTGATACGCTACGTTTGGTGATTTAGCGGGGGTGCCCGGGTTCATGGGTTGACATTTGTGCGGGTCTTGGTGGCGGATGCGTCTGCCCACCTGCTGCATGGCGAGCTGGATCGAGAGAGACTGGCTGAGGGAGGCCTTTTGACCTTTCCAGCCGGATTCTCTCGACCAATGTGTCGAAAGAGTCTGGCTGGAAAGGTCAAGGTAAAAGATCAATTCCGGTCAAGGCAATGGCCCTGCACCACAGTTGGATGGTTGGATTCACTCCCGGATATACTGACCTCTAGATTCCTATTCACCCCTCATGCCGTTTTCCTTCCCAGAACTTCCTATCCTATCCTTCCTTAAAAATACCCTCCACACAACATTCCCTAAGATGACATTGATCCTGAGTGGAGCTTACGTAAAAAAATGTGTTTCATTTCAGAGATTTATAATTATTGTATTTTTCTTTTGGAGGGGTGCAGAGACATACGTTCACCGTTTGTCTCATTTTCGACTATTAACATTTAGTGTGTAAGAAAGAGGAGCAGCATTATATATATATATTTTTTTTTTACATGAGCTCCACACAGGAGGCCCTGAGGAACATAATTTCCCTCAGGGCCTATGTCATCTTTATGCTCACCTATGATGCAGTGTGGAGGGTTTTTTTAAGGAAAGGAAGGAGAGGAGAGTTCTGGGAAGGAAAAGGGTTTAAGGGGTGGGTAGGAATCTTGGTTTCAGTATGTCCTGGTCATCCGCCTCCAAGACCTAGACAAACCTCACCCCATGAACCCGGGCACCCCTGCTAAATCACCAAACATAGCGAACCACTTGGGGTGATCTATGGCAGAGGTGTTGGTTATCCAATAAAGGTTCCCGGGGCGGCGGTACCCATTCCCGCCTCCCAAATTTTATATAATTAAGAACAAAAGAAAAAACAATCAGCGCATTGACATTTGACGTTTTTGAATTTTTGGAATTTACGCAAGTTATAAATATTATACCTATCACAATATTGTTGCAGTTCTTTCAAAATATGAGAATTCGTTCCATACATAATGTATGAATAAATTAATTTTCTTCATAACTTTCTTTTTCGTGGATTTTTGCGATTTTTTAATAGTTATTCTGTTATTATCAAAATCGGTTCAGCCGATCTCGAGTTATAAATAGTGTAACTAACCCGACTTTGTTTTATATATTAAGATTAGTCCCAGCGAGAGATTGTACGAATCTATACGAGATGACATAGTTCTCCCTCCGGAATTAAGATGCATAACAAGCCACAGAATGTAGGTCCAAACTAAAAACCTACCTTTTTGGGCTCCCATAACCTTAATTTAAATATACCTTTCTGAGAGTATTATACTTGTATTGTTATTATACATGTTAAAGTGTTCGAATACCGAACTATCGAGAACATTTCGGCCGCCTCTCATTAAATACACCTAGTGCCGGCATTATGATGGCTGGATGTGTAGGTACCTATCGCATTGATACCTACCTCTCACGCGTTCCAGAAAAGGTACGAACAATTGCGCACCTGAAATGCACAGTTCGTGCGCTTTGGAGAAAGTCGCCGAGTGAAGAATTACTACCTGACAAAGCAATACTCCGACTCGCTGGACTATATAAAGGCGCTCAACAACGCACACAGTACAGTGTTTCCAGTGTTTAGATAGCCTTGAGTATTCTTGCCTCACGCAACCGCAGTTAACCTTGACCCAGTAAAAATCCACGTTTGTTCACCTAGTACCGATAGTGTATTTAATCTGTTCCGCTGTCCAGTTCAGAATTGATTTGTAAAATTGTAATCTTGTTAGAACTCAATAAAGACTTCCAACACGCAACCTCAATCTCGAGTTCTACATATTTTTCAGGATTACATAATATGTGTTCACTACTATATCCTCTGCGTGCGAACTCTATCTAAATTTCTTTAAATAGACAATAAACAGTGTTAACCTCCCAGGTAAGTATGGTCCTGTATTCATTCATTTTAGGCAGCATTGCGTTAATTGGTCAAAACACACACAATAACAACACAACAACAATAACAATAACAATAACAACAATTTTCACAACAATAACAACAGTGACACAGCAAGCACATTAAATATTCGTTCCACACAAATTAACAAAAAACAGTGAATTTTATGCTCTAAGCAGTGAAAACTATACTAAAACGGGGCTTAAATTGGCCACTAATCTAACTTGACTTACATCTTAATAATATATGTGTTTATAGTGTTTCAAAAGTTAAAACAAAATAAAATTAAAAGTGAATCTGTGTAAATATCTGTTAAATTAAAACTACTACCCACATTGTCAACCTTACTGTCTCGAGTTTGCCTATATAGGTACCTACTTGGAGTTAACAAACTTTTCAGGGGAGCAAAACCATAAATCCCAAATTTAAAAAAAAATATATATATATAATAAATAACCTAAATGTCTAAATCTCGCAGCAAGACTTGCAGTGTGAAGAAAACACTATCATCGCCTCTATTGACCGCATCTGGCACTATGGAATCACCGTCGGCAACGCACCAGTCAATGATAAACGTTGACACCGACTCCCTTATCAACTTCTTTGAGTCGAAGCTTGAAACAATGCGTACTGAGAGTAAGAATGCCATTGATGCTATTCATCAAAAATTGGACACTTTATCAAATGAGTGGAAGGACCAGTACACCAAAATCATGGGGTGTGTGACTGTTCTTCAGGAAGAAAATGCCAGCCTCCGACAAGAAATCCAATCTCTCAGAGATGCTCAAGATGACATGGAGCAGCGTAGCAGAGTGTGTAATTTAGATGTCCACGGCATTCCCGAGGTGAAAGGTGAAAATCTGTTCACCCTAATGGAGAGAATGGGATCAACTATCAACGTGCCACTTCCTAGTAGCGCTGTGGTGTCGGTGCACCGCGTCGCTCGCGGCCACTCGTCTCCCTCCAACCGTCCACGCAACATAGTCGTCCATCTCACGACAAAGCGTCTCCGTGATGATGTCATTGCTGCGGTAAGGACTCGCCGCGGCCTCACAACGGACCAACTAGGACTTGGAGCTCCCACCACTAATTTCTACGTAAATGAGCACCTGACACTAAAAAATAAAATACTCTTTGCCAAAACACGTGCCACCGGAAAAGAAAACGGCTATAAATACATATGGGTGAGGAATGGCAGTATCCTGGCGAAGAGGAATGATCTCTCTCGAGTCGTCACCATTCGTTGCGAGGGAGACCTTAAAAAAATCAGCACTCATGGTCAACAAAATATGTGACTACTAGAACAAACTCGTTACTGCTACTATCGATGCCAGCTTTCTATCACTATCCTGTACTCTTGGTCATTCATGTTTTTCTTGCAAAATTACTCAATATATTTGTTTATAGCGCAATACCTCCATAATCATATAGCACTATCATATTTCCTGCATTTTCATTCATATTTTACACTAAGTAATCAATGTTTTATATATAATTTTGATGCATCATACGTCCTAATTAATTTATCACTCCCGCAAATGTGGAATAAGTCGAATAACACTCTTACTCTAAAAAAATGACCTCATCATCTATATCTGTTTATTACCAGAACTGTGGTGGTATTAAGACCAAAACTCAGGAGCTTCTTATTAATATTTCATCAAATAACTATGATGTTATAGTTCTAGTTGAAACGTGGCTTGTAGCAAGTGTAAACACGGCCGAATTCATAGATTCGCGTTACACGGTATTCCGACGAGATAGGAACCGTATAATTACCGGTAAGATGGACGGAGGTGGTGTGTTAGTGGCAGTGCGCAAGGAACTCGCAGCTTCCCGTCTCGACGATTGGGAAAAAAATCAAATTGAACAAATCTTTATATCAATTCCGTTAAGGTCTCTAAACCTCACCATATGTGCTATATATATACCTCCTGTCTCGCCAGTAATGCTTTATGATATTTTCTCCAAAAACCTGGAATCCGTCTTTTCATCAGAACCAAATAATACGTTTTGTGTTCTTGGAGATCTGAATCTACCTACTCTTACATGGACATTTTCCGAAGGCTGCAATCATGGTATTGCCTCCTCAAACACGGCTGCATCGCAAAATTTTCTTCAAACAATGGCATTGATGAGCTTATTTCAATATAATTGTATACCTAACCACAACGATAAATTCTTAGACCTTATATTTTACAGTTGCGAAACAAAAGTTACACATAGCGACGACCCTCTCCTTTCAGAGGACAGACACCATCCAGCCCTGGAATTTGAAATATCATCCGCAATTCAACCAAAAATTAAAAACAACAAAGAGCGTAGGCACAATTTCAGGAAAGCTGATTATACTCAAATTAATAATGACATTAATTGTATTGATTGGAAGTCAGAAATTGCGAATTTATCAGCAGAAGAAGCAGTAGACCGATTCTATGTAATAATAAACAATATAATTGATGAGTTTATTCCAGTATTGGCCAGACAAAATGACAAATTCCCCATATGGTTTACTCCCGAACTTATTAGCTTATCACGGAAAAAAGATAAAGTTTGGCTCAAATGGAAGACATATAAAGGTCTTTCTGACTATCGTAAATTTTCCTTCTTACGTGCTACATACAAAAAATTGGCCAGTGAATCTCGAAAGTTATTTTTTGAAAACATCGAAAGTTCATTGCAAAATAATATTAAATGCTTTTGGTCATACATATCCTCATTAAAATCATCTGATGGATATCCTGCTACTATGTCCTTCGAAGGGCGCAAATCTAATGATGCCCAAGAAATCTGTAATATGTTCTCTGAGTTCTTCAAGTCAACATTTGAACCCTCCTCTAATAATGACTCAATTAACACTGACCAACTTGAGGCCGTTCGGGACTCTGGACTTACGCACATTCACACCATTGAACTAACGGAACAAGAAGTGCAATCAAGTTTAAAGGCGTTAGATATAAACAAAGGTGCGGGTCACGATGGAATACCGGCATTTTTCCTCAGATCTGCTGCGTCGTCATTGTATGTTCCACTTACCATAATATTTAATAAATGCCTGAGTGACGGGGTTTTCCCTGATAGGTGGAAGTTGGCTTATATTATACCAGTCTATAAGGGTGACTCACGTCAAAAAGTCGAAAACTATAGGCCAATATCCATTCTCTCGGCGATCCCTAAACTCTTGGAAAGACTTGTCCATGATAATATATATCCCCAGCTTGCCGCCAAAATTACAGAACAACAACACGGGTTTGTAAAAGGCAAATCTACCATGAGTAATTTACTAATTTACTCAAATTTCTTATTCACTAGCATGGATCGAGGCCACCAGGCAGATGCAATATACTGCGATTTCAAAAAAGCTTTCGACAAGGTTGACCACCTTATTCTTATTAAAAAAATAATGTTCAATGGAATTAGGGGAAACTTATTACGTTGGTTTGTCTCATATTTGACAAAAAGACAGCAAGCTGTATCATTACGAGGACATACTTCTACGTGGGAACCAGTTACCTCTGGCGTACCACAGGGGTCAATCCTGGGTCCACTGTTATTTATACTTTTTATTAACACTGTTACTAAATGTTTCATGCATTGTTTATTTCTTTTGTACGCCGATGATATAAAAATATTTGCCATTGTTAGGAATTTAAACGATTGTCTGCTCATCCAAAGCGACTTAGTAAGGTTCGAAGCATTTTGCAATGAAAACAAAATTTACCTAAGTTACAACAAATGTAAACAAATAAGCTTCACTAAAAATCACAACGCTATTATACACACTTATTGTATTGGTAACTATTTACTCGAGCGCGTTTACTGTATAAAAGATCTAGGTGTACTTTTTGATTCTAAACTCCATTTCGATGCGCACATTGAGAACATTGTGAATAAAGCTTACCGCATGCTAGGATTTGTCATCAGAAACAGCCGCGAATTTCGAAAACCTGAAACTTATCTTCTACTTTACTACACGCTGGTCCGTTCTCAACTTGAATACTGCACCTCCATATGGACACCACTTTACGGTGTCTATAAAGTCAACATTGAAAGTATTCAAAAGAAATTTCTGCAATACCTCAATTACAGAATGAGCGCACCTAAACGGGGGTACATAAATATGCTCTCGAATTATAACGTCACCACTCTAACTAACCGGCGAACATACCTTGACCTCATGACGCTTTATAAAATCTGCAATAACTTTATCGACTGTCCTGACCTACTGAAACTAATAAACTTCAAAATACCACCCAGAGTAACAAGGCTTAACGACTTATTCCACATTAGCCGGACGCGTACAAATGCTGGTGTCAGGGATCCAATCAGAAGAATGTGCGAATCGTTTAATCAAAATCAAAACATCAAGGATTCCGACTTATTTTTTGATACACGCAGTACTTTTAGTAGAAAATTGAAGGCCGTTTTCCTACAAAGTACAATACCTTAGACATTGCTTGGTTTATAATTTTAACTACCTTTCTTTTTTTAAATTTCTGTATGACATTATTTTTTATCTATATATATATTTGGTCTTACCATCAAAATTTTTCCAAAAACAATTTGTAAACTTTTATAAGGATATTGCGCATTTTTTTTCATCTCTCTGTAAAATAATATTTACTTATGTATATATACATACGTCTTTTCCGTATTTAACGGTAAAAATATTTGTATATGTTTTTATGTGCTGTCAATGTTAATTCGTGAGAAATAGTTTGGATGCAGGCGAATTCTCTATTAATTGTTTTGTATATTCTTGTCAATTGACGTCTGTATCTGTATTTTCTCCTTAACAAAATAAAAAAAAAAAAAAAAAAAAAAACATTGTACATAATATTATATATTATTCAGTCCCATTACGCCTCCTCCGCTGTGGCAAACGTAACCCCATCGTGGTATCCCATTACGCTCCCTCCGTCGTGGTATCGCTTTACGTCCCCCTCATTGTGGTAAATATCATCGTGACTCAAAATGGGTGGTGTGCAAAAAAAAGGTTGAGAATCTACGAGTTAGAGTAACATGTCATAATTACCCAAAAATAAAACACGTTAAGAACTAAATTCCTCTTAAATTGCGAATGAAAACTTGTTCTAAAAAATAAATGTAAAGTGTTTTATTTAGAACTTTGTTGTATAATTTATTGCCTGATAACTTATTTACTTGGATATATTTTTGATAAAGTTTTGAAGAGCAACAAATTTTAAAACGTTAATTTTATTATTAAGTATCAGATGGAACCTTGTTGATCAAAGGGAACGATTTCAATGTATTCATCGGTACGGCCCTCTCCATTAGCAGTTAAGTGGGGTCCAGGTCAGAGAGAGATGGACTACATCTGTCTTCGTCTATTTTGATTGCACGCCATTACCGTCAAGTTAAAGAGTTATATTTCGGTATTAAATGAAATGTAACAAATGAGATAAGCTCTGATAGAGAGAAAGAATGAAGCATCAAACTCTGAGTTGGATGCTGACGTATTAATAATAGATATCGTCTCTTTAATTTCGTATATAGAAAAAGGAGACGACCGAGGTAGACACGGCGCAAAAATAAATTAATCAAATGTTTGAGAACAATGCAACAATAGCTAATGTCAACAGTCATATTAACAGAAGAGTGTATTTTAAATTTGTTTATTTGAATACCGCCCAAGAGTCGCAACTGCTCCCATCCAAAGCAGTGAGATTATGGTAGCCATGTCATCTTTGAAGATGCTGTATGGAGGATCTTTTTGAGGAAAGGAAGGAGTGAACATGGGTCTTGAAGAGACCAATGTTTTAGGAGGGAGAAAGCACAGAGGCCGGCAAATCGTTTACGCCCTTGGAGCATTTACATCAATTATAATTGGGGTAAGTGAGGCATGGACTGGCAGAGGAAGGATGAAATTAGAATAAATGCTGTAGAAATGAGATCCCTGAGGCGTACGTGTGGTAAAAACATGTACGATCATGTGAGAAATGTGGAGATCCGCGAAGAATGCAAGGTTGATGTAAGCGTAATGAGTAAGATTAAGAAAGGGACGCTCGGATGGTTTGGGCATGTAGAGCGAATGAACGAGGAATGGAGTGTAAGCAGAATACATATTTTTTTTTTATTTATGAATTTTTATTTTAGTAATTTGTACATTTAAGTTCACAAAATTTCTAATTAATTATAATATCTCATATTGCAAACTAAATATATGACCAAATGTGAACGGTGGAAGAAGTCGGGGACGCCCGAGGAAGACATGGCATGACCAAGCGAATCAGATACTTGAGTTGGGCCATGTAAAGAGTCGGAATAATAGAAGAGCATGTATGAGACAATGTATGAATGTGAACGAGGCAAGGAGTGTGCGCCAAGATCGAGTTGTTTGGCGGTCCGTCCTCTCTGCCTACCCCTGCGGGGAAACGATGTGATAGTTAGTTATAATTATTATTGGGGTATGTTGTGCCCTTGAGGTGATTTTCTCACGAAAATGGCGCTATAGAAATCATCCAAACATTATTATTATTATTATGACGCCGGAGGAAATCGAGAGAGGAATGAGATGGTGAAGAGTAGGGTGGGAAGTACCTGACTATTCAGATCTATTTATAATTTGGGTGGCGGGTATGGGTACCGCCGCCCATACCGAAAACCATTTATTGGACAAACAACACTGTGATTTAGAATGGGGTGCCTGTGTTAATGATGTGAGATTTGTCGGGATCTTGACGGCCGACACGTCTGCTCACAAACTGTGTGGCAGGCCGGTTCGGGAGAGACTGGTTGAAGGGGATCTTTGACCTCTCCAGTGGAACTCTTTCGGCACATTACTTTGCACCGCGGGGGGGGAGGGATGGATTCATACGTCCGTCACTCTTGGACATATTGACCCCAGATTCCTACCCACCCTTCACCCCCTTTTTCTTCCCAGAACTTCTTCCTTTTCTTTTCCCTAAAAAGACTCTCATAACAGCATCCCCAAAGATGATATAGGTCCTAAGGTGAATGATATTAATCAGGGCCTCCTGTGTGGAGCAAATGTAAAAAAAATATTAAACACGGCTAAAGCCATTTCAGGCAATGTCTCAATGCTGTCTGAATGGTTGTCTTACTCCAGGGCGATACTGAGAATATATCTCCTAGTCTGGAACGTACCGTACATATGCGATTTATTTTAAATAAATAAATTGTGAAATAATACAAAGTAATCAACTCTATTGACAGGCCGTACCACAGTCGTCACCACGACTTTTTCAAGATACCACACAGCAGAACAGAAGTTCTAACACAGCATAACATGGTAAAAGTAATGGTGCTATTAAATAAAATGTCTATAATAGAAAATATTTATATTTAACTAGCGAGTGCCCAGAATGCGTTGCAATGCTACTCAAAGAAAGATGATTGCTCCATCTACCACCTTCTCTCCCTGCCGCTAAAGTATATGAAATACACACGTTTTTTAAACAACAGTGTAAATTTATATATCAAACATATAGTAAATTTTGGATACAAACATCATAACGCCAGAGCTCACCATTGTGCATAGAAACCTTCGCGGTTATGCATACAACAAATCACCAAAGTTTAATCACAATCAGTTGCATTGTTTAGGAACGCAGAATGAAGGGAAAAACAAAGAAACATTCATTTTTATATATTACTAGCTGATCCGACGAACTTCGTACCGCCTCAGAATCAATAGCTGTTGAATTAAATTCAGTTTTTTTTATTAAGTTAAAAATTACGCAATGAAGCAAATATCAATGCGCATTTGTCCGTATTTTGTTTTTGTCAGTATCAGAGATGGCGTTGTGTACGGATTTATATTTTTGTGATTTTCTTACTTTTACAATTACTTACGGGAATTCGGTAGGCGGATACGGGTGCCGCCGCCCCGAGAACCATTTATTGAATAACCAACACCTCTGCCATAGATCACCCCAAGTGGTTCGCTACGTTTGGTGATTTAGCAGGGGTGCCCGGGTTCACGAGGTGACTTATGTCCGGGTCTTGGAAGTTGATGCGCCTGCCCACCTGCTGCGTGGCGGGCCGAATCGAGAGAGACTGGTTGAGGGAGGCCTTTTGACCTTTCCAGCCGGACTCTCCCGACCCATTGCCTTGCACCACAGTTGGAGGGATCCTTAAAAAGATCCTCCACACAGCATCCCCTAAGATGACATAGGTCCTGAGAGAAATTATTTTCCTCAGGGCCTCCTGTGTGGAGCTTATGTAAAAAAATGCGTTTCATTTCAGAGATTTATTATAATTATTGTATTTTTCTTTTTGAGGTGTGCAGACATACGTTCACCATTTGTCTCATTTTCGACTATTGACATTGAGTGTGTAAGAAAGAAGGGCAGCATTATATGATTAAAAACAAATGCACAACAATCAACGCATTGACATTTGATGTTTTTGAATGTTTGGAATTCATGCACAGTTCAATATTATACCCCTCACAAAATTGCTGCAGTTCTTTCAAAATAGGAGAATTCCTTCCATACAAAATGTATGGGGAAAATAGTTTTCTTTATAACTATTTATTTCTTTAACTTTTGTGATGTTTTAATAGTTATTATCCTATCCGGGGCGGAGACAAATCCAACAAACCAAAGATCATCAAAATCAGCCCAGCCGTTCTCGAGTTATAAATAGTGTAACTAACCCGACTTTGTTTTATATAATAATAAAGAAGAAGATTAGCTGACCCAGCAAACGTCGTTCTACCATAAAACATTTTTATTTATAGTGAATATTTTGGTAGTTAAATAAAAAATAACGAATGTATTGTGAGTGTGTGGGGATGGTATCTATGACAGAAGGAGGAATGGAGCCTGTAGACGATGACCGCCGATAAAAACAAAAAAAAACCAACTGAAGTAAGAAAATGAAATAATAAAAAATAATTGAGTGTACGATATTTTTTTGTCAGTCCGTCTTTAGCCAACACAAATAAGCTCGATGGTTTTCCCACGCGAGAACATGATGCCGAATGAGAGATCAAAATGTGGGGATGAAAGTTAGATGTGGCGGACATAGCGCCATCTGTCATTCAACAACATAAATAATTTCGTTCTGTTTGAAATACGAAAGACGGTTAAATTTGTTCGTACAAAAATACTAAAATCGTGATTTAAAAATGGGAGGGTGGGGGTAGGAGGGTTAAAATTTGGAGTTGCAGGTATATTTTGATGTCAAATAAAACAAAAAAATTGTAAAAAAAAAAGTTTTTTTTGTAGGGATACCCTAATCACCTATCGGTATGAAATATACTTTAAAACCTATTCTCATACCTACCAAATAAACATAAAAAATTTCATAAACATCGGTCAAGCCGTTTCGGAGGATTGCGACCACAAACACCGTGACACGAGATTTTTATGAATAAGAAGATTACTCTTTAAATAACCTTTCGTTTACTTGCTTACCAGATGTTAATAATGTTGAAATAACAAATCTTGTAAACGAATGAACAATTTAAAAATTAAAATATCTTCAGTGATTTAATATTATTCATAGTTATTTCATAATTGAAAAATCTTCGATAACAAAGCAGCAGAATTCCTATAAGACCGTTAAATTTAATAAAATGAAAGGAGTTTATTTTTGTTATTAGGAAGATGCGAGTAAAACAAGTTTGAAAATGATTAACAAATATTTCTTCAAACATCTTCTCAGCATTCAGGCTAACATCTCCGTTACCATCGTCTGAAATCTATTTGTAAATTAACATCTTCGAAAACAGCTTATCCGTTCTACTAATTACATCGTTATTCTTAACAAGGCGCCGTATCCCCGCTCAAAAAGAAGAAGATACGATACGATACGATTGTACCACCCCAGCCAGGAGCACTCCTGTCCTGGTGAGACCGGTACACCAGGGCGCACTAATTTGTTAGGACTAAGAACACGTACTCTGAGGATAGGAAGGCGTTTGGAGTTTAATCGACCGGTATACATGGCAACCTAATAAGCCAATATTGGAAATCAGGAAGGGCATTAATAAAGGAATGGATTGAGGATTGTGAGTTTTTTTTAAATCCTTCCTTTTTGGTTCTTTCTTATTGCTTGTTCTCGGCTCTTTTTGTCTATTTCTGGCTTTTCTTGGCTGTTCTTGCCTCTTCTTGAATCTTCTCGTCTCTTCTTGACTCTTCTTGTTTCCTGTTGGGTCTTCTTCGGGCCGTCCTTCGGGATTTGGTAAGCTGCACCCGACGCCCGCGCCACCCCCCCTGACATGATAAGGTTGGGGGAAAGACTGCGCGGCTTCCGGCGGCTGTCCGTCTCGCCTCCGGCTACCCGACGCTTTTTTCTCCTAGGGTCTTCGGCAACGACGTCCAATTACTCTCTCTAGGCACCACCACCGGCTAGCTGGCTAAAGGACGACTCCATTAGATGTCGCAAGGTTGGACAAACAATCTTCCTCATTCTCTCGGAGACTGCCGGGCGTCTGGTGGGTACTCTTTCCATTTCAAACTTAATTTTTGTTTACTTTTGTTTAACTTATTTCTCTTGTGCACAGATGCCTGCAGGTCTGGAGTGTGTGGTCTCCCTCCATCCATCAGCAACCACATGAACTGACACTCATGATGGTTGCTGTAAAAACTTTCTGTTTTGATTAATTTCTTTTGTATGTACCACTAACACCTGTTTGACTGTCCCTGAGGTTTTCCTCAATGGGCTGTAGAATTGTAGCTTGACCATTATAGTACAGTCTGTAGGCGTGCCCACATCCGCCACCTAACAAAGTATGTAGGGGCGTTGAAGGTCTAGATTCGTTTTATTAAATGTAGAGTCGTTCATTCAAAAAAAATAGATTCTTGCGAGAGCTCCGAAGGGGCGACCGCAAGTCGCCTGTACCGGGGCGGGACAGTGGTGGGTACTTCAATGTTGGGTCTTCTCGTCTCTTCTCGGCTATTCTCAGCTCTTCTTGACCCTTCGTGGCTTTTCTTGTCTCTGCTCTTCTTGCTTCTTCTGGTCTCTTCTGGGATTTTTCTTCTTTTTCTTCTTCTTGTCTCTCCTTGATTCTTATTGTCTCTTCTATGCTCTACTTGGAACTTCTTGCTATTTATCGGTTCTTAAAGTCCCTTCTTGGCTCTTCATGCTTTTTCACAGATCTTCTCGTCTCTACGTTTCATCTTGGATTTTCCCGTCTCTTCTCTACATTTCTCATCTCTTCTTGCCCCTTCTTGGATCTTCTTATCTCTTCGATGAGATATTATATAATGACGAATGTTGCAGAGAGCGCGCTAATATTTAAAACTATTAAATTTAAGCGAAAATTGTGAAAATGTTTAATAAAACACGACTCGTTTAAAATAGAGCAAAAATCTAAAGTAGCATTTAACGAAACACTGTGATTTTTTTCATACATATTACTTCCTAAAATAAATTAAATGAACGTGTTTATAATAATTTTCGGAGCACACTTTGTGATTTTTTTTATCGAGGGAAATTCATATAATTTGCGTTTCGGCGTGGAGCACGTCTAGATAGTATCTTCAAAAATAAAATTAATATTTTTAAGAGCTTTAAAACTTCAACAGCCTTACTAATAACAAAACGCCTTAACGATGGTTAACCTGCATATTTGTCACTTGCGCGGTGCACTGCGTTTTTAAATGGTTACTAATAAGATGATAACATTATTAGGTTAGAAACATTGTTTTTGCTTGATCTGCGCATGCGCGGCCATCATTAGCGGCCATTTTTTTTTATAAATTCGCGACTTTTTTACCTTCGTGACGTGTAAAATATCATGCGCAGTTATTTAACGTTTTTAAAGATGATTTCTGTTTATGATAGATTCACTGTTATATTATTATCATAAATGAATATAATTTCTATTATTTGCGATATTTTTGTCATTTTCTGTGCTTTTATAATGTCTCTGTTGTTACTTTAATTTGGTTAAAATAAACATATAGGTTATTTCGAATAAATAATTTTTTATCCACTTAAATTTAATAAAACTTCAATAAAAGTAATAATATTTAATAAAATAAAAGGCTTGTGCGTGTGTTAATAAATACCAAATTCGAGTTATCAACGTTTATATTGTTTGGAAGTGAATTCAAAGTGTCAGAATTTTTCTATTACTCTCTCGGAACAATTGTTATATTTTTTTATGATGTTTTTTGTATGAACAATATAAAAAATGAAGTGACAGTTTTCTTCCAAATTCATTAAATAAAAGGACTGTGTTTTTTTAATTTCGAATATTCCGAATTTTTTGACCATTTAATAAATTATGTTTAAGGTAAGCTGTTTTTTTTTACTTTTTTCACGTTTAAAGCTTAAAATACTCCATTTTTTTAAATACAAAAGTATATTCCAGCTACAAAAATCGAAAAGGTAGTTTAATCTAGTTTCTAAAATGGTACTTGTTTTTACAACATCTTCAAAAATTAGAAATATACAAGACATTTAAAATACGTTGGAAAAATTCCAAAATTCGTTCAGAAATCATTAAAAAAATTATAAAACAGTCGTACATAAGAGATAAACTACCCCCTCAGGCCATGTAAATAATGTTAAATAAAATTTTCCGGGGTTTTTTAGTAAGGCTGTAAATGTTTAAGGGAGATATGTAAGAAATCGGTAGAAATTCGGGTAGCGGCAGCTTAACTAAGGAAAGTCATGGGATCCTCTAAATTCTTGACGTCCGTCCACCTGCTAAGTGGTGGGCAGGATCGAGAGGACTGGCTGAGGGAGGTCTTTTGATCTCTCCAGCCACACTCTCTCGACGCATTGCCTTGCACCGGACGGATGGATTCATACGTCCGTCACTCCTTGACACACTGACCCCCAGATTTTGACCCACCCCTCATATATTTTTCCTTCCCGGAACCTCCTCTGCTTCCATTCCCTAAAAATATCCTCCAGACAGCAGTGGTGGTCCGTGAGTTTTCAGTGATATTGTTGTAGCTGAAAAATATATATATTTTTTAAATTTCAACTTTTGTATGAAGATCTTTCAGTATATGGATGCGGCGCATCCCTTGACTGAAAGAATCCTGAAGATCTTCATACAAAAATTAGAAATTAAAAATCAAAAAACATTTTCAACTTTTTTTATATGAATACCGCACAAGAGTCCCAACTGCTCCCATCTGAAGCCAGTGAGACTATGGCATCCCCAATTGGGGTATGTTGTGAGGCTGAAGGTAGTGGGGAGGAGAAGGAGATAGGGAAGAGGAAGGCGTGGAAGTACCTGGCTATTCAGATCTGGTCACCAAACACGGCAGAAGCCATTTCAAGCAACGTTTCAATTCTGAATGGTGGTCTTACACCAGGGCGATACTGAGAGTATCTTCCACTCTGGAACGTGTCGCAAATATACTAAATATTATTTTTAATGAATAAAATTTATTTGCCACGCCGGGATTCGATCCCGCGACCTTTTACCTTACCGCAGGACTACGCCGGCCGCCAATAACATAATATTTTTCACAACGTCAATAACGTCATATTTTTCAATCTTAGCGCCCTAGCTCACATAAAACTCACAGACCGCCACTGTCGCACAGCATCCCCAAAGATGACATAGGCCCTGAGGGATTTTTTTTCTGTGTGGAGCTAATCTAAAAAAAACTTACTATTAGGACACGACCTTACGCGACACGTGGCAGTTTAGTACTAAAACTATGAAATCGAAGACAAATACAATTGCCTTGTCTTTGGCTTACCACCTTTGATATTTTTACCACGTGTCGAGTATCATACATGACGTCATTGACCAAAATCATCTGACGGAATGACGCTTTGATAGCACGTGAATTAATGTATAACGCCAGCAGCAGGGTGATACTAAAAGTGTCTCCGCAATGTAGATAGATTTATTATATTTCTTATTGCAATGCGTTTATTATGACAGCTGTTTCATAGTTTTATGTTACTGGAGCAAGCGGTCCCGCCCACGCTCTAATGTCATTAGGTGTGGAAATAATCATATTAGCGAAACGAGAAATTCAATAGAAGTATTTTATTTTTCAGATTTAGAACAACAAATAATAATAACATAAATAAGTCGAGTATTAGGAATTCAAAATATCCTATTATTAATATTATAAAGGCGAAATTTTGTATGGATGTATGTTACACTTTCATGCAATAAATACTGAATGGACTTTAAAAATTCTTTCGCTAATAGAAAGCCACAATATTTGCGAGTAATATAAGCTCTGGCGTTATGAATAAGCTCTAGCGTTATGAAATTATTTACTATACGTTTATTGTCCGGACGTAAAGCAAAGCGTTGCTAAGTAATTGTTTGACGTGCGCTGTCATTTTGTTATTTGTTTAGGTTACTATGGAGATTCCTTTGATAGTAAAAATTCTAATGTGTATAAAATTGTATAAAACACTAATCTATACGAATATTATAAACGTCTATACTAACATAATAAATGCGAAACTGCGCGTGTTTGATTGCTACGTTTTAATAGGTGGCACGCGAGCTGTTTGAAAAATGAATGTAACGGGTATGGAGGGGGTTGGGGGTGAGAGGGGAGGGGGGAGTGGAGGAGTGAAGTGGGCAGGGGGAGGGGGGATGGAGTGGGAATAGGGAAGTTGGAGGAGGCGGAGTGGGAAACCCCCTAATACTATGCGAGCAAAGCCGGGGGCAAAAGCTAGTTTTTGTAGACACGTGGATGGTTCTTAGTCGAAGTATGATACAGTTAAAAATGAACTGGTTAGCGCGTTCGCCCGGAAAGCAAGTGATCCTGGGTTCGAGTCCCAGGATTGTCAATATCTTTTTCTGATTTTTCTGTTACCAGATTTTCAATTGAGTTTCGCTTATATTGTTTTCATTTAATTAAAAATTTACTTTTTATTTTGTATTGAAACATTATATTATAGAATGGCGTATTTTTTGATATACTCTCCTAATAAAGCAAAATATTTTTCTTAGGAGCTTCATTTTTACAGCTTATATCTTATAATTTTGTCAGTTGTGAACTCCTGCAATTAATAAATCTACATGTACCTACACGAACAACTAGACAAACATTGACATTTTACATACGTACATCTCATTCGAACTATGATTTACATTCTCCAATACAACGTTTACATAGTCTTGGTAACAAATACTTAAACAATCTGGATGTATTTGACAATAATTTGAACTTAGCAAACTTCAAACGCCGCGCCGTATGTGCAAACTATTTATTTCTACCTATCCCTTATAGGCATAAACTAATGTGAACAACAATTTTTAATTAAGTCCTATATTTTATGGACTATATTTTGTTTCTTATATTTTATGTTACCTGCATTTTGTTCGCTAATATTTTATGTAACCTAATTTTTTTTTTTAATCTTTATATTTTATGTAACCTATATTTTGTTTCATATATTATGTTACTTGTATTTTGTAAATTCTTTTCACTGTAATTAAAAAAAATGTACTGCATTCTATGTAAAAGCCCTATGAATAAATTATTTTATTTTATGTGAATACCGCACAAGAGTCGCAGCTGCTCTTGTCTGGATCCAGTGAGACTATGGCATCCCAAATTGGGGTATGAGACTGACGGTAGTGGGGTGGTGATGGATATGGGAAAGAGGAAGGTGGTGAAGTACCTGACTATTAGGATCTGGTCACCAAACACGGCTGAAGTCATTTCAAGCAACATTTCAATTTTTAATGGTGCTCTTACACAAAGGCGATACTGAGATTTCTTTCACTCTGGAACGCGCCGCAAATATACAATACATTATTTTTAATGAACAAATTGTGAAGTAACAAAAATTAATCATGTAAAATGTATTTGCGCATGCCGGGATTTGATCCCGCGACCTTCATATTGGAAGTCACGAACCCCACCCCTCGACCACGAAGGCCGTTGAATTTTCTTAGAATGGCCATCGATTTGAAAAGTTACAGGGTGAAGTAAATAATAATGATTAATTTCCAATTTTAATTTATAATGTAAAAAATAATGAGACCATTAGTATCTTTATTTATTAATTTTGGATAAAACGGACAACATATCCCTAAGAAAAGATATGATGATTTTAAATCTTAATATATTAAACAAAGTCGGGTTAGTTACACTATTTATAACTCGAGATCGGCTGGACCGATTTTGATGATCTTTGATTTTTTGGATTTGTCTCTGCCCCGGATAACAGAATAACTATTAAAACATCGCAACAATTCACAAAAAAGAAAGTTAAGAAGAAAATGATTTTTTTCATACATTTTGTAAGGAAAGAATTCTCATATTTTGAAAGAACTGCAGCAATATTGTGATAGGTATAATTTTTTGATGTGCGTGAATTCCAAAAATTCAAAAACGTCAAATGTCAATGCACTGATTGTTTTGCTTTTGTTCTTAATCATATAATGCTGCCCCTCTTTCTTACACACTACATGTCAGTAGTCGTAAAATACAATAATAATAAATCTCAAGCAGGACTCTTTCGACCTATTGGTCGAGAGAATCTGGCTGGAAAGGTCAAAAGGCCTCCCACAACCAGTCTCTCTCGATCCGGCCCGCCACGCACCAGGAGAGCAGACGCATCCGCCGCCAAGACCAGCACATACGCCACCCCATGAATCCGGGCACCCCTGCTAAATCACCAAACGTAGCGAACCACTTGGAGTGACCTATGGCAGAGGTATTGGTTATCCAATAAATGGTTCCCGGGACGGCGGCACCCGTACCCACTTCCTTTCAAAAATTCCCGTAAGTAAGTGGAAAAGTAAGAGAATCACAAAAAATATAAATCCGTACACAATGCCATCTCTGATACTGACAAAAACAAAACACGGACAGTTGGGCATCGATAATTGCTTCATGTGTAATTTTTACCTTAATAAAAAAACTTAATTATTCAACAGTTATTGATTCTGAGGCGGTACGAAGTTCGTCGGGTCAGCTAGTATTATATAATAGAAAAGATGACATATTATTTATGTTTAAAAAATGTTTAATACATAAATACATTAGAGATGATAAGCAAAACATAATTATTGTATTATTATATATTTAAATATCGTTGAAAAGGTAAAAATTACGCCAAACGGTTCAACAATTTTTTTTTAATTTTTTTTTTAAATTATTTTCATAGTTTTTCTTTGTATATTATCAAGGGGCAATTGATTGACTAATTTATTCCCTCATATACAATGTGATACTTTGCTTTTGTAGTACGTACAAGTGGTACTTACAGTTAGTCCACAGATAAAATCTCTAAACTATATCGCCTACACACTATATAATTCGCTTCCAGTTATGTACAAAAACATCCAACATAATAAAAAAAATCAAAATAACGCTTTTAAATCCTTTTTTTTTTATGTATTTAAAAATGAAAATATGTAATTTTCTTGCCATGTTTGGTGTTGTCTTGTCTGTTTTTCTCTCATTTTCTTTCCATTTATTTGTAATCATCAATATCCTTATGTTTTTTTCTTTACTTGTCTTATTTTGTTGTTCATTTTACTTAACCAGTATTTTATTTTTGCGCTGTATGTCTGTGAATAATTTTTTTATTTATTTTAAGGGCCCGCAACCCGGATTTGTACCGATTTATTAAACACGGCATGTTTTAAAGCTCTTAAAAAAATATATGTTATTCTTGAAGATAATATCTCGACTTTGCCCGCGCCGAAACGCAAATTATATAAAATTCTTTCGATAGAAAAAAATCGCAAAGTATGTTCCAAAAATTATTATTAACACGTTTGTTTCAGTTATTTTACAAGTTATATGTATGAAATCACAGTGTTTCTTTAAATGCTGTTTAAGATAATGCCCGCGAGATTTTTGCTCTATTTTAAACGAGTCGTGTTTTATTAAACATTTTCGCAATTTTCGCATCGATTTTGTCGCTGTAAATGTTAGCGCTCTCCTCTAACATTTGTAATTTCGTATCTCTCCATCTTATTCTTTTCGGGCCCGGTTGCAGAGCCTTAATACCAAATTCCTTTGAAAAATTATACACATTATCTCCCATCTATGAATTTTAATAGAGTTTTGCAACTTACCAGAATTGCCCTGGCCTAAAATGAGTTTTGCAACTCACCAAAATTGCCCTGGCCTAAAATGAGTTTTGCAACTCACCAGAATTGCCCTGGCCTAAAATGAAAACAATTAACAAATTTAAAAAACTATTTCTTATGTTGATTGATATTTTACATATGCATTTATTTGAATGTGGGAAAGAGGGAATATTGTGTTTTTAACAATAGATATTGCAATAAGGTTTATTAACTTCAATTATTTTTCCCTAATAAAATAAGATGAATTTTTATTTGTTGTGGTGTATTTTTATATAAAACAAATGAAATATCAAGTTAACGGCTTGATGTCGTAAAACTCAATATTATTTATGATCACCTAGCGAAATAATCATAAAAGGTTATTAAAATGCAATAGATATGTGAGTTAAATAAATGTATTTATTTGCAATTTCAGAATAAAGCCCAAGTAAAAAAGTCATATAAACATGGGATTGACAAATCACCTTGTGATTTTGATTTTATTTTTTATTTTTCTAAAATTCTAAATCAAATGGTGTGTGTTTTCAAGATAACATCAATCCTCATACCATGGCATCTTTTGTACCATTGAAAAGACATCAAGTATTGAAACAACTATTGATTTAATTATTATTTTAATTAATATTTGACAAGTTTAAGTATTTCCCCAATAAATGAAGACATGATTTGTCTCGACGCCACCTAGCGACGGATTTAACACTAACAGTGTCTCTCTCGCAAAAATAAAGTTGGTTGTTTTCAGGTGGAAAAATTATAATAAGCAGTAATTGTTGAATGAAACACTAGTATATATTGAATCATTTGGCGGGTATAAGATAAGCCGCCATAGCTCAATTGGAAGAGCAGCTGACCGGCAATCAGAAGGGCACGGGTTCAAGTCCCGTTGGCGTCATGTATCTTTTCTCGGAAGATTTTTCAATGTTGATGAGTGTTTCAGGCTGATAATTATTGCTTATAATAATTGTTAACTATTGTTTTGTCTAAAAAAACATTTATCTAAAAAAACATGAAATATTTGATTAAATAAAAACAAATCAGTCTGTAAAACACCGCTTATTTAAAATATCTACTTAACAAACACAAGGGGCTTACATACAATTAGAAAACAAACAAAAATTTTTAGAAATTAGAAAAAGTGTTAACAGTCAATTTAATAGCCATCTCTTAGATTTATTTTCATATTAATGCTTACATTAATAATTTTTTGTTTATTTTTAAGAGATTTTTACATATAAAATCAATTTTTAAATATTTATAAATAATTTCTTCCTTTCATCTGATATATATAATTGTTTTTTTAAGTAATTAATCACCCCTTTTATCTAATATTTTTTGTCTATAAGCAGTTCTAATTTTTCTATACTTATTTGTCTTTTATTATACTTATTAATATTAATCTTATCCTGACGAAGAAACCTTTGGTTTTGAAACATGGAGATAATTTTGATTAAATAAGCGGTGTTTTACAAAGTTATTTATTTTCATTTATTTAAAAATGACGCCACATATTGAATCTGCAAAGATTGAAGAAATGATGTATTTGAGATTATTTTCATAAGGTGATATAAAAAATTCTATAACGAAATTTAAATCAACAATCAGCATTAAAAATTACGATTAAAATATGTAAATTTATGTACCTCAATGATAAACAAAGTTAATTTTTTATTATTATCTATGAACGCCCTTTTTTGGGCTTTTACATTACATATGGATAATACGAAATACACAGCATTCAATGTACATAACTGAACTGTCTCAGTAACAATATTTTATATTTGTTTAAACATAAATTGAAGATGTTCACTGACTTGGTATAATTGTTTCCCTCCATTAGTGTTCTGGGCAAATAGGAATACATATGGTAGTTAGTCCCAGAATTTCTGCACTGAAATAAATCCTGACTTCTAGAATTACGTAGTGAAATCCGGAAGCTTATCAATTCTAACAATACCGGACTCTCAACTAAATCATTTAGAATTTTATATAGAAATACCAAGTCAGTGAAAATTCTTCTGTCTGACGATTTGATCTTATTCATTTCATTTAAAATAGTGTTGTTGTTAACATAATTGCTGGATTACCCATTTTAAAATTTAGAAAACGTAAGAATTTGTTTTGTATTATTTCAACAGCTTGTACATGTATACTATAATGTAGATTCCAGACGGGAGAATTGTACTCAAGTTGACTTCTAACATATGCAAAATATAACAGTTTAGTACACTTTATATTGTTAAAATTTCTGGTTAGCCTAGTTTTTAAGCTTATTAGAGATTTCTGTTATGTGGTTAACAAATGAAAGATTTGATTGAAAAGTGATGACTAAGTTCTTAATTTATGTTAATGTCTGAAGAGCATTGTTATCAATCTTGTAATTAAATATCACTGGATTTTTTATTCGAGAAAATCTAACTATTTGACATTTGGAGATATTAAGGTAGAGTCTATTTTCATCACACCAAATTAACAAATAGTTGGTATTATCTTGAAGAATGTTGCAATGATAAATATTTTGAATTATTCATTGCTTTTCATGAACGCAATGATTTTTATCCATATATATTCGAATCGCTTTATAATCACGTTTATCGGTAACTGATAGATTATTTTCATATGTCTAGTATCACTAACATTTGATTGTTTAAAGCTGCAGTCTAAATTACAGAATATTATCAAATTATAACATACCTTTTTGTAACATATCCAGAAGCCCGGTTGTAACTCGCCGTGCAATTCAAAACAAACACTGTTCACCTTTCAAAAACAAAGCCGCAAAAATAATAATAAACCACTAAAACCAAATATTAAAAACTACCTTCGAGACGCACAGTCAACGGTAGTATGCAGAATACTATAAAAATCGCTTAAAAACACTTGCAATTAGTACCAGATCTTTGAATGTCGCAGATATTTGGTTTGTACGGAAAACTTCGCGAGTGGAAAAGCGACGTCGGTTTTTAACGTCGGTTTTGGACGCGGCGTCGGATCCTAGCGACGCTCGGAGTAGAACTGAACGGTAGGCGCGTTGTTTGTGACCCGGTGAGATGAGAGGGGCGTGGTGGGTGGTGGGAGGTGGGTGAGGAGGGTAAAGGAGGGGAGGGTTCCGCCTGCACACGTATTTTCACCTGGATCGGGACGACTCTTACACTAGAACCTTCTGCAGTACAAAATCACAAGCAACGTTCTTAATGCGTTATAAATAATAATGAAGATTTTATCATCCACGTTTTATTGTAAATACATATAATAGCGGCTTGGAAGCTTTAAATTATTAAGACGCATTGCTGTAAAATAAATATTATCTTAAAGCCCTTTCAGCAAATTTAAATATTTATTATTAATTGTTATAATTGTATGCCGATTATTATAGGACTTCCCGGTGGTCTACGGAATACTTTCTCTGGCTTTTCTTTTCAATTTTATTTTCTTTCTGCTATTATAGTAATTACTTACATTATAACATAAACATATAACTGTTTTTTTTTCCTTATTACTTATTTTATTTTCAGGTTTTTTCGACTGATTATATTATAGCCGTAATATTCCTTTTTTTACTAACTTTATAATCTCTATTTTTATGTTACCTATTTCGGAAGAATTACTCCACGGGCTGCTACTTCTATTTATCTTTTGTATAATGTTAATGTAAGTACTTGCATACTGCTTACTAACCCCGTATGCATGGACGTATCGACTATACACCCCCGTATCGAGGGTGTAGAGTCGATCAAATAAATGTAGCTTCGTTAAAAAAAAAGTTGAGTCTTGACGTGTGCGGTGAAGGAGGAAATCATATGTTTCCTTATAACGGCGTTGGGAAAGTGGTGGGGTTCCCTCCAATGTTATTGGTTTGCGGATGTACTACAGTGTCGGGACGTAATTACACATACCAAAATTACACTTTTAAAATTACACACGTATGAAATTACACATGGACGAAATTACAGGGGCGTGAATTTCACTTACCAATATTACTCAGCCAAAATTACACACACATGGAAGTATACCTGAGAATTTCAGGTACCATTGGTCCATGGGGTACGACCACCGTAGTCCAGTGGGTAAAACTCTTGACTCACAATCCGGAGGTCGCGGGTTCGAACCCGGCATGCGCAAATAAATTTTATTTGATTAATTTGTGTTATATCACAATTAATTCATTTAAAATAATATAAAGTATATTTGCGGCATGTTCCAGAGTGGAAGATACTATATATATATAGAAACGTTGCTTGAAAATGGCTTTAGCCGTGTTTGGTGACCAGGTCTGAATAGCCAGGTACTTCCCAACCTTCCTCTTCCCCACCACCTTCTCCTCCCCACTACCTTCAGCCTCACAACATACCCCGATTGGGGATGCCATAGTCTCACTGGATCCAGACGGGAGCAGTTGAGATTCTTGTGCGGTATTCACTGTAAAAAAAAAAAAATGGAGTGAGGTTTGTCTAGGTCTTGGCGGCGGATACATAGGAGAATCGGGAGAGACTGGTGGAGGGACTCCTTTTGATCTCTCCAGCCGGACTCTCTTGACCCATCGCCTTGCAACGCAGTGGGAGAGTGAATTCATGCGTCTGTCACTTGACTTGACTACCAGATTCCTACCCACCCCCAATACCATTTTCCTTCCCACAACTTTCACTCCTTTCTTTCCTAAAAAGACCCTCCACACAGCATCCCTAAAGATGACATAGGCCCTGAGGGGAATTACTCTCCTCAGAACCTCCTGTGTTGAAGCTAATTGTAAAAAAAAATAATCACATATTGCATCATATATTTAAGAATTTTACGTTGAAGTGAAGTACCAATAATATTGCAAAATAATTGCACAAGTGAGAGCCAAAAGAAAATTATTTTCTTTTGGCTCTCGCTTCTGACTGTGTTACAGATCAAACAGATCCCTAGTAATAACAATATATTTCCAGTATTCTATCACTAGAAGGTACACAGAGTCTAAATCAAAGAACTATTGCTCTCTATTGAATCCTACAAAAGCACTGCAATCTCCTGTTGGTATAGCGTCAAAGCCTTTTCGTCAAAGAGCTGAAGGCTTAGTTCATAATATTTCAGCGTTTAATATCAGAAAAAACCTCCCTGGATTGACGCTATTCTACCTGTCAGTATTTCTATGAACAGGAATTCAGTAAAATCTGGTTTGGAAAGGCGTACAATCCGTACAATTACTTTTTTCGAAATCAAAGTATTGTATTTTTTGCTAGAGAGGTCGATACTCTAGTATCGTCCAGCTGAAAAACAGGTGACAAGATTTAAATAGCCACAAATTTCCTAAACCTTCCGCTTGACTCTGTGCAAAAACGGGCGGTATGGCAGAGGTGTTGGTTATCCAATAAAGGTAACCATTCCCGCCTTCCAAATTGTAAATTTAAATTGCTGTCCTTGCTCTACCGGTATTACAATGAAAGATGCTCCGAAGAACTAGCGTCGTTGATCCCTTCGGCACCAGAGCATAGTCATGAAATACGCGGTTGAAATTTGTCACATGAGAACGGGTCGCTTCGACTCGTTCTTGAATTCAACAGCTTGGCTGTGGAACTATTTGCCGGCCTCTGTGCAGTTTTCTCCCTTCTACAACATGATTTTCCTCAAGGCACATGTTCACTTCTTCCTTTCCTAAAAAAGTCCATCCACACAGCGTACCCAAAGATGACGTAGGTGTTAATGTAAAAAAAAAACAACCTACCTATCTCCTTTCTATCGCTTCAATCTCACAATATAGCCACGGGGGTTGGGGCGTTTTTGTTTGTGTAATTACCGCAAAAGAGTCCCAACTGCTCCCAAGCGTCTGCAACCTGAGACTATGGCATCCCCGGCTAGGGTTTGTTGTCAGGCTGAAGGTTGTGGGGAGGCGAATGATATAGAAAAGAGGAAGGTGAGAAGTACCTGACAATTCAGAGGTCATCAAACAAGTCTAAAGCTATTTTAAGAACTGTGCAAATTCTGAATGGTGGTCTTACACCAGGATGAAATTTACTATCTACGATGCAAAGGCGAAAGTGTACACTGCTCTGGAACGTGCCGTAAATATACTCTATATTATTTTAGTGATTTAAGTATGTACGAGTAATAACTGAACTGATAGAATTATAATTAGAATATAGAAATTAGTATCAAAATAGAATCTCGGGATTTAAACCTTAAAATTTTTAGCCGTGGATCGTAACCACTCAACAACAGCATGAACTGCAGTATTTAAGGGGCATTAACCAGCCAGCGACCGAGAAGTCACATTTCATCAAAAGATGTTCTTACGATCGTACAGGGCGGTTCCAATGAGAAAGATTAATTATTCTTCATACCAGCTTTTTTAAATAATAACTCAATATCGATTGTATTTAATTCAAAATGTGTTTTTATTTAAACTATTGATCATAAGAATTTATAATTTTTCAATAATGTCTAAGCAAAATAAGAATGTCAAATTTTTTTTAATATATTAGTTTGTAAGACCGCAAATAAATAGACAAACGGATCTTTTTTTAAATGATTTTATCTGAACTAAAATTTAAAATCTGAAACATAGCTTTACCAGATAATTTATTGATTTATTTTACTGCGTGATTATACGATTTGAAATATGTGTTGTATAATACAAAATTTTGTTTGAAAATTTAACAAAACTGCCAACGACCTACGGTAAAACCTTATTGTACTAAAAATAAACATATTTTCTCAATAAATGAAACAATTTAACTTTGTTTGAACCACTTTTACTCTTGAGTAAATCCGACAGGTTTCAGAACGAATGTTCCTTCTTCAGGGCAAATGTATACTATAGTTTCATTTATCTATAATGGATAACCACAAATTTCTAACTACATTTAAAAGTATATTTTCTCAAAATTTAAAACATGCGTTTACTAGATAAAAGAATAGTCTTTCGAAATCAATTTATATTTTTATGTAGAAAAGAGTCAATACGTCTAAAATTTGATTTAAAAATTACATATTTCCGGTTTTGTCTGGTTATTCCCTCAACTGAAATTAAAAACGTTTTTAGAAAACAATAAAAATCGGGATATTTTTTGTAAATTAACCATCTTGATCAAAGTTACCTTTTAAATGAATTCACTTTGATAAGTTTAATTATGATTACAAACAGGTAATCGCATAATATTAAATGTCAACCCTTTTTGAAAATCTGTCAACGCGGTTCAAAGGAATTAACAGTTACATGGGGTGACATTGTATTAGAATACGTTTGCAATAAATTATGTATGTATAAACGTAACTATTTCATAATAGACTACAGTCCGGGCCTCGGCGTGGTGTCACGTGATCGAATCAATGTCATTGAGAAATGACAGTTTGCAAATAATGGCGGCAATTGTCAAGGGCGGATGTACGGGAGGGGGGCACGGGGGTACGTGCCCCCCTCAGACGGTATTTTTTTGTACTGTGGAGATTCCATCACAGTACATACAGGGTGCGGCAGGGATACTTGCTGATTTGAATTGGACGCCGACGAGCGAGGCGTGGTCAGAAAGGGGTGGGGAGGGTCTCATTGGAAAGAGGAGGTTCTGAAGTTTTGCTACACCACAAGCCAGTTGCGTCGTGCGTTGGACAAAGGAACAGCGTGCGTTTACCGTCGAGGCCTACTTTTCTAACACTTCCACGAGCGCCTTATCTCCCTGAGGGGTGACGTACCGTGGCCGGCGCGCTCCCCCGATTTGGCACCCTGCGATTTTTTTTTACGGGGATATCTCAAATCTATCATTTATAACGACAAACCCCGGATCCTGCAATGCCTGGAGGACAACATCCGCCAAGCCATCACCAACATTCCCGTCGATATGCTCGAAAGAGTGGAGCGAAACTTCAAATCTAGGGTAGATCAATATATCACTAATGAGGGCCGCCATTTGCCCGATGTCATTTTTAAAACTGCTTAAAACAAAAATTCAGAATGTGTACTATACGACACAAAAAGATTTAAATCGATATATAAAGTACTTTTTCTTTTATTGACTTTTCAAATCAGCAAGTTTTCCTGCCGCACCCTGTAGTTAGAAGCAAAAACTGTTTTTATTAAACATTTAATTTTTCTATTGTTTTGACACTTTCATAAACCTTCCTATACATACTTGAACTTGTAGAAATAAACTTGAAGTACGGTACTTCAAGTTTATTTCTAACAGTAATTGTTGATTTTTTTTCCCGTCCGCCCCTTGTCCATTTACTTTAGGCGCTCTCTTGCGTACTTCTCCCTCGTGCAATACCTCCATTTGTTTTCATTGACTTCATCATAGATTGCTCAATGACCATATCCGTTGAAGTACCACAATTTAATTTATCAGAACGTCTAATAGTGAAAAATCTTCGTACAAATCTTTCATAAACCTGAGGATCATCATGAATCGATTAAAGATTTCATCCCACGATCAACAACCACAATTTCTCCTTCAATCAAAGATTTACTGCAAATGAAGCAAACTTCTGACATTTTTATAAAATTTTGTAACGGCACAGTTTAAAATGAAAATATCATCAACAAACACGTCTATTCACTACGAAAAACCGTTCAAAACTGACTGGATTCACTAGGGTTATGTCCCTCAAAAACGCCGGTTCTTCGGAAAATCCGAAAAATGCAGGTTTACGCTGGTTCCTATGGAAAATCCCAAAAATGCAGGTGTGCGCCGGCAGTAACAAGCAGACATTACTCAGGCTAACCGACTAATGAATTAGGGATGGACGTTGATTTACTCAGAATCGTGTATTTTCCATGTATGAGTCACAAAAACCAATATTCCAATATTTTTTCTTCAATTGGATGACCCGATGATGTATACTGGCCACATACGTGCATATTCGTATTTTCTAGGTTTGAAATCGCGATAACACGAGAACGGTGTTTCGTAGAGAAAAAAGTATTGATATTATTTTTGTAGAGAATTTTACGAACTACAAACTTTTACTCAATATTTTTTCGATAGCTCTTACTGTTTCAAAGATATATACAAAAAACGAAAAATTGTGACCTTTGACCTCGAAAAAAAAACCTTGCCAGAGCGGGATCGATGGGGACTTTTGACATAGCATTCGTAATGACGTATTCAAGACTTATACCAAAATTCAGCTTATTAAGAATTAATGTGAGGTCAGCACCTTTTTTCGTCTATTTTGACTGGATTATAGTGTATTTTGTCGTGTTGTTACCGTGGGTATTCGTAAGTATATGAGTTGCAGGAAATTTATTTAATTAGAGTAGTTATCGGACCATTTTAAATAATGAAATTTACTGACAGATCTGACTTTGTAATAGAGAACTCCAGTTCAATTTTTTTTTATGAATTTAAAGTTAAAATAATTGTCAAAGTTTTTATTTTTCAAGATCCCCGAAAACCATCGTATATGTAGTGAATCGTGTGACGTCATCACTCTTGAAAAATTACTATAAGATCGGGCAATCAGCTGATCAACTGACGCCATTTTGAAATTCGGTGTTCGAAGTTTTCTCCCTACAGTAGCATTACTATTTTTTTGTGCAGTAGTTTTTTGAATATTTTCAATAACAGAGATAAACTAATAAGAGATACCTTTATTTTTTTAAACTGAATTATTTAGTCCTAAATAAGTTTCAATAAACACAACAACTAAATCTCTATTAACAGTAAGTATGTAAATAAACAAATAAATAAATACGATGGCTTGTGTCATACCTACATTCCCATACAATGGCTTTAGGGTGACGTCACGACACGATGAGCAGTGACGTCATCACTACAGATTTTAATACTACCAACTTGACGGCGTGTTTCTGGGACCCGATTAAAAATAGACTTTTTAATATTTTTTTAAAAACTCTGCATTTAATATTATTGAATAAAACTTATATATATATATTCAGCGTTTATTGGTCTATATTCTATATGAACATATTTTTTAAAGCCATAAATTTTTTTACTAGATTTCCTTATTGGAGATTTTATTATTTGAAGTCATTGAGTGTAACGTGTTTTGAGCGTGTTTGTGTGCCCTAATTAATTTTTTTTTCTTACTTTGGTTGAAATGGTTCAAAATTTTTTAAATGCCGAAGAACTTTTTCGAACATAGAAGCAATTTCATTGACCAGTCTGAGGCCTAGGAGTCGACAGGTCTTATGTGGAAAGAAAAATGTCAACATCGTTTTTTTTCTAAATGGATAGGTAATAATACTTGTAGATCTATTGGGATTTTATTTTCATCGTCCGGCATCAACTTCAAAACTTCATCGTTACCTGTCACCATCACCTGTGATTTATATAGCGAAACAACAATGTCCTGAGGAAAAATATCCCGCAGAGACTATTTCATCTTTAGGAATGCTATGTAGGGTGTTTTTGGGGAAAGAAAGGAGAAGAAGTTCTGTGAACAAAATCGGTTTTAGAGATGAGTAGGAATCAGTAGTTCAATATTTCCAGGAGTGACGGACGTAGGAATGGATTGACAGAGTCTGGCTGGAGAAATCTAGGTTAGATCTCCCTCAAGTAGTTTTTCTCGATCCGACCCGCCACGCATGAGGTGGGCAGACGCGTTCGCCGCGAAGACCTAGGCAAACCTCACCCCATGAACCCGGGCACTCATGCTAAATCACCAAACATAGCGAACCACTTGTCTTCATTTTCTTAACCCACATATTATTGGCTGCTGGCCTTGCAGAAAAGTTAATAGATGTCGCATATTAAAAATAAAATGGATAAAAATTTATCCAGAAACTGTCTAGATAGCATTTAGTTCGGGTTTGAATCTTGCAATCAAATATAAAGATAGCAGCCAATAAATAATACGTGCGTTAAGAAAATGAAGATAATGTTCGTAGTTCTTAGTAAAAGTATCACACATTTAAAATTGACCGAATTAGATACAGACACCTCAGCTCAGTTGGTAGAGCTGTTGCGATGAAAGCAGAAGGTCCTGGGTTCGAGTCCTAAAGGTGCCAATATTTTTTATAATTTTTCTGTCTCCAGATATTCGATTGAGTTTCGCTAATATTCTTTCATTTAAATAATTTTCATGTTTGAAAACGTTTCGTCAATTCCAAGTCAAAGAAGTAAGGGAAAATTGAGCTCACTTCAGACCCACGTAAACGTCTAAACACACATCTATCTTAAACCCATATAGGCTTGAAAAATTACTAAAGATAAACCGCACCCAGTATATAATATATAACTCAAAGCGCTCTCCTATTGTTCGGGAAAAACAGAATATAATGTTTAGTTCTGGCAATTATTTTTTAGATGGACCTAATAAGTTGATTGTTGGGGCAAACTTTTCGAATAAAACGCTTCGTATATACATAGGTATCTTTGAAACTGCTATAAAATAAACTTAATTAATGTTGGACGAGGATGTTAAAACTGTTTTTCTATATTAAACTGCGAACGAAAACAGATTTAATGGCTTTTTTGTGTTTAGATAAGTTATTAGGCTTGAGAAAACTTATGAGTATGTAAGTAGGTACTATCGAAAGTAACATTTATATTTAACTTAAGCTACGAGTATTGAAAGGTTATCTTTTGTGAAATCGTAAGTTATTAATATCGCGTTTTGGATTTCATACTCGTACATCTTTTTTAAAAGAATCGGCGTCCGTGGTTGAGGGGTAAAGCTCTCCACCCGCAATCTAAAGGTCGCGGGTTCGAATGCCTATATTTATTATAAAGACAAAGTAATACAATATGACAGGAAAAATAATTAGAAATATTTTACTGAAAAAAGAAAATTCCCAATAAACTACATTTTAGTAATTTAAAATAAAACAATAACTTTGTAAACACCACTTTTATTTTTATACTTTATGCCGACCTGGTTTCGCTACAACCGTAGCTTCATCAGGGCAGTATAATACTCTACTAACATTACTAACATAATGTCACATCACAAAGTATCCGCTTCATATGAACAAATACATTTTAGTAGTTTGTCAATGGGTACTTTTACTTTTAAGATATAAATAAACCTATTTTACTTTATTTTGCAGTTACAATTTTTGTGTTAATGTCTAATACAATTTTTTTCTTTCGGCGAGCCAATTCTTCAGCATAATATTTGTTTTATCATTTGTACATTTTTTATTTCAGCAGGTAACATGTATTTGGTATCATGTAGTCCAGCGTTCTTAGTCCATATTTGTTTAAGTGCTTAGGTACAATTAGTCCTTCATTTAGCGTAAAACGGGTATTGTAAGTGTAAATGTCTAGTTCATGTATGTATATAGGGTTATTCATATGCTGTGTTATAATTTTATACCACAGAATTGCTCTTACTGAGAGAATTTTGAGATTCTGCTAAAAGTACGGAACATTATGTCTTTGTTCGTATAAACTTTTATGCGCTAATAATTTAACTAATTTAATTTTTTATTTTAACTTTATGAGTAAAACCTCAAGTTGTAATATTTAAATAAATGAAGACAATATAAGCGAAACTCGATCGAAAATATGGAAACAGAAACATCAGAAAAACATATTGACACGATAGATAAAGATAGTTGCCAATAATATATGCGTTAAAGAAAATGAAGATAATGTAGGTGGTCCTTAGTCGAAGTATGGTACAGTTAAACATGACCGAATTTCATATCGACACCGTGGCGCAGTGGTTAGCGCGTTTGCCCGGAAAGCAAGAGGTCCTGGGTTCGAGTCCCAGAGGTGTCAATATGTGTTTCTGATTTTTCTGTTTCCATATTAGTAACAGAAATAATTTCCAAAATTGACACACCTGCAATAAACAACATTGTAAAAATGTATCGATTTGGTAAATATAACAGCAATAAACCAAGACCTATAAAAATCCATTTTGATAATTCCCAGACAGCAAGAACACTACAAGGAAAAAAACATCTCTTAAAGGACAACCTACGCATTTACTCTGACTCGACCCCAGCTCAGCAAAAGCATCTAACGGACCTACGAGTAGAACTAGAAAAACGAAAAGCTAACGGTGAGACAGATATAACAATTAAATACGTAAATTCGTCTCCCAAAATCGTCAACATTCATCCAAAAAACTGAGTACTATGAAAATTTATTATCAAAACGTCCGTGGACTACGAACTAAATTAAACGAACTACGTTCTACCATATCTACACACCACTATGACGTTTATGTGCTGACAGAAACTTGGCTCGACTCGGAAATAAAATCAACAGAACTAGGACTTAACAACCACAAAATCTTTCGCTGCGATAGAAACTCTAAATCCAGTTCCAAAACAAGGGGCGGCGGAGTGCTAATTGCAATTAAAAAAAAATTGTTATCAAGAAAACTCAAAACAAAAAATAATACACTCGAACAACTATTTATACAAATTGATACCACCGTAGAAAAGATAATAATTGCAACTGTGTATACACCGCCACTGTCTGATGCTCTAATCTACCGAAGTCACAGCGAAGACGTTGAAGATCTACTATACAAATATCCTAACTCTAAAATTATTATTCTTGGGGATTACAACCTCCCTAACCTGAAGTGGAAATCAAGTGATAGTGGTTTAATTGTAAATGAGGGCGAGAATGATCGTGCACGTGAGATTTTGGATATGACAAATTTTTTAAATCTTTTCCAACATAACTTTATATACAATGCAAATAATCGCTTACTAGATCTAGTAATATCAAATTATCCTAAATTGGTCATTGACAAATGTAATGATCCTCTCTTACCTGTTGATAACTACCACCCCCCTCTTTATATTAAGCTAAATGTGTGTAGCGTCAAACCGAAACACGTTGAAGAGACTCTCAACTACAAACGTGCAGATTTTGAATCTATAAATTATCATCTTTCCCGTGTCGACTGGTCTTTTTTATCGGACGTGAATACTGACAAATCCTTAGATAATTTATATTCAATATTGTCTAGCACCATAAAATCATATGTACCACTATATACTCCTAAAAAACATACATATCCGACTTATTTCTCACCAGAACTAAAAGCCTCACTTCAACAAAAAAAGAAACTTCATAAAAAATTCAAAGAAACTCGATCGATGATCGATTATGCAATTTTCAGTGAAACTAGAAAACAATGCAAAGATCTTTCTAAAATCTGTTATAAAGCATATATAAACTCTATCGAAAACACAGCTTTGCACTCAAATAATCTCTGGAAATTTATCAAAACACTAAACAATGACAGCACAGACTATCCACCACAAATGCATATGGATGACAAATGTGCTAACAGCACACAAGATATCGTAAATCTTTTCTCAGATTTCTTTAAAAATGTTTACAATGAGGAAACACCAGAAGAAAAAATTCCTTCATACTCATTTAAAAAAACCATACATTTAACAGACTGCTACATAACAGAAGAATCTTGCAAAAAGAAACTATGTTCCTTAGACATTAACAAATCTGCAGGCCCAGACTCCATCCCGCCAATTTTCCTAAAACATTGCTCCTCTGTATTGTCTAAACCACTAACCATTCTCTTTAACCAGCTACTATCTTCTGGACGTTTTCCTGTCTACTGGAAATCCAGCTATATTATCCCAATACTTAAAAAAGGCGATGAGACTGACATTTCAAACTATCGACCTATATGCATACAATCTGTATTACCCAAAATCTTTGAATCTCTAGTTCTTGATGAAATATATCCCACGTTAACAGAGATAATAAATGACAAACAACATGGCTTCATTAGAGGTAGATCAACTTCAACAAACTTATTACTCTTTCAAAACTATATATTGGAGTCATTTTCTAAAAACAAACAAGTTGACTGTATATATACTGATTTCTCGAAGGCTTTTGATAAAGTGTCCCACAAAATACTGATCCGAAAACTTCATGCTCTGGGAATCAGAGCAAATATGTTGAACTGGCTAAGTAGTTACTTATCAGGTAGAACTTTATTTGTAAAAATAAAATCTTTTATATCCAAACCATTTTCTGCCACTAGTGGAGTACCGCAAGGTAGTCATCTTGGCCCAATTTTATTTCTTATTTTTATAAACGACATAGTCAACTGCTTTAAAGACGTCAAAGTGTTGCTTTTCGCTGATGACATTAAATTATATAAAGAGATAACTATCCTTAATCACTGTGAAATTCTTCAATCAAATATAGACATGCTAAAAATTTGGTGCTCACAAAACAATCTATATTTAAATGTAGAAAAATGCAAAACTTTGACCTTTTCCAGAAAAAAAACACCACTGTTTTTCGACTATTCAATAAATAAAATAAATTTAGAAAGAGTATCGGAAATGCGGGATCTTGGCATAATAATGGATGAGAAACTAGACTTCACGGTTCACATTCAACAAACTGCAAATAAGGGTATGAAAACTTTAGGATTTGTGTTAAGAACAATTAAAAACTTTGAATCGTTACAAATCATTAAACTAATGTATACATCCCTTGTTAGAAGCCTAATAGAATATAACTCCATAGTCTGGTCGCCCTTCTATAAAATTCATATTCATACTATTGAAAGAATTCAAAGAAAATTTCTACGTTTTGTAAATTTTAAACTTAACATCCCTTTAGAGCACATAAATTGTAGCAGGTAGCTACTGAATGGTTCCGCATTGTGGTAACTACGCATGTTTCCTGACGGTGGTACGCCTGAGTTTCGGGGTTCGATAGTTTGAGGGATTTCCGCAACCGTCAGTTGGCGTGGAGAGCCGGTGTTGTGAGGTGGGTCGTGCCCTACGCACGCAGCTGGGTGGTTTCTGGAAACTTCGATTACGCGTGAGACAAATGAATATAATTATAGTTTAGATTATGGTCACTGGTTTTTAAAATATGTCAGGATGTTTTCCCTGGCTGGCGCCCTATTGATTAAATTCTCCATGGCTTTGATGGCATAGATTACCTGCAGTTTGCTATTTAAATGTTTAACCTCTATCAGGATCCTGCCTGACACGCTCTGAGATTTATGGTTCTTGCTCTACCTGTTTCTTGCTTATCAATAAATGTCATTCTTTTCAACAGCAGACTTATTATTTATTTGATTAATGTCGAATTGGTACCTTCATGCCAGTGTGTGTTGTAGGTAGATTCTACTCTTATCATATCACGTACGCTAAGAGGTTACAAAATGGCGGCCCAACTGCTTTGTGGAATCTAGGGGTTAAATATTTTGCTGGGTCTGTGCCGTTGAGGTTATGGTGAGTTTATCATTTAGAATTTTGATATATTTCATTTGTCTCATGCGGGGGAGTGGTTTCTCGAATGTTGTGGCGAGGGCGCGATCTCCTCATTTCAACCGGTATGTTAATTATAGTTTTACACAGTTTGTAATCTCCCCAACTCACCAGCGTGAAAGCGCTTTTCAAATTTTATCCGAGTTTTATTTGGTTTTGCACGTGGATGGCGTATCGCAATTTTAGGTGGATTGTGGTTGTTGCATGTGACTAATAATTTTTTTTCTTACCTTGCTATAAGTTAGGTTATGGATTGTGGCGTTTTAACAAGAAGCAAAGCACAGTGCACAATGGCGAAACAAGGAGAAACGTCGGCTACTTCCGTTCCGGTTTCTTTTCCTTCTTCATCACCATCCGTTCCGGTATATAAATGGAATCTCACGTATGATGGGTCGACCAGTGTGAGGGACTTCATAGAAAGGATCGAGGAACTTGCTCAAGCAAGAAATGTATGTACCTCTTCACTTTTTTCGTCAGCTGTGGAGTTATTTGCAGGTGATGCGCTCTTGTGGTTTAGAGTGAATCGCTCGTCTTTCTCGTCCTGGGCGGATATTGTTGTCGCATTAAAGGATGAATATGAGCTTCTCGATCATGAAAGGCGACTGTTGGCTCAACTTCGATCTACTCTTCAATTGCAAAAAGAGAATATTAGTGCTTTCATAACTCGCATTCTTGTACTGAATAACCGTCTATCTACTAAATTATCTGAGGTAGAATTACTTGAAATTATGCAATGCAATATGTTACCTAGGTATATACAAAAATTATCTCTTTCAGTAATTCCTGACATTATTACGCTCAAGAAGCTTGGGAAGATGATTGAGCTGGCTGATAGCCGTTCGGGTGACAGGAATTCTCCGTGCACATCGCAACCTGGGAATAATAATGTTGCGAGGCGGAATGATAATTTAAATTCTGCGAATGCAAATTCCGATTTCAGGAGGAATCAACGTTATTCTAACAATGCTAATTTTAGAGATTCTAGGTATAACAATGTGAGGCGGAATGATAATTTAAATTCTGCGATTGCAAATCCCGATTTCAGGAGGAATCAACGTAATTCTCACAATGCTAATTTTAGAGATTCTGGAAATGTAAATCCCAATTTCAATAAAAATCGTTATGGTAACAATGATAAGCTTAGCCCGTCAAGGTCTCATTCCAGGAAGGTGCAATGTTTCCGCTGCGGCAGACCAGGGGTGAAGGCTCCAGCTTGCGGCTGTCGAGATCAGTCAAAAAACTGATTTCCCGGGAGATTTTATCAGCGGACGTCGGGACGCCGTCGTTTGCCGAGATTGCTTCCGGGGAATGGTCTTCCTGGCTCGAGGTTGTAAGAAAATTTTATGCTAATCTTAGAACTGCGAAGGAGGTGCGAGCGCCTGACAGGGACGGGCGTCCTTACATCTCTTTTCAAGTTAATCAGTTTGTGTGCTCCGGTCTGTTGGATTCAGGCTCACATGTTTCAATTCTGGGGAATAACTTTCACAAAAAATTTTTAGATTCAGGTTTTGAACTGTCTAAGTTAGATGTCAGTTTCTCTTTAGTATCTGCCACAGGGCATTCTGTATGTTGTTCGTACAAGATTTCGCTTCCGGTTTGTGTCAATGGGGTGGAAAAAGCTTTTAACTTTGTTGTCATGCCACAGATAAAAGCGAATATAATATTAGGCTGTGACTTCTGGAAGATATTTAATATTTGTCCAAAGATTTCTAAGTTCAAGAAACTCAAAACGTGACGCGTACGCGACGCCGTTTATCTCAGACATTCTTAACAGTTTGGGGGGAGCTCGCTACTTAACGACTTTGGATCTTAATGATGCATTTTTCCAGATTCCATTGGATGAGAGTTCTAAAGAAAAAACGGCTTTTACAATCCCCAAACGAGGATTATTTCATTTCGTTACCATGCCATTCGGTCTTCACGGGGCAAGCGCACGCATGATGAGATTAATGGATAAGGTGTTAGGGCCGGAATTCGACGGGAAAGTTTTCTGTTACCTAGATGATATTATTGTAATCAGTTCCTCTTTTGAAGAACACATTCATCTTTTAAGACAGGTTAAACAGAGATTGCAAGCCGCCGGTCTTACCATAAATGTTCAAAAATCGGTTTTCTGCAGGGATTCCTTGAAATACTTGGGTTATGTAATCGACAGCAAAGGGCTCCGTACAGATCCGGACAAAGTTAAAGCTATAGTTGAATTTCCCACTCCTACGACTCAAAAGAGTCTGCGCAGATTCATAGGTGTTCTTTCTTGGTATAAAAGGTTCATACTTAACTTTTCCATAATTGCGTCACCCTTATATAATCTCACGAAGAAGGAGTTCGCGGGGAAAAAGTTCAAATGGAATGAGCAGGCCGAGGCTGCTTTTCTTAAATTAAAGAACATCCTGGTGAACGCGCCAGTTCTTGCATGTCCGAACTTTGATAGACCGTTTACCATTAGTTGTGACGCGTCGAATATAGGCCTCGGGGCAGTTTTAACGCAGATGGATGATAATCAGATTGAACATCCTATTTCGTTTATTTCAAGAACGCTTTCAGCTCAGGAGAGAAATCACTCTACAACTGAAAGAGAGTTGAATGCCATGATTTTCGCGTTAGAAAAGTTTAGAGGATATATCGAAGGCTCTCCCATTCCGGTAAAAGTTATCACGGATCACTATAGTCTTAAATGGCTTACGAAACTAAAGTCGCCGTCAGGAAGGCTGGCCCGCTGGGCAGTCAGACTGCAACAGTTCAATTTTGAGATTGTACATAGAAATGGCAAAGACAATGTCATTCCTGATGCTTTATCCCGTGACCCCTTACTTGTAGAATCCTTAGATCAGAACTTTGTAACTTCTGATGAGTGGTATGTCAAATTGAGGGATAAAATCGTAACATATCCCGAGAAGTATCCGGTATGGAAGGTTTTTAATGGCAAGATATTTAAACACATTCAAAGTATGGAAGCGCTTCACAGGTCTTATGACTGGAAGGAAGTACTCCCTAAAGAGTTCAGAATTAGTGTCATAAAAGAGCACCATATTCCGCCGGTTTGCGCTCACTTCGGCATTTTAAAAACATTAAACAGGATCAGACATAAGTATTATTGGCCCAAGATGGCGGCTGATGTTAAATCGTTCATAGCCAAATGTCAAACTTGTTTAGGTTACAAAAGCTCGAATTTGTTACCTCCAGGTCTTATGGGAGATCCCAAATTGGTTCAGCGTCCTTGGCAGATGATAGCGACAGATTTACTTGGCCCATATCCTAGTTCCTACAAGAAAGGATATACTTATTTGTTGGTAGTGTCAGATTTCTTTTCGAAATTTACAAGACTTTTCCCACTCAGGAAAGCTACGGGTAGTAATATTGCTTCGATTCTGGAGAATGACATCTTCTACAAATTTGGTGTTCCGGATACTATAGTTTTGGACAATGGACCTCAGTACATTTCTCGTGACATAAAGGCGTTGGCCAGCAAATTTCACATTCGTCACCTGTTCTACAACTGTAGATATCACCCGCAAAATAATCCTGTTGAACGAGTAAATAAGGTTTTAGTTTCTGCTCTTGCTTCATACGTTGGCTCTGATCACCGAACTTGGGCGAACTTTATTCCTGAAATTGAATTAGCTATCAACACTGCGGTTCATGAGGTCACAGGGTATACTCCGTTTTTCCTCAACTTTGGTAGGGAAATAATTATTTCAGGGAAGGACTATTTGGGGGTGGATTTCAATGAAGATGAAATTAAATTTTCAGAACGTGACTCTTGGGCTCATGATTTACAGGAATTGAACGACATTTTTTCGCAGGTACGCACGTCCCTGAGACAGTCCTACGAACGCAACAAACGTCAATATGACCTGCGTCGCAGGGATGTTCAATACAACCTCGGGGACATAGTCTGGAGGCGGTCGTTTGTCCTGTCTGATGCTAGTAAACATTTCTCTGCAAAATTGGCCCCTAAATTCATTAGGAGTAAGGTGATTAAGAAGATTTCCCCTGTTGCCTATGAATTGGCAGACATGAATGGGAAAAAGCTGGGAGTTTTCCATGTGAAGGATATTCTCAAGTCTGAACACTCCGGTTGATCTACGGGATAATTTTTCTTTTAAAATGTGAAGGCGAATCTACAAAAGAGTTTGCTTTCTGCTGTTTACAATAATATTAGTTTTTTTGCATGCTTCTGCCACCGTTGCCATGCAAATTTTATTGTTCCTTCTTTGTGATGACACGACATAACACTTGTGTCTTCACATTGATTGGTTTTGTTATTTGTTGGGGTTGTGTTTGTCTGTGTGTCCCTTTGTTGGGTTTTGTTTATGAAAAATTTAACGCGCGAAGATGACTTTTTCTTATCTTCGGGCATTGAATTGTGGATCTTGTTTATTTATATTAAGAATGTAGTACGTAACGGATATATATTCACTTCCTGGTTTAGGAAGATGGTTTATCTCAACTCCCTGGTCATAAACCATGTTTTAAATTATGCATCTGGTGCGTAATAAGGATTGTTCTGTTGTATTTATTGTAGCTTGCTTTTTATTAAAACATTTTACACTCACACTTGTTTAAAAACTAAAAATGTAGTGCGTAGACACTCTAAATTATTAATATTGGTATTTGCTATTTAACAACTTCACCCTTTCGGAAAATTGGCTGTGCGGTTTACACAGGCGAGAGTTTCAGAAACTAATAATTATCTATTTTGGATTTTAGGAAATCCACAGGCTATGTCAGTTTTCCGGTAGCGTGATTTTACATGTCATTTTATATATACGTGTTTTTTTTCACAAGTGATCATTTTATATGTGATAAATAATAATTGATACTACTTTGTCTTATATTACCATATAATTTTGCATGTGTTTTAAGTATATTCAATACATCAATTTTTTTGTTGTTATTTATAATGATTTTCCCACTAGTTGGAGACTGTGATTTTTCTATATAAGCATTTGGAATTTTTCCTACATGAATTAAATGTTTTCCATTCGTACATAATTAATTTTGAATGTGATTGGCGATAAGCCTTGGTTTTAATGTTACAATCAGTTTTAGTGTTCCATTTTGAGCTTTCGGGACCTGCCTCTGAGCTCAAGGCACGTCTCCAGACCTCTTGATGCAATATTAAAAATTCTGGTTACCTTGGACATTTTGTTTAATTTTGGTAGCAACTTTTATTTATTTAATTTTCTCAATGGTTTGGATCTCGGGTTACCCATTTCTGGGTCAATAGATGGCAGTGCCTTAGTCAACAAACTTTGACAATCATAATGATATTCATGATGTCATTCTGGTTTACCTTTTAATATTGAATTTTTTTTTTTTTTCTTATCTATATTATGTAGCTTTCATATATTGCCTGTTAGGTATTATATAATTGTTTTGGGGCGTCTAGGCTTTTAATTATCTTTGGATAACAGATGTTTATTCGGGTTTAGCTTTGGATTTTATTTCTATTTTAAGTAAACTTTTAAGTTCAGATCTACATTAAGTAACATTCAGTATCTCAGTGACCCACTATGTAAGTTGTAGTTTAGCTGTTAGTGTCTCACACGTATATTCCTCTACGTTCTTCAATCAAGATTCTTCTACTCTACGATCAACAATCTTCTCCACTACGTGGTTACTGTAACGAAACATTACTTGGCGGGAGAAACATCTTAAGTTTCCACATGGACCTTGGACATCATTGCTACCTATGCGGATGCTGTTCTGCAATATTACTTGGCAGGAGGAACATCTCTAAAGTTTTCCACAAGGACCTTGGACATCATTGCTACTCATGCGGTTGCTGTTCTGCAATATTACTTGGCAGGAGGAACATCTCTAAAGTTTTCCACATGGACCTTGGACATCATCGCCACCTATGCGGATGCTGTTCTATAACATTACTTGGTGGGAGGAACATCTCAAGTTCTCCTCATGGACCTCGGTCTTTTCCCCACTGGACACTTCATCATCCTTACAAGATTGCTGATGAGGCGCATTAACACTCTGGTTCCTGAAGATGCTTCTAGGATTTTCTACACTTCCGTTCTTTACAACGCTTTCGGGCTATAATCCACAATTATGTGCATCGAAGTGTGCAGAAGTCAAATTGTGAGGCCGTTCGCTGAAGTCTTTCCTGAATCTGTTCTCCAGCAACGTCACCTTGGAGGAACAGCATTTCCAGTAACATCCGGGGCCTGGTCTTCTTCCTTGCCGCCTGCAGTCAATTGAACCAGTTCATCACTTGGTCTGCGAGTACGTTTTTTCTTCCCCGAGCGCCGGGAGGCTTTAGGAAATTTTCCCTGGGAAAATTTCGGATTCGTGGGGGGATATTGTAGCAGGTAGCTACTGAATGGTTCCGCATTGTGGTAACTACGCATGTTTCCTGACGGTGGTACGCCTGAGTTTCGGGGTTCGATAGTTTGAGGGATTTCCGCAACCGTCAGTTGGCGTGGAGAGCCGGTGTTGTGAGGTGGGTCGTGCCCTACGCACGCAGCTGGGTGGTTTCTGGAAACTTCGATTACGCGTGAGACAAATGAATATAATTATAGTTTAGATTATGGTCACTGGTTTTTAAAATATGTCAGGATGTTTTCCCTGGCTGGCGCCCTATTGATTAAATTCTCCATGGCTTTGATGGCATAGATTACCTGCAGTTTGCTATTTAAATGTTTAACCTCTATCAGGATCCTGCCTGACACGCTCTGAGATTTATGGTTCTTGCTCTACCTGTTTCTTGCTTATCAATAAATGTCATTCTTTTCAACAGCAGACTTATTATTTATTTGATTAATGTCGAATTGGTACCTTCATGCCAGTGTGTGTTGTAGGTAGATTCTACTCTTATCATATCACGTACGCTAAGAGGTTACAAAATTATCCGTCGTTAATGAATACTTTAAATATTCCAACATTAGAAAACCGACGAAAAATAAACGACCTAACTTTTTTATTAAAATTATTAAACTCTAAATTCGACAGTTGTGAACTCCTGCAATTAATAAATCTACATGTACCTACACGAACAACTAGACAAACATTGACATTTTATATACGTACATCTCATTCGAACTATGATTTACATTCTCCAATACAACGTTTGCATAGTCTTGGTAACAAATACTTAAACAATCTGGATGTATTTGACAATAATTTGAACTTAGCAAACTTCAAACGCCATATGTGCCAACTATTTATTTCTACCTATCCCGTAAACTAATGAGAACAACAATTTTAAAAATTACCTACTTTATGTCAACTACTATATTTTATGGACTATATTTTGTTTCTTATATTTTATGTTACCTGTATTTTGTTAACGCTTATATTTTATGTAACCTATATTTTGTTTTTAACAAATATTATGTTACTTGTATTGTGTATTGTATTTTGTAAACCCATTCTTTTCACTGTAATTAAAAAAATGTACTGCATTCTATGTAAAAGCCCTATGGGCGTTTAAATAAATAAATAAATAAATAAATAAAATATTTTCGATCGAGTTTCGCTTATATTGTCTTCATTTATTTAAATTTAACTAATGATTTTTGAACCGATTGAACATGATTTACATTTGTGTTACAGGAAAGTCTCCAGGCTGTGATTCCATACCTTATAATAGATTCAGCTAGTAATAAATAAATTAGAATTTTAATTTATATAATCTGCAAACAATAGATCTGAGTGGTTCACTAACTTTATTTATTTGTGAATCCCATTTGAAAAAACAGTCAATAATAACACCTAAATAAACTTTTTTTTTTAACCAGTTCAATATTTTCACTTGTGCACAATGTAGAGATACCGACGTGTAAGCAATCTGAAGTGTGTGTTTTAATTTCAGATGTAATAATATTTGCCTTGGCATTGGGTGATCTAATATGTATCATTTTTTTTTTTTGCGTTTATAATTAAACCAGAGTCATGAGACCATTTCAAAAGTTCAATGTAATCTTCTTGTAAGAGTTTAATACATAATTGCAGATCACTGCATGAAAAATTACCAATGAGGTATCATCCGCGTACACGAAGTGTTTTACATGTTTAAAAATGTACTTAATAAAAGATACATAAATGATATAGTATATATATTGATTGGTGTTTTTATTTTAATTTATTTATTACGATCATAAAGGTACTTAAATTAACTTGATAATATATATTTTAAATTGGTTCCATGACAGTTGATCCGGCGACATTTGGTCCGGCGACAGTTGGTCCGGTGACATTTGATCCGGCCGACATTTGATCCGGCGGACATTTGATCCGGCAACAATTGATCCGGCCTGATCCTTTAGAAGATTTTTTCTTCAAGTAAGTATGTAAAGAGGATACACGGCCGTACAACCAAAGTCGATGTACTTATATCTGAAGGCATCTTGAGTGAAAATCCGCTGTAAATATATTTTTACTAACAATAATTTCGACTCTCCGAAGAAGCATGCGGCAATTCAAAATACAACATACTTATACGTGTAGTCAGTTTAACGAAAAAACCGTAAAAGATTCCTACTTGCGTATAACTTTTTTATCTGAAAATTACACTAGAGTCCCAACTGCTCTCAGCGTCTCGAGCCAGTGAGTGCCAATGGCATCCCCAATTTTGGTATGGTGTGATACTGAAGGTAGTGGGGAGGGGAAGGAGATGTGGAAAACGTACCTGGCTATTCAGATCTAGTCACGTCATTTCAAGTAATCCGACTAAACCTACATATACTTTACACCAGCGAACAAATTACAAAAATCATATGATTTAAATTTTTTTATATTTCTATTTTTTAGAACTTTTATCAAAACACAAGACTCCCAACTGCTCCCAACCGTCTGGAAGTCAGTGAGACTATGGTATTTCTAATTTTGATATGTCGGGTCACCACATAAAATATAGGAGTTGAGATAAAGTAGGTAATATTAGAATTGTTGTTCACTTTAGCTTATGGGATAGGTAGAAATAAATAGTTGGCACATATGGCGTTTGAAGTTTGCTAAGTTCAAATTGTTGTCAAATACATCCATATTGTTTAAGTATTTGTTACCAAGACTATGTAAACGTTGTATTGGAGAATGTAAATCATAGTTCGAATGAGATGTACGTATATAAAATGTCAATGTTTGTCTAGTTGTTCGTGCAGGTACATGCGGCTTTATTAATTGCAGGAGTTCACAACTGTCGAATTTAGAGTTTAATAATTTTAATAAAAAGGTTAGGTCGTTTATTTTTCGTCTGTTTTCTAATGTTGGAATATTAAATGTATTCATTAACGACGGTTAATTTATGTGCTCTAAAGGGATTTTAAGTTTAAAATTTACAAAATTTTCTTTGAATTCTTTCAATAGTATGAATATGAATTTTGTAGAAGGGCGACCAGGCTATGGAGTTATATTCTATTAGACTTCTAACAAGGGATGTGTACAATAGTTTAATGATAATATAGTACTTATATGTAATATAGTACTTATAGAACCAATCTTATAAGATAAATTCTATAAAATAAACTCGCAGGTCATCATAATTTTAATAAACATTCCAGGTTTTGAATGGTTTGGTTGGCAAAGCAGGGTTTGTGTAATTATTCTAATACATTTATATCCATGTTCTGCTGTTATAAATACAGGTACAAACTTGTCAATAATGCATTCACTTAACATGCCTCGTACTGAACACGGGTTTGGGAAGGGAATTGGCGTTACAAACCCGTGCACAGTATGATGCCGCTTGCTTTCTACTGGACACGGGTTTGGTGGATAAATGGCGTTACAAACCCGTTTTGATTTCGAGGCATGGTTGCCTCGTATTGAACACGGAAAAGTAAATACGCTACCGGGTTCATGGAGTGAGGTTTGCATGGTGGGCCTCATCGGGAGAGAATGGTTGAGGGAGACCTTTTGACCTCTCCAGCTGGACTCTCTCGGAACATCGCAGTGGGAGGGATGGATTTAGACTTCCGTCTTTCCTGGAGACACTGATCCCTAGAATGCCACCCATAAAAAATTCAGCTTTAAGGGGCGGAAAAAAGGGGATGAGGTGGTTTTTTTAATCTCTAGCAGACAGTCGCCTTTCTCTTGTGTGCAAAATTTCATTAATCTCCGAATAAATATGTAGGTCTCTTCTTTATGTATACATAGTAAGTTAAGGGAAGTACTTGACTTACTTTAACCAGTGATTACTGATATTATTTTGAGCACAAAATGTAAATGAGATTTTGGTCTGAAAAACTGAAAACTGTAATTGTTTCATTCGCGATATCATGCACCTGACACAATATATATGCCTCCTAATAATATTATTTTACAACCAACGTATACACCATTTTTTTAAATTCGGGAGGCGGGTATGGGTACCGCCGCCCCGGGAACCATTCACTAGATAACCAACACCTTTACCATAGCTCACACCAAAGATATTGTAATATAATAGATGTGCTAGGTATATAAGGTGTTTTTACTAGGTGGGACTTCGCTTCCGAGTATCGCCGATATTGTTTACCTAACGAATAAACTAAAATGAATGAATAAACTAAACGAACGTTTTATTACATTTAAGAAATATACATTTAAGAAATATCCTAAGTCATTCAAATATTAAAATGGTTTACTTTGCTTTTGTGCAGTCAGTACTGCAGTACGGCATTATCGCATGGGGAAGCATCTATAAGAATAATCTTTATCCGATAGTAACGACACAAAAAATGATCATCAAAGTTATTATTAAAAAACCAAAAATTTTCCCAACCATCGAACTTTTTGAAAAATTTAAGGTCCTACCGGTTTCAAAACTATTTCAAAAAAGCGCTATTTTAACAGTTTTTAAAGAATCTGAAGTGTCCTCAACACGAAGTATAAGACCTAGAACATCTGGGAACTTATATGTACCTAACACGACAGCTGCACAACACCATTATGAATACGTAGGCCCAAAGCTATATAACGAATTACCCAATGCAATAAAAAGTGAGAAAAACTATCTTGAATTTAAAAAAAAACTCGCGTTGTATTTATACAGATAAGCAACAGATTATCTTATTTGTATCGATGATTTTCAGATACAATCTGTTTCCAATATTCTGCTGATATTATATTTCTATAATAATATGTATTTTTCTAATTTTACAATTTTTTGTAATATCTTACAGTATTTTATTTTCATTTTTGTAACAAATTATCTATAAGCAGTTCTAAATATAAGTATGCACATAGACTAGCTCCCCAATTAGACCCGAGAATATTTCTCTACTGATTGGGTAACCATAAAAACTGATAATGTACCATAAAACTGATAATGTAACATTATTATTGTAAAAAAAAAAATAAAAATTAGTATAACGTTCATTTAGATGAACGAATTTTTTCCGTATTCAAACTATATTGTTTACCAATACTAATGTTCACTTTCAAAAAATCAACGAAACGAACAAATTCTTTTCGTATGCAAACTACTCCGGTTAGGTAGTAGTCCGCCGACATCATAGCATACATCTTTTGTATTTGAATATCTTTGGGTCACCCCAAGTGGTTTGCTATGTTTGGTGACGTATTTATACTTGACCGGGTTCAGGTTGGTCCAGGTTTTGATGGCGGGAAACTGCCCACTGATCGGGAGAGGCCAAATGAGGGAGACCTTTGACATCCAACTTTTAAGTCGGACTCTCACGACCACAACGCTTTGCGTCGCAATGGAGGGATGGATTCATACGTCACTCCACCCTGACCTCCAGATTACCTACCCACCCCGTCATTTCTGTTTCCTTCCCAGAACTTCCTCTCTTTCTTTCCATTTAAAAGACATCGTCCGCACAGCGTCCCGAAAGATGGCATAGGCCCTAATGAAAAATATTTTCCTCACGGCCACCTCTGTGGAGTTAATGTTAATAAAACGCTGGTTGTCCCTCTTCCGCTAGTGATAATAAGTATACGTAAACAAGACAAAAGGCTGCTCCTCGCATTTTGTGTTGTTTACGTATTTTTTATTGCAGCCAACTCTCTCTGCGTTACCTATAACGCAATCCAAAACGCTGGCTAAAGAAGGAGGTAGCGCAACACGGCATAATACCCCAAAAAAACAATCACAATAAACTCAAATCATCTCAGTTGATATTTCTTCATAAAACTTAACCATATCAGATAACAGATTGATTTCACTCCCATCAAAGTAATTCAATATTTCGATGAACCCCTTAAAAATGTTTAATTCAATTATAATCAAAAGATTAAACGGACGGTTTCTAGCAGAGCTTAAAATAACGTGATTATACAACTTCTGGATTGATTTCCCACCCCTCTGGAGAAGGGGTGGGAAGAATAAAGAATAAAGAAAAGTTTCACCTCTCAAAGAAAACTCCTTCAAGAAGATCTCATTAAGCGACAAGAAATACCTACCTTTGTGATAACACGAAATCCTCACAATTATTTTATATAGCCCATTTACCACTGTCTATTATTGTTATATTCCAAGCATTATGTGTGGAAAATTCATTAAAATCTCCCAAAACTTAGCCATATTATCTAAAAGTTGTCTGTGAACGTGAACGTTGGTTTTTGTGTCCTGAGTGAGCCAAAGATAACGGTTTTTTTTTTAAGTAAAACTTCACGCACGCTCGACTTGGGGGGTAAGCTGGTGAATGCGATACAAAAAGTAGTGATGTGTTACAAAAAGTGTTAATGTGTTACGAAAAGTGTAATTTTACGATAAGTGTGATGTTACGAAAAGTGTGATGCGAACGGTAATCGATGCGAACGGTGATTGATGGCGAGGCGAACGGTCGGGCCTTTACGCACGCTTAACTTGGGGAGTGATAAGGATAAAGATAAGGGTGGTCATCCCAAGGTCGTAGGTCTCCCCAAGGTCGTAGGTCACCCCAAGGTCGTAGGTCACCCCACGGTCGTAGGTTACCTTAGGGTCATTGGTCACCCCATGGTCATATATCACCCCAATGTCATGTGAAGTTTTACTTCAGTCGTGTGATCTAAAGCACACTCGTTTTTTGTTGATCTTTTTTAAATTTATTTATTTGATTCATACATGACCTATACCTGTGGGGGGGTATTATAGTACACACGTGTATATAAAACAGTGGTTGTTAAAGTTAAAAAATATATCACTTTTGAAAGTATTGAAAATACATAGTTTCAAGGGTCTCACGATGGCGCTACAGTCCATATCGAACCTTGGCTTCCCGCAGTATGTCCTCAGCGGCTGACTTTCAGTTTGTTATCTGGAGAAGCTGTGCTGCCTCCCCTCTTACCTCGTCTTCCCACCTCAGTCTGGGTCTTCCCACTTTTCTACTTCCACCTCCTTCCACGTCCAGTCATAATTCTTTTTGGGACGCATGTATCCGGCATTCTCTGTACATTCTCAGCCCATCTCAACCTGAGGAGAATCTGGTACGGACAACAGGAAAATCACATTCAATGGGCAGGAGCTTCTTCAAGACCTTTATTCCTTAAGAGCGGAGTCAGGCAAGGGGGAAATATGTCTCCAACTCTATTTAATGTGTACATTAATGACCTCTTACAAGAGTTGAACGATACACGAATCGGTTGTCATATCTGCGGACAAGGAAGTGACAACATTAATTACGCCGATGACATGGTGCTGCTTGCACCTTCGATTAAAGCGATGAGACGACTTGTGTAAATATGCGAAGAGTACGCAAACTCTCATAACCTGTTGTACAATTCTAAAGAGTCAGTCATCGTCGCTTTCAAACACAATAAGGAGCCATCACATATTCCTCCAATATATCTAGAAGGAAATGAACTGCTTGTGGCCTCACAGGTTAAGTATCTGGGACATATCCTAACCGAAGACATGAAGGATATAGAAGATATAGAACGTCAAAGAAGAGCAATTAATATACCGGCCTGAATGCTCTCAAGACGGTTCTACCACTGTAGCGAAGATGTCAGAAAATTACTATTCAAGACATACTGTACTGCCCTGTACACGTCTGAACTGTGGACACAATACCCAGCAGCGCAATGGGACAAACTGAGGGTGTGCTAATACCTATAACTGTAATAATGCATACAGGCAACTTATGCAACTACCGAGGTTCTGCAGTGCCTCCACGATGTTCACCGATGGGAGGGTGCACTCATTCCCAGCCTTACTTCGCCACCGACTAGCCAGCTTCTGGAGCAGGATACGGACTTCAACCAATATCATTGTCGTGGCTGCATCCGAGTGGCTCAGTTCCCCATTAAATGAGCGATGGATGCAGATTATGAGGCGACCTCCATGATGGACGATCCCAAAATGTCTTTTTATCTTTTTATTTTTAATTCTGTCTACTTATTATTTATTTTAATTTTATGCTTATTTTTTGTTATTTGTGTGATGAATTTTGTTTTCATTTTATGTTTTAATTAGGTACCTACCTAATATTTAAACATTTTTTTCTTTCTTTTATAGTTGTTTATGTAATATGGCAGACTGGGATTGCACTACCCTCCCAGTCCTGCTGGGATAAAAACTTAAATAAATAAATAAATAATGGCTGAGATGCTAGGGGCCTGACATTTATCATACAGTTTTTTGTTTCAAGGATAATGTGAATGTCAATGCGCTGATGGTTTTGCTTTTTTTGTTCTTAAACATATAATGCTGCAGCTTACACACTAAATAACAAAAAGCGAAAATGAGACAAACGGTGAACGTACGTCTGCACCCCCCCCCCCCAAAGGAAACATACAATCATTATCATACATCTCCTTCAAAAGTAATAAGAAAATGAAACGCAATTCCCGTCGCCGTGGCTGAGCCATAATACGATATATCTATTTGATATGAAAGGAAAAAAATAGTGCTTTGGAGGAAACGGTCACACGTATTTTGTGCGTCTCATATTTTGTCTCACCATTATTTAATGTGAGAATGGTTGCAATGTCAAAAAGGTGGAAAGATTTAGATACCTCGGCAGTATTCTCACGGAGACTCTTGACCAAGATGTAGAGGTTAGGTGCAGAATTGAAGCAGCAAGAACTGCGTTCATTAAAATGTAATCCCTCTTCTGCAATGATAATATCAGTTTAAAACTAAGGCAGAGAATGCTAAAATGTTATGTGTGGTCGGTCTTGCTGTATGGATGTTAAAAATGGACCTTGAAAGTAAATAACATGAACAGGTTAGTTTGAAATGTGGATCGACGTGATCACCAACACAGAAATTCTCAGGCGGGCTAGAGCAGATAGACAACTACTTACATTAATAAAAATCAGAAAAATTTCATATCTGGGTCATATGCTTCTCCCCTTGAAGTATATGACCCATATACCTATTGGGTCATATACTTCAAGGAGAGAAGTATATGTTGCTCCATTTAATATTGAAAGGCAAGATAGAGGGTCGCCGAGGGCCTGGTAGGAGACAAATGTCTTGGCTGCGAAATTTACGAGAATGGACCGGAATAAGAAGTGTGGAGGAGCTATTCCTGGCAGCGCAAGACAGAGAGACATTTTCAAGAGTGATCGCCAACGTCGGGGGGACTTGATAGGGCACACAAAGAAAAATTATTATTTAATGTGTAAGAAAGAGCTGCAGCATTATTGCGATAAGGTACATATGTTAATTACCTTTTTTTGCAGTCACGGTACCGTAAACGTGGATTGTCACGATAATAATAAAAGCGCCCATTACTGTATCAATAATATGGTGGGTAGAAATAGGATTAAACCCATTCAAAGTTTCAAAGTCAAAATTTCCTTGCGGGCAATCATTACCTAGTTTGCCCCTATATGTATTATTATTTTGATTGTTTGCTGAACGTATCTCGTTATAAGTTAGTTGGAATTTGTTGATTTGGGACAATGCAGCGAGGAGGAACAATGAATTAAGTTGGCAATGGTCTTGACAAAGTCTTATCATCTTGAAGGCAACTTTATTCATAAGCCGTGGACTGTGTAGTGTGTAGGTGTACTGAACTTCACTCATAATATTGTTCAAGTCGAGAATTCCGGGAAAAAGTTTAATGGAGATATATCTAATCTTATGGGTACGTTTTATTTTATTTTTTATATTTAACCACTCTGACCCCTAAACGTGTTTACACGACAATATAATAATACCAGTCAAGTAAAATAAGCATGTTTTCAAGCTAACGCGTGTGTTCCCATAGAAATCGTTATAACTCCGTTATTGTTCTAGCGACAACCCTAAAACAAAAATTCGAAGATCCATTGGAGGTTATCCACCACTTATCCACCATGTTATAAGTAACAGATGGTTACTCCTTCAAGGTTCTCGCAAGGACTCTAATTTTTTTGAATGAACGAATCTACATTTAATATTGAACGAATCTAGACCTCCAGTATCCCTGCATACGTTGTTAGTAAGCAGTATACAAGTGCTTAGCAGGAAATCAAGATACAATAAGTGTCAGTATGACTATAGACAAGATTGGTGATAGTCCACGAGGAGGCAAGCGCTGGGTGATTGTATCCAGCGTATCCCGCAAGCACCTGTAGGGAGGAAGACACAGTACACAAATAATAAAAGTATAGAGCTGAAAAACGGGTGGGATTCCTCTCCAATCGATTGGCAGTCCCAGCAAGAATGCGCATGACGTTCGATCTAGCCGTTAACTACACTCCGCTTCCTCGGTGGTGCCTAAAAGAAAAGTAAATGGGAGATTGAGGGGAAATGCCTGACGATTTTAAGAAATTCGGCGTCGAGAAACCGGAGGCAGGGCGAAGGAGAGTCGAGGTCGCCCGACCAAACCTCAAGCCTGCACATGTTGCTGGGGGTGGCGCAAATGCTTTTAGAGGGCACCGTGCCGTCCTCGAAGATTCGAAGATCCACTGGAGGCAGCCCACCACTTTCCCACGGCGTTCTAAGGTAACAGATGGTGTCCTCCTTCACCGTACACGTCAGGACTCTAATTTTTTTTATTTATAAAGAAGCTATTCTTTTTATTAAAATGACTCTAGACCTCCAATGTCCGGGCATACATTGTTAGCAGGCAGTATGCGAGTGCGTACATGGTGTTAGTTATTTATTTCACAGTATCACGTCTCATCTCCGCCACTGGATATAGCTGAAAACAAAGTTTATTAATAGAAAAGAGGAAAAGTTACTAAAAAAAAATACATATTATGATGAGATTGTACGACTTAACCAAAGCAACTGATTGCAGTCGTCCGGCAGTCCCGCCGAGGATAAGCGGAGCCATCAGTCCAGTCGCAAGCGGGGCTCGGTGTCCGCGCCCCTAAGCCGGCTTCCCGGTATGACCTCGAAGAAAGTGTTGGAATTAAAGAGAGAAAGACCTGAAGACCCTAGGGATAAAAGTGAGCATCGGGTCACCGGAGGCAGGGCGGAAGGGCACCGGTCCACAACGGTTGGTCTTCAGGCCCGCTCATGGCGACGGGGGAGGCGCGGGCGGGTTATGCAACCGCTGCCTTGGGAGTCCTCAGTTGATGCACGGTCATAGGTCTAGTCCACCCCCTTGATGGGGTGTAAGACAATACAAAATGATTAAATGGTAGTTCCGTTCCGGCTCCTTACGATCCGGCTCCTTACTTATGCAAGTCCAGACACGCAAAACTTGATTGAAATATATCTTAGATTTAGAAAAAAAGAATAAAATTATAGTAGCAAGTGTAGTATATACGGGTAAGGTTATTAATAATATCAAGTTAAGAGAGAGAAAACAATGATTAAAAAGCAAGAAATAGAGACAAATTTTAGATGTTAAAGAGGCTGTTGAAGGTGGTACCTAAGAAAGCATGATACATAAATACATGAATAAACAGTTTCAGTGCAAAATAATAAAAATCCGGGCAATAGTAGTAGTAGAAGTAATAAAAGGGTGACCATGGATTCCAGGAGCAATTACACCTGGATCCCAAACACACAATGAAGTTAAATTTAATCATCGACTCTAAGTTCAGGCCATCTCTCAACCCAGATCCTTGTAAATTTCCTCAGGCATTCGAGATTCTCCTTGTTCGACACTAATAAAGTTCGAGATTAAATCAATCTTCACATCTCTATTTAAAGTTTTCCATAGAAATACATAAAAAAGACTTATTTTGTAGAAAAAGTTTTCACCCGCCAAATTGCCTACGCATCGTTAGACATTGTTAATTGTTTATTGAATATTCTTGTATGAAATGGTAAAAAAGTGAAGTGACAAAATTGTTTTTTATACATTTCTTCTTCCTTGCGCTGTCCCAACTCATTGCCTAGGTAGGCTGTTGGGGTCGGCTCTTCTCGTTCTCAGGTTGTAATATCTTCTGTTCTGGGTATCGCCTTCATCCAGGCCGTTTCTCTGAACAATTTTGGAACATTGAGTCATCCAGGAGTTTTTTATACATTTGTACAATAGAATTAGTTTTTTACGTAATTTGTGATTCATGTACCGTTTTCACATAAACGTCAAATGAGTCATTTTTATATTTTTTTTATGTTTGCATTCAAAATTTTATTATTTACATATGTTAATATAAATTTTCAAAAACAGTTTTTAGTATTCGGCTACGTTCAAAAATGTTTCATTTATAGAGCTTTGATTGCGGAGTGGAAATAAAACAAATGTTTTATAAATCTGGCAGTTGTTTAAGACAAAAAAACTTGCATAATGGCAAAATACCGGAGTGGTTAAAACAGATCCACCTTCAAGTGTTCTAATATAAATATTAGTACATTTTTACATTTAAACTTACACTTCTATTATTTATTAGATTTTTCTTACATTAGCTCCAAAAAGCAGACCCTGAAGAAAAAAAAATTACCTCAGGACCTACGTCATCATTGGGGATGCTGTATCAAGTGTCTTTTTAAGGAAAGGAAGGAGTGAAAATTCGGAGAAGGAAAAGGGTATGAGGGGTGGGAAGGAATTCGGGGGTCGGTGGGTCCAGGAGCGATGGACGTATGATTCCATTCCTCCCACTGCGGTGCAAGACGGTGCGCGATGGGTCGAAAAAGTCCAATTAGAGAGATCTAGGTTAGGTATCCCTCAACCAGGCTCTCCCGTTCCGGCCCGCCATGAAATGGGTGGCCAAATGCATTCGCTCACCCCATAAACCCGGACACCCCTGCTAAGTCACTAAACATAGCAAACCACTTGGGGTGTCCTATGGCAGAGGTGTTGGTTATCCAATAAATGGTTCCCGGAGTGGCGGTGCCTACCCATACCCTGCTCCCAAACTGTACATAAATTTTCCATTTTTCTTAAAATTTTCTTAAATTAGGTAACTGAAGACCTCCGGAATCGAGGGGTAAGGTTCTCGACTAACGATCCTATTAATTTTTATTATTTTACAATTAAATCATTTAAAAATAATACAAAGTATATTTGCGGCACGTTCCAGAGTGAAAGATAGCCTTAGTGGAAGCTAGTGTAAGACCACCATTCAGAATTGAGACGTTGCTCAAAATTAACTCAATAATTAATACAGCTGGTGGTTTGCAGGTGGAAAAATTTAGTAAGCAGTAATTGATAAATGAAACACTAGTATATATATTGAATTATTTTGCGGATAGGAGAAAAGCCGACGTAGCTCGGTGTTTAAGAGCAGTTGACCGAATTTCAGAAGGACGCGGGTTCGAGTCCCGACGGCGGTATGTATCTTTTCTCGGGAGATTTTTTCAATGTAGATGAGTGTTTCAGGCAAATAATTATTACTTATAAAAATTAATTCCTTTTTACTCCACCAGAGTTCACAGATATGCGTTACAAGCTGTCAAATCGGAAACAACACATTTCACAGAACTACTAGGTACTCTATTTCGTGGTGCTTAGAGGAGCATAAATGTTAAAATTATATTATTTTCTTATAATTATGTCATTTTCTACGTTACCTTAAGCCTTTGAACCCGTTAATTACTTAATCCCGTACCCAAGATAGCACTTGACGCTACCCAGCTTGTGTCATTAATACCTCCGTAAGCTTTATAGTACACCAGCATTAATTTATTGTTAAGTTCATTCTATTAAATTTATTTATTGTATATTTTAATCCCATGAAATAATTCTAGGGGTTTATGCTGTAAGTACCTGTCATTTTAGAAAATTTGATTTAGTTACCAGGAAGTACTCTAAAACATCCCTTTTTTTGATTGATATGAATACATTTTTCAAGTGTTCTTATGGCTTATCTAATGTAAAATTCAAAAAATTATTTCAGTGTTTTTTACGCCAATAAATCGATAAAAAAATCTTCATTCCTAAGTAACACCTCTGCCGTAGGCCACCGCAAGTGGTTCGCTACGTTTGGTGACTAAGCAGGGGTTCGTGGGGTGTGGTTTATTTGCGTTTTGACGGCGGATGCGTCTGCCGGATCGGGAGTGAATGGTTAAGAGAGTTCCTTTGTCTTTTCCAGCTATACTCTCTCGGAGCATCGCCTTGCACTGCAGTGGGAGGGATGGATTCATAAGTCCATCACTCCTGGACACACTGATCCCCAGATTCCTACCCATCCCTCATACCCTTTTCCTTCCCAGAACTTCGACTCCTTCCTTTTCTAAAAAGACGACAGAGACCCTGAGGGGAATTATGTTCCTCAGGGCCTCTGACCTCCTGTGAGGAGTTAATGTAAAAAAAAATGTTACGTTGTTCAGCGACTGGGATTACTTGATGTATGTATGTTTAGGAATCTTGTGGTTCATCGAGGTTACAAGTTACTTAATTTACGTTATCATGCGGACGTACTTGACCAGTGATTCCTGGCATTATTTGGAGTAAAAAATGTAAATAAAATTATGGTCTCCGGTGACATTTTTGGTGTTTTTTTTTTATTTATTTTTTCTTCAAAAACATAAAAAGGTAGGTGTTGAACAGTTGGAGGCGCGGTTAGGGGTCGGTCGGTTACTCGGCTGAGTGACCAGTGACGACACGCAGAATTTTTTTTGAAGAAGAAAAAAAAATTTTAAAAAAAGTCATTAAAAAAGTTACGAGACCAAAATTTCATTTACATTTTTTACTTCTTTACTCCAAATAATGTCAGGAATCACTGGTTAAAGTAACTCAAGTACGTCCCTTAACACCTTGTATAGCTAGCTATCTATACTAACAACATTTGTTGAAGGACGTTGAAACAACGTACATAATCCTGTACACTACGCAATTTTTAGATTTGTAGGCGGTCCTGGTTTTTTGGTTTGATATTACTTCGCCTGTTATACTCGTATTTACTAAACATTGGCCAATTCCCTCGAGTTTACCTTTGACACAGACACTTCTAGCAATAAGTCCTATATTTATATATTCCATTTCGCAATTGTCCAATAAAATAAATTTTAAAGATAGAGAAATGCTGCAGGTATATAAGTCACGGGTAGTTAAATATTCAATAGGCGATTGTATTTTTTTCTTTTACATCACCGGTTCCGTTCCTGTTCACCGGTGAATATCTGCACCCCTCCAAAGGAAAAATACAATATATCTATCTTCTATTTTCTATCCATCTATCTATCTTCTATCTATATAAATAAAAATGATTTGCCAAAATGTATGTACGCGCATAACTTCCGAACGACTGTACCAAAACAGAGAATTTTCTTTATTTTGTTCGTTTTTGTAACGACAAGGTTTGTATAAAACCACTGGTGAGCTATGGCATTATTGTTTATTTATTGTTCTTATACGCCCGTAGGGGCTTTTACATAGATTATAAAATAATATTTAAGATATCGAGGATTACACATACATAGAATTTATATCAAACGTTATAAAAGTGAAAAAACTTAGAATATACAAGTAGTTTTTAAAGAAAAAACCACTTATATATTCTTGCTTAAAACTGTGAAATATTTTAAACAATGTAATATTTAACAATAACATAGAACAAAATATAATATAAAACATTACAATAACACATCAAATCGTTAAATATATTATACCCACGTTACAATAATTTGTAGGATTCCACAAAGTGTTGGTTTAAATTGCATTTTAGAATGTAAAGGGAATCAGCGAATACATCTACAATACCACCAAACTTGTTGCCTAAATCATGCATCCTATTGGTAAGTGAGTGTGATTGATAGTTGGTTGTGTATGTGTTGCAAAAGAATGTTATATTTTGTCTAGTATTCCTTGTCGGTACATGGAGTTTAATACTAGAAACGATGGCAGGGCTGTCAATTAGGTTGTTCATAACTCTGTACAATAAAATTAGGTCTGAAATAATTCTTCTGTCAGACAGCGTAATTAAATTATGAAATGTATGTAAAAAAAAATGCAATAGGTGGCACGCGAGCTGTTTGAAAACTATACCGGGACTGAATGTATGGAATGCGGGAGGGGGGGGGGGGGACTCGAATAGGGGGTTCGCGGGAGGGGGGTGGAGGGGAACCAGAGAGGGGGGAGGCTAACTCGAGAGGGGGGTTCACGAGACGGGGATAGGGGGGAGTAGAGTGGGGAGAGGGAAGATGGAGGAGGCGGAGTGGGTACGCGAGAGGGGAAGGAGACGCAGGAGAGGAAGTGGAACGGGACTACTGGGAAAAGACACTCAGGGAGAAACAATTTCTTTATTAAATGGCTTGCAATGCATGCCGGGTACCAGCTGGTAAATAAATAAATAAAATTCGCCAAAAATGACGAGACCGCTGGCATGACATCTTGGGATCTAGAGGAATTTTTCGTGCTTGGCGAGAAGTGTAACTACACTGGGACTACACGAGGTGAGGGCTACTAAAACGGAGTTGGGATAAGGACGTTACATTTTAAGGTCGTTCATCATTTACTTCGCTCGTTTTACTTGCCACAGTCGTAATAAAAAAGCAAACTCGTAAATAATGTAAACGCTTTAAAAATAAACTACACCAATGATCTATTTAAAACTTAGTCGCGCATCACGTTTCAGTTCGTACCAGAACACATGTGGATCACATTAGTATAAAGTACAAAACATATCTTAGTCATATTATTATGAGAGGCGGCGTAATATTTATAATTTATGCAAGGTCACCAGATAGATTTACGTATTTAACCTGGTGAGATGGGGGTTGGGTCAAGATTACCCGCGTTTTTTAAGTTTGCTTATAATTTTAAAACTATTTATGCGACGTTACCGTTTTTCTCAGTAGCTGGAGTTATTGAGTGCCTCGACAAAGTTTCTGGCGCGAAATCAGTCGGGAATTTATCCCAGGCAACGAAGACCAAAAAATACCAAATAGGGGAAATAGTTCATGTAGAAGCCAATTTTGGCACAGTTGTAGGGGAAGGTGTCCTTAACAAAATACTAAAAGTACTTGTGGGTGGGGGTGGAGCTAAGGGGGAGGGGGGGTTTAAAGGTCCCTTTTTCAGTTTTTCGTTAATAACTCGAAAACTACTAATTCTAGCGAAAAAGTGTTTACGTACTAAATTATCTACATAAAATTCTATAGAAAATAAGGTTCTATAAACTTTTTTGTTAGGATCAATGCTTAAGGAGATAGGGAGGGGGGGAAATGTAAAATTTAAAAAAAAACTGTTTTAATTTTTAAAAATGAAATGTTTGTCGGTAAAAATGAAATGCTTATTGTTAAAAAATCAAATAATTAGTGCTTAATGATGTACCTTGAACATTAAATTTCGTCGAAATCTAAACTTTCATTGTCATCAATGCTGTCTTCGACGGGGGCTCCATTCATACATGAGCCGAGGCAGCCGCAGGCACCGGAGCAGGCAATCCCTGCTTTGCGGCAACCGCAGCGCATCCCACACCCAGACGTGCATCGGCAAAAGATCGTGTTCAAAATGGAGATGGGTGCCACAGGGTCGTTTGTGTTAACTGGATTAAGGATCCCATCTTCTCCCTTGACCCAACCCCATTGGATGGGTGGTAGGGGGTTGCCTAGCCACTGTTGTATCTGTAAAAAAGTTATGAGACAAGTGATCAACCTTGTTTTGTTTATTTCATTAGCAAGAAAATGCTCTTGTTGAATGGTGATGGTCGTTTTTTCGTGAAAGTTGATGTCAACAGAAGTTTTTGTGAGCCTCCTTCACTTCTGTTCCGCTCGAAAGAAACAAAACAAGGTTGATTCACTTGCTCAGCGAGAAAATGACAGCAGCCGGGATTAAAACAACTGTTGCTACAGGGGATGCTGATAGCACTATTGTGAGGTATGGGTTGGATGAAGCTGCTCTACATTCAAATGTAGCAATAGTTGGGGAGGATGTGGACTTGTTAGTTCTCCTCATTGGATTGGCACCACCATCAATCAATATATATTTCATGAAGCCGGGCCGTGGGAATGTGGAGACCAAATCGCCAAAACGATTCTCCTTCGCCATAGCTTCTCCGGATGCGACACCACCTCGGCGATATGTGGAAAGAGTAAAGTGGGAATTGCTAAGCTCTTCACAGAAAATCCTGGCCTCACCCAAGACATTTCACTAATATTCTCTGATCCCTCAGCATCACCTGAGAATATTGAACAGGCTGGCGAGAAACTTTTTTTGGCTGTATACAAAGCGCCTGCTCATCAAGACAACCTGAACAAACATCGGTACTCGGCATTTTTGAAAGCGTCAATGAAGCCCAAATCAAACATGGCCACTCTTCCTCCCACCAGAGGAGCTTCAAAGCAACACTCGCTCAGAGTATATCTACATGTAATTAAATTCAGTTACATAAAGTTTTAAATACTGCTTTCTTATTACAAATATTATTTTTGTGATGAATGCTTACCTTGGTCTCATTACTTTTTTACAGATCCAACAATGGCTAGGCAACCCCCTACCGCCCATCCAATGGGGTTGGGTCAAGGGAGAAGATGGGATCCTTAACCCAGTTAACAAGAAAGACCCTGTGGCACCCATCTCCATTTTGAACACGATCTTTTGCCGATGCACGACTGGGTGTAGGATGCGCTGCGGTTGCCGCAAAGCAGGGATTGCCTGCTCCGGTGCCTGCGGCTGCCTCGGCTCATGTATGAACGGAGCCCCCGTCGAAGACAGCATTGATGACGATGAAAGTTTAGATTTCGACGAAATTTAATGTTCAAGGTACATCATTAAGCACTAATTATTTGATTTTTTTACAATAAGCATTTCATTTTTACCGACAAACATAACATTTTTAAAAGTTAAAACAGTTTTTTTTTTTTTTTTAATTTTACATTTTCCCCCCTCCCTATCTCCTTAAACATTGATCCTAACCATAAAGTTTATAGAACCTTATTTGTATAGAATTTTATGTAGATAATTTAGTACCTAAACACTTTTCCGCTAAAAGTAGTAGTTTTTGAGTTATTAACGAAAAACTGAAAAAAGTACCTTTAAACCCCCCCCTACTCCCCCTTAGCTCCAGCCCCACCCCACAGTACTTTTAGTATTTTGTTAAGGACACCTTCCCCTACAACTGTGCCAAAAATGGCTTCTACATGAATTATTTCCCCTATTTTTCCTTCGTTGCCTGGGCTAATTTTACCGGGTGTGAGCTACACGTGGAAAACTTAAAAAGGGTAATTATTACCTGTGATGACTAGGCAGCTTCTGGAGCAGGACATTCAACTTCAACCAATATCATTATCGTGGCTGCATTCGAGTGGCTCAGCTCAGCGATGGATGCAGATGATGAGGCGACCACCCTGATGGACAATCATAAAATATCTTTTTATTTTTTTAATTCTGTTTAATTATTATTTATTTTTATTTTATGCTTATTTTTTGTTATTTGTGTGGTAAATATTTTTTTCATTTTATGTTTTAATTAGGTACCTACCTAATATGCAAACAATTCTTTTTCTTCTTTTATAGTTTGTAGTTGTTTATGTAATATGGCATACTGGGATTGCACTATCCTCCCAGTCCTGCTGGAATAAAAACTTAAAAAAATAAATTACCCATGCCCGTATTCGGTGTAACAATTTTGCACCAAATTTCTTATGAGTGGTTTATGTTAATTATTGTTGTTGATTAGTGTTTTCAACTGTTTCCGTAATTGTTTATGTGAGTAATAATAATAATAATAATTGGAAAATTTGGAGAGCGCCGTTTTTGTGAAAAATCACCTGAAGGGCTAGTAGATTCCTAAAAGAAACATTTAAACAATTGAAGACTGATAATTGTTATATTTAACTTTGATTTTGCAGAAAGAAGCTAAAATTTTTTGATTTTTTTAGACATTAAGTTTAAAAGGAATGCCATATAGCCAGTTTTCGTAACACATCATCACTTTTCGTAACGCATTCACCAGCTTACTCCCCAAGTCGAACGTGCGTAAAAAATTTTTTCTTCGAAAATTTGTAAATTAATGACTTTATTTATTAAAACCTCAATAAAACAGTGTCATATTATTCATCTAGTCAATCAATTTTTATAAACAATGTTTTTAATGAATAACGAATCGACTCTCAATTAATTAAGTGGTGTGATGAATGCTAACCTTCAACTTACGAGAAGCCCACAAGGAATTTTTTTTTTCCTCCTTAATACTATGTAGAGAATTCGGTACATTCGGCGACATCTGTCCGAGCAGTTGGGAACTATTACAGAGATCTGTATAAAGACTGAAGCGAGGGAAGCCCCGTATCATAATTGTCTCGAGAACAAAGAAAGTTTAAATCTTACCAATATCCCTTTGTGTACAGCGATTAATAATAATCTGAACCAATCAGAGAAAATAGAGGCGTGTATAGGGTTAGTGGACTTTGATCAGATTGAGTGGTCTTGAATAAATTCTCACAGGAACGTAGGGTGAACGAACTGTATAATAAACAAACCTTTAGACAAAGAGTTGAAGGATTATTAACCCCGGATCGTGTTTACATAAGGCGAGATCGAAAACTGGAGGTTTTGGGCGCCAAAAGTTTCAAATGTAAACAAAAAAATCTTAGACGGGAATGTTGAAAATAAATATCACCGATAAGGGCACGGAAAACGTAACATGAATGGTCCCAGGGGACGATTTAATTAAAACCGACCTGGAATGATCGCAAAAAACGGGTGGAATCTCGGAAAATTTCAAAACTGAAGATAATAGCCTGGGAAAGGGGGAAAACCCTATTTATATGGTGATGGAACGGTGAAACGAAGTAATTAGAACCAAATATCTCAAGAGAAAACTAATTGGAACTACTTGAATAGGTACCGATATAAGGATTACTCTGTTCTGACAACACCATTCACAAAAAACAGGAGATTGAGAAAATTATATCTAAGACCGCAGTACATTTTGGTCACTCTACAATTAAAGCAAATCGCAGGAAAAGATGCTTAACGTAGTCTGACGAAAGGAAAAATGAAAAATATACATAAAACAGTGGAAAATTATTGTTATCAATTCTAAATGAAGCGGAGATATTATAAAGACGATTTTTAGAAGAAAATTTAATAAAAAGATGGTGGTTTCGTTGGGGGCATAGTTGTGTGCTAGTTGCAATCTCAAAGGAAATACAATTAGTATTGTTAAGTGTCTGGGGTCAAGTAACAATACCGGACAAATTACGGATGATTTTATTCAACAGAAATGGTCGTTTTATGTCATTTGTGCCGTTGAAAGGATCACATAATTGAGCTTGGTTACTGACAAAGTGGACGCAGGAAATGGTTGTCGACCACACATGTATTTTGTTTTCAAAAACAATGAAGATCCGAACATGCCTTTTATTTACACAAGGCCCATTAGCGATTAAAAAAGGCCATAAAAATTAACATTGCTCTAACGTAATGTTTAGACTAAAGAATTCATATAAAATTTTATTACAAACACATTAACAATGACTTATTACCAAAGTACATAAAAATTTTAAATAAATACATGTCAATGAGAAAATTTATGTGATTTCCTACGTGAGAGAGATGTTAGGCTGGTTTCGGTCTAAAACATGAGATAGGAGATTATCAGAGATTTGACAAAAGGTCGTATACGGAGGAACCGAATTTGGTTTTTTTTCTATGAAGGTCTGGATGATCAGAAGTCATTTTCCTACGAAAAGAGAGCTTTAAGAAGTCTTTAAAACGCCATGGTTTGATAAAAAAAGGGGTAGTTCGTTGAGAGTTCGTTGAGAGTCCGTTGGGAGTTGGGATACAGACCGGGGTCCAGGAACAAACGTATAACTCTTTATTAAAAGTTGAAATTTCTACAAGTGTTTGCAAAGGAGTAAATTCGGTATATAATCTCCCTTTTAAATTGAGGAATAAAAAATCCGAAAAGTGCTTAAAAATAATACTTCGTGAGAGTTCGGGTGTTTTGTTTTATAATGGAAGTGTTTAAAGTCAGTAAATAAGAATTTAATAATATTCGGGTTTCTTTTACAACATACAGTTATTGACTTTCTAATATTTAACAAAAATACAGTGTCTTAAAATAAATACAGTTTACCGGATAAAAGAAAACCTTAAGATGCCTTAAACTTTAATTGTGATTTAAATAACTAATTACAATAAACAATAGTGCTAATAATTAACACTTAGAAAACGTGCGTATCTACGGTTATTAATTCTAAAGTGATATTAAAATATCGAGAATAAATAATAATTTACCTAATTCCGGATTTTAAAATTAAAACATCTGAATTGCAATTTGATAAATCATTTTTCGAATCGAATGAAATAAAAACAATAGTTAATACGAGGTTGAGAAACTAAGTGAAATACCGAAGTGAATCTTAAATAGACAGATATTTGAAGAGTTTTTCCCGTCATCAGAGTCATTTCTCAAAAAGGCTTATAGGAAACCGTTAGCTAGGAAACAAAAAAAGGAAGCCTTGATCACAATGTCGTTGTCATAAAATTCCCGACTTGAAAAATTGTAATCGATCGAGGCTGGTAAGATTTAACCAATTATTAATTATTTTCAGAGACAGAGAAGAAAGGAACGAGCGGCATCACCATAAAATCAATCGGAGCTTTAAAGTTTTGTCACTAACACACTGATAACAATTCTCACTTGCTCGAAAGTAGGTCAAATAGGAAATACCTGCTTTAGAAATACGCTAATTTATTATAGCTCATATAAAACGAATCGAGGCGCGTAGAACGTAATGAATGACAATTGAGGAATCCCCTTATTCTATATTTCGTATGCGGGAGTAGCCGTGCGTCTTAAAATCAGGTCAAACAGGAAATACCTATTTAAAAATTAGGTCATACAAGTGCTTGTAGGTCTAGTGTTTATTTAAGCGCGCATAAGGATACGGCGACATAAGATATCAGTTTGATTCGTAACCGAAATACCTATATTTCTCAAAACTAGGTCAAGCAAATTATACCTTAGTTGAAACTAGGTCATCCAGATACCTCTTAGGTTAGCAAAGTACCTACTTAAACGACCAATGTTTGGGTAAAAACTAGGACAAATAAAATATAAAAGAATTAGTTAAACAATGAATCGTGTTTCAAAAGGACAATGACCGTAGAAATAAACAATCTCCAAAGTAGGTCATTACACCGAAGGTCGTCTATGTGAAGTGTAAACAAATAAACCATAAAAAATGATGTATCTATCCCTTATCGTTCATTCGTTCATCGGAGTTAATTAACTATTGGCGCAATGTAATTAGGTATTACTCGGTGTGATAGAAATGCGCCTCTCAATCAATTTTAGGTACATTGGCATATTTGTATAATAATAATAACAATAATAATAATTTATTCCAGAATGTATGCAGGGGAAGTTGCAATGCAATACATTCCACATTTTAAAATTACAAAATAAAGACAATAATAAGATGAGGGAAAAATAAACAACAACACATACATTAAATAAAACAAATACTTAACACATAATTAGATAGAAACGCATCACTAAATCAATTTTGGCATCCTAGCGTACTTGTAAAACAAATACCTATTAGCTTCCTCTCACCAGCATGATTAGGGTATGTTGATATGACCTTCGATTGTGTATCTAAAAATTCGATTGGAGTTCAATGTCATCCATTGACACAGTCACCTAGATCCCATCAACAAATAAACAAAACCAATCATTTATGTCAAGGGGCAGGTTTATCAATTATAGCTTACGACGAAATCTGCATTCAATATGTGATAGCAACATTGACGTTTAAATTCATTCAATTCTAAACAACTTGATTATACTAGAGCGATCGCCAATAGGTAGCATTGTTACAGCATGCAAAAAATTCGCAAAGTAAAGTACCGCGACTAGCTTCAAACTCAAAAGAGCTCATCATTATTATTCAGGAGGTCATTGATTCAATGAAAACATGATTTATCTCATTTTATAAATTTCTCTTATAGGAAGTAGGTATCCAGGAATCCATAATCATCCGCAATCCTAAATACCTAACACACGAGGAACTAGTGACCTCATTTAAAAAACACTGGTGTTCAAATACTCATACAGTCCTAAATCCGAATTTGCACACGTATCTAGACTTCAAGGCTTCTGTATGTGAGTGTTGGCTATCCGGAAATGTAAGTGTCAACCTTTCTGGTCGGAGAGCTTTGATCTTGTGGCGGTATTGTCGAGGTGGGCATACGGGGAAGAGGAAGGACGTATGCGGACAGTACGCTGACGCGGCATTAAAGCTGCAGGTTATTTGCATACCGTAAGTCCTTGTCGAACCTGAAAGCAAACATAAGGCTCACGAGGTGCGTTTTATGTCAGCTAGTCAGAGGTGGAGTGTAACGCTGGGTCGGTCACGTGGGAGGATGGATCTGCCCGTCACAAGCTTACGCCACATTCAACGGATAGAGGCATGATAAGGGAAGACATGAAATACCCCTTCTAGACTCAGTAGAGTTAAATTCAATCCGGAGGAGACGGAAGTCGGAGTAAGACAGAAAAACGGCATGAAGACTAGGTATTCCCCTTGCTGGCGTGAAGGGCCCCTTTCATAGCATGAGACGCCCGTTGAAGAGGGTAAAACTCGGATCTAAGGACAAGCCTAGCAAACGTACTGGGGAGAATCCGGTTTGTAATTGTTGTTCATCGGTTTTCACTTGGATAGCGGAGGAGCCGACTTTTCAGCAAACATATTATCCCCATATCCATCCATGCCCATCCATTCCTACTTTTCTACAATTTTGCGAGAACTAACCATGAATACTAACCATGAATACAAAACACTATGTTAGGGGAAGTTGCAGACAAGGACTTCGAGTGATAAAACTGGACCTTCAAAAACGACCATCCCACAACGGTAAGGTAAACTTCTCTACCTAAATGTTGAATTTATTAACTGTTGTTTTATGTTATCGACGCATCAGCGGTGATAGGAAGGATTAAATAAACAAACAAAATTCCTACGGAAATCAAGCAGACACGAGGTTTAAGGGTGAGGCTAGTTTATCAAACTCGGTTTAATATACTAAAATAATAATAACTAAATAGATCGGAAAATTCTCACACTTTCTCTAAAAGAATCTAGGGGTTACCACACGTAATACATTATCTTCTCTACATATGTGTGCATATTAAGTATGCAAACAGATGTAAATTCTAAAACAAAAAAATACACAACGAAGAATATAGAAATAATGTGAACAAAAAATCTTTAATCTTGTTTACTGCGAGAAAATCGCAGGGATTTGAGAAAATAGGGTAGGTTCAGCTAGATTATAAAGTATAGGGGTTAGAAAAATCACGAGCCTGAGGTAGAAACAAACCGGAAAGAGGGTTAAGTCAGGCCATCATACCTAGGGGTGTGATCAGTAGGACATAAGGGTAGAATTATGAACGTAGCTACGAGATTTGAACTACGAGGTAGAAGCTTAGAAAAGTTAATCAATTAGGTAGGGTTCATCACAATTGGTGTCAAAAGCCAGGAGTGGCGGACCATTACAGTGGCTTAATCGAAATCCGTGCAAATATGCAGTTTTACCCGTAAATCTCATTTAATTCACCACAAAGATTCAAATTGAAAGAAAATGTCTATTATCTCTTGAATTAAAATTGAATAACTTAGTGCTGCGTCATAACGTCCATTCATAAAATCTTTAAATACTTCAGGGTCCATGCGGGCCCCTGTGGAACGCCGCGCGGAACTAAAGCTATTAATAAAAGCTAAAACACAGCGAGAACTACTCAATTCTTTAGACCAATATTGTCTAGCGACGACTGAGTAATGGGGTTATGTTTGATATAAGTTACGCTAGGAGAGAATTTCAACCCGTCTAACCCACGGTTAAGCATTTTCAGACTTATGTACTGATAAACGTGGTGTAAATTTTTAACAATTGAAACAACTGTGTGCGTAAAAACCTTACTAATAAATTTAAATTGACTGAACTATAAAAAGTTACACAAACTGTTTATATAGTGGAAGATGGTAGTTTATATGTTGTCAAAACTTGAAATTTCTCATCGAATTTTGCATTATTTCCAAGGTGTTTTAAGGTGCGACACATATATTTCTTCATTTTAAAGATGATTTTGAAACTTCACTTTTTATCTCGTTTACCCATACATTAAGCGCACTTGAAGTGAAATATCACAAAACAACGCTTTATAAATACTACGTTATTATTATTATTTTAATAAAAATATATTTTGTGTTAATTTAGATTTCTAATATAATAATGAATCTAAATATCTCAGAGAATAACCAAAAAAAATTACATTTTGGATTCATTGTTAAAAAAAAACACTTTCATAGAATTAAACAATTTGACGGCCAGCTTAGTCCAGTGGTGAGGCTTTTGACTAGCACTCCGAAGGTCTCGGGATCGAATCCCGGCGTGGAAAATAAATTTTATTTCATTAATTTGTGTTATTTCACAATTAATTAATTTAAAATAATATATAGTATATTTGCGGCACGTTCCAGAGTGGAAGATACTCTCTGTATCGCCCTGGTGTAAGACCACCATTCAGAATTGAAACGTTGCTTGAAATGGCTTTAGCCATGTTTGGTGATCAGATCTGAATAGCCAGGTACTTCCCCACCTTCTTCTTCCCTATCTCCTTCCCCTCCCCACTACCTTCAGCCACGCGGTAGAAGCGAAACCTTCACAAAACTAAAGTAGACAAGACAGGGGAGACTACGAAGCACTTTTTTATCAAAGATGATTTTTTTCACATATTTTTGTCGTCGAACTCCAGTGCTCCTTTTCCTATTCATTTGGTCATCTTATTCGTATTTGAGATTTCTTCTTCGGAATCGCTAGATGTCGTTTTCTTTTGCCTGTTCATTTTGGAGTGGTTTGAAAATTAGATATTGATACGTGTACTCGGTTCTAATATAATATTATTATATTGGAACCGAGTACCCGTGAATAAAATAAATATTTTATTACTATCGCATCCTTTCTCACGCTATTTTTTTCTCCTATATATGTATCTTACCTCAAAAAAGCTAACAAAACTCATCTACTTCTTCAAAAAATTAAGAAACATCTTGTCGATGAGGGATCTAAAGAGAGTATATTATGCTTTATGCCACTCTCGATTGGAATATGGAGTAATAGGATGGGGCTCAGCAGCATCTAATCACTTAAAACAACTTAAGATAACTCAGAATTGCATTATAAAGACCATTCTAAAGGTCCCCATAAGGACGTCAACAGTAGAAATTTTTAAACAGTTTGATGTTCCAAGCATACAGAAAATCTATGCCAAAAACATTCTAGTTCATCACCACAAAAATGATTCAGAGGCAGACACCTCACACGCTCATAAAACCAGAGCCAAACAAACAGACATACTTAATATACCAAAGTGTAACTCTTCATTTGGTCAAAGAAGTTCTGCATTTTTAGCAGTAAAGTTATATAACAAACTCCCACTTAGTATCAAACAAATAAAAATAAAAAATAGCTTCATTAATGACATTAAATGTTGGCTGAAGAATCTATCGGAAAATGAACTTACTAGTATACTTAAAACATCATAGAAGTTTCTGGAAAACCTTATCCAATCAATAAAGTTAAACCATAGAAGTCGCTGAAAAACTTATCCAAAGCATAGTCCCCCTCAGCACAGGATCTCCTAGTGAGGAGGACTACGAATATATTTTATATGTACATCTAACTAACATGTTTCATATAAAAATGTAAAAAATATTATATAGTTACTAAATAAATTTAAAAAATTTTAAAAAATGTGTTTGTCTCTTTTAGTCGTTTGTTTGTTTCTTTAGTGTCGCTCGCTTCCGTTTCATCAAATTTCAAATCACAGCTAAAAATTAAATTTCCCTTTTTCTCTCTAGATACCCGACTTATTCCCGAATTATAATAATGGGTGGGTGTAAATAAAAAAAAAATCCTCGATTATGATTTTTTAATGCACACCAGTTGGAAGAACAGTCTGTTTAGAATGCAACGCTATTTTTCATGGGATCTCGCATAATATGAGATCATTATCTTCAATTTCTGATTGTTCTGCTGTGAATATTGGCAGATTTGATGATTGTTGCACCAATCTCATATTTCCATATCGCTGAGTAAAACAAATAAAATAAAGAAATCCACGCACATGTCCCATTCGTTTTGCGTGAACCGCGTCAAATATAAATATCCTGCGTGGGCTTCGCCGTTAGTTGTATAACGCCCGCGCCACTTAACTGTACGTTATTTTGTCGTTTGTCGTTAGTTTCTTGGTTTGTTGTGTGGTCGACGTGTATTTCGGTGTTTTGTTGGCCGATTCCACGAGATGCATATTACCGATAATCACATGCCGGTTGATGCCCACATAAATTATGTGTGGCAATGTTTCAAAATGTTTTCTTTCACCTCATGTGAAGTCAATGATGTGGAGATCTGGAGCATTGGGCGCTCAATTAACTCTGAGTTGTTAATTAGTGAATTTGGGAAAAGATTTGAAAGAACGATGGATACGATGGGGTTTAAAATATATGAATGAATGTATTAGTATCTAAGATTCTGTTGATCCCTGTTGTGTTCAGTAGTTTTTGTGCACACAAACAGGTTCTCTCTATTTAATAAATACTTCGCTTATTACAATGTTGCGACTGAGAGTGAGTAGTCAACCAAGAGAGGCTAGCTGAATTGGATCTGAATTGCAAGAGCTGCTCTAGACTGCACCGTGGCCCTTGGCTCCCCTAACTCCTAACTACACTACTTGCCATCTAACGGCCTTTCGGGACAGCTCATGTCACTGCCCTCTAAGCTCGAAAGCTTTTTGATATATCACAGTCACAAATACGGTGATTAACACGCTGAAAGAATAACAGAATTTTCAATTTGGATGGCGGATACCGCCGCCCCGGGAATTATTTATTGGATAACCTACACCTCTGTCATAGGTCATCTCAAGTGGTTCACTACGTTTGGTGTGCGAGTCCATGGGATGACGTTTATCTGCGTCTTGGCGGTGGATGTATCCGCCACCAGCTGTATAGCAGGCCGGATCGGGAGAGAATGGTTGAGGGAGTATCTTCGACCTCTCTAGCCGTACTCTCTCGGAACATCGTCTTGCACCGCAGTGGGAGGGATGGTGTTTAGTTCTGAAACAGCTTAAAAACTAAACCCATGTTCCCAAGTCCTTCATTGTTATTTCTTCCTTTGTCTTCCTCCTTTTCTTAAAAGTCCCTAGTTAGTTACTACAAAAGAAGAAAATGTTACATACCTACATTGGACGCATCTACAATATTGCACAAAATCTAAGATTACCTACATCAAATGAGTTGAAAATTGGCAGTGATATCGTTTACATCTCGCTTTCGAAATCTCGCTGTTAATCGTAAAAATAAGGTGTCGGTAATTGTGACCATCGGTGTGCCGTTATCGAGGAGTGCAGCCAGCATCAAGATCGGCCCGGAACAGCAGATGAACCCATTAAAGGTAAGGACTTTCTCCTTCCAATTGCCAAATCCTGTGATTGAGTTTAAAAACGCAATCAACTGTCTTGTTTCACACAAATTAGATTTACAACCGATTATAAACCATAATAAAAATCAAAACTAAATTAAAACAAATGGTAAAAGAGACATAACAAAGAAAATAATAATAAAGAACTCAAATAATATTAACCCTTTCTCAACCAAAGTCATTTTAAAATGACGTGAAATTTGAAACTACTGAACCAATTTATTTGCAGTTTTTTACAAATAATTAAGTGAATCCTTTCTAGCAACATTGATTTTTTTCATTGCGTACACACGTTGATCACACTTTTTGAAAAGCTATGATCCGAGGGAATTGCAGTATTAAAACGGACAAGAGTGTTTTTTTTCATATATTTTTCCGTTTTTATTTACAGTAAAATGTACTTTCTTTCGTATTATAATGAAAATAGAACATAAATATTGATTTTTAGCGTCCTAAAGCATCGTATCATTTTAAAACGACACTGGTCGTTTGAGGGTATACTATTTGACTATTTTGTGTGACTATTTTATCTGATAGCATATATATTTATTATGTGTTATATGTGTTTTGATGAGAAGAACACATCAATAATACTTTTAAGTGATAAGTTGACATGATATTGTCTTTAATTGATGTATTTTTTTTTAAATATTCTTCTTAGAAAATGGTCCATTTTTGTAGTAATACATCATTTACCTTACAGAACCACTGTCGTTTTAAAATGACGTTAAATAATTCCTAAACTATCAGGAAAAAAAATACTTTAAAAAAATCAAATATTTCAAGTACACATAATCATGTTATTAATTTTTTATATCTGTAGGAATTAATTTGGAAGAGAAAGGGTTAAAATGAAGATTAGAAAACACGCAAACCTGTATTATAAGACCTCCTTTTTGAAAGGAGGAAAAAAGAGGAGAGAAAAATGTATTAATTTTTTTTTAAAGAGTAATGAAATATGTGAAGCGCAATTTTCAATTCATGTAATCTTTAAAAGCCGTTTGCAAATTAAACCATTTAATTAAGCTTTATCAAAGAGCCCGCCAAAATTTTGTCAAACAAATATAGATTACTGCGTTATGTAAAATCATAATATTATTTACGAGATTAATATATCACTCCCACTCTGCAACTGGGGCCATTTTTTATATCAAATCTAGAGATAAATCGAGGGAACATTTGAATAAATAAATCTCCTGTGAATATTAGCCAAGATAGAAGATTGTAACGACCTTGAAAGTAATCGGGAATAAAATGGCCTGGTGACGCTGATTTATTGCTGGTTTATTTTCCAACTAAATTCTAGATACCAGTGGGAGGCAAAATATTTTAAATATGTTGCTGAAAGTAATGAAATAAATTATATTTTAAATTGAAAACAGATTTATGTATGTTATTATTTATTTTCTTATTATTCTTGTGGCGCCATCTCCCGGCGAAAGTAGACGACAGATATTTTGAAAGTATTGTGGTCTTCAATTTATTGAAGAAGCATTCAATTTATTGATTGACCAACGCCCCTTGTATCTTGATTTATCTCAACACTTAATGTATCTTGTTTTCCCGCTAAGCACTTGCATACTGCTTACTAACAACGTATGCAAGGAAACTGGAGGTTTAGATTCGTTCAAAATTAAATGTAGATTCGTTCATTAAAAAGAGTCCTTGCGAGAGCCTTGAAGGAGTAACCACCTGTTACCACCTGTTATACCACGGCGGGTAAGTGGTGGATAACATCCAATGGCCAACACCCCTGCAATAGGTTACCTCGAGTGGTTCGCTACGTTTGGTGGCTTATCAGGAGTGCTCGGGCCCATGTGGAGAGGTTTGTCTAGGTCTGCAGCCCAACTCTGCTGAACTGCGCTCGACCACGGAGGCAGTACTCTGGAACGGTGATAAGTTACCGACATTATCAATAAAACTTTTATTAATAATGTCGGTAGCCCAGAAAGATCAAGAAAGAGTGCATTTTCAGCATTTTACATAGGTAAAACGACGCGCAACGTCAATTTTTTTTTATAGTAGTACCTCACAAGAGTTTTAGCTGCTCCCGTCTGGAGCCAGTGAGACTATGGCATCCCTAATTGGGGTATGTTGTGAGGTTGAAGGTAGTGGGGAAGGGAAGGAGATGTGGAAGAGAAAGGTAGGGAAGTACCTGGCTTTTCAGATGTGGTCACCAAACACGGCAAAAGCCATTTCAAGCAATGTTTCATTTCTGAATGGTGGTCTTACACCAGGACGATAATAAGAGAATCTTACACTCTGGAACGTGCCGCAAATATTCTATATGTTATTTTAAATGAATTAATCATGAAACAACACAAATAATTAACACGCCGGGATTCGATCCCGCGAATTTCGGATTGCGAGTCAAAAGCCTTACCGCTAGACCGTCAATATTAGGAGCAAAGAGCATATTAGATGCTTAAATAATAATGGATTTTCTGAATTCGCCAATCATCTTATTAATAAAGATCATAACTAACTAACTAACTAACCATCAGGCAGAGAGGACGGACCGCCAAACAACTCCGTCTTGGCACACACTCTTTGCCTCACTCACATTCATACATCGTCTCATACATTCTCTTCTATTATTCTGACTTTTGACATGACCCGACTCAAGTATCTGATTCACTTGATCGTGCCATGTCTTCCTCGGGCGTCCCCGACTTCTTCTACCATTCACATTCGCGTCGTATATTCTTCTTACACTACTTCCTTCGTTCATTCGCTCTACATGCCCAAACCATCTGAGGGTCCCTTTCTTAATCTTACTCATTATGCTTACATCAGCCTTACATTCTTTGCGGGTATCCACATTTCTCACACGATCATACATTGTTTTACCACACATACGTCTCAGGGATCTCATTTCAACTGCATTCAGTTTACTTTCATCCTTCCTCTGCCAGTTCCATGCCTCACTGCCATACATCAGGGTAGGTACCAGGACTCCATTGTGGACTGCTAGCTTCGCTTTTTTTGACAGTTTTTTATTAGCGCCAACGGCATTCAGTCCACCATTAATGGAGTTACCGGCATTCACCCTTCTTTCAATATCTCTTTCAGCCTTCCCATCTCTCGTAAACATACTACCCAGATACACAAACTCATCCACCTGCTCCAATAAAGATCATACCTTCATTAAAAGCACCGGTGCTAAGATTTTACACAGAAATGGTCATGGTAACAGACTCAATAATTAAGACGCACTAGAAATAAAGAAAGCTATTAAAACAAAAACCCAAGTACTTAATAAATAAAAAAATAAATAAATAAAAAAAAATCAGTTAAATGTGACCAATAGCCCTATATTAGGGATATTTCCCATATACTAGTATTTTATCCCTCACCTGTTCAAGTGACGTTTTGTCCCTGTAAATATCACCCGTTTCTTTCTCTCTATCACTACCTATGTAAGATTTTAATTTCACTCTCTCACTGCTCCTTTATATTAGGTATGTTTTGTCACTTTCTGTATATGCATATTCATATATAACCTGACACAATGTATATTTTTATGAGTTTTATTTTATACCTTGAAGATGCTTGTGTTAAGCGAAACCGGTCGGAATTAAAGAAAAAACTTATCAATTAAATCGTTGTTACAAAGCTATTGTTTTATTTCTAATTTATATTTTACTAGCTGACCCGACAGACGTTGTTCTCATATCTTAGCTACGAATATTCAATTCGAACTGAAATAAATAATAATTTAAAAAAATGTTATTTCAAAACATATTGTTTTTTTGTTTATTGTAATGCTTTTTGGTACAATTTTTTCTCCCTGCGTGTCCTTTCCCATTCGTCAAGTTCCCCTTTCACCTCCCTTTCCTCTCACGCGTCCCTTTCCCCTCTCGCGTTTCCACTCCGCCTTTCCTCTCCCCAACTACCCACTCCCCTCTCACGCTTTCCACGTCCCTCCATAGATTCAGTCCCGGTACATTCAGTTTTCAAACAGCTCGCATGCCACCTATTGCTATTTTTGTACACTAATTTCATAACGTCAGAGCTCACCAGTATATACAGAAACCTTCGCGGGCATCCTCACAACAACTCACCAAAGTTTCATCGGAATCGTACGAACTTTTACCAATTCATGATTTTATGATACCAGAACTCACTATCATCATTACATAGTATAAAATGGAGTCGCTCAAAATGTATGTGCGCATAGATCTTTTAAACTACGCAACGGGTTTCATGCGGTTTTCACCAATAGATAGAAAGATTCAAGAGGAAGGTTTATACGTATGTATAATACATGCTCATTATAGTAGATAAAAGCCGAGAAATTCAAATATTCAATTCAGGCAGCGGGCAGCGGGCAGCGGGCAGCGGGCAGCTGGCAAGCGGGTGGTGTGGATTTTATAAAGGTTGAGTAATGGCGTTGTGTTTCGTTAGCCACAGCAACGTGCGGCCGGGTCTGCTAGTTGTATATAAAATTCATTGTGGGCATGCATACATCATATCCCAATTATGGCGTGACCAAGGGAAACAGGGATTCATTTATATATATATATATATAGATGTTTTATTACTCATTCATTGTAAAGGACCTAGAAATGATTTGTCACCAAAAATTACGCTATAAAAATGATCAATTTATTTCATTATTATTTTGACTGTCCGTTTGACCTTTTTATCTTATTCGTAACAAGTTGGGGGAAACCGTATTTATCATTTGTGAGTTTGTTGAGAAGATAACTGGCAGCATTTCTTTTCTTGGTGTAAGATAGATATCCATTTCATGCCGCATATGAAGAAGCAACTCTTCCACATTACTCATGTGGCATTCCCCTAAAGGTCCATATTACAAAGACCTAAAATATTTTTTTTATACAGGAAGAATATGTATACCCAATTAATCATCAGTATTTATTAAATAAAGTAATTTAGTTTTTCAGATTCCACACATTTATTTGTTTATTTATTAATTAACGCCCTTTTCGGGGCTTTTATATATATGAATAATAAGGAATATACAGTATTTATTATACATAACTGAATTGCCTTAGTAACAATATTTAATATTTGTAAAGATAAATTGAAGATGTCCATTGACTTGGTATATTTATTTCCCAACATTAATTATTTATTAACTTAACAATAGGCCACTTGCATCCCATTTTTAAAAAAATCCAGTTTTGGCAAATATTCTAAGACATTCTGTATTTTTTTTTATCGTATTTTTGCAACCCTGGCGATTTTTTCAAAATTTCAATCCGAAAAATCAGACCATTTTTTATAAACCGGAAAGACGGGACATAATTTTAAAGGTGCGAAAAAACGATAATTACATAGCCGAAAATCATTTAAAAAAAGAACGTTTTCCACGCGAATGACACAGGAGAATAACGAAGCATACCAAAAATATTAAATCTCATAAATATTTTTTCTTGATCCATCTTATTGATCATAAATCATTATAATGTTCAACGTCTATATTACTAAATGAAATGTAATATATGTACTTTTAAATTATAATATTGTAAGATAATAATAATAAGAATATTTAAATTTCAAACTAGGATCAGAAAAATGTTAAAATGCAATCTATCCTGCTAAAAATTTAGTAAAAGCAATAAATACTTGGGCAATACTTATATTAACGTACTCATTTGGCATAATTAAATGATCCAATACAGATTTAGATAGTTTAGAACGATTAATTAGAACTACATTAACAAAGTTTAATTGCCATCATCCAAATTCAGCTATAGAACGAATTAATTTACCTAGAAATTTAGGAGGTAGAGGTGTAGTCAAAATAACATCTTTGAAACACAATCAGGTAGAAATGCTTAGAAATTTTTTCCATAGGAAAGCTAATAGCTCAGAAATGCACAAAATAATTTGTAAGGCAGATATAAACATTACACCTTTAAATTTATATGATGAGAATGCCAACATTCTTATAAATACTAACCAGGAATTATTAGATTCCTGTTCAAATTCATGCAAAACACTTCAATTATCTCAACCACACGAATGTTGACAAACTTTCGTCAAACAAATGGTTGAGTATTGGAGAGTTGAGCGCAGAAATAGAAGGATTTATCCTTGCCATTCAAGATAGAGTCATTAATACTAAAAATTATACGAAGCATATAATCGAAGATATAAATCAAATTGATGATTTATGTAGAAAATGTTTGGCTTTTCCGGAAACTATAGAACATATTATATCGGGATGTTCTATATTAGCGCCGTCCGAGTATACATTTAGGCACAATCAGGTTTTAAAAATAATCCACCAAAGTTTGGTAATTAAACATAACTTGATTGACTGCCGTAATATAGTACCATATTATGAATATGAACCAAATTCATTTTTAGAAAATGAATTTTATAAAATATATTATGATAAAACTATACTAACAGACAGAACAATTAGTTATAATAGACCTGATATAGTTTTACGTGACAAAATTAAAAAAATAACTTATATCATTGATGTAGCTATTCTAAATTCCTGTAATATTTAAAAAACTGTTTCTGAAAAAATTAGAAAATACACAGATTTAGGAAATGAGATTAAAAGAACTTGGCATTCTCGGACTATAAAAATATTACCATTTGTTATTTCGGCTACTGGCATTGTACCTAGGTCTCTGATACAAAATATAGGCGTATTAGATTTGTCAAAGAATTTATATATAAAAATGCAAAAATCTGTAATTTTTAATACATGTAGGATTACAAAAGATTTTTTAAATATTTATATTGAGGGATCAGTGGGATTTATAGGTTCAATTAGGAATTCCACAGAGCCGAACCCTCTGATATGAAAATATCTGGATTCGGTGAACTATTTTCCCATCTGGTCTCTAGTAGGTTGACATGTTGTTCTTGTATTGTTTTGTAATTATAATACTTATATAGTGCAATTGCATAACGTGGATTGACCAGATGATCATTTGGGAAGTGTGTGAAAGGGTTTAGTTTTTCCTGTGGGGAAAATTAAACTCGGACATTTAAATCTGGTGCGTAAATTTGGTTTTGTTTAAATCCGCACCATTATCATTATAAATCTAAAACACGTACGGACAAGGTAAAATGTACGGGGTTCTCTTCATAACATCTGTCAAAAAATCAAACCAAATGATAAGTTCGAAGAGAACAAACAATAAATCTAGTGAACGTTAAATGTCAAATTCAAAAATTCGCCTGAAATCAAAGTGATGCCATATAAAAAAAAATCAATGTGGAATTTTACAAAATTAATAGAAACATTTTCGGAGACGGGACATTTTCATGTAGTGACGTCACGAGCCCAAAAAATGGATTTAAAAATAAAAAACTGTACATTTCTAAAAATTTTTACTTACATTTTCGTAATCTTAGTAAAAAAATCTATCCACACGGTTTTTTCCAAGTCGTTATGAATTCCATGCAAGTGGCCTATTATACCAAGTCAGTGGACATCTTTAATTTATCTTTAAACAAATATAAAATATTGTTATGAAGGCAGTTCAATTACGTACAATAAATACTGCATATTTCTTACTATTCATATGCAAAAGCCCTGAAAAGGGGGGTTAATAAATAAATAAATTATTAATAAAATAAAATATAGAAAGCCGAACAATTATTATAATTTAATTTATAAATTCCCGAATGATTTAATTTGTCGTCCTTATCTTTAAAATTAATTAGAAATTTACCTCGATTGTTATTAGTATAAAAGGCCGGTCTGACTTAAGAAGGAAGATTTTTTACACTTAAGGTAGAAAAATTATTAATTAATAAAATTCGCCGCCATTGATGATTAATATTATTATCATTGATTTGAGGACAAGGACTAGCAAATAAGAAGCGATTGACGGCTATTTGTTTTAGTTTTTTATTTAAGATTAAATCTATAAAATGTGATTCATAGCCATTATTTACCGCAATTTTTTTAATTATTTTTAGTTCATTAGCAAAATTATTATCGGACATTGGAATTGTGACCAAACGATGGACCATTGAATGGAATGCGGAGTGTTTATGTGAAATAGGGTGATTGGAGGTGCTGTGTATGACAATGTCAGTATAAGAGGGTTTACGAAATATGTTAAAATCAATTTTGTTTTTAACGATCGATAAGGTAAGGTCTAAATAATTTAAGGTTGAATTGTTGCCTATCTCTAACGTGAATTTAATCTGATTATGAAAAGAGTTTATAAGATTGAGGAAGGAATTAAGTTGACGCTGAGTCCCTGTCCATATACAAAAAACATCATCAACATATCTTTTCCAGTACAGGACGTTTTTAATAAGAGGTGAGGTACTGGATAAAATTTTATTCTCTAGGCTATCCATGAATATATCAGCAATCAGAGGACTGGTAGGGCTGCCCATAGCCAGGCCGTACCGTTGCTGATATATAACATTATTAAATTGAAAATAATTTTGATTCAGGCACATATTAAACAAGGAAGTTAAATCTTTTATTAAATCTCTAGAGAGATCAGAGCTATTTAGCAAATCAGAAATTAAACATTTACTCTCTTCTATGGGAACATTGGGAAACAAATTTACAACGTCAAAAGAAATTAGTTTAGAATTATTAGGGAGAATCATATCGTTTAATTCTTCTACCAATGAAAAAGAGTTTTTAAGGGTATGTTTAGGTGAAAATACATTGGTATTTTGCAACACATTAGTAGTAACTGATGATATTTTAAAATTTGGGGCATTACAACACGAAACTACCGGTCTAATGGGGCAATGATTCTTATGTATTTTGAGGAACCCATATAATTTAGGAGTTTTGGGATATTTATTTAAAATTTTTACTTTGTAATACGATTCATCTTGAAATATTTTAGTTTTACATGCTTGAAGTGTTTGTTTCACATTTTCTTGGAACTTATTGGTTGGATCTTTTGCCAGTATTATGAAATTGTCAGTGTCGATGAAGTCCGCCACTTTTGTATTGTATTCAGTTCGAGGAATTATAATTACTGTATTCCCCTTGTCCGCTTTCGTGAGGATTAAATCTTCATCAGCTAGTTTGGCACGAATATTCTTCAATATTTTCAACTCAGGATTTGGGTAAGGTTTAAATTTAGGTATTATTTTTTGTAAAGTTTCAGCACTTTTGTAACAGAATTTTTTTGGTTTATTACATAGAGCTGTGTCTATATCCACTGCAACCTCTTCTATTGCAGCATGAAAATTATTATTAGAATATTTAAGGTTATATTTTAATCGCTTTGCCAATAGGGACGTCTCCTCTGGAAGAAAATGTACAGAAGACAGGTTCTGTACACGGTCAAAAAATGTATGGACCGGCTCTGGGTTACTATTATTAATAATATCCCGATTATTTACATGGCACAAGTTCTTCAGTTTTTTATTTACTGTGTTAAGTTTATTAAAAGATTTAACAAAAGCTAAGTATCTCACTTTATCGTCAAATAGGTCCCATTCGACAGAGTGCAATTCATGCACTAGTTCAGTATGTAATAGTTTTAAATTAAGTTTTATATTATTACGTTGTTTATATGCACTTTTTAGGTCCTCCTTTAACCACGTTAGCTTTATGCATGGAAGATTGAGAGATTGATGATTGATTTTTTGCGCTTTTGAACTGCGCATTTAAGTAGTTAGGAAACACTTTTGTTTTAAGGCACTGTTTCAAAAAGTATATATTAATACACATCACTTTATACTTAATTGAGAAGTTTTTATACATTTTTGGCCGTACTCGCCAATTTAATATTATTGTAGAAAGCAATCACTTTGTGGTTTGACATATTTAATAAAATAAAATACTTTTTTGTTTAAAACCACGATATTTATTAATTTTTTAACCGACCGGTTTCGCTTAACTTAAGCATCTTCAGGGTACAAATTAATACTAAACAAGAAGTACATAATGTGTGCTTATATATAACAAAATATAGAGGGAGACAACACGATACAAATAAACGGTCATAAAATACATTAACATAACTACTCAAGTAATGGGAAAAAACAGAAAGATAATTATGTAGACTAATGGGTTATAATAATAAATTTGGAGAAACAAAGCATCAACTGGCATGGTGGTAGGGAGCACTGGGAATTTTTATTTTTAAGGGTTTATTGGAAACAGACCTAATATAGGACTACTTGATATGTCTACGTCCACCTCATCGAACTTTCATCAAAATTCAAAAGAGCTTTAAAAACAAACTTATTTTAAAAATCATACCTTTCATGAATTTTAACTCCTTTTCAGTCTACTATAATAAGCCATGTTCCTCAAGTTTCTGGTAATTGTTTGGTTTCGATTACCTCCTTACTATTGTTTTATGTGCACTCTGAATTTGTATTATTTCTAAATGTTAACTGCCTCCTGTTCTATATAATTTAGTTTAAATGATTCTTGTTGAATGGCACCCTGATGGTTTATCATTAATATTGTCATGTGCCAATACAGCAATCACTATTGTTGTTAATATTGTTCTTTAGGAATTGCTTTGTATATTTTTGTATATTCGTTATTTCACATTATTTAATTAATGTTTTAAGGACTCGTAAGGAACACTGTAAGTTAATTTTAAGTTTATTATAATTAAGCGCACTTGAAGTGAAACATCACAAAACTGCGCTATATAAATACTACGTTATTATTATTATTATCCACACGACGCGTCCTTTTAATATTTCATTCGGCATCATGTTCTCGCGTGGGCAAACCATCGAGCTTATTTGTGTTGGCTAAAGACGAATTGACAAAAAATATCGTACACTCAATTGCTCTTCGAAATTCATACTGATTTTCTTTATTTCATTTTCCTACTTTAGTTAGTGTTTTTTTTGTTTTTATCGGCGGTCATCGTCTACAGCGCTCCATTCCTCTTTCTGTCATAGATCTCATCCCCACACACCTACTTACAATAGGTACATTCGTTATTTTTTATTTAACAACCAAAATATTCACTAAAAATAACTTATATATGGCAGAACAGCGTTTATCAGGTCAGCTAGTAATTTTATAAAATGAAATGTTAAAAATAAATAAATTTTAAAAAATCTGATATCACCAAATTTACATCAAAACCTTCTACGCTCGCAAAGCTTCCATTTGGAAAATTACCTATACTTTTTTCACCTGTCACTGAGAATAAAGAGTTTAAAATCATTCAATTGCAAAATCCATCCCATATCCGAATCCCCTATTAAATCCAGGTAAGACCATTTACCCGGTTAAGTTTTAATAATAGCTGTCTTTGATCTTAATACTATCAAAGTCTTCCGATCTGGGGTAAGATTGAGGGACCACAGGAGGTTGAAGAGTCGGTGAAGATCACAAACGGATGCTGTAGGGTCCACAAAGAGGTTCACTGAAGCGAACAATTAAATTCATGGTCCACAGGAAAAATAATCTATTAAAAACCATTACTAAATATAAAACTGGCATTGTTCAAAGATAAACAAATCTGGTTAGACAACATAATATGTTTTTGTTTTTTATTTCGATTAAAAATTAAAAATATTTATATCGTTGTTGTTTGGCAGTCTCTATGTACTCTAAGGGATACTAAAATATAATGTGCCTGTCTCAACTGAATTTTGAATAATTGTGGTTTTTACCGTCACCGGAACAACCTGATAACCTAATCGGTGACCAGTGGCGGTCCTTCCTTCTGTCATGGCCGTGAGCGAGAGAAAGCATAATGAGTATCATGCATCTGAAAGAGATGGTTTGATAACCGTAGGGTGATTTTGCATAGTGTAGGCTTGTCGCATGAAATAATTGACTATATTAATATGTTATTTGACTTCTATTTTTGAGAGTGATATTTCATGGTGGAATTCCATTATAATATATTATAATAAAACGAATATAAAACTTTATTCCACTTAATTTTATTGGACCGTAACCGGTTTCAGCTCGTCAAAGCCATCTTCAGACTGGTACAAATATTTAAATATTTATTTTTATTTTTAAATATTTGTACCAGTCTGAAGATGGCTTTGACGAGCTGAAACCGGTTACGGTCCAATAAAATTAAGTGGAATAAAGTTTTATATTCGTTTTATTATAAATATTGTTATTTGACTCTCGAACTCATAAGGTATACAAATGAATATTATCGTATTAAATTTTTTTTTTTAAATGACCTTCCACTTCTAGACCCCTAGAGCCGCCTCTATCGGTATCTATTACAAAATATTATTAAATTGGGCGTGTGAATCTAACTTGGATTGCAAAATATCTAAAGGGCCGCCTATGCAGCTAACTTCACTCTATAAGGTTGGTGTCTTTGATATACATTTAGATCTGCTGATGGTCATTTTGTAGATATATTTTGTATCCGCGTAAAGTAAAATCATAAGTTAATTGTTGAGGTATTGCGCCCAGTGATTCTGGGGTTACTCCCCAGGCTCACATAAGTCAATTGTTAAGGTATTGCGCCCAGTGAGTCTGGGGTTACTCCCCAGGCTCACATAAGTCAATTGTTGAGGTATTGCGCCCAGTGAGTCTGGGGTTACTCCCCAGGCTCACATAAGTCAATTGTTGAGGTATTGCGCCCAGTGAGTCTGGGGTTACTCCCCAGGCTCACATAAGTCAATTGTTGAGGTATTGCGCCCAGTGAGTCTGGGGTTACTCCCCAGGCTCACATATTATGATTCAAAATCTTTTTTAGTAAGAAGTGCGAATCCGTTTTCTGAAACGACTTGTGGTGAATTCTGGTCTTACGAAATGGTATTAAACTAATGGTGTTACGAAATTATTGCACTGATTTTGCCCAAATTTGGAAAATTTCGCTCAGTTCAACTTTTTGAACTTGCAAATTACCATTTAACGTAATAATTTTATGTTTAATACTATAACCATGTTTAGACAACTGCTTCGTATTTTTTGATGCTGCATTTTACGAACTAAACATTATTTTTATTACATGATGTTTGCATTTGAGCGTAAATTTTCCAATCAAACACAAGAACCTTGTATTTTTTGGTGAGGAACAGCTATATTAAATAGCTATGTTAAACATGTGCTCGACATAATATTTTAAGGATATTTATTTGTAAAAAATTATTTACCAACCTTTATTAAATAATTAAATAAAGGTGAGAAATAAGTACCTTACGTAACTTAAGTAACGTGAATAACGTGAATAATGGGAGTAATGTAGTGAATAACAGAGTATTTTTTTTTTTAAATTGAATACTTTTACAATTTTCTTTTCCATTCATGACTTTAAAATGTTCTGCACCACTGATATGTTTGATGTACTCTACTGCCTTACTTGTATTCTGCTGACACAAAAATTGTTACAATAAGAATTCACCACGGTATTAATAGGTCCAATATGAATCTATTTGTACAAAAATTAGTAAAAATAAAAACTCTTTCTAGTTCTTTTTATTTTAGGGAAATAATTAGTTAACAATTGGATTAATTTATACACGCATAATTAACCTAACTGAAAAACCAATTATAGATTTACTCGTCATATTATTATATCGTGTCCAGAAGTTAAACAGTAATCTTGCAACTAAAATATATTTATTTATTTATTTATTTATTTATTAACGCCCTTTTTCGGGGCTTTTACATATGAATAGTAAGAAATATACAGTATTTATTGTACATAACTGAACTATATATATATATATATATATATATATATATATATATATATATATATATATAACTATATCACATCATTATTTATTTTATTATTTTTATTTATATTTATATATATATTTTTTTTACAGTTTTTTAGAGAAAATGTGTCCTAACCGGGGTACCCCGTTCTAAGGACACATTGTACATGTTTTATTATTTTAATTATAAGTAAATACCTAATCTATCTTAGAATATTGCCAAGGGAAATTGTTAAGTTATATCTAAAAGAAAGTACAAAACAAAGCATTATTCTTTGTTGGGTTGCAAAATTGAATCTATTTTCTTCCTTCCCATGTCCATAATCCATATTTTTATGCTTCTTTTGAAGGCGGTTATTTTTTTGTGGTTTTCATTGCAAGAGGGAGTAAATTAAATAATTTTACAGAGAAGTATTCCATATTTCTTTGTCCAAAAGTCGTTTTAGTTGTAGGTTGGTAGAATGTATGTTGTAATGTAGATCTTGTGAATCGGCCCGAGTTTGTCTGTGTAAAGTTATTCTGATTTTTGAATGCGTACATTAGAATATCTTTTGTATATAATTGTTTCAGTGACATTAAATTCAGCGCTTTAAAAACATAGTCTGTAGGGGTTCTGATGGGTACTCTAAGTATAATTTTTAGAATTGCCCTTTGTGCTATGAGGACTGGTTTTATAGTGGAATCGCATGAGCTTCCCCATCCGATAAGACCATATTGTAGTTGAGATTGGGCTAAGGCATAATAGATTTTAATTAGCTGTTCTTTATCTAAAATGTTTCTTATTGTTTTGAAAAAATAGGTTAGTTTTTTTTAATTTGTTGCTCACATTTTCCACTTGGGAGTTCCAATTTAAGTTTTGATCAATTATTATTCCGAGATATTTTATTGTTTGTATTTCATTCAATTTTGGACAGTTGCAAGGAGTTTCTCGGTTTACGTTTATACAGTCTTTATGAATTTTTATGTTTAGGTTTGTATTGAGGTTATCCGTCTGTTTGTTGTGGATTTTGAATTTAATATAATTAGTTTTTGTATCATTTAGTGTTAGTGAATTTGAATCATGCCATTTTTTTACCCGATTCATCCCTTTTTCAGCTTTTTCAAATACAGTCTCCCATGACTTTCCATGGAATAGAAGGACTGTGTCATCTGCAAAACTAATGACTGAGCCGTGACAGTTTAGTTCACATAAATCATTTATATATATCAGGAATAAAATCGGGCCTAAGACACTGCCTTGCGGGACTCCATATTGGATTTGTATTGGTTGACTTGATTCATTTTGAATCCTGACTAACTGTAACCTTTCTGACATGTAGCTTTTAATGAGGTTTAGTTCACGTCCTGAGATTCCAATCTTTTTGAGTTTTTCTAGAAGATATGTGTGATCAATTGTATCGAAGGCTTTACTTAGATCTAAAAATATTCCGATACACTTATTTCCGTTATCGAGACTATGTTTTATACTTTTTACAATAGAGGCGATGGCATCGGAGGTTCCTATATTTTTTCTAAATCCGTATTGATTTTCAGATAGTATGAAGTTTGTTTCAAGATATTGAGTGAGCTGCTTCTTTATGACTTTCTCTACTATTTTTGAAAGATTATTCAATATTGTTATCGGTCTATAGTTATTTATATCCGCTTTATAGCCAGTTTTAAAGATTGGTATAACAGAACCCATTTTAAGCGTTTCGGGAAAGATACCCTCCATGATACATCTGTTCACAAGGTGGAGGAGTGGTTGAATTATTTCATCTCTAGTTGATTTAATTATTCTCATTGAGATGCCATCTGATCCTGAAGTTAGTGTTGGTTTCATTGAATCTATAATGCTTTTAATGTCATCTGCTGTAACTGTATTTAGTAGTACAAAATATATATGTCATTATATAGTATAGTTTTCATTACATTTATGAAGTTTTGTACTCATTTAATACATTTTTAATGCACTCGTGACAGAGTTTTTATATTTATTTTCGTCACAATTGAAAATATCTACATCAGATAGAATGTTATCATATTTATGTTGAAGACAAGGCAAGCATTTTGGTTTAAATTTGTTTTACAGTGTTTTTCTTTAAAAATATTACACGAACGTATGATTGTTATTGCACTATATGTGAAATCGACCACCATAACACGGGCATCAGCCTAGCTTGGTGGGCGAAAAATCCTCTAATAAATGTAACCATAAAATTTTAAGCAATGAATAAAGAAAAATTTAAAAAAAAAAATGTGAGTAACGTGGGAAACGTTAGTAATGTTAGTATCATGAGTGACGGGAGTAATGCGACCAACATGGGTAACGCGAAAAACGCGACCAACGTGGGTAACGTGTGTAATGTGAGTAAAGCGAGAAAAGCGAAGAAATCCGCAAGTGACGCGAGTGACGAGAATGACGCGGGTGACGAGAGTGACGCGAGAGACGCGAGTGACGCGAGTGACGCGAGTGACGCGAGTAATTCGAATAACCATATTATCAAGAGTAACGTAAATCAGAAGTTTTGATCTTTCTTATTTTCCTATGACCTCAGAAAAGAGCAAGTTTTTTTCTGAGCGTTGCAAATTTGGTAAACAAAAATGTATTATAGATATCTCACATTTGCAATTACCTGTGTATCTAAATGCTTATAATGTTATAGAAAGACTACGCTACGTTGCGCGTACTCATTGTGTGTCAGTGTGCGAGAAGGAAGGAGTGTCAGTGAAGGAAGTAGAGAGGAGGGGGATTGAGAAAGGAGAAGGGAGAGTGTAAGGTGAAAGCCATGATTTGCCTTAAAGTTGTTAATCTTCCTGTGTGCCACGGGACGGGCGCAGGAAAGATTTCGGCCGCCCCACTTTTCCAAGGAAACAATCGCAATAAAAGGCCTGGCGTTAATGTGATACAAGTCTTCACGCCACAAAGGGCCTAACAGGGTTGCTCGCATGGGAAAATATTCAATGCAAATGAGACTTTTTGCTAAGCAATGGTTTCTTTAGATGTGATGGTTTTTTGCTAACCAAGTGGTTTCTTTAGATGTGAAACGCGACTAACAGTGCGAGTCGCGTTTCAGTTGCTATGTTGACAGGTTGCCATGGTTACGCCTCGCGTTTTAGTTGCCAAATTTACAGGTTGCCATGGTTACGCCTCACGATCTGTCAAGTTTTCGAATAATTTGAGTTATGTCAGAGAAGGAAAACATCGATTTTATTCAGGAGATTGATAAATTATTAGGAAAAAGTTCGGTTTATGGCCGAAATTCCTAAAAAATAAAACTAGTTATTTTTATTCTAATTTGGGGTCGGGGAATCCGAATCTGAAAGAATTAGGCGGCGGCAAGCAATATTAACAGAATTACACGACTTTAAAAATTTTTATACACATACAGGAAAATAGCCATTTTGGAAGCATTTTGATTCCTAGAAAATCAAACTAGTTATTTTTATACTAACTATGGGCCGGGGAATCCGAATCTGAAAGAATTAGGCGGCGGCAAGCAATATTAACTGAATTAAACGACGTTAAAATTTTCTATACACACACACATGAAAATAATCATTTCGGAAGTATTTTGACACACGCAGTACAAAGATCATAGAAAAACAAGAAATATACAAAAACATGTGCCGGCAGTGTTACCAGCTCTCAAAAATATTTATCTCTATATCAATAATTTCCGACACGATAATTCTTCACATAACACATTAACCTGATGAATTACGACTATCTCAACGGCGTATTCTTAAACCAAAAGTATGAAAATTCGTAGTCTTAAAAATGCGTAACCTAACCTAACCTAACGTTAGGTTTGTGTAACATGGTTTGTGCCCCTTTATACCGCCTGCTCGCGTCCCTAACCTAACCTAACCTAACCTAACGCTAGGTTTGTGTAACATGGTTTGTGCCCCTTTATACCGCCTGCTCGCGTCACGGCAAAAAAACATCCCTGTTTTCAAGTAGTTTAGCGGCTACGCTAGGTTTGTGTAACATGGTTTGTGCCCCTTTATACCGCCTGCTCGCGTCACGGCAAAAAAACATCCCTGTTTTCAAGTAGTTTAGCGGCTACGCTAGGTTTGTGTATCATGGTTTGTGCCCCTTTATACCGCCTGCTCGCGTCACGGCAAAAAAACATCCCTGTTTTCAAGTAGTTTAGCAGCTACGCCGGGTTTATGTAACATGGTTTGTGATACAAAAGAACGTGCCCCTTTATAACGCCTACTCGCGTCAAGGCATAAAAACTCCACAATACTAGTTGGTGTACCTTCCTAAAATATTTGAGAATCAATTTTAAAAAATAAGTACTTAAAATATAAACATGTTATTTTACGTTATAAATATTAGTGCTTAATGGCAACACTTAATTTTGTGTGGTAAAAACATCTATGTTATCGTGTTTTTCTATGATCTTTGTACTACATGTGTCAAAATACTTCCGGAATGATTATTTTCATGTGTGTGTGTATAGAAAATTTTAACGTCGTTTAATTCAGTTAATATTGCTTGCCGCCGCCTAATTCTTTCAGATTCGGATTCCCCGGCCCATAGTTAGTATAAAAATAACTAGTTTGATTTTCTAGGAATCAAAATGCTTCCAAAATGGCTATTTTCCTGTATGTGTATAAAAATTTTTAAAGTCCTGTAATTCAGTTAATATTGCTTGCCGCCGCCTAATTCTTTCAGATTCGGATTCCCCGACCCCAAATTAGTATAAAAATAACTAGTTTTATTTTTTAGGAATTTGGCCCATAAACCGAACTTTACCCAATTATTATTATATATTATGGTTGATAATTATTGATTATTGATAAATTATTAATAAATTATATTTTAATTAAACACTCTGATTTAATAACTGAAATCGTAAAGTGAAATCGTAGAGTGGTGCCATGAATTGAGTTGAATTGAGTTGCCAACCAGTTTTCGGTTTCTCAGTGAGTGAAGGCCCTTACTCACCACTCGACTAAACTACTAGCCAACAAATTTTAAGTGACAAGATCTGAATGGCCAAATTCATCCCAACCTTCCTCTATTCTATATCCTTCCAATCCAAATCCCTCCAACCCAGTGACGGATTTATACATTTCGTAAGTATAGGCATTCATTTCCGCCGCCCCTTCTTCTTCTTAGAAGTTTCCACCTATCAAAATCACTCACTTGTAGGCTGTCGGGGCCTATTGACGAATCCAGGACTGCTCCAGCGTCAACATATCTCAATTGGTGAATTCATAGCACCACTTCCTCCGGGCAATTGCGATTCTTGTGCGGTATTCACAATATGTTTTATTGGTTCCATGCCAACTGAGAATAAAGTCTTCTCAACACCTCCTCGAAAAGTCATTAAAAGCCATGAAAAAAATAATTTTAAATTAGCTGATAACCTTAACCTTACATACCTATTTAACCATTTTTTTATGTATGTATATATAAGATATTATTGTCTATTTGTTGAACTTCTTTATTGGTAATGACAAAACAAATCATGTGTTACTCTGTTAACAAAGAAACTACATTTGAAGTTTATTTGTCGATCTTAAAAACATTATAACACTTCAACACTTATAAACTTATTTTTCTAATATTTTGATTACTCCAATGTCTGCTACATAGCTAGTCAAAAACCTTAATGTTTTTGATGTCACCATGACAACACATCAATGAATGACATTTGAAAAGCAATTCATTATTCGAACACAAAGGAATCCTATGCATTTCTAGGTACGTATTCCTTTACATACTCGTATATATTTTTATCGCTCTAAATCTCTCTGAGACTCATCTGAGATGGTTCTGAGTTGGTTTCATTCCGAGTTGTCTGGTCAAGGTTTTATTATCCTGTAGTGGCAACCCTGCCTACAGTCATTAATCATCTTCCTGAGAACATTCTGGTGGTTCCAGCAGCAACAATGGCCCGTCCCTTCATCCGCGGTACAAAGCCTTCTTTTGATATTACTTATTAATAACAGCGGACATTAGGCGACGGGTAGGGCCGGTGGGCCGGTACTGTGGTGGGCCGGGCCTGTGTTGGGCTGGTACTGTGTTGGGCCGTTTTGTCGGCGAGGAAGGTGAGAAGGTTAAGCCGTTTTGACGAAGTGGTGAGGGTTCACTGCGGGCTTATAAACCTTTGATTTATTAATAATTCAGAACTGGATAAAATTCAAATTTTATTTAATCAATATCAAACATACTAACTTCAGTTGCGGATCTGTGAGTGGTTTTCTAAACTGAACTCTCAATTCTAGTCCAATTTAACAGCCTTTATTTTCAAAATTGGAACTGATTGTGTGAAGAATTCAGACAATTGGGAGGCGGATGTGGGTACCATTTATTAAATAACCAACACCCCTGCCACAGGTCACCCCAAGTGGTTCGCTGCAGATTTTGTTTAAGGGAGACCTTTTGATATCTCCAGCTGTATTCACAAGACCCACAGCCTTGCATCGCAATAAGTGGGTGTATTCGTACGTCCACACTCTTGGACATATTGAGCCCAGATTCCTAACCACCCCCCACACTTTTTTCCTTCCAAGAACTTCCTTTTTCTAAAAAGACCTTCCACACAGCAATCCCAAATATGACATAGTCCCTGACAGAAATAGATTTTTTCCTCAGCTCATCTGTGGAGCTAATGTAAAGAAAAGCATTGTCATTTTCAAAGTTTGATCGGATGTGTCAAGAATTTAGTCATAATGTTTCAACAGAAAATTATTAAATGTCATTTTCAAAATTGTAACTGATGTGTCAAGATTTCAAATAGGCAATACAGTACCTACCTGGCGGTCCGTGAGTTTTCAGAGAGCAAGATCGCTAAGATTGTAAAATATGGCGTTATTGACGTAGTAGCTGAAAACAATTTTTTTTTTTCAAGTTTTAAACTTTTTTTATGAAAATTTCAGTATTCTTTCAGTCAAATGATGCGCCGCATCCACATTTCAGTATAGCTTCATAAAATGGGTGAAATTTTTGAATAAAAAATCATTTTCAGCTACAACAACATCAGTAATGTCGTATTTTTAAACGACTTTAAAAAGGAGGAGCTTCTCAATTCGACTGTATTTTTTTTTTTTTATGTTTGTTACCTCAGAACTTTTGACTGGGTGAACCGATATTAATGATTCTTTTTTTATTTGAAAGCTGGTGCTTTCCGTGTGGTCCCATTTTAATTTGGTCTAGTTCCGACGATGGCATCCATGAGAAAACCATATAAGTCTTAAATTTGCCTTAAGTATGTGCGTGACAAATGGACGAATAACTCAATATCACGCCAACCGATTTCGATGATTCTTTTTTTATTGAAAAGGATGTATTTCAAAGGTAATTTGATGAGAGTTTGGTTAGGTTATGATTATCGGATCCATGACAAATTAACGAAACTCGGTCGAATCTCTTAATTTGACGTTATGGTCAAATTATGTCTGTCTCATATGAGCAGCACGTTTGGTAGGTTTACCCATATTCAGACAAAGTAGTTAGTGTACTTCTGATTCACTAAAAATCAAAAATTAAACAAAAAGTGCTTTCGTGATATTTCAAGGTTCTACGCTTTTGCTAAAATAAAATTATAATATCCCGTGATTTTACACGGGTCTGCGCTAGTACCCGTGATATTATAACATTTTCCAGCAAAAAATGCATTATAATTTCGATGTTTTTTTCTAGATTAAAATAACGAATGAAATACAATTTTGGAAGTGAAAATTATCCCCCTTCCCAATTACTGATTGAACTGAAACTCGGCAGATAGACTCGTTGTCGATGACAAGGCTTTCAGTCAACTTTTAATGGCAATTAAACATTCACACGCGAATTTAATAACATAGACATTTCTCTGAAATTGGATAACACTATATTTAAACATTTATAGCAGTTAATATACGAAACAAATCTCAGTCCCATCCAATTAGGATTTGACTTGGATGTTAGCGCCTTTAGCGGTGTTCAATTATTTTGGTTATTCCCTGGGAAGGAAGGTTCGATCGTCAGTCAAACCATTTTTTTAAAGGTTTCAAAGTCATTTGAAAGTTCACAGCAGTAAAAGCCCCTGGAAAGAAAGTTCAATCAAAGGTTGGTTTTTTCTTGGAAAGCAGAGACTGTAAAATAAAAAATAAATAAAATTGTTACCAAAAATGTTACAATTTGTTGCATTTACAAATGAAGTAGGGATGAATCTAAGTAGGAAATTCTAAATCTTTCAGGGGCACTTACATGGTTCCCCTGGTTCTCAACCCCTATGCTCCAGGTACCTAATGCCACGTTCTTAAAAGGTATTCAAAGCAAAAAAGTGATATTTTGACGTTTCACTTTGGCCGCATTTCCCTCAGTGAAACGGTGAATCATTATGAATAATGGAGCGTGTGTTAGAAAGGGGAATGGGAGAAAAGGTGAAAAATTACTCACCTGATGTGCAATCTGGCTGACCAACAAACGCAAAAGCATTATTAGATACGGTTATATAGGAAAGATATTTTACATAAAAACCTTTTTTAAATCTATGCCGCATATGGGGAGATAATTAATTGTGATTTTGAGCCCAAATTAGTGACACTTTCTGTCGAAGTAATTTCAAACTTCTATAACTCAGCTTAAAATAAATATAGCATCGCTATATTAGTCTCTCTCATCCCTAAGACGACATAGGCTCTGAGAGAAAATATTTTCATCAGGGCCTACAGTGCGGAGCTAATGTTAAAAAAAAAAAGAAGTAGTATAAAATGGAGGCCTGAGCACGGATAAGCCACCCCAGTGAGACCAACATTATTAAATAAGGAACTCCAGTGAAAAATATGATTATACAGACCAGTGAACGTTGATTCTGAATATATAAGTTTTATTTCATAATATTAAACGTAGAGTTCTTAAAAAGTGCATTTTTTAACGTCTCATTAAAATACACTGTTAAGTTGGTACGATTGAATGGTTAGTGGTGACGTCACGCGTCACCAGTCATTGTATCACATTGCATTGAAATCAATTGAAATGTAGGTATGGCACAAGCCATCAGTATTAACAACATTTCATGTTATTCTTTATTTCATACTGTTTATAGAGATTTAGTTGTTGTGTTTATTGAAACAATATTTAAGCCTAAATAATTCAGTATCAAAAATAGAGGTATCTCTATTAGTTTATCTCTATTATTTAAAATATTGAAAAACTACTGCATAAAAAAAATAGTACGTAATGCTTCTTCTAGGGAGAATACTTCAAACAACGGTATTCAAAATGGCGGTAGTTGATCAGCTGATTGCCCGGTCCTATACAAATTTTTCAGGAGTGATGACGTCACACGATTTACCATATTTCCGGTGGTTTTCGGGGGTCTTGAAAAATTAAATTTTGACAATTATTTTAACTATTAAAACTAACTCTAAAAATAAAAATAAAAATGCAGTTATTTAAGTTAGAAGGTGGACTGGAGTTCTCTATTATACTCTAAAATGTTAACTATTGTATTAAACGAAAAATTTATGAGTTTGTCTAAATCATCCCTTTCTGACACTAAACTCTTGAACAATAAATTGGTAAAAGCAAATAGCAAACCCAAGCAAGCTTTGTGAAACTGTCAGAATATACGGGAGAAAGTGTGTCAGAATGTCACGAAGTGTGACATCCTCACGTGACAATTGTCTGTCACGTGATCCGTGACATGGCTTGTAACTATCTTCCTAACATCGTTATAACCCCCAAAAATACGATAAGTTCTCGTAAACTTTATCGAAAATCTGAGTTCTTTATTTTTGTCGTGTTCAAAATATAAAAAAAAGTATTCTGCAGACGAAAACAAAATGTAACAACACGTTATTTTTTGTTTGTTTAATAATTCCACTCAGAGCGTGGGTCACCTTTAGGAATGCTTTGTGGAAGGCCTTTTTAGGAAAGGAAGGAGATGAAGTTCTGAGAAGGAAAAGGTATAATATGTGGGTGGGAATCTGGGGGTCAGTGTGTCAAGGAGTGACGAAAATACGAATCCATCTCTCCCAATGCGGTGCCATGTAATGTTCCGAGAGAGTCCTGCTGGAGAGGTCTAACCCGAAAGTCTCTCCCGAACCGGCACAACACGCAGGAGGTAAGACCTAGACAAACCTTACACATGGACATGGTAATCCTTCTAAGTCACCATACATAGCGAACCACTTTGGGTGACCTATGACAGAGGTGCTGATAATTAAATAAATGGTCCCCGGGGCGGTGGTATCCATATCCGCCTCCCAATTTGTAATACGCATTTCAAGAATATACCTTATATTATTTATTATTTAATTAAATTAAGACAATATTAGCGAAACTCAAACGAAAATCTGGAGACAGAAAAATCAGAAAAGGATATTGGCACCTCTGGGACTGGAACCCAGGACCATCTGCTTTCATGCAACAACTCTACCAACTGAGCTAAGGTGGCTATATCCAATTCGTTCACTTTTAAGTGTAACATACTTCGACTAAGAATTGTCTTCTAATTATTGCCTTAATTTTCTATTACAACATTTGTTAAGTACTACTTTTAGTACATTGTTAAGTTGCTAATTACTACGTTGAGAGTAATTTGTTAAATAGCATGTTAATTAGGTAGAATGAGTGAGGTGCTATCTACTATGTAAACGCAGTTTGCGTGGGAGACTGAAGGTATCAGATGCCAGTCAATTTCATCTCTCTCCCGCTTACCGCAAATCAACTTTGGTTCGGATTGAACCTTTGGACGCCAATCCACGACAATATAGTCGTGGAATGTCAATCTGCAGCAGGCACGAGACTCTCCCTTCACGGCGTGGGCAATCTTAATATGACAATCCTGGAAAGGAGTAGGGTGTCGGACTTCGGCATTAAAACCCAGTATTAAGTGAGAACATAAATATTGTATATTATACAAAGGAGGACCGGTGATAGAAACATAATACATATAATGTCTCACCCGGGACCACGTATCCAACTAATCTAACCTATCTATCTACCCCCGGTCTGCGGCTGAGAGTAGTAGGCTCCTGTGGCCTCTCCCGGAGACGCCTGATGTAAGTTCCTATCGAAAGGGAGGCCCAGAGTCTCTCCACCATCGGTAGAACTCAGCTCGACTAAATCAGGTAGAATCCCATGACCATCTGCGGGATGCCGGTCCTTCTGCTTCCTCTTCGGGCCTCGGCTCTGGAGCCGATCGATTACTGCTGGTGGGGACCCATGACCTTCTACGGTTTGCCGGTCCTTCCCCAAATGGTAGCGACACTCTCCATCGCTTACGGCGCGAAACCTTGAAATGGTGTTCTCCGCGGATTCGCCGGCCGCGGAAAAATGAATATTATCTGCGTAATGCTTTATATCCCGACGGGATGGCACTGATCATTACCGATTACAATTACCGAGCGCCCGCCACTATAACACGCGGTAGAATTTCACCCGCCTCGGAACTACACGAATTCACTCGCGTGTTTTGATGGTTTTCATGTGAAAACTATTGTTAAATTCAATAAAAATCTATTGTCGCCCGCGTATACTGGATTCCACTCCTTCCCGAACAATTAGCACATTTTTCACTCCCAATGTGTGACCCGTCGATTTAAAAGCGGGCCGCTCTTCTCGCTTCCAAATCAAAGAGTAAAACGGAACCGGTAAACGCTCCCCGCGCTTCGCATAGACGCCAAAATCAAGAGAGTGTCGCCAACATTATCATTTTTTCTATAGCTTACGAAAGTACTTGAAGGAATAACAAATATTAAGAATTGCTTCATAACAGTTTCACTCATAAAGTTAAAAATAGAAATATATTGAAAAAAAATACTAAGTCAATAATACTACGGCATTATCCCGATTGGGATATGTTGTGAAGCCGAAGATTTTGGGAGAGGGTAAGGAGATGGGGGAGGGGAAGGCCGATAAGTACCTGGTCACCAAAAATTGTTAAATCCATTTTTCACGGTCTTTCGCAAGTATATATACCACTCAGAACACGCCGTGTATATATTAAGTGATACAGTTGACTCGAATAAAACGTATGAGGGAGCAGACCGTGCATCGGCAGAGACGGGGGACGAAATGAAAGGCGTCAGGTCGAAGTAGTGAGTCAGTCTTTATTGTAGATACGTAGCGAAGGTCGATGCGGCGCGGAGTGATTGATGGTGGTGCAGTGAGTGTTGCTCGGTGTTGCTGCATGATGATGATGATGGTCAGGAAACTGCAGCGGTAAAGATCACAGATCTTCGGGCAGCCGGCGCGTAGCTCTGCTGGTTGCTGGTTGCTTGCCAATCACATGATGCTGATTGCGCGGGCGGCCCCGCGAGGGCTTTGTACCACGTTGCGGCACTGCACTATTGAAATCACTTCTCGGTGTGTATGAGTCGAACGACCAATTGAGACTAGACTGCGCTAGCGTTGAGTTGCAGCGCTTATATATCCGACCGGTAGAGTAGCTACCCAGAGCGCCTGGTAATGTTGTGATTTCACGCAAAGCGAAGAAAGTGCTCGAACGTTCTGCTGCCGTAGTGATGAATGGCGGTTGACTCGAGGCCTTTCGATGTGTTTCCAGAAATGTCACATGGTTCGTGCGGCATGTACTGACGGCGCCTTACGCGATTTAGGCGGTAGGTATCTTCTGGCGTGTTCTTACAGAGCCAGTGGCAGCGCAATGAATTTGGCAAAAGTGGGCGCTGAAATTGATGGCGAAAAATAATGGTGTCGCCACACGTACTTAGGTACCGGGATTTAAACCCGCAACCTCGAACTCAGGATTGAAACCATTCAACCACGGAGGCTCTCAAATCTTGTATTCAAAGCCTCTCATTATGTTCAAGTAATCCGATTTTTAAATCTAGTGCAAATATTTGACGCAAATCCTTCAAAAGCATTTAATTATAAATTTTGTTCCTGATTTTCGGGTCTGTACAACACCCCTCTCCCTAATTAAATTCAAATCTTTGTTTAATTTTCTCTTCAAATCTGTCATAGCTAATTATCCTTTCAAGGGAAAATCCGTTTTGTTTAACCACTTGGGCTAATTTGTTCGCTTTTCGGAACAACTCAAAAAGGTCTCATAGAAATTTTTTGTATCTCCCTTACTATCATAGTGAGAAATGTGATCTATGATATCTATATTTATGATCATAGACGATGTTAAAAAGAGAATAAACCACTTTATAACCACAAAATAAGACCAGCGGCCGAATATTCACATTTTGTCGAAAGTTATTCTTACGATCGTACAGGGCGGTTTCAATAAGAAAGATTGATTATTATCCCTACCAGCTTTTTAAATTTAATCGATTATTTTTTTAAATTGATAAACTTAACGTTTAAGACAAGATTTTTATGCATAGCACAAAGGGTAACAATTTTTATGCAATAATTATCAGCCATAGCTCAGTGGTCAGAGCACCTGACCGGCAATCAGAAGGACATGGGTTCAAGTCCCGTTGGCGGCATTTTTTTTTTCTCGGAAGATTTTTCAATGTAGACGAGTGTTTCAGGCTGATAATTTTTGCTTATAATAATTGTTACACTTAATATCGATTTTATTTCATTCCAAATTTGCTTTTATTTCCAAAAATATTACATCGAAAAACTCTGAAAGGCGTGATGATAAAACTATTAAAATTATGTACTTTTTGTAACTATTTTTTGATTATAAGTATTTATCATTTTTTAATAATGTCTAAGCAAAATAAGAATGTAAAAAAAATCTGAAATATATTAGTTTGTAAGTGCGCAAATAAATACACAAACGGACCAATTTTCGTCAAGAAACACATGTACGTACTCGTATATATTTTTTTAATGATTTTATTTAAACTTAAATTAAAATTCTGCAACATGCGTTTCCTAGATAATGTATTGATTTATTTTATTGCATGATTATACGATTTGAAATGGGTGTGGTTTAATACAAAATCCTTTCAGAAAATTTAACAAATCTGCCAACGATCTATGGTGTAACCTTATTATACTAAAAATAAACATTTTTTCTAAAAATAAACATACATTTCCTAGATAAAAGAACAATCTTTCGAAATCCATTTATAATTTTTTGTGGAAAAGAGTCAATAGGTCTAAAATCTGATTATACCCTATTAATGAAATCAAAGTTTCTGATCACAATTTGAAAAAAAAAAAGAAAATTTAAGAATTTTTTATTCATTGTTTTTACATGAAACGACAAAAAGGTGAGATGACGGTAACGTTTTTTTTATTTGTTTCGTTACAAAATTGCCATTGCCATGAGCCAATTTTAAAACTTTTTTTGTTTAAAACATGCAAAAAATTTATATTTCAAAAATTATATGTTTATTTCTTAATATAAATTTTGAAAGCGTATTTTGTGGGAGCAGACATGTTTTTCGAATTCAATTTTTCGAAATCAATTGTTAAAATTTCAGTTTTTCAAAAGACTAATTTTTCAAACAGAAATTGGCCGAAAGACATATTTTTCGAATTTGTTAATCAACTTTTAAAATATATATTAACCTTGCTTAAGACTAACGGGATACTATTAGGTTAGGTTAGGTTAGATTAGATTAAGTTAGGTTAGGTTAGTTGATATTATCCATCATATAATAAAAATTCTATATACATACTTACATCAATTTGAAAAACTAATGTTTCGGTCAATTGAAGTTCGTAAAATGGCATTTCGGACAATTGAATTCGAAAAATTGATTTCGAAAAATTGCAATTCGGTCAATTTACCTAGACCCGTATTACCTTTCAAAATCGTTTTTATTTTTAGTACGCATTCAGAAATATTCCATTATTTGGATTTTATTGCGTAACAGAAATATTTTTACACTCTGACAAAATATGGTCAAGGCCTGAGGGGTTAATTTGTTTATAGTACAACTGCAAGAGATAATAGGCTCTTATTGAAGCCAAATCAGGAGTATTTGAGAGTTAGCTATGTCCAAATTATTGGACTGAGAATACTCCGTACATATTAATATTGCTATCGCCTTAGAAAATTCTGTGCCGCGCTTTTGGCCCATTCAAACAGCAATTTACAGCCACTGTGCGGTCTGGAATAAGTAAGCAGCTGACCGTCGCACAGTGGGGAAAATATAACAATAAAGGCTACGAATGAAAATAAACTAAATAATATATAAAAATATCTTAATATATAAAACAAAGTCGGGTTAGTTACACCATTTATACATCGAGAACGGCTGGACCGATTTTTATGATCTTTGATTTGTTGGATTTTTCTCCACTCTGAATAGCAGAATAGCTTTTAAAACATCGAAAAATTAACGAAAAAAATAATTATGAAGAAAATTCTTTTCCTCATACGTTTTGTATGGCAAATCTTCTCATCTTTTGAAAGAGCTGCAGCAATATTGTGATTAGTATAATATTAAGTTGAGAGTGTAATCCAAAAATTCAAATACGTCAAATGTCAATGCGATGTTTGTTTTGCTTTTATTCTTAGACATATAATGCTGCCCCTCTTTCTTACACACTAAATGACAACAGTCGAAAATGGGACAAACGGTGAACGTACATCTGCACCCCTCCAAAGGAAAAATAAAATAATTATAATAAATCTCCCTCAAACGTATAAAGAAAATGAATCGCAATTTCCATAAGTAAGCGGAAAAGTAAGAAAATCACAAAAATTATAAGTCCTTAAACAAAAATACTGAAAACCTGATACTGACAAAAATAAAACACGGACAGTTGCGCATCGATAATTATTTCATTGTGTAATTTTTAACTTTAAAAAAATTGAATTTCATTCAGCCAATAATTTAACACAACAGTTATTGATTTTGATGCGAAACGAAATTCGCCGTATAAGCTAGTTAATAATAAAAGTACTTGGTGACCCAATTAAATAATTGTATACTAAAATAAGCGCTTACTTGGAAAACAGAAGCTTATTTTGAACTGTCGGCATTCTCAAAATTGACCTAAAAAAATAAGTACAATTTTAATCTTTTTGTAGTCTCAGTGTTTCTTTTCTTCATTAGCTCCACATAGCCACTATGTCATCTGTGGGGATGTTTTGGGGGGATCTTTTTAGGAAAGGAAGGTGAGGAAGTTCTGGGAAGGAAAAAGGTGTGAGGGGGGGGGGTTGGAATCTGGGGGTCACCGTATCCATCCCTCCCACTGCGGTGCAAGGCGATGTTGGGAGAGATTCCTACTGGAGAAGTCAAAAGGTCTCTCTCAGCCAGTCTCTCCCGATCCGGCCTGCACGCAGCTGGTGGGCAAACGCTTCCGCCTCCATGATCCTGATAAATCTCTCACATGAACCTGGGCCCCCTGCTAAGTCACCAAACGTAGCGTACCACAATATATTAATTTGGACACTTAGGCCCCCAGGATCCTACCCATCCATCATTAATTTTTTCCTTCCTTTCCTAAAAAAACCCTCTACAAAGATGACATAAGCTCTTAGGGATTTTTTTTCTGCAGGGCCTCCTATATGCAGCTAATGTAAAAATGATAACGTTTTAAATAATTCTAAAAATATATATTTTCTCTACGAATTTGTGCATGAAATTAAAAAAGTATTTCTTGACTTGTTTGTGGTCAAGGAGTCGACAGGACTTTTATAAATTGACGAGTCCAAATTTATTTCAAATCGTCATCGATTTTGTTAAAGGAATTATCATTTTGAATGGCATTTGAATGACCAAAACTAATCCATTTTAAGGATCCTAGACAAAGGCTGTCTTCAAATCAGACGCACTAAACCACAATGGGATTACTGCTCTGGTAGCAAATTGTCTACACCGAATGCATTTAAATACGATCCTTGAGCTCTAAGGGGATTGACATTTGAATATCTGATGTGGTCAGACAAGCTTAATGTATTCTTTCATTATTTCAGGATCGTTAGACTTGAAATAATGATTTTTTGTGCTTACCGCACAAGGGTATATGGTGATAAGAATAATTGCAATGATTAATCAAATAATAATAATAATATTAATATGTCATTTTTGAAATATAATTTTTTTGAATGCAAACATTGAAAAGTTTCATAAATGGCCCGCCTTACGTTTCTTACAACTAAAATTAATGATAGATAACGAAAATACACAGATTTAGGAAATGAGATTAAAAGAATTTGGCATTCTCGGAATATAAAAATATTACCATTAGTTATTTCGGCTACTGGCATTATACCTAGGTCTCTGATTCAAAATTTAGGCGTATTAGATTTGTCAAAGAATTTATATATAAAAATGCAAAAATCGGTAATTTTAAATACATGTAGGATTACAAAAGATTTTTTAAATATTTATATTGAGGGATCAGTAGGATTTATAGGTTCAATTAGGAATTCCACAGAGCCGAACCCTCTGATATGAAAATATCTGGAGTCGGTGAATTATTTTCCCATCTGGTCTCTGGTAGGTTGACATGTTGTTCTTGTATTGTTTTGTAATTATAATACATATAGTGCAATTGCATAACGTGGATTGACCAGATGATCATTTGGGAAGTGTGTGAAAGGGTTTAGTTTTTCCTGTGGGGAAAATTAAACCCGGACATTTAAATCTGGTGCGTAAATATATAATAACTTAAAGAGTTTAGTTTTTCCTGTGGGAAAAATTAAACCCGGACATTTAAATCTGGTGCGTTAATACTTAATACTTATATAAGTACATCGACTTTTGTTGTACGGCCGTATATCCTCTTTACAAACTTCTTCTAAAGGATCAGGCCGGACCAATTGTCGCCGGATGAAATGTCCGCCGGATCTTGTAAATCTTGATTAAATATATTTTTTTTTTTACATTAACTCCACACAGGAGGCCCTGAGGAAAATAACTTCCCTCAGGGCCTATGTCATCTTTGAAGATGCTGTATGGAGGGTCTTTTTGAGAAAAGGAAGGAGTGAACACGGGTCTTGAAGAGACCCATGTTGTAGGAGGGAGGAAACACAGAGGCCGGCAAATCGTTCCACAGCCGAACCGTTGAACTCAATAACAAGTCATAGAAACGACCCGTTCTCATGTGACTAATGTCAACCGTGTACAAATGTTGGGCGCGTGTTTGGCGTGTTTCCCGACTATGCACCGGTGCCGAGGGGATCAATGACGCTAGTTCCGTGGAGCATCTTCCATTTTAATACCGGTAGAACAAGGACAGCATCCCCACCTGACGCCTGTGCTCTAAAGATTGCAGTCCGTCTGTTAAGATGGGAAAATCTATCAAACGAACCGCCCGTTTCTGCACAGAGTCAAGGGTTTTTTAGGTATTTTGGAGCTCCAGACCAGAGGTGGCTGCCAAATTCAACCGTGGGGCGCACTTGCGATTTGTACAGGGTTAGCAGTTGTGTACTATTAAAGTATCTGCGGGCCCTGTACAGTAGGCCCAGTTTCTGAGAGGCTATCTTAACTCTGGTTTTGATGGAGCCCCCGTACCTGAGCTGGTCACTTAGAGTTACACCAAGCCTATCGATGGAGGTCCTTTTCGGAAGATTGCTTCCATTGAAGGAGACTAGATTTTCATTTCGAACCCTTTTAGACGTTATCAAACATGATTGGGTGTTTGAAACATTAAATTCGACGAGGTTATTCTTACCCCAAGAGAAAAAACTCTCGAGGTAACCGTCCATTCTTTGCTTCAAAGCCCTCCAAGCTATTGGAGTTTGTGTGCCCTTTGGGGGCTTGTCAAACAAAAAACTATCATGGACTGTACTGTCATCCGCGTAACAATGAATCGGTGCACATGACAAGAGGTCATTGATGTGCAACAGAAACAAAGTCGGTGATAGAACCGATCCCTGTGGGACGCCAGCATTTATCGAATGCGAAGAAGAGGTGGAACCGTCAGCAACCGCCTTAAACGACCTATCCCTCAAAAAGTCGGCAATCCACGTACACAAGGATGCGGGAAGTCCGTAAGAAGACAGTTTGTTGACAAGCCCTCGGTGCCAAACCCGGTCAAAGGCCTTGGAAATATCCAGTGCAACCGTTTGGGTCTCACCGAAACATTCCAGGCACCGCCCCCAAACATGCGTCACATACGCGAGAAGATCATCGCACGAGCGGTTCCGCCGGAATCCGTATTGACGGTCGTTAATAATTTTGTTCTTCTCGAGGTATGTGAGCAGTTTGTCGTTGATCACACTTTCCATAACCTTAGAAAGAACTGATGTGATCGCTATGGGGCGGTAGTTGGCTGGGTTGGAGCGGTCACCCTTCTTTGGAATAGGGTGAATGATCGCTTTTTTCCAACCAGAGGGCACAGAGCCAGACTTCAGGGACATTTTGAAAAGCTTCGTCAAAACTGGAGCTATTTCTGCAGCGCACCTCTGTAAAACCAGGACAGGTATTCCGTCAGGCCCACTAGCTTTATTAATATCAAGCCCTCGTAAGATTTGGAGTACATCCCGATGCCGGATCTTCAGCTGTTTCATATGAAAACCGCAATGAGGAACCGACGGCGGGGTAGCACCTTGATCATCGGGGGTCGAGTTTTCCGCGAACATTTTTTCTAATAAGTTAGCCTTTTCGGCGGCGGTATTTGCTAGAGAGCCGTCAGGTCTGGTAAGAGGTGGCAGAATGGGTTTGCAGAAATTGCGACCTATTGAGCCCGCAAGCGACCAGAATGCTCTGCTGCCGTGCGGGCAGGCAGCCAGTTTTCTACTGATCTGTAGGTCGTGCTCGAATTTTGACCTGTTCAAGATGCTCTTGCTTTCCTTTGCCATTTTGATATGTTGTAGGCTCGGTAAGCCGCGTTTTTTCGTCGCACTGCTTCAGAGCATTGTCGACTGAACCACGGCTTTGAGCCCACACCAGTTTCTTTAACAGTGGATTGGATGAAGCCATCCATCGCGGACGTGATGACTTCACCAATTTCCTGGGCACATCTTGAGGGATCCGAGGTCCGAAAACAGACAGCTGACCACGGGAAAGCATTCAAATGTACCCGCAGACCAAACCAATCTGATTATCTATAGTGCCACACTTTTCTCTTCAGCCGCTCGTTAGGTGGTCTGAAGGTTACGGGGATTGACGTCGTCACCAGGCAGTGGTCCGACGATCCTAAAGGCGCTGTGACTTCAATCTTATAACCGTGTGACACAGTGGTTAAAAGTAAATCTAACAGATTTGAGCGGTGAGTCTGGACATCAGGAATCCATGTAGGCTCCTGAACCATTTGCTCCAGTCCGTGGCAGAGAGCAAAGGATTCCGCCTCTCGTCCAGCAGAGTCCGTTGGTCCTGAGAACTTTAACCAAGGTTCGTTATGAACATTGAAGTCCCCCAGGACCACAAACTCTGCCGTAGGGAAGCGGGGCAAGAGGTCATCAACAGTATTACTTAGATTTTTGAAGAGTTCGGACGTATCTGAAACGCTAAGGTTTGGTGAGCGGTATAAACACGCATAAAATCTTACCGTACTGGCAGGATTGACACGCACCCACATTACGTCAAATCTAGAGTTCTCCAGATTCAACAGTCGCACACAGTTGACGTCAGCTCGGCTGAAGAGACAGACACCTCCTCCTCCCGTTCACGGGGTGAGGTTTGTCAAAGTGTCTACACACCTGCTGCGTGGCGGGCCGGATCGAGAGAAACTGTTTTAGGAGGTATTTTGACCTCTCCAGCTAGAATACCTCGACCCATCGCCTGGAACCACAGTTAAAAGGATGGATTCATATGTCCGTCACTCCTCGACACACTGGCCTCCATATTCCTACCAACCCCTCTTATCTTCTACCTTACCTTAAAAACACCCTCCTCATAGCATCCCCTAAGAAGAAAGAGGACTTAGCGAAACTACTTTCGTGTGTCGAGCTAATGTAAAAAGAAATAAAAATCAATCAAATAGTTGTCTCGTAACGCAAGAGATAACGCAAAAGGTACAGAACCACCTTTCTGAATATATATTGATAGGGTCGAGTATCAATTTAGTGGGCTCAGAAACAAAATACAAGTATCTCGGTACGATAGTTTATTTTACAAGTTACACAGAATATCAGTTAATGTTTTTTTTACAGTCTCACATGACGCTTCTGAAAAAAAAACTCCTATCTGTCAAAAAAAGAAAAATCAAACAAAACAATTCAATTCGAATTCTGGTGCGTTTAAAAAAAATGGATTTGTGTAACCACCGTACGAAAGTACCTAGACTACACTGGGTAGCTCGATTCGAGCCATGACTGATTCCCTTTGCGTTTATTTTTTAGTGACGGGGTTTTGGGTCACTCTTCATGCTCGTATCATGAAAATCATTATTTTTACGCAGATGATACAGTGACCACTATTGAAGGAAATTCTTGGAATGAGGTCAAAGTATCAGCTAACAACGCAATTAATATCGTAAAACTATGGTTTGACGAAAACTTATTGAGACTAAATAAATGTCGAAAACACCCATTTTATACCTCAAATATCTCAAATAGATATAAAGGTAAATATAAAAATTCACGAAAAAAATGGCCTTCTTAGGATCGCACCCTGTAACTCAAACTGTATAGATATACATTAGTAGTAAAGAAAAATAAAATATCTTGGAATAATTATCGATAATAACATCAAATGGAAAAGTCAAATAAATTCCACAGTAAACATCAGAAAACGGTTCTATACATTTTTTAGACTTAGAAATACTGCATCATTAAAAATACTAAACGATATTTATTACGCACTTGCGCACTCTGAACTATATATGGAATCGTAGCTTGGGGGGGTGCATATAAATCATCCCTACTTCCACTGGAAACAATTAAAAATATATTAATAAAAATCATCTTAAAAAAGCCCTATTACTACCCAACAATAATAATGTTTTCGAAGATTTCCAGGTTCCCCCATTTAAAAAAATTTATGACAAAATTGCACTACTACAATATTACATAAAGATTTCTTTAATGAAAATACTATAACATAATTAAATATTATCAAAAGAATCATATCTGTCGGAGGACTAACCGTACCATTAGTACGAACCACAACAGCATAGCATCAGTATATATTTAAGGGTTTAAAATTATCGATTGATTAGTGATTGAAATATTATTGTTATATTATGTTGTAAAATTGTAACTTTAATAAATGTTTAAAAAAAAAAACTCCAGGTAAAAGTACCTTTCGCACTATAGTTATGTGGTTAGTTGAGCGCGTTAGAGTAATAACTCCTTCAAAATGTCAATAATGTATATCTAACGAACCTAATCAAGTCCGCGCGGCACTTCATATAAAATTTGAATATTTCCAAAAAACCGTCAAAATATAATAAGATGAATAAAACATGGACCCACTTTAAATCTCTCTTATACCACCCTTCACCTTTCCCTTCTCCTGGAGGGCGCATCTATAATTCACTGCTGATGTATCCTGGCACGGCGTACTGGCAACCTAGAAAGGGATGACTTCTAAACATTGCCAAATAAAATTGTACTAAACTTGGACGAAGCATCAAGCGATTGTAGCATCGACTGTTAAAATTATTTCCTGGAAAATAGAATAGTTAGTAGGTACCTAAGTAAAGTAATGTAAGTGTTTTTTATTCTTATGTACAAGCAGTTTGAAAATGCTTTATTACCTTAATTACTACTGGAGCGATTATGGTAAAAAAATTGACCACTTTTATTTTTCTGCGATTGATAGCGGTCCAAAATTGGACCACATTTTCCTACCATTCTTAAAACATTTATTTTAATTATTTAAAACATTTCCATGGCCAGCCATTTATTTCAAAACGAAGCTTTTAAAATTCTTTAAATAGATGTCGCTAATTCGAATAAAAAATACTATTTTAGAATGATGTCAAAAATAAATTTTCATGCCGAATTTTCGATCAGCTGTTTACAGTTAAAATTACATCATTTTTTCCATGGATATGCACCTTTCATTATTGAGAATACCACGTTCTATGTACCTATAGTACCTCTCACGGAATTTCAAAGTAACACACAGGATTCTTGCGGTCATAAACTTTACTATTTTTTTTATAAATCCTATAAATATGAGGTAAACGGTAAAATACAGGTTAATTCATTGGCTATATAGCACTATAAACAGTTTTTATGTCTTCATATTAAAATTAGAATGTATTATTTTTTTAATGTTGGCGAAAATTTTTAAAAATTATCTTCAGGAAATCTCGAGCTATCGAGGCAAATTTATTTGGTGGTCAAATTAATCTATTTAAATGTCTTTAAAAACTTGAAAAGTTGACTTATTTGTTGGTTTGATTGGGGTTCGAATCTTTGGTGACCGGATAACTTAGAATTAATTCAACACAACACCTCCTTTAAAAAGTCATTAAATTATTTAGTTCAGTTCAAATTTTAGAATTTTATAAAAGCCAAAAGAAACCGATTCCAAAAATAGCAGTTTCCTTAAAAAAATATAATCGGGTGATACAGGGGCAGCAAAGCCCCCAGGACGGAAGAACCATGGCGGGAATTTAATATCTCTCAGGGCCCATGTCATCTTTGGGGATGCTGTGTGGCGGGTTTTTTTAAGGAAGGGAAGGAGGGGAAAGTTCTGGGAAGGAAGAGGGTTTAAGGGGTGGGTAGGAATCTGGGGTTCAGTGTGTCTTGGCCATCCGCCTCCAAGACAAACCTCACCCCATGAACCCGGTGATCATTAATAGTAAAATATGTATTATCTTTATAATATAATTACCATTATAAGATTATTCCTACTCCAATGTAAAAATTGTGTCCCTTCAAAAATCAATCCTGCAATCAAAAATTCTACATCATCATAAATATAATAACAATTTTAATTAAGAATAGACATGACATAAATAAAATGAGGTCATTAAGAATTCATATTACTTGTAAGATATTCCCCAAACAATATCAAAGCAAGCTACAAACCCAAGGTAATTAAGGCTACAGGGAATAACCAAAATAATTATAAATTCGACAGTTAAAGACGACTTAGTAACAAATGTAAGAAAACCCATTATAATTCAATACAATCCTTGTAGACCAACCCTCTCCCTCCTCCCACATATGTTAAGTTTATAAACCGTAGGTTAAGAATAATTTGTGTATGTCTTAACAACCTGAAACCGGTTACGGTCAAATAGATTAAAGTGAAAATAAGTTTCATATTTGTTTAATTATATTATTACATTAACACTAGAGTACACGCGTGGGCTACATATGTAGCCAAGGGTATTGTTTTTGTTCGTAACTTCGTGAAATCGCGTGATTTAAGAGTCTCTAGCTAAGCTTTGACTGGTTGTTGGTCGACGCATTCAGTGTGGCATGAGCGATCAACCCTCGCGCACGTGTGAAAAATAACGATTTAAAGTTGCTACTTACGTAGCCCATGCGTGCACTGGCGGAACAAAAGGAAACACAAGGAAAACTGTATAAGGCGTATATGTAATGATCACCAAATTTTATTTTTTCTTATGTAATATGATCACAAAATTTTTATTTGTCCTTCGTGTAATGAAAATTTTAAAAAAAGTTTTAAAAAAATGTAAGAATTAAACCAAAAGTTGATTGATCTCAAATAAGTAAAAATTAGGTGATTTATTGAGAAGTCTGAAGTTTTGTTAATATTTTAAGTTTAAGAAAAAGAAGATGTATTTTTTTATTTCGGTGTACTTAATAAATGTCATTTATTATAATAAATGTCTTTTTATTTAAAAATTAAACAATTATCTTTCAGTATATTTCAATTTAAAATGGGCTACAAGTGAAGCCCACGCGAGCACTCATGAGCGTTTTAAAGGCGCGTGTACCGTCGTGTTAATTGTATCTGTTGAACCGTAAAACTTCCCTTCTTTAGTCGCCAGTACCAAAGTAGGTACATTTTCTTCAATCATGCATCCTTTCATCGCATATTAAAGCGCGAGCGGGGTGTCAGCTTCAACCTTTGCCGTCATAAAGAATCTATAATTTTTCATTAGCAGGTACATAGGTCCAGGTGCAAAGGTAACACCGGATAATTCGCGTTAAATATTCATTTTTCAGTTAGGCGAACAGCTGATGGCTTTACTAAATTAACGGCCGTTAGGGGATGACGAGATGTACGCTATGACCTTTGGATCTGCGCCGTAGATCCAAAGTTCCCTCGGTGTAGTGCGGTCCCTCTATACATACTGTCGATGCTGCGCTTCCCTTACTTTCTAGGCGTATAATAAATATAGTAATAAGTATTATTTATTTATCCGTCAACAGCAATAGATACTCCAATTTAACGACACCGTCCTAACCTCAGAATCCAAAATCAACAAAACGCAAAGAGTGGACCGGGCCGAAATACATACTAAATAATACCATTCTCGATGCTCCTACGTCGAGCGTTGCGTAAACGCACCAACACTAGCAAAGGATTCAGGAACAACGTAGATTCTCTGCTTCATTCCGTATCTGCGATGTTAGAAAAAGTGATATTCGCGCATGCGCATTTAGTTCTGCGTGCCAAGTTTCATCTGAAACCGGATACGCATTCAATAGAAGCATCCATGGGAGCATCCAACGCGCAGAAAAGGCATAGTGCACAGAATAGCACAACCAAAACGCGTTGATTAATTCATTACGTATTAGAGATTTGTTCGAGCGCCCGTTTTAATAGTTGATGTTGAAGCCTATTGATGCGTTGAATATCTATTTAATAAATTTAATTTTAGAACTGTAATAATTGATGTGAAGCATAAATGATTTATAGAGCTAATTTGACGTACTATTTTTTTCAATAATCACATCTTGTTCGTGGACTAGTCTATAGATGTTTATATTAGATATTTATTAAGTATCTATATACTTCAGCATCCCTTATACAAAATGTCACCGACCGCCACTGCCAGTTATCCTGATTGAGATTATTCAGTTCCGCATTTTTCATGTTCTCCAAATATTTTTCATCTGTTTATACTAATTCGGAATCACCTGATAATGATTCAATGTTAAATATTACTGAACACAACCAAAGCAATCTCGGTAAAATTCATATTAGTGCAGTTGAAATAAAATGTTTTTTGAGTAAAATAGGTTCCAATAAGGGCTCCGGCCCCGACGGTATTCCACCTTTCTTTGTCAGATGCTGTGCCGATTCATTATGTTTACCACTTTTTATTATTTTCAATGAATCTTTAACCTGTGGAACTTTTCCCGACTTGCGGAAAAAAGCGCATGTGGTACCAGTATTCAAATCGGGTGACCAATCTTTAATAAAAAAAATTATAGACCAATTAGTATACTATCATGTTTTGCTAAGGTTTTTGAATCTCTGATATATAAAAATATTTTTTCTCACTTTAAACCCCTTCTCTGCACTAGGCAACATGGGTTTGTTCCTCACAGATCTATTACTTCAATTTTTTTGGAATTCTGTGATTATATGTGTAACTCTTTTAATGAAAGATTACAAGTAGATGCTATTTATACCGATTTCCAAAAAGCTTTTGATAAAGTTAACCACTCCATCTTACTTAAAAAGCTTGATCAAATAGGAATACATGGAGACCTATTTCGCTGGGTGAAATCATATTTATGTAACAGAACGCAACTAGTATTTATTAATGGATACAAATCATCCCCTATAAATGTAACTTCTGCTGTACCTCAGGGGTCAAATCTGGGTCCTCTTCTTTTTCTAATATTTATAAATGACCTTGGTTCAAAATTAAACTGTGATTATGCTTTTTTCGCCGATGATCTTAAAATTTTTCGTAAAATGAAATCTGTTTCTGATTATCAACTGCTTCAAAATGACCTTGACACACTCAATAACTGGTGTACTGTCAATGATATGCACTTAAATGTTAAAAAATGTTTCACTTTAAACTTCACTCGTAACAGAATTATAAAGGATTTTTCCTATGTTATAAATAATACTATTCTTAAAAAAGTGTTTTCCATAAGAGATCTAGGAATCACTCTTGATTCGAAATTCATATTTGATGTACATATTAACGACATTAAGTGTAAATCATTTAAAATGATGGGATTTATTCATAGAATATGTAAACCTTTCAAAGATCCTCTATCAATTCTAACCCTTTACAATGACTTAATTAGAAGTAAACTTGAATATGGAAGCACTTTTTGGAATCCACATTACTGCAAGTATGAAAACATTGTAGAATCAGTTAAAAAAAATGCTAAGACTGTTATTATGTCTTTAAATGTCTGTTATTATGCTTTTAAATGTCAATTACATGAACATCTTAGATCGCACGACATGCGACTTGAATTCTTCAAAATTAATACACTTAAAATCAGAAGGCAATTGACTGATCTAATATGTTTACATAAAATAATTCACGGCCATCTTGATACTTCATTGTGTCTTAGCAACATTGATATAAATGTTCGCAATTCTCATTGCTTAAGACGCCATAATATGTTTCACCCGAATACATTTAAAAACAATATCGCCTATTTTAGCCCTTTGACCCAAATGTGTCGACTGTATAATAAGATAGAGTGTGCTGAAGTAGATATTTTTGTCGATAATTTATATGGATTCAAAAAAAATACTCTCCGATTGCTGAAAAATATGTGATAAATTATTATGTGTATCATGTTTGTCTCTAATTATGTCTCTTATCTTGCCTCTCTTTAATTGTTATTTGAGTAAACTTTGATTTTTTTTGTAAAATTCTATATGTAACTGTTTTTTTATCTAATTTTTATTTTATCTGTTTCAAAATTATTATTTTATTATTTGGCTAATTGATTGTATATACATTTTTACTTTATCTTATTTGTATAATTAACTGAGTTTTTAAAACTGGGTTGTTCTCACATGTGTGTGAACAACCTGTAAAAATGCAGTATAAATAAATAAATACACGCCCATGGGTCAATTTTGTTGATCTCTTCCAGGATGTCTCCAATTTAAATTAAACCTTTTGACTTCTAGATCTTATTCAGGCCAATAAAAGAAAATCTGCTTGATAAAAATAAGATACAGGGCTACTTTGGTCTAGCACTTAGAAAATATTTGTTTTATTTGAAAAAAAAATTCAGGTAACTTGGTTACAATGACGCTTGGAAAATAAGTGCCGAATTATTTGGTTTCTATTTATAATCAAACATATTGATGGTTGAATAATTACACTGAAGAGATAAACGTTAATATCAACATTTTTTTACAATAATTATTTATTTGTAAGAAACAAACAAACAAACTTATGCTAAGAATTCAAATATATAGGAAAGTAAACTGAAGTCATGCTAAAAGTTTAAAAATTGATCGAGGTCACCCCACTTAATAGTATTTTTTTACATTAGCTCCACACGGAAGGCCTCGAGTAAAATAATTCCTCTCAGGGCATATGCCATCTTTGAGGATCCTTCGTGGAGGGTCTTTTCAGGAAAAAAAGGAGAGGAAGGTCAGGGAAGGAAAAAAAAAATGAGGGATGGGTAGGAATCTGGGCGTCAGTGTATCCAGGAACGATGAACATATGAATCCATCCCTCCCACTGCGGTGCAAGGCGAGTTCCGAGAGAGTCCTGCTGGAGAGGCCACGCAGTGGTAGGTAGGCGCAACTCCCGCCAACACCTGACCTTAAAACAAACTTCACCCCATGGATCCAGGCACCTCTGCTGGACACCAAAAGTAGCCACGTAACCATGGGGTGACACGGCAGGGGTGCTGATTTTCCAATAAATAGTCCCCGGAGCGGCGGTAACCAAACCCGCCTCACAAATTAGGAAAATGATTCTGTTTCAAAAGTTTCAAAATCGATTAAGGCAGAGACATAACCACGTTTATCGGGGGTTTGCCCGAGGCTCACATTTTAATTTATTTCGGCGAATTCATAATTGAATCATCATTTTTATTTCCATGCCTCACAAGGGATGCGAGTTATTTATATTTTAGATTAAAAAAACAGTATGTTGCTATCATTTTTATAGCCTTTAAAAATTGTAATACGTTGTACAACAAAAGATAGCGGTGAGCACCAGATTTTATTTTTCTGGACCATGAATTAATAACTTCGGGAGGTATTAATTTAGAAACATCTTAAATATTAGTAATACGTTCTTCACAATTATTTAAAATGAACCCGGCGGAAAGGTCGAATCTCCAGGCCTGCTAGGGTGAATTCGACCTACGTCCGTCCGTCCGTACGTACGTGCCGCGGGCGCATATTTGTTTACACGCTTTCTTCACTTACGTCGTTAAGATTTCTACATTATTTTTCTAATTCTTCTTTTCTTTGGTAGGGCAAATTTGACAGTAGGTCTGTCGAATACACGGGTCGCGAGTCGTAATTTGTATATACGGCTTCTTTACTTACATTGTTACGGGTCTGAATATATTTTAGGGCATAGTGTCATTTTAAGTCACCCCATTATATACTTTTTGTTTACGGTTGAAATTTTAAAATTTCACAAATTTCAGGTTAGAAATAAGTTTACATCGGGCGCACATACAAGCCCACAACATACTGTCATCATCTCTTAGGTGGCTCCGCAGCTCAGCTGTAACGGCTTCGGTTTAATATTTATCTCGTTTATGACTCCAGATAAACTGGGTATCTGAACTGTATTTAGCCTATCGCCTGCTCCTCGCGAAAGACCTAATCGAGAATCGATAATAGTGGATCGAGGACGATGGCGATGTATGGATGAAGCTGAATACGAGGATATCAAGGATCATATTTTTCCAGAATCCAAAAAGATAAGTCAGTGTTACCGACGTAACTCGTTCAACAGATAAAAGAAAAGTATTCTGCTATGAACCATATCGGAAAGTTATTTAGTTTTATTATTTACTAGCGAGTACCCGACATGCGTTGCAATGCCACATAAAGAGAGAAAGTTCTTCTGTGCCTTAATTCTGTTTATTGAAGTGCTTTCGGATTCACAATATTTTTTTTGTTTTTTCGTTTGGTGCGTACACGAATAAATCCGAAGGTTTTCTGTAGGCTTGTTGAAAAAGTATCGATACATATCGATTTTTTTTTAATTCAATACATCGATATTTTTAGCCAATATATTTTTATCTGATATATCGATACAAAATGTCCAATATCGAAAATTGTATCAAAAACGTTATTTTTATTTATTTATGTAACTAAAGTCACTAGAATCCAAAACCGTATAGGAACGAACGGAAAAAAGTAACTGCATTGGGTCATGACATCTGGCGGTTGAAATTTTAACTATTAATAGCTTACAAATCTATTGTCTTTGCATTTGTGATCACTAATACTATCTCATATGTGTAGGTACATGCATAGAAATGTATGTTATTTTTCGCCATTTTTTTCTAAGTCACTCCCTTGTGTTGGTTCCCAATTGTCTATGATTATTGACTATACCTTGTTCCAAAAACGAAGTCCTTTTTGATAGATTGAAACTGAGACGCATACAAACTTTGTATGCGTCTCAGTTTACATAAAAGTTAGAAGACAGCTTTTTAGTTTTTGATATTTTTGTAATTATTACCTAATAAAAATGAATACTGATAAAAATACCTTCATTTTTATTTAGATTTTTGTACATTAAAACAATGCACATTCCATATAAAAATTACTATTGATGATATTGAGCTGAATACACTATTATTTTAAAAACGCAAAATCTTTTGAAAATTTGACCGATATATCGATACATCGATATATTTTCCTCGATATATCGACGTCGATATTGATATTTTAATAAATATCGATACATCGATATATCGATTTTTTTTTTCACTTTCGACATCCCTAGTTTTCTGATGTGTGAGAAAGCCACATATACCTGTCCGGGTGAGAGCACTGATTTTCCAAATTTACCTCCTGCTGTCCTCTACCGCTACTATGTCTCATTTGAACCCCTCCCCCTGAATTGAATTCGCCTTTCTTAACTTCCTACAAATCCAAGTTTCATGACCGTAGGTACCTCTTGGGAGGATTTCATCACCCTTGGCAATATCTTGTTTTCTTTTCATCTTTATATATCATAATTATTATTTTTTTTTTTTATTGTTTTTATTTCTTGCTAAATCAATCCCGATGATACAGGACTCATTTTAGGACAAGAAGAACATAAAATTCATGGGTGGGAGGAAATAGTTAAAATTTTACATAAGAATTTAGATATTAAAAATATAAGTTTAACTTATATATAGACGAAAAATAAAAGACAGGTTTAGTAGAACAAACAACAATAGAAAACAATTAAAGAAAAAAGGAACAAGGTTATACAGATATGGATTATTACAACTAAATGGAAAAGAAAAGAAGAGAAAAAGAGACAAGACAATTGAACATGACAAGAAGATTACATAGTTTCATCCTTAAACGTACTTAAAAAATAATGATAACTAACTTACCTTATTCATGTCTGCTTCCAAAATATTGCATAATTTAGGACTCTAGTCTATCCCTTACGATATTGCTTTACCGGTCTTCAAGAACTGCTCTCAGAGCTGCTCTCGAGTTTCAAAGACAAGAGGCCATAGACACGAGATGGCCCGTTGATCAAATTATGGTAAAAACTGTGACCACGAATAAAAAAATTATAATGAATTAAAATCTGCAAGTATTTTGTACCAGAGAAAGATCACTCGAAAGAAAGGTTTTTCATTTTATAAATGTTTACGTGAATTTTTTCTATGGAATTTACAATTAATTAAAGTAAATATCTTCATTTTAGTTACCTTAAAATCTGTTAGCGCATTCCCAAAACATCCAGAGAGACGATTCTGGTTCTATTTGAGAGTAGGGAATTGTGCTTAACGTAAAAATTATCAAGAACTCAATCGCCGTTAAGGAAAAGGATGATAATTTTAAGGTTAAGGATAATCCTTATCCGTAAGTTGAACTGAAATAAACCCCAAAGTAGTTCGAAGTTAACAAATATCCTTATTCTTAAGTAGAACTGAAATTGCCTCCAAAGTAGTTTGAAGTTGTTGTTTCAAAAAATATCTCCACGAATTGTGCACCTAAAAAAAAAATTAAAAAAAATAAAAATTTGTTGTTTTATTATATCTCAGGAAATACTTCATAAATATTGTTTACTTATAATGTATTTCAATTTTGTATTTAAGTTTTTTTTTAAGTTATGTATAAATAATACTTGCATTGTTTTTCATGTGTTTGCTTCTGAAAAAATTCAAATGTAATTACTGCAGACACATTAGTCTAGGGATATTTATATTTGTATTTTAATTTTATTATATTTTACCCACAAAAATGTTTTATAAATATCCTGTTTGTGTCTCAAATAAATAAAATAAAAATTAAAAGTTAAGGAGATATCCTTATCCACCTAATCTCCCTTGGGATTTTTTCAATGTAGATGAGTGTTTCAGGCTAATAATTATTTTTTTTTATCGAAGGAAGTAAACACTTTGTGGTGTGACATTATAAATTGAATGAAAAAACACACTTTGTAAAACACCACTATTTATTAGAATTAATATTAAACAGCCAACCAGGTTTCGCAAAGCTCAAGCTTCATCAGGGCTTATTATATCAACTAATAATTATTACTTATAATAATTGTTACACTTTGTGCTATGCACAAAAACGTTTTCTTAAACATTAGTTTATCAGTTAAAAAAATAAGAACAAAAATTAAATTACGGAAAATTTATTTTCTTAAGTATGTATAAACGGAATTATCCCTAAAGTCGTTAAAGTTTAAATAAAGTTAAATAGAACTCTAATGGCCCCTAAAGTTGTTTAAGTTTATGGTTAACATTATACCTTGCACATAGGTATAACTCGAAAGCTTTTGATAAAGTTAACCACTCTATCCTCATTAAAAAATTACACCAATTAGGAATCCATGGCGACTTACTTAGGTGGCGAACTTCATATCTGCATAGTAGTGTTTAGCAAAAGTTGTTTTAGGTTATGGTTAACATTATACCTTGTACATAGGTATAACTCGAAAGCTTTCGATAAAGTTAACCACTCTATCCTCATTAAAAAATTACACCAATTAGGAATCCATGGCGACTTACTTAGGTGGCTAACTTCATATCTACATAACAGTGCGTATCAGTTGAGGGAACTAAGTCTAGCTTTTTTACTGTGCCCTCTGGCGTACCGCAAGGTTCTCACTTGGGGTCATTATTGTTTTATGTATATATATTTGATATTTATAAATTTTTTTACATGCTAACTACCTAGCATATGCAGATGACAAAAAAATATACTTAGTAATCAAATCTATCAATGACTGCATAAAACTTCAAGAAGACCTAAATCGTCTTTTTGCATACTGTAAATTAAACAAATTAATCCTAAACATTTCTAAGTGCAACAAATACGCTTAACAAAAGTTAAATTTCTTTTAATTATAACTTTCATGATACACAAATCCATGAAATAGAATCAATCCGTGACCTTGGGGTAGTACTGGATGTAAAACTAAATTTTATCAAACACCTTAACGAAGTAATCAAGAAAGCCAATAAAATGTTGGGATTTATAATTCGCATATCTAAACCTTTTCGCAATATTAAAACTCTGTATTCCCTTTACACCACGTATATCCGCCCCACTTAGAATACTGCACACTAACTTGGGCACCGTTCTACCAATGCCATATTGACAGAATCGAAAGTGTGCAAAATAAAATTTTAAACACATAAATTATAAATTCAAATTACTCTTTGCATATAACACCGAATCCTTAAAATTTCACAACTTTACTCCACTTCAAACACGAAGATTAATATCTGATCAAATATTTTTATACAAAATTCTGAATAACGGCCTGGACTCTCCTGAACACGTAAATTATTTAAGAATTCACATACCTACAAGGCCAACCAGACTAAACCATTTTTTTCATTTGCCAGCGTGCAGAACCAACCTTAGAAAAAATTCTCCAATCCCCCGTATATGCGCGCAATATAACACGCAATTTAACAATATCGATATTCTTAATAATACTCTTGTGAAATACCGAAACAAAGTCAAGCGTACGACCACAAATGTTAATTAAATTAATGCACTACTATAGGAAAGGTACAGCATGAGCATCTCCTGTCCCCATCCCACCTTCCTCTGCCTCTTGCCCTTTTCTATTCCTTCTTCCTTCTAATATACTTATATATATCATTTTTTTGTTGTTATTTTCATTTTCATTTAATGGTTATTACCAATTACAATTGTATATTATATCATAATAACCAACATTAGCATAAGAAACTGTTTTGGCTTACCTCATGTTTAGCCTCTTGTATAACTCATCCTGTATAAAAATTGCTGTTTGCTTCTTACAATAAATAAATAAATAACTGGAATCTCTTCAAAAGTTGTTTAAAGATAATTACCTATCCTTAAGTAGAACTTTAATTACACCAAAAGTCGTTGAATTTTAAGGTTAAGAAAAATTCCTTGGCCTTATGTAGAACCGGATTTTTAAATTTTTTTTATTTATTATTCTTTATTCATAAAAAATATTGGTATACAGTTTTTAATGTTAGGCACACTAGGCACATGCCAGTATTTGTAACTAAAGCATTTAAATTTAGGATTAAGAACAATTCCTTATTCATAAGTATTAATTCCTTATTCATAACACCCCCAATGTGATGACTACCAATTACTCTTACTGCACCATGGACTGATCAGTGCAGTTAATATACCAACAAGATTAGGATATAACGAAAATGCTCAAAATGTATCTGCCTCCTGTATTGACCACATCATGATAAAAACAAACAAAGCATACGGTACCGCCGTTCACCATTCCAATATTACTGACCGCTTTACACTGCTACTTACCATTCAACTTCAAAATACACATACTTACATTAAAAATACAATAGTCAAAAATAGAATTAATATTAACAGGTTAAAGGATTTATTAAAATTGGAAGATTGGGGAGAACTATTTAAAATTAATGATTTTCAGGATTGCTGGCACTCATTTACAAGCATTGTTCAAACAAATATTCATAAATGTTCAGAATCATTCACTATACAAACTCCACACAAATGTAAAATAAAAAAACCTTGGATTACTCAAGGACTTCTAAAAAGTATAAGAGTTAGGGACAAATTACACTTAAAAACTAAAAAAAATCCACTTGATCTTTCGTTTCTAAATCTTTACAAACATTATAGAAACATGTGTTCTAAACTTATAAAATTTGCCAGAGGTAACTATTACAAACGTCAGATTCAAAACTGTAATAATGACCCTAAACTTGTCTGGAAAATTATTAAGGAGATGACATACACTAAAAACAATAAAAGTAGTGATATTACCGAACTTGATACACCAAATCAAAAATTAAATATGAAAGAAAATCCAAAGGAAATAGTTCAATTTGTGGATGAATATTTCTCCAAGGTGGGTTCTAATTTAGCTAAAAAAATAATTAAACCTCCTTATACTGATAATGAAATTAACAACACACTTACAAATAATATCACCTTTAAATTAAATACAGTTACAGCAGATGACATTAAAAGCATTATAGATTCAATGAAACCAACACTAACTTCAGGATCAGATGGCATCTCAATGAGAATAATTAAATCAACTAGAGATGAAATAATTCAACCACTCCTCCACCTTGTGAACAGATGTATCATGGAGGGTATCTTTCCCGAAACGCTTAAAATGGGTTCTGTTATACCAATCTTTAAAACTGGCAATACAGCGGATATAAATAACTATAGACCGATAACAATATTGAATAATCTTTCAAAAGTAGTAGAGAAAGTCATAAAGAAGCAGCTCACTCAATATCTTGAAACAAACTTCATACTATCTGAAAATCAATACGGATTTAGAAAAAATATAGGAACCTCCGATGCCATCGCCTCTATTGTAAAAAGTATAAAACATAGTCTCGATAACGGAAATAAGTGTATCGGAATATTTTTAGATCTAAGTAAAGCCTTCGATACAATTGATCACACATATCTTCTAGAAAAACTCAAAAAGATTGGAATCTCAGGACGTGAACTAAACCTCATTAAAAGCTACATGTCAGAAAGGTTACAGTTAGTCAGGATTCAAAATGAATCAAGTCAACCAATACAAATCCAATATGGAGTCCCGCAAGGCAGTGTCTTAGGCCCGATTTTATTCCTGATATATATAAATGATTTATGTGAACTAAACTGTCACGGCTCAGTCATTAGTTTTGCAGATGACACAGTCCTTCTATTCCATGGAAAGTCATGGGAGACTGTATTTGAAAAAGCTGAAAAAGGGATGAATCGGGTAAAAAAATGGCTTGATTCAAATTCACTAACACTAAATGATACAAAAACTAATTATATTAAATTCAAGATCCACAACAAACAGACGGATAACCTCAATAAAAACCTAAACATAAAAATTCATAAAGACTGTATAAACGTGAACCGAGAAACTCCTTGCAACTGTCCAAAATTGAATGAAATACAAACAATAAAATATCTTGGAATAATAATTGATCAAAACTTAAATTGGAACTCCCAAGTGGAAAATGTGAGCAACAAATTAAAAAAACTAACCTAGTTTTTCAAAACAATAAGAAACATTTTAGATAAAGAACAGCTAATTAAAATCTATTATGCCTTAGCCCAATTTCAACTACAATATGGTCTTATCGGATGGGGAAGCTCATGCGATTCCACTATAAAACCAGTCCTCATAGCACAAAGGGCAATTCTGAAAATTATACTTAGAGTGCCCATCAGAACCCCTACAGACTATGTTTTTAAAGCGCTGAATTTAATGTCACTGAAACAATTATATACAAAAGATATTCTAATGTACGCATTCAAAAATCAGGATAACTTTACACAAAAAACTCGGGCCGATTCACAAGATCTACATTACAACATACATTCTACCAACCTACAACTAAAACGACTTTTGGACAAAGAAATATGGAATACTTCTCTGTAAAATTATTTAATTTACTCCCTCTTGCAATGAAAACCACAAAAAAAATAACCGCCTTCAAAAGAAGCATAAAAATATGGATTATGGACATGGGAAGGAAGAAAATAGATTCAATTTTGCAACCCAACAAAGAATAATGCTTTGTTTTGTACTTTCTTTTAGATATAACTTAATAATTTCCCTTGGCAATATTCTAACATAGATTAGGTATTTACTTATAATTAAAATAATAAAACTTGTACAATGTGTCCTTGGAACGGGGTACCCCAGTTAGGACACATTTTCTCTAAAAAACTGTAAAAAAAAATGTATATAAATATAAATAAATAAATAAATAAATTTAAATTTAAAAAAAAAAAAAAATAAATAAAAAAAAAAAAAAAAGTAAATCCGGATTAGCCCCTAAATTCGTTTAAGTTTCAATCTAAAGAAAAATTTAATAATTTATTAATAGTTTAAGGCTTAAGGACAATATCCTTATCCATAAGTACAACCGAAATTGGCCTTAAACTAGTTTAAGTTGAATGTAAGGACAAATTATCTCAGCACTCAAGATGCAATTGCTAAATTAACTTCAACAATAATACAAAAATTAGATAATGGAGAAAAGTGTCTTGGAATATTCATCGACTTACGCAAGGCATTTGATAGCATATCACACTCCAAACTAAATGAGAAACTCATGCAAATTGGATTGGACGGAACAGTACTGTCATGGTTTCAAAGCTATCTAAAAGAGAGATTACAATACGTCAAAATAAATAATACACTAAGTGAACCTAAAACCTCATCATTTGGTATACCACAAGGAACTGTCATCGGTCCTATCCTTTTTATTATATATGTAAATCAAATGTTCACTCTTCCCATAGTTGGAGATATCATATCTTATGCAGACGACACTGTAGTTATCACTAAAGGTAAATCATGGGAGGAAACAATGAGTATAGCAAATATCAATATAAACATACTCAAAACATGGTTTGACCTAAATTGTCTCTCACTTAATACGGAGAAAACTTATTTTATTCCTTTTTCTTTGAAAGAAAAAAATGTCGAGAACAATATAACTATTAAAATCCATTCATCACAGTGTGAAAATAAAAAGGAATGCAACGATGAAAATTGCCTACCAATAACTTGCAAAAATAGTATAAAGTATCTGGGTGTCATAGTAGATAGACACTTAAAATGGAAAGAACAAGTCCAAAATACAGTAACCAGAATAAGAAAACTTATATACATATTTATTAGACTGAGAAACATCTTATCATCCAATTTGATCAAAACTATCTATTTCTCTCTTGCCCAATCTATACTACAATATGGTATAATCGGGTGGGGTGGGACTTTCAAAACAAACCTCTTACCTGTAGAAAGGGTACAGAGGTTGATTTTGAAAGTCATCTTACGAAAACCATCTGTATTTCCAACAACACAGCTATTTGACTCTTTCAGGGTTCTCAGTCTTAATAAAATTTTCAAAAAGAACTCATTATTGCAAACTCATAAAGATCATTTCAATTCATCAACAATAACATTCACAACCATAAACAACCGACCACGATCACAGGGCAATTTAGAAATTCCAAAATTTAAAACGAGTGCTTCCCAACACCATTATGCTTATCAAGGTATAAAATTTTTCAATGCTCTCCCATATAAAATCAAGTCTGAAAAAAATTATAAAGTTTTTAAATCCCAAATAAAAACACTAATAGACCAACCCGACACTAATTATAAGTTTTAAATTCACCATCACAATAATAACAACAAAAAAAAATAAACTAGAACATAATCTCTAAAAATATTTCATCACCATATCAAATTGAAAGCAAGTACATACGCATTATTTGCAGGCACCAAATTGTTACAACTTTATTATATGTACCTACTCTGACAATACTTTCAGTTATTATGTCCACTTGTCTTCATGAATATATATTTTATTAATATAAGTACTTGTAATAACATACTCTGTGTAACTATGCATTTTACACTCCAAAATTCAAGCACGAGAAATATTTTCTCTTTTGAATTGTGAAGTTTCATTAAAAAGAAATTTACATATTGTTATTAGCCTTAAGAACCAAATGTTTTACTATGAATCTGTATACGTATGTATTTTTTTAAATAAAAAAAAAAAAAAAAAAAAAATTAAAAATTAAGTAAACCGTTCCCTAAAGTTGTAAGCTTAAGGTTTAGGACAATTCCTTATCCTTAAGTAGAGCCGGAAATGCCTACAAAGCCGTTTAAGGTTAAAAACAATATCCTTAAGTAGAACCGGAATTGCACCACAGGATACTCGGAGATTCGTCATCGAATGACCAAAAATCGCAAAAGTTCTTCCGTTTATCAAAAAGAAAATTCCTACATTTTTAGTTACGTCATCGTGTGGCACAATTATTCTTACAAAAGTTACTTAAATATAAATAATTATCATTTTCCTAATAATTGTTGGGGCGTTCCATCGTTAATTATATTGATTAGTCTTCCGCTCCCGTGATTCGATATTAATTGTAACCATTTTAAGTTTAGTAGTTTGCAACTTTACCGATAGAGACGCTCTACGTGGGTCGTAAATTAAACATGGCGGCTCTTTCCCCCAAACTAGTTGTCAGTTTGACCAACTCCTAATAAGAAAACAGTTGCGGATTGGGGACGCTACACAGGCCTTTAATTTTTATAAAACATGATCAATAATGAATTAAATCATCAGTTTTACTGCACAAAGTATTTGTAAGGAAGCATCTGGCCCCTTAGCACAGTCGACCAATAAGGATTAGGATAACTTTCGTTAAATTCTCATCGTTCCCTAGCATGATTGCAGATCGCTAATGATTAATAAAAATTCACAATTACTGAGTATTCGTTCGACGTCAACTTTTGTTTGTACGTTAGCGATCTGCAGTTGTCCTAGAGAACGATGAGAATACTGAAAGTTATCCTATCAATCCTTATCGATCGATTGTGCGAAGGGGCCTGGTGCAAAAGTCATCAAGAAGCAATAGTGGCATTATGGTTTACCGCAAATGGAATAAATAATGGTCTTTCGAGACCATTCAACAATTGAATTTGGGAACCACCCTAGCCCCAAAATATTTGACAAACCTAATTGATTCTGTGCAAAAGACTGCGGTCCGTCTGCTTGACGATCCGACAGATGACAGATCGATTGCCAAATCTAATGCACAGATGCAAAGTGGGCATGCTCAGGCTGTTCTACAGGTATTTCAATGGAAACAGCTAGTAGCATTGATCCCCGGTACACCGATGAACGTGCGCGAAACTTAACGGATGGAAGCGGAACACCGGTTCACGGTTGTTCACGGTGAACAAACTCACTTTTTGCAATTTCTGAGTTAAACCAATCAGAGAAATACTGTCTTGACCAATCATAGACAGTTTTTGTTTTGGCTGAGCTAGATTTGGAGCCCACATTTGCAATTTGGGAGACGGGAATGGGTACCGCTGCCCCGGGAACCTTTATTGGATAACCAACACCTCTGCCATATGTCACTCTATGTGGTTCGCTACGTTTGGTGATTTAAGAGGGGTGCCCGGCAAGGGCGGCTGGTTGAACAGTGTGTTTGTGTGCAGCACTGGTAAATTATATCGTCTAAAATTACTTTATAATATCTTCCCGAAAAATATAAAATCTATGAATTTCATTAAAAATATCACCTACCAATATAATGCATAATATAATATGAATCAGGGAGAGCAAATTCTCAAAGTTCCGCGCGAAGTTACCCTGTCCGGTGTGCAGGCCGATTGCAAGCGGAACGAATTATGTTTTTGTATCGAATATCCCAAACATCGCCAGCGCGCAACGTCGGCCATATGTATGAAAAATTAAGCTAGTTTGGTGTGCCACCCAGCGGCCTTTATCATACAAACTTAAATTTGGATTTAAGGCAAAAATACTTAACCAAACTGAAGAATTCTTGTTTTAATCAAAAGGTACAGCAAATACCTAAATTTTACATATACTTGCTTTTTATTGATTGGTGTTTTAAATTATAAAACGCAGATCATTAAGGAATACAATTTTTTTATAGGTAACTTTGACAATTTTGCCCTCGTGCTGTTTATACATTGTTTATAAATACTGTTTTTGTATCCTATTTAAAATTAAATATAAAACTAACTAACCAACCATCACGCTGTTTCCCCACAGGGGTAGGCAGAGAGGACGGACCGCCAAATAACTTGGTCTTGGCACACACTCTTTGCCTCACTCACATTCATACATCGTCTCATACATTCTCTTCTATTATTCCGACTTTCAACATGGCCCGACTCAAGTATCTGATTCACTTGCTCGTGCCATGTCTTCCTCGGGCGTCCCCGACTTCTTCTACCATTCACATTTGCGTCGTATATTCTTCTTACTTTCAAATTTATTTTATTTTATGAAATATAAAATAAAATAAATGAAACATTGTAAAAAAAAAGAGTTTTTTGGGTTGAAATTTAAGATTTATTTACGAAAAAATAGTATTGTGTTTTTATTTTCTTAGTACCGAAAAATAAAAATTTGAATTAAAAAGCGATATGTAGAAGTTTTTGCACTTCGAAAATAGCTTAAAATAGATCTTCTCTCCAAATAAGATTAGTGGGATCATTTTTACCTAATGTTGCATAGTAATCGTTATCTCATAGTTAAGGATTTATATCAGTGAACCACCACGTTTTCAGGGCAGCGGCCGCCACTGGTGCCCGGATTCATGGGGTGAGGTTTGTCTAGGTTTTGGAGGCGGATGATCAGGTCACACTGAACCCCAGATTCCTACCCACCCCTTAAACCCCTTTCCTTCCCAGAACTCTACTCTCCTTCCTTTCCTTAAAAAACCCTCCACACAGCATCCCCAAAGATGACATAGGCCCTGAGGGAAATTGTTTTCCTTAGGGCCTCCAGTGTGGAGCTCATGTAAAAAAAAGAAATCAAGCACTAACTCAGAAACCGCAAAAAGTGAGTTAGTTCACTCTGGTTTAATGTTTAATGGTATGTTTTATTTACGAGCAAATGAAATAAAATTGCTATATCGGGCTGACAATAAATGATTTTTTTGGTAATTTGGTAAACTCAAACGCGTCCAGGCTATTATTTAGAACTTTCAAAAGTATGATTGGATCGACTTTTTTTTGTTTTTTTTAAGTTTCTTTATTCTTTGAATTGTTCATTACATGAATTGGGGATTTTTCGACCACCATACTAGGCACATGCCTGTGTTGTGGTGGTCGATTTTCATATACAGTATATTAAAAGATGCAATATAAAGAAATGTGCGAGAATATAAAAAATTAAATAAAAATATATAAATATGCATATTATATATAATAATATTAAAGAAATTTAAAGAAAACAAATGAATATAAAATAATGTAAGTAACTAAAGAGTATGGAAACAATAAATTACTATAGAGTATAAAAGAGTATGAAAGAATATAGTAGAATATAAAAATAATATGAAAAGTATAGAACATAGAAGGCAATACATGAAAGAATATAAAAATGATATAATTATAAAATATATAAAGTCGAAGTAAGTACTTTGTAGAGTATGCAAATAAGAAATGATAACGATTTTAATGAAGATCTGTGTGTACGTGGTTATATTGGTAGGTACATTATTTCAAACCAATTTTTGTACAAATAAATTTTGGAATAAATTTATGTTTCGAGTCCGGCGAATTACACTGGTCACTAGAGTAAATTATTATTGTTACAGTGATTTTCTGGTGGCACTGGGCTCTGAGTACATAAACATGTAGATATAGGCACTAGTACACAGTGGTGCCAAACAGTTTTAAAGAATTAGTTTTTAAAAGTATTTAAACTTTTGGCTATTTATATTATAGTGATTACAACCAAAAAAAGAATTATTAGCGGTATATAAACCGATATCAATTTTATTTACAAAATATTACTAAAAACGTGTAATAAAAACAAAAGAATACTTAGAGTGGAAAGGGTTAAGCAATGATTTTCTTCTCCCACTTTTTATAAAAAAAGTTGAAAGCTTTATTATATTTTCACAATGGAAATAAAATAAAGTGATGCTATCCTCCAGATAAATGAAGTAATAATGACATATTATATTTTACAAATATCAATAATTTGCAAATGATGTTTCCACAATGGCAAAAACACATTTTCACAGAAAAAATAAGTAGATATGTATGCATGAGAAGAGGACAATAAGTGAAATAATAATTAAAAAATATTTTTCCTTAACAAGTGGAAAAAAAAAAAAAAAAAATTTAGTGTGCTAGTACTTAGGAGTATTTTTTATGATTCGAATATATCATTTTATCGAGTCAAATGCAGTTTAGCTGCTAGCATATTGCAAAAGCGGTTAAGGCAAAAGTTGACCTTCATAAAAGGATTAAATATCTATCCCTGTTCTAGCAGAAAATATTAGAAAACGATAATGTAATGCTAAGGAAAAATTAAATTTGAATTACGGATAATGACACGTGACCTTTGTTTCCCACCAAGCTTATATTTAAATAAATCAAAGTTTGGCAATGACATAATTCTCTTCAAATAAATTTTCTAAATAAATTCTTTAAAAAACCATATTTATTATGATATCCATATTTGGACACAAGTTGCAAAGTGAGTAAGTGTACTAGATTTTTTGATGTTGTTATTTAGTTCGTTGTATATTTTAGGTGCGATGTATGAGTATTGCCTTTGTGAAAAAGTTGTTTTTGTTGTAGGGATTGTGCATTTTGCATGAGTTGAGTAACGAGTATGTATATCTTTTTGTGTGGATTTTATCAAACCATTTTTCCAGATATGGATGAGAACTATCTTAATGTACAATTGGCGAATGTCTAAGACAGCTAGTTTTTTGAAGAGTGGCTCTGATGGATGAGAAGGGGAACATTTGAAGATGATCCTTAACAAAAGTTTTTGAATGGTCACTAGAGGGTAGAGAATGGATGCTGCACAACCTCCCCATCCTATAATGCCGTATGTTGATATAGATTGAAACAGAGCAAAATAAACACTTCTGAGTGTTTTTATGTCAAGGATTGATCGAATAGAATAAAAAATATAGCATAACTTACGGAGTCTCTTTGTTATGGAGTTGATTTGGGCCTCCCAGCGTAAATGGTTATCTATAATGACCCCTAGGTATTTTATTTCATTAGAAGGTTTGAGAATTGGGCATGAACAGCTGTTTGAAAGAGATAGTGAGGGATTATCTAGATTTTGTAGGCAAGTGTGAATGATTAGTTTAGGAAGGTTTTCTGGGAGAGTGAATTTTCGGATTGAGAAATGCATATATTGCGTTTTTTGAATATTTAGGGTGAGGAGGTTAGAGTCTAGCCATTTTTTAAATTTTGCTCAGTCCAGAATTTGCTTCCTGGTTTGTTATTTTCCATATTTTACTTGTAAATATGATAACAGTGTCATCAGCGAAAGATATTATATTACCTTCAATATCCAAATTCAGTAAGGAGTTCATATAAATGAGAAATAAGAGCGGGCCTAGAACACTCCCTTGGGGCACGCCATAGGAGATAGGTAAGCATTTACTCCTATATTCTTGATTAGAGTGGATGACGGTTGTTTGTGATCTCTGTGTGAGGTAGTTTTTAAACCATTTCAGAGCAGTACCTTCTATCCCAATCTGTTGGAGTTTTTTTAAAAGAATGTGGTGGGAAATAGTATCGAAGGCTTTAGACAGATCTAGAAAGACAGCAAGAGGTTTATTGCCTTTATCGAGGTTATCTGATATCAGTTTGGTAAAGGTTGCAATTGCATCAGCAGTACTGCAATCTTTACGAAAACCGTATTGGTTTTTTGAAAGAATTTTATTGTCCTCGAGGAATTTGAGGAGTCTTAGTTTCACTACTTTTTCATAAATTTTGGATATAGTGCTCAATAACGATATAGGCCTGTAACTATTTAGGGAAGATCTATCACCTGATTTGAAAATAGGGATGATAGAGGCATGTTTAAGTGATTTTGGGAATATTCCGGATTGGAGGCTTAAGTTTATAATATGTTTGAGAGGGCTGGCAATAAGGGTTTTTAAATGTTTAGCGAGTTTAGAAGAGATTTTATCTACTCCTGTTGAATGGCTATTTTTTAATGATGTGATGATTTCTATAATTTCCAGTTCTGTGGTAGGAGTGAAAACAAATGGAGTATAACTCAGATGAGACAGGGATATTTTGTTTGCTAGGTCATGTTCCGAAACATTATTTCTAGTTAAGATATTATTAGAAAGGCTAGATCCGACTGAGGTGAAAAATTTATTGAAATGGTCTGCGATTTTTACGGAGTCATTACGTGTATTTGTTAGTGATCGGCCTTCAATGTTAATCTTATTGATAGGTGTAGTCGTTTGTCTAGTATATGATATGTCCTTGATAATACTCCATATTTTTTTCTTGTCGTTTTCGGCGTTTATGATTTGTTTTATATAGTAATCTTCTCTGGCCTTTGAAGTAATTTTCTTGCAAACATTTCTGTATTTCTTGTAAAATATGTGGGATTCATGGTCGTTGGGATTTTTTTTACAGAGTGCGTGGAGTTTATCACGCTTACGTATAGAATGAAGAATACCAACAGTTATCCAAGGTTTGAGTTTCGTGTCATAATGTTTTGTTTTGTCTGTTGTTTTTGATGTAGCGTTGGTTAAGTGGTTCTGAAGTGTTTGGACAAAAGATTCACAGGCTAAATTAGGATCATTTTGTTTGTAAAGATTCGACCAATTTTCTTGTGAGACCAGCTCAAAAAGTGTGGTATATGATATTTTATTTTGTGGAATTTCGTGCGGTTGTGGTTTATGTACTTTGTGAGAAAGAGAAGTTATGGTAGCGTAGTGGTCTGTGACGGTACATTGATAAACAAGAGATATAGTTTTTAATTCACATTTTGAAAATACGTGATCAATACAACTTACAGACGAGCCAGATACTCTGGTGGGTGCTGTGATGGCTGGGACAAAACCTTGAAAAGTTAGCAGGTTTATGTAATCATTGGCTTGAAGATGCATGGAATTAATTATATTTATATTAAGGTCACCAATAATAAGGAGATTATCACAATCAGTTACACAAGATAAAAATTGGTTTAGTGAATTTAGAAAAGGGGTTATGTTAGACGTGGCTGGTGATCGATAAATTGAAAATATGGTTACGTGTTTATCTATAACAATTTTGAGACAGTTGGATTGGTTGATTATGATTTAGTTTACTGTGTGAGGTATGTGATTTTTTATATATATAATAACACCATCATTTTGGTTTATGTTATTCTGTGTGTTGTAGTGGGTGTAGTTTATCATGTTTTTGGGAAGGTAATTTTCATTGATCCAGCATTCACTCAAAATGATTATATCAAAGTTGGAGTTTAGGTCTGTGAGAACTATCAATAATTCGTTAAAATTATGGTTTATGCTTCTAATATTCATTGAGAAGATTTTTAGGGCTGATTGAGATAATGTTTGTTGAACTTCTAGATTACTGTTTGTTTCTTTACATTGAATTGGTGTCAAATTATCCAATTGATCAGCTATTTCTTCCATTTACAATGTTTGTAACCTAACAGAATCAGTTGCATTAAATATATAAATGGTTTAGACACATCGCATAAAAATAGTATCTTTGTGCTAGAAACATATAATAATATTTTACTGCTGTTTATAAAAGAAAAATAAGAAAAATTTAAAAGTATATGAAGGTAAGTTTTGTAGTTAAAGGAACTTTGTTTACATGTTAGTGAGTGAGGGAGACAAAAGTTGCTTATTTTTGTCATTAACAATAATGACAGGAGTTCCAATTTCTTTTCGGATATATACTTGACCACCTCTGGTCCAAACAAATTTGAAAAGGTTTTCGCGTTTAGCCTTGCGAGCAAGAAACCATAGGTGCTTCGCCTGAAATGTCAGGTGTTCGGAAATGTATATAGGGGAGCTTGGTCCTGCCAATCCGATGAGGGTGGTGTTTAGTTTGCCTTCTCGATTTTCAGCTTGCTTGTTGAACCTTTTTACTTCTTACAGGAAATCATCTCGGTAAATAGTGGATTTGAATTTTATTAAGATGGGCCTGCATTTATCTTTGGAGACTTTTAGTGTGGTGCGGTACGCTGAATCAATATTGGTAGCATCGTTTGAGCTGATGGTTTTTTTAATATTGAATAAAATATTATTTAGGTTTTCCCCGCTGGTTTCAGGGATTCCTCTAATCTCCAAATTTCTTGATCGGCTTTGTCTATCAATCTGTTCCATGTGGTTTTCAATAGCTTCAAGTCTCGCTTCGAGGTTATTGTTCTTTTTTTCAAGTATTTTGTTTTTATCTTCAAGGTCGTGAACACGAAGTAAAATCTCCTGGTATTGTTTACTCATTGTTTCCAGAGTTGCTAGAATTTGAGTGTTTTGTTCCATTAGTTTAGCGAGTAGTTCACTGTCCGGAGGTGTAGTACCGCTGACTTTAACATTAGGTAGTACCGTTAAACATTCCTTGCATTTGATCTGGGCGCGGCGCTCCTTACTGAGTCGACGGTAAGAGCTCTCCGCGACTCCTCCGCAATGTAAATGAAAGGTCCCTTTGCACAGTGCGCACACGAAAACCGACTCGGCTGAGAGAGTAGCCTCTGAACACATATGGCAAGTATTATTCATGTTGCTGTATTTGTTTAATTACTACTTGTGAGTTATCAGATTCGGATGTATTGCACTTCGGTAAGAGCGTGTGTGTGTGAGATTATCGCTCGCTGTTGACAGATTGAAATTTTTGTGATAATAATTTTTATTTTTTTTTATTTCGATTTATTTACCAGTTGTTCGTCTTGGCACTAAAACTTTTCACACACTCGAGTACTGCCGTACACCGTAGATACTAGTCTAGTAGACAAAATAACTAAAATGAGTTTTAACTGATGTTTATTAGTATTATACTTGGAACGAAAAAAATACGTGTTTACTGTGGGTGTGATTTAACCTCTATTTTAAAATTAAGTATTAATTAATTTTAAAAATTTGATCCCAACTCCTGTCCTATTTATAATATTATTAAGGCGAAAGTTTGTATAGATGTATGGATGTTTGGATGTATGGATGTATGTATGTTTGTTACTCTTTCACGCAAAAACTACTGACTGTATTCTTAAAATTCTCTCACTTATAGAAAGCTACATTATTTGCGAGTACTACAGGCTATATATTATATTGGAGCTTACTCTGGCGTTATGGCATTATTTATGACACGTTTATTGTCCAGACGAAAAACAAAGCGTTGCTAAGTAATTGTTTGACGTGCGTTGTCATTTTGTTATTTGTTTAGGTTACTATGGAGATCCCTTTGATAGTTAAAATTTACTGCGCGTGTTTGATTGTTTCGTTTTAATAGGTGGCACGCGAGCTGTTTGTAACGGGTATGGAGGGGGGGGGGAGGGGGGGCGAGTGGCGCGGGCGAAGCCGGGGGCAAAAGCTAGTTAAACATAAAAATAAAATCCTCAGTTTGCATGCTCTGCTGCATAAGTCATTTGCATGCAGATGAAATGTCGTTTTGCTGAATCCATATCCTAATTATATGAATCCTCATTTTACCATGGCCAACTGTTTGGCCCAGAAGACAAACACCTAATGCGGATGGCGATAATTACGCAAATCGTAGGCAGAATGTAAGACATTCGTAAGATGGATCGGCTATAATTAACAATACCATCATTTCCCTACCCCCGCATGCCTTCACTTGTAACTAATGTGTTTTGGATCCGTCGATAATAGTTAAATTAATGCGATTAAATTACATTTGGCGCAAGTTTACAGCGCGTGTGTTTAGTTGAGTATTAATGTTTAAAGTCGCCATTACTTATTTGAAAAATTAACTTCAGTATTTTTTATCAGTGACTGGAAGAATAATATTGGGAACTTGTAATCATAATACCCTTTGTTTAAAAACAAATATACTTAAAAACTAATTACCACTGCTCTCTGTAGTAAAAACTCAAATGCATTAGGTTCGGAGCTTGACTAAAACCTACTGTCATTTGTTTTAATTACTTGCTGTATGATCAAGCAGTTCTCTCTCAGTCTGTAATGAAGAGTGTTATAATGAGTTATTTGTGAACACTGACAATTGTTTAAATCTTCATTTAAAAAACCAATATGGCTAAAAACAGATTACCATTGCCCTGTGCCAATGTCGTGTGAACGTGTGTTTTTTTTTCTGAATGTGACCTAAAAAGTCGAAATTTAAACAACACTCTAATTTTTTGTTTAAGTACCTGCCGCACAAGAGTCCCAACTGCTCCCAACCATCTGAAGCCAGTAAGACCCAATTGGGGTATATTGTTCGGCTGAAGGTAGTGGGTGTGCGCGAGGAGATGGGGGAGAGGAAAGTGGAGAGGAACAGCTATTCAGATCTGGTCAACACATACTACAAAGCTACTCCAAGTAAACTTTCAATTCTGAACGATGGTTTTTCACAAGAACGATACTAAGGATGGGTTGTTTAAAATAATTTGAACCATTCATCAAATGTTTTAAATTAATTTTCACGTCCTGTGAAAGCTCTATTCAAATTCTATTTCAGTTTTAAGAAGCAATTGGCCTATAATAATATAATAAAAGAACTTAAATATAATTTATGCAAAATGTGAAAATTAACTTAAAATATTTGATGAATTTTTCAAATTTTATTTAACAACCCGTCTTAAAGGGTATCTTCCAATCTGGATCGTGCTGCAAATATACTATATGTAGGTACACATTATTAGTTTTTAATGAATTAATTATGAAACAACACAAATTAGTTTAGTTAGTGATTTTACTCCTTGCAATGTTATTTTTATGTTTTATTTTGTTTCATTTTTCAGCGTCCTGGAAGAACTAAAATGATTATTTATTCAGTAAATGAAAACAAATAACTTTGTAAAAACACCACTTTATAATCAATTATTTGATAATATTGATTAATTAGTAGTGTTTTTACAAATTTATTCATTTTCATTTAATTAAAAATGACGCCTCAAAGTGTATTTGCAAAGTTTGAAAAAGATTTTTTTTTATTCATTTATGTATCTTGATAAGATATAATTGTAATTGATTTTCAATGCCCGTCTCACGGGGAAATTTCTGTGTAGAGGTGGATGTAGGAGGTTTTTTTTTACATTAACTCCACACGGGAGGCCCTGAGGAAAATAATTTCCCTCGGGGCCTTTGTCATTTGGGATGCTGTGTGGAGGGTCTTTTTGAGGAGAGGAAGGAATGAACATTGGTCTTGAAGAGACCCATGTTGTAGGAAGGAGGAAACACAGAGGCCGGCAGATCATTCCACAGCCGAGCTGTTGAACATAAGAACGAGTCGAAGAAACGACCCGTTCTCATGTGACAAATGTCAACCGTGTAAAAATGTTGGGCACGCGTTTGGCGTGTTTCCCGACTATGCACCGGTGCCGAAGGGATCAATGATGCTAGTTCCTCGGAGCATCTTCCATTGTAATACAGGTAGAACAAGGATAGCATTCCCACCCGACGCCTGTGCTCTAAAGATTGCAATCCGTCTGTTAAGATGGGAGAATCTATTAAACGGACCGCCCGTTTCTGCACAGAGTCGAGGGTATTTTTCAGGTATTTTGGAGCTCCATACCAGAGGTGGCTGCCAAATTCAACCGTGGGGCGCACTTGTGATTTGTACAGGGTTATCAGTTGTGTACTATTAAAGTATCTGCGGGCCCTGTACAGTACGCCCAGTTTTTGGGAGACTAACTTTACTCTGGCTTCGATGGAGCCCCCATACCTGAGCTGGTCACTTAGGGTTACACCAAGCATATCAATAGAGGGCCTGTTCGGAAGATTGCTTCCGTTGAAGGATACTTGAATTGAGTGTGAGTAAGAGGTGAAACCATCGACTACCGTCTGAATCGACCTCTCCCTCAAAAAGTCGGCAATCCACATACACAAGGATGCGGGAAGTCCGTAAGAAGGCAGTTTGTAGACAAGTCTTCGGTGCCAAACCCGGTCAAAGGCCTTGGAAATGTCCAGTGCAACCGTTTGGGTATCACCAAAACGTTCCAGGCACCGCCCCCAAACATGCGTCACATACGCGAGAAGATCACCGCACGAGCGGTTCCGCCGGAATCCGTATTGAGATATAAAAATAATATGTGTACTTAGGTTAGATGAAGTAATAAAACATATTTTTTTATAATGTAGTAATAAAAAATATAATTTTAATCTTATAAATGAGAAAAAGCAACATTAAAAACGTAAAAAGAAAACTTGAAATAAAATAGATATTATAACATATGAAAAAAAATATATTTCTTCTTCAAACACATTTGCTGTGTTGGAAAGTTTGTTATTATGTGGCACCATTTTAATTCTAAATTACTTAGTTTTAACTATGTTTATTGTTTAAAAAATCAACATGTTTCGTAAGCAATGCTTACTTCGTCAGGCTTTACTTAAAACATTTGATGAAGTAAACATCGCTTTCGGAAGTGAAAACTTCTTTAGCACCGTTGTGATTTGAAACACGATGAAACGAAAAAGCCACACTAAAAAGAGACACATACATCTACAGGATTTAGCCTGCGAGAGAATGAGATGGAATTTTTAGAAAAACCTTACCGTATTAGCCGCTTTGATTATAAGCTCACTTTTCAAGTCTCCTATTGGTTGAGATTGTTTTTGGTAAAGTTTTGCTTCTACCGCGTGTAAACCACACTCGATATTTTTTATCTAAGAGATGTTTGGCAAATTGTGAATGCATTTATTTTATTTTATTTTTAAACGACCTTATGTGTTCTTTGAATCTATTATTAAAAGACAGGCCAGTTTCTACAACATCTGCTAAACCTCTCCAATAATTTTAATACAGCATAACATGTTTATAAATAAACTGTTTTTGAAGTAAAACTTCTTTACGCACCCTTGACTTGGGGAGTAAGCTGGCGAATGCGTTACGAGAGCGTTACGAAAAGCGAGGCAAACGCTTCGTTTATTACTGTAGGGGCAAGAGAGAGAGGTGCGAGCACCTATTTTCTTTCTTGATGGATCAAAAGTTTTACTTCAGTTGTGTGGTCTAAAGCACACTCGTTTTTTTTTTTTAATAAATTGAATAATAAAATTATAAAAATAATAGTAATAATATTAATTAATTGTGCATTTTTTTTTTTTTTCAATTATTTCTGGCTTTCACCCTTCAAGGGTGTTCTAGGCCATCATTTATAATTACAGAGAAAGGAAAGGTAAATTTATATATTAATTTTATTTAAATGTGCAAATTTCAGAATTTTATGGAAGATTGGAGTCGAGTTCAGACTTAGAAGAGATGAGATGTTGAATGGAGGAGAGGCAATTTTTGATAACGCTTGATAGAAGAGAGGATATTTATTTAGAGAGGGACAATCAAAAAATATGTGATCTAAAGTTCCCACATCTAGACCACAGAACGTACAATCTGGGGAGTCAAGCACATGAATTTTATAAAGGTGAGAAGGAACGGAACAATGTCCGATTCTCATAAGAATAAGTAAGGAAATTTCTTTTTTGGAAAAATGGGGGAATTTTTGAAACCACGGTTTTGATGGGATAGTCCTTTGTATTGAGGCGTAGCGGGCACCCTTGGATTGACTAGCAATGTTCCAATACTCTGTCCAAACATTGCGGGATCTATCTTTGATGATGGAAAAAATATCAGACAGGGGAATATGGTTTACGAGGGTAACGGTAGGGTTAGACGCTCCTTGTTTTGCCAAGGAATCAGCAATATCGTTACCCACTATGCCAACATGTCCAGGAATCCAAATCAGAGTGACAGTTTTTCCAGAGCTTTGAATGGAGGTTATCAATACTCGAATAAGACATACAAAGTGATCATCAGGATGAAGAAGAGGACTTGTTTTAAGTTTTTGGAGGGAACTGAGAGAGTCAGAGAGGACAAGAGAATGTTCAAAATTATTTTTTATTATATATTTGAGAGATTCAATAATCGCAATGCACTCGGCAGAAAATATTGAAAATTGGTTTGAAATTGAATAAAATATTCTTTCATTAGAATTATTGTGGTAAACGTTAATACCAATACCACAGTTAGGAGAGTCCGGAGATTTGGAGCCATCAGTAAATAAAAGAGAAGAGTTGGGCCATTTAGAAGAAATAATGTCATTGGACATATTATTGACAGTACGGGCTGGGAGATTGGAATGACTTTTAAGGATGCCGATCCCTTCTAATATCGTTGGGGATAGGGTGACGTGACTATATTTTAATTTGTACAAAGGAAGAAGATCATTTTTGATAATTTGAAGCTCTGAGAGAGAGCGAAAATTTTTACAGATGGCAGGGAGAGGTTTAGTTCGAGCTCTGATTGTAGATGAATGTGTTGAGTCGTTGAACAACGAGACTCTGGGAATAATCTGATGACTTTTAGAATTTAAACATTTAAGAACAAATTTGTCAGCAAATAATTGACGCCTTAAATAAAGAGGAGGATCAGAACATTCTACTTGAAGGGAATTGATGGGCGACGATTGCATCGCGCCAGTTATTATTCGCAATGACTTAGATTGAATTTTGTCTAATTTACTGAGAGCATTTTTGGATGCAGTACTAAAAAGTGGGCAGGCATAGTCGAGATGACTTCGAATAAGTGCATTGTAGAGCAACTTAATGCAGATAGGATGAGCACCCCACCAAACGCCAGTCAATGATCTGATAATATTTAAATTTTTTTCACATTTAGTAACTATATTATTAATGTGGGAAGACCATTTAAGTTTCCTATCAAATGTTACTCCCAAAAATTTTACTTCGGAAGCATTGGGGATTGGAGAGTTTTTAAATAAAATTTGAACAGGGGGGTTATTATGACGATTTGAGAAGGTAACACACTGACTCTTTTGTAATGAAAGTTCAAGACCATTTAAAGTAAGCCATGTGCAAAGGGCATCCATGGCTTCATTAAGATATTTGACGGCGGATGGAATGATTTTGGATGATAAGAAGAAAGCTATGTCATCTGCGAACTCAACAACTTTTACTTGAGGGGGAATGGTGACATGCATATCGTGTGTGTATATATTATACAGTAAGGGGAATAATACATCGCCTTGGGGTAAACCCTTCCAAATTGACCTACTCTGAGGAGTAACATCTGGTAGCTCAATGAAAATTTTCCTACCGAGAAAAAGATTAATAATAGATTGGACAAACATGAGGGGTAAGCCAAGGCCTAAAAGTTTTTTTTTAAGAATTGGGATGGAAACATTGTCAAAGGCGCCTTCTATGTCTATAAAGACTGCAAGACATACTTCTTTGTTAGAAATGGATAAATTAATATCAGTGCTGATGATGGCAAGGTTATCTTGTGTAGATTTCTTTTTCCTAAATCCAAATTGGGATGGAGAGAGAAGATGATTACTCTCGACAAAAAATTCTAACCGGTTTTTAATTAATTTTTCATAAATTTTACTAAGGGTGGATGAAAGAGCAATTGGCCTATAGTTGGATCCAGAATTGGGTGATTTGTTTAATTTTAGAATTGGGATGATTATTTGAGAACTCCAGTCATCAGGTATTATGCCAGTCTGGAAGATTTTATTTAAGATGCTTAAAAAGTGATTTAGAACATTATCATTACTATTTTTGATAATGCTATAAGGTATACCATCTCTGCCTGGAGATGAGTCCTTGACTGTTGATAAACAATTTTTTAATTCAATTAAAGTGAATGGAGAGTCAAGCCAATGATCAGACATAGGAGTGTTGTGGATTGGAGTTATTTCATCTAAGTTAGGTACAGAAGGGGGGGCAATTTTGTCCAAGAACTCGTCTATCCATTTAGAATGAGAAGCTCGAGGAGATGTTGGACTGAAGGACGATCGAAATCTTCGAATCATAGACCAAACTTCCGAAATTGGAGTGTTCGGAGATACTGAACTGCAGAAGTTGTACCACCCGGATTTTTTTTTTGACCTCAATACCCTTTTGGCATTGGCTTCGGCATTTTTGTATATGAGATAGTTCTCCATAGTCATATTGTGACGATAGGAAAGAGATTTAGCTTTCCAAATTCTCACTACTTTGGAACATTCCTCATCCCACCAGGGAGTTGGAGGGAGTTTTTTGAGAGATTTGGTTTTAGGGGGAGGATTTGATTTATTGATTGCAGTTACGAGCATTGATTTGAAGTTATCGTAGTCATCTTTGACAGATAATGTATCGGTATAGGATAAATTTTGTATAAACTTATCCATATGTGAGTTAAATTCGTCCCATTTGGTGTGTTTTGTTTTAATCTTTGTCGAAATATGGGACTTGTCTGAATGGAAAGAAGTTTGATAAGTGATGGTGATCGGGAAATGATCACTGGAGCAAGGGTCGGGGGACACCACCCACGAGGAGAGAGGTGCCAGATTAATAGAGCATATGGAGAGATCCACTGCACTGGGGTTTGTGTTGGGGCGAGAGATTCTAGTAGGAGATCCGTCATTCAAAAGAAAAAGGTTGGATTCATCTAGGAAATCCATCACACTTCGACCGTCTCGATCACAGAAAGCAGAACCCCAGACGGGGGAATGGGCATTAAAATCACCCAATAAAAAGAAAGGAGGGCTTAGTTGACGGACAATTTGCAACCACGCTTGTTTATTGAAGTGCGATGTTGGGGGAAGATAGATAGAAACAAAGGAAGTGTCCTTTATTTTAGCTGCAACCATTTGAAAGTCAGCATTGGGGGGTTTGATATTATTTATTGGGAAAAACGGAAGGGATTTTTTAATAAAAAGGGCAGCACCACCGCCCGTACCTTCCGGGCGATCATCGCGGAGACAGGAGTACCCTCCCACATTAAAGTGGGTGGATGGAGTAAACCATGTCTCCGAGACAGCAGCCACAGAAACAAGGTTTGAATTTAATAGGTTAAGAAGGTTTGATTTGTTAAAAATAGCACTGCGGCTATTCCACTGAAGAATTCTGACATCTTGAAGAGCCATTTTGAATAAATGATTTTAATGTGGAAATAATAGAAGCAGCGTTGGACGGTAGATTAGTTTGAGAAGAAATTAGGTCAATTAGAAGCAAAATAAGAGTTTGAATAAATGAAGAATTATCTTGGGAGAGTTGTTCAGAAAGCTTTTGATAGTTTGTTGAGGATGAATTATAATTGTTTGCGCACCCATTTGTGGCGTGTGAAAGAGGAGAACCATTGGGATTTAAGAGAAGTGAGTTGTGTTGTTGCTGATCGTATCCACGAGCCTGTTTAGAGATAGGGTTTTTGTATGTGAATTTTGTTGAACGGGAAGATGTTGAGGAGGAGGCGAGAGGGTTGGATGAAGAGTTACTGGATAAAACCTCGGAAAATGATTTTTTGACAGGCGGGAATAATTTAGAAGCCTGCAGAAAAGACAAGTTCTCAGAGGCCATAGAAATTTTTATATTTTTTTGGCGAGATTGTTCGGGGCAAGAAGAGTTAATGGCGGAATGAGCGCCTAAGCAGTTAAAACATTTAGGTGAAGAGAGAGAAGAACATTGGTCAGCCGAGTGGTTTTCTCCACATTTGAAACATCTGGGAGGGGATCTGCATGCAGCTTTGGTATGACCAAAACGGCAGCAGTTGTAACATTGAGTGGTGGGATAAGTGTACATTTCAACTGGTAAGGAGTTGAAAAATAAATAAATTTGGGAGGGAAGAGATTGTCCTTCGAATGTGATGACGACAGATTGGGAGGGCTTCCAGGAAACGATGCCCTCAGAGGTGTCCTTATAATTTAGCCTCCTGGCTTTTATGGGATTGCCGATATGTTGGGGGGTTGAAAGTGAGGACAGGATTTCTGAAATGGACAGATCGGTCGAGATCCCCTGACCAGGCCCATTCGAGTGACATTGAAAGTTGGGATGTACGCCTTGAATTTAGAATTTGATGAAATAAATATATTTTTGATAAAGTTGTTGGCGGCTGAACCCGACAGGAATTCAACAGAGATTCGGAAACGACCCTCGGCTTTAACACCTCCAGGTTTAATAGAAAGGTTCTTGTTATTTGAAAGAAATTTACCAAATTCAAGAGGATGGATGGTTTTACCTTGTTCAGTTTTTTGCGCATATACAATGTAGGGGCCACGGGAATGAGTAGAGTAAAAGATTGTTGGAGGAGGTTGAGGAAGAGCTGGAGGGGACTGAGGAGACAAAGGCGAATCATGTTTTTTTGGGGAAAGGGGACTAAATTTTCTTTTTTTAATTGAGGTTAGGATGACAGATTCATTGTCTGAAATGTTTGAATGTTCTGAAAAGTCTATTTTATCTGAAATGTCTCCATCTGGAGGGTCAGGAGGGGGATCTGGGGGCTTTGTAAGGGGTACAGGAGGGAAATCCTCCTCCATTGTTCAAAAAATTACAGCAAATATAAAAAGTGACAGAAGTAAAAAAATTATATAAATATCTGAAAATGAGCAGCAAGAGTGACTCCTGGAAGATCAGGGGGGAGAAGATTCCAACACACTAAACTTTTTACAACCAAAACACAATAAAAAGATTGGTTTAAGAATATTTTTTGAAAGAGCAAAACAAAAGAACTGATGACAGCCAAATGTTATTGTTGCGAGTCGAATTGTGCATTTAAGTTTACAAATTTCTAATTGATTATAATATTTCATATTCACTATATTTTTTCAAGTTTTATGTAGCTCCTACAATTTATCTTGAACTTTCCAATTGGTGTGGACTATAAATTTTCTGGTGTTGTGTTATACAACTTCATTCCCTTGTACAGTAGACTGTTCTGCGTATTCGCTTTGTCCTTTTTTGTAGCCTAATTTCCTTGCACGTCCTTGTGTTATATCTGTGAATCAATGTCTTTATTGTATACAATTTTATTTGAGAAGTATTTTGGTAACGTGTTGTTCAATATTTTGTGGATAAATACCATCGTGTTCAAGGTCAGCATCTGTTTCACGGTCAACCAATTTAGTTCCTTTAACATTTTAATTATTTTTGAAAATCTGTTTCGTCGAAGAATTATTCTCATTGCCCTGTTTTGGAGATTTGTATAACTTTAAAAGTAAAATGGAAGTATCCAAATTAAACTTGACGACAATAAAAAATAAATAAAAAATGTTTAAACACCCCTTTCGCCTTACCTACTACTTGAAATGATGACAATCCATTTTAAACGTGGATGTCACTTTAGTTTGTAAAATAAATGCAAGGCAGCAGACGATGTTCTCGAACTTTCAAACTTTTCCGCCCTTTCCATGTCTCTTCACTGGAAAGTCTTGAGAAGGTCCTGCGATAGCCGATGTTCAGTATCACACCGTGGAAAGGAGTGTATGTAAATATATTTTTTGTTGCTTATCCTTGTTGTAAAGTAAAAGTGACGGATTGCCCCAGATTTAGACGAATAGTGTTTGAAATGTGATCTTTGAAAGGGACAAAAACTAAGGGCATACAGTTCTCGGTCGAAGCCGGGTAGTAAATCCAATAATCTAAATGTAGATAAAAAGAATATAGATGTAAATCTAGAATATGAATAAGTCTTTTTAAGAGGAAATAACCAGACACAATCGGAAATATGTCATTTTTAAATGAAATTTTCGACGTATTGACTCTTCCACAAAAAAGTATAAATTTATTTTAAAATACTGTTCTTTTATCTAGTAAACTTTTGTTTTTAAATTTTGAGAAAATATGTTTATTTTTACTACAAATAAGGCTACACCGTAGGTCGTTTGCAGATTTGTTAAATTTTCAAACAAAATTTTGTATTATACAACATTAATTTCAAATCATATAATCAAGCAGTCAAATAAATCAATAAATTATCTGGAAAAGCTTCTTTTCAGAATTTTAATGTTAGTTCAAATAAAATCATAAAAAAAGATATGCCCTCTTGTTTTTTGATAAAAATACTCCAGTTTGTCTTATTTATTTACGGTCTTACAAACTAATATTAAAAAAAAAAAAAAAAAAAAAAAACATTTTTATTTTGCTTAGACATTACGGAAAAATTATAAATAATCATTATCAAAAAGTAGAAAATTTTAATAGTTTTATCATCACGAATTTGAGCATTTTTGGACGTAGGTATTTATCAAAACAAATTTTGAATTAATTAAAATTTGTATTGAGTTATTATGTTAAAATGCTGGTATGAAGAATTATTAATCTTTCTCATCAGAACCGGTCTATACAATTGCAAGGATACGATCGCAAGACAAGTTGGACGAAATTAGATTTTTTTTTCCCAATTTTTAAGTTTGATTAATACAATATTATGAAAATCATAAGAGTAAGGCGCAAACTACACGAGCGGTTCTCCCGCCGCGGGAAAACGCAGCAGACACAATCTCCTATGAGCGTTGTATGGCGCAAACTACACGAGCGGTTCTCCCGCTGCGAGTGTTCGCGGGAGAAATTCGCCCGCCACATGCAGCGGTTCTCCCGCCGCGGGTAACCGCCATGATCAAACTACACGGGCGGTTTCCCGCGATTGCGTAAGGATAGGGCGGTTTCCCGCGGCGGTAGAATCGCTGTGTAGCATGGCGGGAAACCGCCACCCGTGTAGTTTGATATGAGTCGCCGGCTTTCTCGAGCGGTTTCCCGCGGCGGGAGAACCGCTCGTGTAGCTTAGGCCTAACAGGAACCCGTTAAGGCGCAGCCTGTGGGTGTGTAATAAAGTTATACCTTTAAAAAAAACCTACCTATTCATATATTTTTGTACCTAGAAAGGACGAAAATTCTTTAAATGTTTGTACCTAGAAACAACAAAAAGTGGGCTTATAAAGCAAAAACATAGTTAAAAGTTTTCTAAACAGTTTGTAAAAAGTATACAATAGTGTAATAATTAGTATACAAAAGTGTAATAATAAATGTGTAGTTTGTAAGAAACATATAATAAATTAAATTAAATTAAATAAATAAAATTTCAACATCTATTTTGTTAAACCATAATTTTTAATTCTTTTAAGTATTGAGGTAGTTTAGTTGTCACTCGATTTTTTTTTGTAAAATATTTAAAGTACGATGTCCAATAAAACTGCTGTGTGTTTGCATTGGTTTGGTATTCGTTTAGGGGGTATAAAATACATTATTATTTCTAAAGTTGACTCTGTTTTCATTTTTTTCGAATTTATTTTTGTTTTTATAGACATATTATCTCATAGTTCGAAGTATAAATGGCTCTTAAGTCATCAGCAATTTAGAAGACGGGTATGGGAGTATATTTATTGGATAACCAATGTGATGAGCTTTGTCTAGATCTTGGACACGTCTACCCACTTACTGCATGGTAGGCCAGATCAGGAGAGACTATTTGATAGAGATTATTTGGTCTCTCCAGTACGAGGGATGGATTCATTGTTTCCGTCACTCTTGGACTCACTGACGCCAAGTTTCTTACCCCTCATACTATTTTCCTTCCCAGAACTTCCTCTGCTTCCTTTCTTTTGAAAATCCTCCACACAGCATCCCGAAAGACGACAAAAGCCCTGAGGGAAATTATTTTCCTGTGTAGAGCTATTGTAAAAAAAAACTATGTGGACCCACCTAACCTCACAATTTATTCTCTTTCATATGGTTTCGGATTAGTTTTAAATACTTAGCTATATCCATTCTCTACTCTTATAATAACGTATTCACTAGAGACAAGCTCGCATGAAAGGCTCACGTGTATAATGGAGCAAGTCAATAAAAGTGAGATGCCGCTGCATCGGCCATAAAGGCCCCGTGCGTCGTAAAGGCGGCAATAAACAAGCGGTGCAAGTCGCCATTATTAAAGTTATGCTTGGGTTAGAAGGACGAAATATTAAAGCCATCGGTCTTACCAACGCGCTACTGCTTCATTAATATTTATCAAAAACCATAAATATATTACAAGTATTTCAATACCTTAGCCTTAATACAATGGCTTGGACATTTTAAATACAGAATTAAACCCTACTAAAACAAAACTTTCACTTCATTTTTATCTCATTCAATTTAAAATTATAAAAATACTACCTAGCTGACCCGGCAAACGTTGTTCTGCCATGTAAATTATTTCTGGTGAATATTTTGGATGTTAAATAAAAAATAACGAATGTATTGTAAGTGTGTGGGGACGGGATCTATGACGGAAAGAAAAATAGAGCGCTGTAGACGATGCCCGCCGACAAAAACAAAAAACACCAACCATTCATTTTCTCAATTCAACGCATTTCATTAAAGTAACGGGCATATTCATTGTTTGATCTCTTAAATGTTAAATGTAAAGTGAAAAAAGTCATATATTTTTTATCCTAAAGTAGGAAAATGAAATAAAGGACATCAGTATTAATTTCGAAGAGCAATTGAGTGTACGATATTTTTGTCAGTCCGTCTTTAGCCAACACAAATAAGCTCGATGGTTTACCAATGCGAGAACATAATGCCGAATGAAATATCAAAATGACGCGACGCTTCTCGTGAATGTCTTGCGCGTGTGTGGATGAAAGTTCGATGAGGCGAACGTAGCGCCATCTGTCATTCAACGACATAAATAATTTCGTTCTGTTTGAAATATGAACGATGGTTAAATTTGTTGATACAAAAATCCTAAAATCGTGATTAAAAAATGGGAGAGTCACGATTAAAAAATGGGAGGGTCCCACGGGTGAAAATTTGGGGTTATAAGAATTTTTTATGTCAAATAAAAAAAAAATTGTTATAAAATTGTTTTTTTATGGATAGGGACACCTAATCACCTAGCGGTTTGAAATATAATATACTTTAAAACCTATTCTCACACCTACCAAATATGCATTACAAATTTCATAAAAATCGTTTTAGCCATTTCGGAGGAGTGCGACCACAAATACCGTGACACGATATTTTTATATATAGGTATATATAAACGTAATTCAATATTCAAAATAACTTCCAACGTAATTCAACATACACAATTTTATAGAATATTTCCAGAAAAACAAAAAGCATTTTTAATGTTTAAACCTCCATGTAAAATCTCTTTTTAGCTTTTTTGGCGAACTAAATAAACATACAGCTGCGAACTTTTCATTACATATTTATTCATATTTTAAGCATACTCTACAATTTTTTCAGCTCGAAATCGTCGCTCATTTTTGAAGTGCATGGCAACTTAGAAACTCAACAGCATTACATACCTACATACTTCTTGAAAATCATAAATAAAATGACAATCATTTCTACTACCGCAAAAAATATTTGAGATTTAATCCAATGAATAAAGAAAACTTTATTCATTGGATTATTTGTTACATGAATTGAGGATTTTTCGACCTCTGTGCTAGGCATATGCCCGTGTTGTGGTGGTCGAGTTTATCATTTGTCATGAATGGTGTCAGCGAAAGCATTTTAGGTTTTACCATTTTTTGTTGATAAAATATGAATATCTACAGTAATAATACTCTAGCGTCTGTACGGATAAAATTTAAGAACCCTACTTCAAGTACATATCTTACGCCGTGCCTTCTGCAAAACTATATTGTGACGCCCGGATCGGGTTTTTATCTGTCAGTAATATATATTCTAGTTAAGTTAAATCTTTTAAAGCTCAATTTATGTCATTTTAATTTATTTATTAAACAATATACATCCACTTCAGGTGGTTCAATATTAATGTAGGTTCATTATTACTTTTAATTTATACTTTTCTTATTTCTAATACTTATTACGTATATGTTTTTTTCTTATTACATACAAGAAATAACCTATTTATTTTGATGCCATTTATTGAAACAAAATTATAATCACCTCAAGGGCGCTGTACAATTTATTAAGAATTCTTAGATTCTATCTAATTCAACTCTTTACAAATGGATGCAGAAACATGCTCGTACTTACCTGGCAGGTCACTTCCGATAAACACACTTTAATTAGAAAGTTTATGCTTGGAGAAGATATGGCTTTGCACGCGGAGGACATTATATTTAAAACACTGGACATTGCACGATTTTACATTTGCTTCCCCTATCACTATTAATATTACATTAAAAAGTAGAGTTAATATTTATTTTGAGAGACTGGAGAATTTAGGACTTTTAAGGTCTGAAGAATGTTCATGAAATGACCTTTATAAACGCTTACAAATAGGTTTTTTTCCTACATTTTTACAAATTAGTTATTTACAGTCACGGGCATTGAATGTGAAGGTGAAATATTTTTTTATTTTATGGATACGATTATGTATATATACAACAAAATTATGTTAATGATTGTACTTAATGATCGTTTATTTAAAAAATATCGCATTTTTGAACATCATTGTTTGTTTCAAAAATTTTATTAAAAAATTATTATCCATGTACTTGCACCACTATGAGCCACGACCCATCACATGCCATATTGTTCGGTGTACAATGCATGAACTGTTCCCAAAAGAGGCGGCGGGCATCAACAAAATATCAGGTCGTTCCGGCAACTTGTTAACGTAAGACAGAGGCAATTTCCCGCCTGGTCTCGTGAGGCAGTCACGCTGATTTCGCCTGCATTTTTCATGCATCCCTTGTAAAGGCTTTTCCCGAACCCCGAGTTCCCCGCTTCAAATTACTCGTATTAACACGTAGTTAGGAGAAGTTTGGTTGGGTTGGGTTGGATTTACGTATGTATTCATTAGCTTTTACCTGACTAGAGTGCACTTAAGGACAAACGTCTTATCTCATCTAAATTGGATTTGTTTTGAGAGCTGCAAAAGACTTTAATAATTTAGGCACATTTATTATATCATATAAAACTCTTGTCAGATGCCAACTAGAGTATAACTCTAAGTTATGGTCTCCATTTTACAATATTCATTCCGACAGCATTGAAAAGATTCAACATAAGTTCCTGAGGTTTATAAACTATAAATTGCATATTTCTGTACTAAATATTGATTATAATTACTTACTGGACAAAATTACTGTCAAAGGAATGAGGTAAATGGGAGATAGTACAATGGGTCTATGGCCTAAGTGCTCACGGGAACTATATATATATTATGTAAATCGTCTCCGATTATTTTAAAAAAACCAGTATAAACATTGTTTATTCAAATTCTTTTATACATCTAGATACAAATAATTTATGCAATTTTGTTTATATTGAATATTCTTTTTTATGTTAGACTTCTTATCATTTTTAACAATGTATTTTATCTCATATTATATGCTATGTTGTTACTTTATTTTCATTATTGTTTTAGTTTTAAAGTTTTTAAAAGTATTGTGTTACTTAATTTACAAACAAAGAATGAAAAAGCCCATTAGGGTGTGTAATAAATAAATAAATAAATTCCAAATGTGTGAGGGATAATAATAACCAGCTACGATCAGACAAACCGAATCCTTGACAAAATTCAAACAAGATATAAAGAAATGGATTGTAAGTATTGGACGCCACACTATTACAAACATCTGTATAATAAATCACACTTAGACAGAAATAACTATTCACATACGACCTAGCCCATATAAATTTAATGAAAATAATCTATTATTCTGGTTGGAGTTAAATTTGTCAGGATTCTAATCCTGTCAAATTTAACTCCAACCAGTGGAGCACTCACGTGAAATAAATTAATTTGCCTCGATTGCTCGAGGTTTCCCAAGAGGTCATTTTTTAAATTGTTTGCACACATTAAAAAATCATATCTTCTAATTTTAATATGGAGACCTTAAAATTTAATATTGTGATTTAAATCCAATGAATTAACCTGTATTTTTACCGTTTATTTCATATTTTTAAGTGTTATAAAAAAATATTAAAATATCGTAAAGTTTTTAAATGCGCGAATTCTGTGTGGTGTTATGATACGCCCTACAAGCATTATGTCGCCACAGTCCCGCGGAGCGGCGAAGTGTATTATGTCGTTTCCCCTTGCAAGAAAGGACATACCGCTCCCCTCGCCCACAAGCCACTCTACGAGTAAATTCCCGCTTTCCCTTACAAGGATTGACATACCGCACCCCTCCCCTGCGGGCCTGCTAGGAACGCGTTCCGCCGCCGCCAGAAACCAAGGGGCCGCTGTTCCCACAGGCCGCGCTCCTCGCTGTGCGCTGGGTAAATTCCCGCGCGTGTCGATCTCTATAGAAGTATACGCTGTCGTGGACCATGGCCCGTTCCACTAGCCGAATACTGACACCTAGACTGGACCCTGGACTGCTTCACCCCCGGCTCCCTGCAGCAGACAACAAGCTGTGAGTTGATTCCTCGATTTCCCTCTTATTAAATGTGTCCCCTAGCCATACACGGTTGATACGACCACACTCCAGAGAGATTTGAGAGACCCTTTCGTAGGAAATACCCAGATAGGCCCTGTTGTTGATTTGTGACTAATAATTACGTTGTTGCTAGATGTTGTAATTACGTACACCAGTCAATACAGATATGTTTTCACCTAGCTACCTCTTTCATTTGACGGAATCACGTGGGCGAGTTTTGGAATTTACCTATGTAACCCTTACCCCCCCCCCCATAGCTTACCTACCACCCTGACGAGGAGAGCTTTCCCGCCTGCCGACAGCATTGAGCTAGCTGAGAGCAAAAGGTAGGTGGTTTCCGGGACTACTACAGTGGTTTATACTTGAAACTGCCTTGAGGGATTCTCGAGTCAACATAGAATATTTTCGATATCTGTATGTTGTCTATGGTATACTTGATAATGAAAGGTGCATATCTATGGAAAAAGGACTTAATTCCTTAAACTCCTTAAGAGCGTTTAACCAGCCAGCGGACGAAAATCTACATTTTGTCGAAAGTTGTTCTTACGATCGTGCAGGGCAGTTACAACGAGAAAAATTAATTATTCTCCGTACCATCTTTTTAAAATTATAACTCTATTTCAATTCAAATTAGCTTTAATTTATACCTTTATCCAAAAATGATGAAAGGCGTGATGATAAAACTATTAAAATAATGTACTTTTTGTAGTTATTTTTTGATTATAAGTATTTATCATTTTTCAATAATGTCTAAATATATAAGAATGTTAAAAAAATCGAAAATATATTAGTTTGTAAGTGCGCAAATAAATTCACAAATGGACCAATTTTCGTCAAGAAACACATGTATGCACATATTTTTTAATGATTTTATTGAAAATAAATTAAAAATCTAAAACATGCGTTTGCTATATAATGTATTGATTTATTTTATTATTTGAAATGGGTGTGGTATAATACAAAATCTTTTTTGAAAATTTAACAAATCTGCCAACGACCTATGGAATAACCTTATTATACCAAAAATTTTTAAAAAATCTCAAAATTTATTACATGCGAATGCTAGATAAAAGAACAATCTTTCGAAATCCATTTATAATTTTTTGTGGAAAAGAGTCAATACGTCTAAAATCTGATTTGAAAATGACATATTTCTGGTTTTCTCTGGTACAATGCCCTCTTAAACAGCTGATCAAAAATTCAACGGGAAAAAAATATTTAAAAAATTTATTACTTCAAATTTAGCAAATTCACTTTGTGGCACCATTTTATTAATGAAATAATTAAAAACACTTTGTTTTTACCACAATAAACTTTATTTAAAAGTCAACATGTTTCAAGAACGATGTTCTCTTCATCAGGACATAAAATGTACTAAATACTAAATGATCAAACATAGAACGGCGTGGGTAGAAATGGAAGTAGTGGGGGAGGAGAAAGGTGGAAAGGGGAAAGGTGGATCGTTCTTGAAACATGTTGACTTTTAAATAAAGTTTACTGTGGTAAAAACAAAGTGTTTTTAATTATTTCATTAAAAAATTTATTTTTAACATCGTTCTAAAATAGCCTACGAAGTTCGGATTTGCGACATCTGTGGTCATAATAGATAAAGTATTTCAATAGCTTGGTTTTAAAATAAATGGCTGGCCAAGGAATTGTTATAAATAATTACAATAAAAAGTTTTACGAATGGTTGAAAAATGTGGTCCATTTTTGGACCGAATGTACGATACCTATACACTTAGATCTTTTAAACTACGCAACGGATTTTCATGCGGTTTTTACCAATAGATAAAGTGATTCATGAGGAAGGTATACGTATATAATTTGTCAAGTTTTGTGTAAATTGGTTGAAATATATAATATATAAAAGCAGCGGGCTGGCAAGCGGGTGGTGTGGATTTAATATGTAAGCAAATTAACAGATGGCGTTGGTTATAAAGGTTGGTTAATGGCATTTTAGTAGATGGCGTTGTGTTTCGTTAGCCACAAACGTGTGGCCGCGTCTGCTAGTAAACAATAAATAGCAAGGGACCTCCCAGGTAAGTATGAAGTGAATAAGATGAATATTCGATGAGCTATGGTTCCATCCAACTTAAAAAACGTGATTTGAGAAAAACGCGTAAAGTTTTCACTTGTAACCGGGCCGCTCCGTTCCACCTTGCCTTGGCGCGCAACGCTCCTAACTATATTTCAAGGTCGAATTTGATGCTATAACTTTGGAAATGAATTCTCCATGAGTACAGGAAATTTTTTAGGTAAAAAAAAGAAAAAAATTTGGATCGGATGGATCAGATCAAAATACACAGAATAATAACCCGTCTGTTATTCCTTCGCCAATAAACATCAGAATACGACCTGGTTGAGAACGCCTTCGCAGGTAACTCGGGGTATGTAAACAAGTTATTAATATCTTGAGGAACGAAATATTCCCGAAAGATTGTTTTGTGGAGATAGGAATATGACAAACGGCTGGCGAAGGCGGCATCAGAAAGTAGGGCACTTAAAATTCAATAAAACATTACAAAATATTCCAAATTAAATAAAAGAAAAAAAAAATAGTAGGTAAAAATATTTTTTTAGGGACAAAATCGAAATCATGTCATTTTAAAATCAAGTTTTAGACGTATCGACTTTTTTCTACATAAAAAATTGATTTCGAAAGATTGTTATTTTATCTTGTACAGTTGTGTTTTAAATTTTGAAAAAATATGTTTTATTTTTTATTACAATAAGGTTATAACGTTGGTCGTTGACATATTTGTTTAATTTTCAAACAAAATGTTGTACTACCCAATACACATTTCAGATCATATAATTATACAGTAATCAATAAATTATCTAGGAAAGCTTCTTATCAGAAATTTTATTACAGATGAAATGAAATCAATAAAAAATCAGGGAACGTGTTTGCGACGAAAACACCTCGGTTTGTCTATCTATTTAAGGCCTTACAAACTAATGTTTTTCAGATTTTTTAGAAGATTATTTTTCTTGGACATTACTGAAAAAATTAAATACTTGTGATCAAACAACTATTACAAAAAGTACATTGTTTAAATAATTTTATCACCACGCGTTTGAGCATTTTAGCGTTTACTTAAATGTAAGTATAAAGTAAATTTTGAATGAAATAAAATCAATATTGAGTTATTACTTAAAAATGCTAGTACGGAGAACAATCAATCTTTCTCATCGGAGCCACCCTGTACAGTTGTAAGGGTACGATCTCAAGATCATCTTTACACGAAATTTGAATTCTCGGCCTAATGGGACTTAATAACTAAATACATAAATAAATCCAAGATATAGAATAGATCCTTGTGTAGGGCTAGCAGATTCTTCAATAGTGACCAGCTGTTGAACTCGGGAGCCACCTCTGGGCTGGAGCTCAAAAATACTTGATTAGCCTACTTGATTATGTGTAAAGGACGGCAGTCGTCTGACAATCCGTTATCAACAGACCGATTGCCATCTCTAATGTACCTACAGATTCAAATTTTTATTATTTTTTTTATCACAACTTATTCATTTAAAATATGTAATATATTTGCGGCACGTTCCAGAGTGGTACATACTTTCAGTATAACCTGGTTAAATGCCGCCATTCAGAATCATTACATGGCTTGAAACGATGACCAGATCTGAATTGCCATGATACTTCCCATCCCTGCTGTTTTCAGCCTCATAACTTACCCCAATTGGGGATACCATAACCTCACTGGCTCCAAACGGTTGGGAGCAGTTGGGACCCTTGTACGGTACTCAGATTTAAAAATAATAATTAAAACGAAGTAAGTAAATAAATATAAATAAGTCCCCCCTCCAAACACACTAGCACAGTTAATAAGTCCCCCCTCCAAACACACTATTTTAATATGCTCTTCTAAAAGAGCATATTAAAAAAAATATAGATAGTGTTCCGAGATGCCCTGGGTTCCTGGAGGGTTTGTTCTGCTTTCCGCCAATGGCAGAGCCAAGGTCTAACCAGTAAGGTTGAATCTGCATGATGCGTGCAATCTCAAAATCTGTCCGTTTGCCTCGTATATGTGCTTGTGGAAAATAAACATGGAAAATAACAAAATATTTAACCAACGAAAGCTGAATTCAGAAATAATATGTACTTAAAAGCATTGGTGCGTTAACTTTACTAATTTTCCTAACAATTTAATGCGTTTTATTTGTGCGGAACATTACGGAACAGGGAACAACTTACCGCTTCGATTAATTCAAAATTTACCAAAAGTGTTGTTTGCATTGTTGAAAATTATTATTAATATTTATTTGCTCTTTGTGTTGCTTGAAATTTATTTTATAACCAATGCTATATTAAACTTACCAACATAAAAATCATAGTAAACATTGATGCAGATATATTAAAAACGTTTATATTATTGGCAAATTTTATTCTAATTTTATTGTCAAATTGATAAACCTAAGAACCAAATAATGTCTGTAAATTTGTTTGTACGTTCCGTCTCCACTTTAAGATGGTGTTCGTTAAATTCTTACCATTGTGATTTCTAATTTTAGAATTCATTAAGAGATGGAGCCACTTCGGTCGGCGTCTCGCAAACGGACTTGCCCCTGACTAGCATAAATACCACGTTTTAATGAACTTTCTATTCCGTTCCGCGGCGATGACGCCACTGCTTGTCACGATTATTTGGTACTAGTGAAAGTTAACCATTGTAATTTTTATTTTTTCTTAAATTCTTACCTTTGTGATTTCTAATTTTAGATTTCATTAATAGGTGGAGCCACTTCCGTCGGCATCTCGCAAACGGACTTGCCCCTGGCTAGCATAAATTCCACGTTTTAATGAACTGTCAATTCCGTTCCGCGGCGATGACGCCACTGCTTGTCACGATTATTTGGTACTGGTGAAAGTTAGTGGTGCTGGCGACACGGTATCGCTTCGAAGTAAATAAGCACACACTTCACGACTAAAAATTACACCCTTCATCTGCAGCACGGGACGCAGTGCTACCGCTGCCAAAACTTCGGGCATGGGTCCCGAAACTGCGCCCACACCGCGAGGTGTGTGAAGTGCTTGGTGGAGCATGCCTCGGCCGAGTGCCCCAAAACCACAAGGGACGAGCCCGCCGCGTGCTGTAACTGCGGAGGCCCCCATCCCACCAACTACAGGGGCTGCCCGAAGAGGGTAGCCTACGTCGCTTCGCTGCAGCAGCACCAGCGACAGAACCGGCGCCAAGCACCAGGAACCAGCGGGCCACATGCCCAGCAGACCTCGAGGACCGACGGACGCAGTTGGGCCAACGTGGCCCGAGGAACCACGGCCTCCCAACAGCGCGAGGAGCAGCGTGAGGAGCAGCACGAGGAGCAGCCCCGCTCGCAGCCCCATACGCAGTCCCGCACGCAGAAGCCCGCAGGAGAGGCATACACCGGCGCAGGAGATGCACAACTGATGATGGCCCTGCTCCAGGGATTGAGACGGGTGCAACCGCAGTTGGCCGCCGCTGGCTCCAACGAGTTGGAGAGGGCATGGATCCTGATGGATCTCATCACGTCCACCATCAATGTCTAATCCCCAGATGGTGAACGTCCTCCTGTGGAACGCCAACAGCATCCGATTCAAGACTGATGAACTGCTCGCTCTGGCAAATAACACTAATACTGACATTATTCTCATTTCAGAAACACATCTAAAACACGACACACCGTTGAGAGTGCCCGGCTTTGAAGTTCACCGAGACGACCGATTGGAAGGAAGAGGTGGAGGTACCGCCATATTCGTTCGACAATCAATCACTTCTACAAGAATCCCTACTCCGAAGCTAAAAAATACTGAGGCCACGATTATCGAAGTCATCATAGAGGATAGAGCGCAAACCTTCATCGCCGCCTACTGCAATGAAGCCAACCATCTGGTGAGAGAAGACCTGGATAAACTACTTAATTTGCGCCCAATTGTTGTTTTAGGAGGAGACCTGAACGCAAAACACAACTATTGGAATAACTACATAGGCAACGCGAATGGGAAAACGCTCTTCACGCATATGCAGACACATAACTACTCGATAATGGCACCGGACAAACCAACATTCCACTCAACACGCGCAAAGTACCCTAGTACTCTGGACATCGTACTCGAGAAAAACGCTAAATCGATCTCGCCACTGCGCACGCTGGATGAACTTTCGTCGGACCACCTGCCCGTGAGCTTCAGTATCGGAGGGACAACTTCAAGGAGCCCTAGAAAACAGCGAAATTACAAAGACGCCGACTGGGAAGGATTCAAGAAACAGATAAACGAACAAATACACCTCACGTCGGGGACTCTGCGCTCGAAGGAAGAAATCGACGAGGCCGCAAGCACTCTCACGGAAATCATTCAACATGCACAAGACACATTCATACCTCTCAAAGAAGCACACACATACACGATCAAGCTTCCCGAGCACGTATTATCGCTCATCAAGGAGAAGAATCGCCTGCGACGCATCTATCATTGTACGCGCGACGGCTACTTCAAAACGGCTTACAACACGCTACAGCGGGAAATCAAGCAAGAAATCACCGACCTCAGACGCGAACTTTGGACGAAGAAAGTTACATCACTCACGCCAAAGGACAACAGCCTATGGAAAATGGCAAAAGTGCTGAGACGCGAAGATCACACGATTCCCCCGCTAGAGAAGCTAGACGGATCAGGGCTGGCACTTTCGCTTGAAGAAAAGGCAAACGCGCTCGCCGACGGATTCGAGAGAGCCTACGCAGCCACGGACGGCCTATCCGACCCGGAAACGGATCGACTTGTAGAAGAGTCTCTACGAAATCTCGAGCAAGCCGAGCAGACGAACGCCGCCGATATCCACTTCAGCACGCCAAGCGAAGTAGCCGTCATCATCAGACGATTGAAGACAAATAAAGCGCCGGGAAGCGATCAAATACACAACATTCTACTCAAACATCTACCGCAGAAAGCCATCATTTACATCACAAAGCTGTTCAATGCCTGCCTCATCATCGGACATTTCCCTCAGATCTGGAAAACGGCGACCGTGCTGCCCTTCTCCAAGCCAAACAAGGACAAGAAGCAGCCGACAAACTATCGGCCGATCAGTCTACTTTCTACGCTGAGCAAGGTATTTGAACAGGTTATACTCAACAGGCTGCTTCCACACCACGAAGAAAACAACACTTTGCCAGACGAGCAGTTTGGATTCAGAAAGAGGCACTCCACTACCCATCAACTTACCAGAGTAGCGGAATTCATCGCCCGAAGATTTAACGAACATCGCTACATCGCCGCTGCACTGCTAGACTTGGAAAAGGCATTTGACACCGTTTGGATCAAAGGGCTACTGCACAAATTGCACAAAACAAACACGCCCATATACCTAACGAGAGTGATTCAAGAATACCTAAAGGACAGATCCTTCCGAGTTTTCATCAGGAACGCGCTGTCATCGATACGTGAGATTCCAAAGGGCGTGCCGCAAGGAAGTCTACTCGGACCTCATCTATTCAATATATTCACACACGACATCCCCCGTGACGAGAGATGCAAGCTATCTATTTACGCAGACGATGTCAAACTTTACGTTTCCTCGCTGAAATCAGACATGGCGGCCATTTACCTACAGAGAGCGCTCGACGCACTCGTAGAGTACTACAAGCAATGGCGACTCAAACTAAACGAGGCGAAGACCGAAGTCATCATGTACACGAGGAAACGAAAAAGAAGATCACCAGATGTCAACATCGAAATGGGAGGGCACGTCCTAGAATGGAAAGATGAAGTCGTATACCTGGGCCTGACAATGGACTCACGTCCTGATGGACCTGAACCACATCTGGTATGAACCAGATTCAGACGCGGACGAGTGAGCGAGCAGTAGGTATTCCTAACTACCAGACGCCCCCCCTGTAACTTATGTTTACATATCTATTTATATATCTAGATAATATTGTATAATATGTATGTTTATGTATGTTTATTCTAAAAATTTCCCATAAAGTATATATTGCACATAAAAACAGACACATACACCCCACACCACAAAATGCAGGATTTCATATACCGAAATCACTGAAGGCCGACCAGTTTCATGTTGACTGCCGGCCGACTCTTCCCGGATGAGGTTTTTCATGGTTTCCTCATTCCCAAAGGCAAATGCGGAAGAACTCCAAATTAAAAGGACATGACCGCCTCCTTCCCACTCCCAACATAACACAAACAGACACGTATGTATATATAGCTGTCGACCGCTGCTACCCTGATGATGAAGATTGATGTTGAGTCTGGACGAAACATGCAATTTTAGTAGGGTTTTTAGATAACAATTTTTCCCTACCGATGAAACACGAGACCTTTAAGACTATAATAGCCAGGTAACATTTTTAAATACCCACATGAGGTAAAAATTGCAAGGCGCAAATGACGCCGTTCTATTTATAAAGAACATTAACTTTAAATTCAGTAAATTTAAATGATTCATCTCTTCAAGATATATAAGAATCTAGTAAATGAAAAAAAAAAAAAACTAAAAATTACACATCTACCGGATCTGCCGGATCTGCCCTGATGATGGACACTGCAACGATGTCCGAAACGCTGGCTAAAGAAGGAGGTAGCGCAACACGGCATAACACCCCAAAAACAAATAACGAAAATTCGCTTATATTGTCTTCATTTATTTAAATATTACAGTTTGAGGTTTTATTCATAAAGTTAAAAATAAAATATTTATTATTTTTTACATTTACTCCACGCAGGTGGCAGTAAGGAAAATAATTTTTTTTGGGGCCTATGTTATATTAGGGGATGCTGTGTGGAGGGTATTTTTAAGCGAGAAGAGAGAGATCTGAGAAGTAAAAAGGTATGAGGGGTGAGTAAGAATCAGGGGGTCAGTGTGTAACCAATCCTTCAACAACGGTGCAAGGCGATCGGTTGAGAGAGTCCTGCTAGAGGTCTCCCTCAACCAGTCTCCTGTCAACCCGTCAAACCTGGTCAAACCTCATCCCATGAACTCGGGCACCCCTGATAAGTTACCAAACATAGCGAATCACTTAGGGCAACTTATGGAGATGTTGGTTATCCAAAAATGGTACCTGAGGCGGTGTGGGTGTAGGTAAATTGACCGATTTGCAATTTTTCGAAATCAATTGTTCGAAATGCAATTTCTCGAAAACATATTTTTCGAACATTAATTTATTGACCGAAACACTAGTTTTTCCAATTGATATAAGTATGTATTCAGTTCGTACAAGAGTATTTTATTACATGATGGACAATATCAACTAACCTAACAGTATCTCGTTAGTCATAAGCAAGTGAAATATGTATTTTAAAAGTTGATCAACAAATTCTAAAAATATGACTTTCGGCCAATTGCCGTTCGAAAAATTTTGAAAGTCTTTTGAAAAACTAAAATTCGGACGATTGGTTTCGAAAAAATGAATTCGGAAAGCAAGTCTGCTCCCAGGCGGTGTTATCCACTTCCGCCTCCCAAAATGTGAAATGTAAATAGCATATTTCTGGAGTCATCCTCGAGGAGTAAAACTGTATTGTATTTTCTATTTGAATTCTTCCTTTTAACATTTTTTCTATTAACATTTCGTTTTAACTTGCGCTTTCTGAGCCTCGAACATTCTCTCACCGCTTTCTCAATTTACAAGGCTGAATTTCTTCCAATATTCTTTAAAATATTTTAGTCGATATTTTATAATATGAATTTTAACGCTTTTCTTCAAACGGATTTTTCTGAAAACAATTTTGTGTGGAATATATTTAAGCCGGTACTTAGTGCTTTAAATTTAAGTCTTCAAAAGTATTGAAGAGTATCTTTAGATGTCTTTGATGTGTGTGCCCAAAGGCAAACAAAATAGATTTCATAGGTTTCTGGTACGACTTGGAAATCAAGAATTACGGTGGACCGATCTCAGTAAAGAATTTTTTTAAAGGTTTTTTTATGCATAAGAGGCCCTCAAGAAAAAATAATACCCCCAGGGCCTATGTCACCTTTAGGGGTACTGTGTAGAGGGGTTTTTTTAGGTAAAGAAAGGAGAGTAAGTTCTGGAGAGGAAAAAGGGGTGGGAAGGAATATGTGTTGTGTTCTGACGTGTGAATCCATCCCTCCCACTGCGGTGTAAATCGATGGGTCAAGAGAGTCCGGTATTAGGTCGGGTGTATTGTGAGGCTTCAGATAGTGGAGAAGGAAAGGAGTTAGGAAAGAGGAAGGTGGGGAAGTACCCGGTTATTCATATCTGGTCACCAAACACGGCTAGAGTACGACGCAAGCTACGTTTCAATTCTTGATAGTTGTCTTCAACTCTGGAAAGTGCCGTAAATATGCTATATGTTATTTTTAAATAATTAATTGTGAAATAAGACCAATTTTTTTTTGCGTACGACGGGATTTGAATCCGCGACTTTCGGATTGCTGGTTGAGAGCACTCTTCAACCACGGAGGTCATCAAACCTTCCTACTTACTTATTTTGTACTCTTATCATACACACACTTATTGTCCTACTTACCTACTTGTTTTGTACTCATACCTGCTTATATATTTTATACTAATTTTATTATTTTATGTACTATACACTTCATTATACACTTTTGTAGAATTAATATAAAGATAATTTATTTATTTAAAATGGGTGTTACAGATGTTTACACTTACGTGAGAACTATCCAGTTATAAAAACTCAGTGTTTTCACAATTATAAAAATCTACAATTACATACAATTAAATACAGATACATACAATTACAAAAAACAAAAACATCACAAATAAAAATACAGAATTATATACAAGGTCACTCAAGTAACACATTACAGTGAGTGGTAAGAGGCATATGCGAGGCATACATAGAGAGACAATTCACACAATATAATTAGTTAGTTTTTTTTTTTTTTTAAAAGCGCCAGAACTTTTTTTTTGAACCCGTACAAATTATCAACGAAAATATCCACTTCAGCACACTCTATATTGTTATATAGTCATACAGCGCCCTTGAGGTGATTTTTCACAAAAACGGCGCTATATAAATCATCCAAATATTATTTATTATTATAGTCGACACATCTGGGTCAGAGGACTAAAGTATGCGATATTGTTTTTAAATGTATTCATGTGAAAAATGTTATGGCGTCTTAAACAATAGGAATTGGGGATATTTATTTCAATACTGCTAAGACATAATGTAGTATCAAGGTGGCCATGAATAATTTTATGTAAACATATTAGATCAGTCAATTGCCTTCTAGTTTTAAGTGCATCAATCTTGAGGTAATCACGACGTACGTCGTATGATCTGAAATGGTCATGTAGTCCACATTTGAAGGATAACATTCTAAGTAATTTTTTTTTAATTTAAAATAAAACAATAACTTTGTAAACACCACTTTTATTTTATACTTTATGCCGACCGGGTTTCGCTACAACCGTAGCTTCATCAGGGCAGTATAATACTCCTGTATTATACTGCCCTGCTGTACCAACCGTAGCTTCATCAGGGCAGTATATGCCCTGATGAAGCTACGGTTGTAGCGAAACCCGGTCGGCATAAAGTATAAAATAAAAGTGGTGTTTACAAAGTTATTGTTTTATTTTAAATTAATAATGTCACATCACAAAGTATCCGCTTCATATGAACAAAAAAAAAAAAAAAAAATTTTTTAACTGATTCTACTTTGTTTTCATATTTGCAGTAATGTGGATTCCAGATAGTGCTTCCATATTGAAGTTTACGTCTAATTAAGGCATTGTAAAGAGTTAGAATTGATTGAGGATCTTTGAAAGGTTTACATATTCTGTGAATAAATCCCATCATTTTTAATGATTTGCACTTAATGTCGTTAATATGTACATCACATATGAATTTAGAATCAAGAGTGATACCTAGATCCCTTATTGAAGACACTTTTTTGAGAATTATATTATTGATAACATAAGAAAACTCTTTATAATTGTATTTCTAGTGAAATTTAAAATGTAACATTTATCAACATTTAAGTGCATATCATTGACAGTATACCAGTTATTGAGACTGTCGAGGTCATTTTGAAGCAGTTGATGATCGGAAACAGACTTAATTTTATGAAAAATTTTAAGATCATCAGCGAAAAAAGCATAATCACAGTTTAATTTCGAGCCAAGGTCGTTTATGAATATACGAAAAAGCAGGGGGCCAAGATTTGAACCCTGCGGTACACCAGAAGTTACAACTATAGGGGATGATTTGTATCCAATAATAAGAACTATTTGAGTTCTGTTATACAAATATGATTTTACCCAGCGTAATAGGTCTCCATGTATTCCAATTTGTTCGATTTTTATTAGTAAGATGGAGTGGTTAACTTTATCAAAGGCTTTTTGGAAATCAGTATAAATTGTATCTACTTGTAATCTTTCATTAAAAGAATTACACACATACTTACAAAATTCCAAAAGATTTGAGTTGATTGATCTTTGAGGAACAAACCCATGTTGCCTAGTGCAGAGAAGTGGCTTAAAATGTGAAAAAATATTTTTATACATCATGTTATGGGTTTCCCATATACCTATCTATCGTGCAAACATCACGAAGCCAGATCGTGTCAGGAAGCCTATCACGCGTGTCTTGCAGCCAATGAACAGGCCCTAAACATTTTTACTACCATATAAGGTCATGTATTTAGGACATTTGCACGCGTCCACGGCATGCAAACCATCACCCGTTCCCTCCGGACCAATAGGAGAGGCGTTGCCCATATATGGGGTTAGCCGTCTCCTTCTACGGGAGATGCAAGGGAAACAGGAAACAAGCACGGACAGTTGTTGGGCGACGGTAGTTCCCGCTCGTAACAATGTGAGCGTCGGCCAGGATTGCTGGACCCCTTGAACTCCATGAGCAGCCCTGTGCCATAGCCTTACTCCTGCCCGTGCTGCGCCTTCGCCGTCCCGCTCGTAACAATGTGAGCGTCGGCCAGGATTGCTGGACCCCTTGAACTCCATGAGCAGCCCTGTGCCATAGCCCTACTCCTGCTCATGCTGCGCCTTCGCCGTCCCGCTCGTAACAATGTGAGCGTCGGCCAGGATTGCTGGACCCCTTGAACTCCATGAGGAGCCCTGTGCCATAGCCCTACTCCTGCCCGCTCCAGCGCCTGCCGCCCACTGCTTCGCCGCTGTTCACACGTGAGCCTTCATAATAACCCCCCCCCCCCCCTCTAGTTATTCGTGAGCCATTTAGATTCTGAACCAAAATCACCCCTTCCTAGGCACCCGCCAGTCAGGACTTAAACTGAGCTATTGTCTTGCATCACCTTGCCTATTGTCAATAAACCTGTCTATACCAACTACCTGTTTCACTGGACATTGCCTGTAGAGAGACCGTACCCCCCAAGACTAAGTTCTCATACCCAGCAGCTGCCGTCGGCGCCCCTTGCCAAGAAGACCGATTACCCTTACGGTGAGTGGGTATTTTAGACAGGTAAATAAGACTATCCTAACACTGGCCGCTAGCCTAACATATCCTAACCCTGAACCCAACATGTAATACGTAACCCTGGCGACCAACGTGTCATAACCCATGTAATACGTAACACTGGCACCCAACATGTAATACGTAACACTGGCGCCCTAACGTGTAATGCGTAACACTGGGCCCAACGTGCTCTAGGTTTTCCCTCCACTGAAGCATGGTAATTGGTATAATGTTAGCTTATAATTGATATATTGTGTTATGTGTGAGCATATGTTCTTGTCTCTTCCGCGCAGCAGTGTGTGTGCCTCGTGTATTGTTCGTGTTCCGTGTACGTTCCCTTATGTGCGTACAACCGCGTTGTGTTCAAACGCGCACGGCTAGTCTGTCCAGTCTATTGCCCTAGTCCGTCCGCATTAAATTAATAATAAGTAATTGATGTCACGTTCCACGACAATTAAAATTATTTCATTAATTTACAGCACAGTTCGTTTAACAAGTTGTGCTGTTTCGATAAAAACCCGTCAGTAGTAGTGAAACCTTAAGTAGTTGTGAGATGTGGTTTCGTTCCCTTGTCCTTGCAGAGCGGCAGTTGAATTTTTATTTGAAAAAAGAACTAAACTTAACTGCTGTCAGGTCTAGTTTCTGCTACCTGGGGTCCCTATAATAGGACAGGTTAACGAAATAGTTGAATAACTCGTAAGGAATTCGCGATCCAAATTGGATAACGGGTATTTACCGGAAATGTCTTGTACGGTGTTACTTACATTAAAACCATGGAGTCCTCCACGACAAATTCGAGTAGAATTTTGTATTTCGTAAAGGCAACCGCGTCCGTGGAAAAAAATGTTATCGGAGAAAGATATTGCTCCCAAAAGAGCGGGCATCTCTTTTTAAAAAAAAAGAGAGGAAGGAAATATAAAATAAAGTTGTACCATGCTCGATGGTGACAGGCGAAAATGTAAATATAAAAGATGTAAATAAAAGTAACCCATTTTATGTAAATATTTATGTATATAATTTTTTTTTCTCTTCGTATATCTCTCTTTAAATTTCTTTGGCAATAAAAGTTAAGGATTTGGTAAAAAGAGGTACTGACGTTGCCGCCGTATCGGGTTGAATATATTTTTTTTTTTATTATTATTTTTGTTGTTTTGTTCATTTTCTCCCCACCCCTGGATACGTGTGATATATTATACTTAATCATTCCGTGGGCGTGGTGTCAACAAATAATCCGGATAATAGTTGAGGTGGTAGTTGTCCCTCTTTACATATAACCCAAGTTCGTCATGAAACCTTGTTGTTACTACAAAGATATAACGCATATAGCTTACTTTTCAATTATTACAGAAGTTTGCAAATTCCTTCTTACTACGATACAAGTGTTGACAATCTGGGACGCTGGAAGGTCTTCACGTAATTGTTAATTTTTTTTTTCTTTTAATTAAAACTCAATTTAGAAGTAACCACTTAGGTATAATTTTTATTTATATAAATATATATTTTAATATATATAATTCGCTTTCGAAACACGACATGATTCATTGATAGAGGGCAGAGTTCAAGAACCTTAAGTTTTGTGGAAGTATTCTTTATATAAGGAAGGTACCACCTTGAGTATTCAATATCCTACCCGGGACCGGAATGGAAACTTCATTTTCATTTTCGTGGAACGCTTGTACTCTAGAAATTACCCAAATTCTAGGTACAACAAGGGAATATGCAAGCATACCCCCTTTTTTCCGTTGACAGGAGACGGCGTAAAGAATTCTTGTACTAGAGAATGGTGGACAAAGTCCTCCGTCACTCATAGTAATAGTAGCAGTTAATGGACTGGTAGGTAATAATAACTCAAGTAAATCTTGATTGTATCATTAACCTTATATATTGTAAATTAAAAAAGGCGTTAGTTGTAAAAACCCTGTTTATAAGTTTTGCGGGCGACAGTTGGACGCTATCCATTGTACAGACGACCCTGCCGTATTACGGAGTACATTTTCTTGTATATTAATGGCGTCAAGTTCACAAGTCAAATAACCATGTCATAGCTAATCGTTACCATTATTCCTTCTTTTTTTCTTTCCTTAATGTTATCCATCCGCGTGTACAATTATAATTGTGCCGCATTACCTCCAGTCAAGTTGTTTCTGGAAACCTTTCATTGTTCAGAACTGTTCTCGCAAGCTGACACATGTAACGAGAATCGAAGGAGCACACATACCGTCGCGGATGACTTACGGATATACCAAGGAATATTATCCTATATATATGTATTTTTTTATTTTTTATATTGTGTACCCTTATCAATTGTAAATTAATTATGGGTTGTGAGTTTATTGTAAGCACGTAATTGATTACTTTGGTATCAATATGGTAATCCAGCGTATAAAGTCCTTATGTCAGGACGAATTTAAGCGATGTTAATTGTAATGTTTTGATTCCTTGTGTATTTAAGATGAGTTTGTATCTCTCATCGTACGAGGTGTTAAAAAATATTATCAGCTGAATTTAAGTCATTACGGTTTTGTCTGGTTATCTTGGTGAGAACACCTTTTGGAGGTGTTCTGAGTATATTGGTGCAGCGCTGCACGGCTCACCTGAGGTGGGTCGATAAAGGGTTATAGGATTCATATTAAGCCTGAAAATTAATATTCATGATAGGTGTTCAGTAGCGTAACCTTATAATTACACGCGAACATGAGAGGATGGTCATTATGCCTGATAATTAAATGCTAGCTGGACAAAAACCATGACAAGTTGCTATTACGGAATTAACATCTTTAATAGAGTCGAATTATGTAAATAACTAAAACTTTTTCATTGTAAAAAACGCGAATGTGTGTTGATTTCGGTCAATACGGCACGTCAGTCAGCGTTAATATTCTCTAACCAGAATAATGTGCATAAAGAAACCTTGTATAGTTTTAAGAATTTCATTGTAAAAAACGCGGATGTGTGTTGATTTCGGTCAATACAGGACGTCAGTCAGCGTTAATATTCTCTAACCGGAATAATAGACATAGGAATGATTGCACAATTGCTAATATGGTAACCAATTAATTAATGTGAAACTACTGTATCTTTGGTTCTATCTCTTATTGTTACTGGGACATACCTGTACCCAACCAGTTTTTTATTATTTTAATCTTTTTTATGTTTGGGAAACATTTAACACTATTGTTTATGAGGAGTTCCTTTTTTCTTATCTTCCCACCTTCGCTGGCGTGTCTGTACCAAACTAGGTATTAATTCTACATTTCTTGAGAAAAGGGTTGGCAACCCTTGTTCAGGTTATTTGTTAGGGTTTGATAGCTTGGCTCTCAGGTAGTTAAAATTTGTTTGGCTCTTAGGTAGGGAGTGTTTAATCCTTGGTGGAAGAGGTGTCTCTGTACCTCACTCGCGACAATCAGGAGGAAGCGTCCCTTGCATCAGCTACGTTACGTACACCCTTCATTCGTCGGCGGAGAGGGTAGTGTTATGGGTTGCCCATATACCTATCTATCGTGCAAACATCACGAAGCCAGATCGTGTCAGGAAGCCTATCACGCGTGTCTTGCAGCCAATGAACAGGCCCTAAACATTTTTACTACCATATAAGGTCATGTATTTAGGACATTTGCATGCGTCCACGGCATGCAAACCATCACCCGTTCCCTCCGGACCAATAGGAGAGGCGTTGCCCATATATGGGGTTAGCCGTCTGCCTCTACGGGAGACGCAAGGAAAACAGGAAACAAGCACGGACAGTTCCAAGCAGGCACCGAAAGCGAGCGGTTCTTCCCGACCGGAACGTGTTGGGCGACGGTAGTTCCCGCTCGTAACAATATGAGCGTCGGCCAGGATTGCTGGACCCCTTGAACTCCATGAGCAGCCCTGTGCCATAGCCCTACTCCTGCCCGTGCTGCGCCTTCGCCGTCCCGCTCGTAACAATGTGAGCTTCGGCCAGGATTGCTGGACCCCTTGAACTCCATGAGCAGCCCTGTGCCATAGCCCTACTCCTGCCCGTGCTGCGCCTTCGCCGTCCCGCTCGTAACAATGTGAGCGTCGGCCAGGATTGCTGGACCCCTTGAACTCCATGAGCAGCCCTGTGCCATAGCCCTACTCCTGCCCGTGCTGCGCCTTCGCCGTGCCGCTCGTAACAATGTGAGCGTCAGCCAGGATTGCTGGACCCCGTGAACTCCATGAGGAGCCCTGTGCCATAGCCCTACTCCTGCCCGCTCCAGCGCCTGCCGCCCGCTGCTTCGCCGCTGTTCACACGTGAGCCTTCATAATAACCCCCCCCCCCCTAGTTATTCGTGAGCCATTTAGATTCTCAGCCAAAATCACCCCTTCCTAGGCACCCGCCAGTCAGGACTTAAACTGAGCTATTGTCTTGCATTACCTTGCCTATTGTCAATAAACCTGTCTATACCAACTACCTGTTTCACTGGACATTGCCTGTAGAGAGACCGTACCCCCCGAGACTAAGTTCTCATACCCAGCAGCTGCCGTCGGCGCCCCTTGCCAAGAAGACCGATTACCCTTACGGTGAGTGGGTATTTTAGACAGGTAAATAAGACTATCCTAACACTGGCTGCTAACCTAACATATCCCAACCCTGAACCCAACATGTAATACGTAACCCTGGCGACCAACGTGTCATAACCCATGTAATACGTAACACTGGCACCCAACACGTAATACGTAACACTGGCGCCCCAGCGTGTAATACGTAACAATCAGAGATTCAAAAATTTAGCAAAGCAGGATAGTATACTGATTGGCCTATAGTTGTTTATTAAAGATTGGTCTCCCGATTTTAATACTGGTACCATATGAGCTTCTTTCCCGTGGTTAGGGATGCACAAAAAATTATAAAAAGCGGTAAACATAAAGAGTCTGCACAGCAACTGACAAAGAAAGGAGGAATATTATCAGGACCTGGACACTTATTGGAATCTATTTTACTCAAAAAACATTTTATTCCGTCTGCACTAATATGTATTTTACCCAAATTGCTTTGATTGTATTCAGTTATGTTTGGCATTGAATCATTAGAAGATGTTTCCGACTTGATATAAACGGATGAAAAATATTTAGAGAAAATGTTTGCTATGTGTTCACCGTCATTTGCGGAAATATCGTCAAGATGCATAACTTTAGGAATGCAATCAATTTTTTGTTATGATTTCGAGTATGACCAGAACACCTTTATGTTATCTTGCAGACCACTTTCGACAGAGTTGATGTATGATTTATAACATTTACTTTTTTTTTTTTTTGTAAGTTTCCTTAAATAAGAGAATTCTCTATAATCTGACTCGTTACCATGTTTTTTTTTTACCTTAAGTCTAACTTCGTTTTTTTTTTAAGAAGTGCAATCAATTGCTGATTAAACCAGACAGGATATTGATTTTTTGTTTTAGTTCCATATTTTTTAAATATTTGTCAATTATTTCCCATAATTTTTCATAAAATACAATTACCATGCAATTCACATTTTTATTTTTAAAAAGAGTAATCCAATCAACAGACTATAGATCCTGTCGACATTCATCAAAGTTTCGCTTCCTGAAGTTGTATTTTGAATCACTTCTATTAATTTCTAAGAATTGATCTTTATTTTGTTTCACTATAATTTCAAATGACGGGTGATATTGGTCCAAATTGGTTAATTCTGGTGCTATATGTATATTAATGTTAACTTTATCAGAAAAACCAGATCCAATAAATTTTCATTTCTATTTAGTACATAATTGAATTGATTCAAATTGCAAATTGAAGAGAGGTTGACAAGACTGTATGCTTTCATGCTTTTATAATTGTAAGGGGAAAGTACATTATGTTTTAATGAATTTTCAGGTAACCATTTGATTTCGGGTAAATTAAAATCACCTATAAAAATTAACTGCAAATTGGGAATTGAGTACTTTAAATACAGATCCTGTAATTTTTCAATCTGATTACAATAATTTTCAACGGTTACACTAGGAGGAATATAGAGGATGCATATAAAGATGAGCGAGTTGGAACGAGACTTAATTACAAGCCACAAATCTTCATTTTCACTCTCCCACTCAGTTTTTCTTGACACAAGAAGTTTTTTTAGAAACTGCGGCTAGAACTCCGCCACCTTCTTTAGACAAAGACTTGGTTGACTCACGATCTCTTCTAAATATTACATATTTGTGATCAAACACTTCTTCACTAAATACCGTTGAGTTCAGCCATGTTTCGGAAAAACAAATAATATCATAATTATTAATTAAAATATTATTGCGTACACTTACAGTCTTTGTTCGAATACCCCTCACATTTTAATAGAATATATTGAATGCATCAACAGCAAGTGCCTGGCCATCTATTTCGGTATGCTTAGACGCCATGGTCGATGGTGGAGAGGTCCTTCAATAATGCGGCTTTATAGGCCGGGCAATCCTTATCTCTGGTGGGGTGGGCACGGGAAGCTGCAGGCTTTCCGAAACGTGCGCAAGTGGCACAACTGGGTGCTGCAGCAGCAGCGGAGCAGGCCTCACGGGCGTGTCCTTCTACACCGCAGTGGGAAAATCTCATTTTTTCTTTGCAGAACTTGTGTGAATATCCTATCATTTGGCAATTCAGACAAACGGTAAGTCCCACAAAGTCACGCACACCGCAAACGGTCCAGTCCACGAATATTCGTTCTTGTTGTACCAGCGCATGACGAATGTTAGCGGGTACCCTGGTATACTCTGTGGCAAGACGGTCCGGTTCAAGCTCCAGCCATATGACTGAGTTTGCACTTGGAAATATACTCTTTGACATCAATATCTCCAGAGATTCCGGAAAATGCCTTCTCTAGAAAGTCCACATCAGAAAGCTCCCGGGGTACGTTAAATAATATTCTTGGGTGCCTCTTTACTGGAACCCGGGCACTCAGCAAGTCGGAGCTGGTTACAATGGTAGCATTTAGAAGCCGCTCTTGTTCCTGGCTGTTGGCAGTGTGGATAATGACTCCTTTTAATTTTTATATTTTTTACTCCCGTTATTCGAACTCCCGATTGCGAAGGCTTCACGATGTCGCGTATGATCTATTTTGCGCCATCGCTATCATCAACCCCCGGTAGTTTGGGAAAAAAACATACCGATGGTCTTGGTTTTCCTATCTGGATGGTGGTGCGAGTGAGTGGTGGAGGCAAAGGAAGTTTTTTCTTGGTAACTTCAGCAAAAGAGAGGCTGGCTTCGGTCGCATCGGCTACTCGACGCATCACTTGTCCCAAGTCTAACTCAAGTTGCTGAATTTTGTCCAGCAACTGTTTTGTATAATTATCCGCCATGGTTTTCTTGGCCTTCAAGACCTTGATGTCAGCAAGGGCCGAGTTGAGTTTGCTTCTGATTTCTTCTTTCTCTAGGAGAAGTTGGGCAACGGATCCGAGAACACTAGTCACATTCACGGACACTTTGAGCTGTTGCTCTTTTGACACTTTTGATGGCTTTTCGGCCAACGCATCGTGCAAAGCTTTTAAAGCATCTTGTGTCCCGGAGAGAGTCGTACGTCCTGATATACTACTTATGGGTCCAGGGTCAATTTCAGCCTCAATCTCCTCGGCGTCGGAATCCGATTCATCGTGGGAGGTATACGGGGAGGCTACATTAGGGCGACATTTATTATTTTTGCCCATGATTATCGATTAAAAATCACAAAATACGTAGTTTCTTAAAAAAATAATAATTTCTATATGTAAACAGAGATATCACAAGTTCACGACACAATATAAGCCAATAGGAGCCTAGAGAAGTGAGCTCATATTTAAAACGGCCAATGAGCGCGCTAGCTCGTTGTACACAACGCTTCCGTTAACTATTATACACTCAGAGCGAAATGAATAGTTTTTTAACACTCAAATAACAATGTCAAAATGCTAAAAAAATCACTGGATAACACTATCACTTGTATAACTTTCGATGCTTAACACGACGATTATCTTTTGTCTTCCGGCGAATTTGTTAAAACGTTGTTTATCCGTATAGAAGACACCTTGACAGAGCGTAACAGGTAGGGTAGGTAAACAAGGTATACATAATAATGTATACATATATGTATGGTCAGTGGTTGAGTGGGCATCGCGTTTGGATCCCACCCAGGCGTTCCGTGTTCGATTCCTCGGCTGGCTAAGTCCTCCATCACGACTCAAGCATCATTTTCGGCTTACTGTGGTGGTGGTAGGAGATTTTCAAATATTTTTGGGTTATTCGTAACCCGGGAATGTTTGTCTTTCTTTAAAAAAAAAAAAAAATAGCCTTCGTAACTTGAATAATTAAATATATAAGATACCACACCACCGAACAGGTGGTCTAGCACAGCATAGCGTGACAAAAGGAATCGTCATGAAATTTCTAAAACATTAGATAACCAGATTCCTATCTCCCCAAATGTTAAGAGTTTTAAAATAAGAAATCTTGTAGGTTCCTACTACTAGGGTAGGCTGAAAAGTAATGCACACATCCTTGTACAGTGCGAACAAAATGACCTTAAGAAGTGTTCCAGTTTGAATATGGAAGTGGCATTCCTCCTCTATACGTATGCGCAAGTTTATAAATGAATGGTCCAGTCCGTCGAGCAATAAAAAATCAGAGTGTGCAATTCACACGCGGTAGAAGAAAAATCTTCAGAAAACTAAAGTAGACAAGAGTGGGGAGACTATGAAGGACTTTTTTATCAACGTGAAGTATGATTTTTTTCCATATTTTTCCTTCGTCGAATTCCAGTGCGCCTCTTCCTATACATTTGGTCATCTTATTAGTATTTTTGTGTTTTCTTCTTCGGAGTCGCTAGATGTCGCTTTCTTTTGCCTTTTCATTTTGGAGTAAATTGAAGATTGGATATTGATTTACAAAAATATATTTTTTTATTTGGTAGGATTCAATCCTTGGTCCGCTCAATGTCTGGCATTCGCCAGGCGCTTTAAACCACTAAATTAAAGAAGACTTGCGTGGAAGTATGGATTTATCGTATTATATTGGAACCGAGTACCCGTGAATGAAACAAATGTGAATGAAAACCCGTGAGTGAGCAACAAAAATATTTTATTGCTCTCACATTCTCCCGCAGGCTAAATCCTATAGATGTATGTTTTTGTCAATTTTTAGTGTCGCCCGTTTCTGTTTCATCGAGTTTCAAATCACAACGGTGCTAATGAAGTTTTCACTCCAAAAATAAATACAAAAACGCCGGTTCTACAACACCTTAACCCCAAAGGTAAAAAGATATCATTGTATTTATTAGAGAACAAAGCAGTTGAAACTCAGTTTCTCCCGTCCAATACATTCAGTGCTTACATACTGTCATTATGGGGTTAATAATAAATTGATAAAAGTATCTCCGGGACACCAAGTTGGTCCTTATCGATAAATTTGATACTTTCGACTTTAAGGGAGTTGGGCGTGTACTAGATATATTGTAAAGCAGGGATGTCTAAATGCGATTTTAGTTTTTTTAAATGATCACAAAGTTCGAAAGAATTTTTTGTAACGAAGATGAACATATCCGATTTTTATTTTTCTGTGTATTGTTGTGTTTCATATTTTATTTTAGATTTATTAATTATGTACCCCAGAAGCATACGGATGCAAGTCAAAATTTGAAGAAATCAGTTTTTGATGCAGACTTGAAGTAAATTATCATGTTTATCAGTGGCAGAAAGATACAGGTCGTATCATGAAGAAATATAGGATTTTCAAAAACGTATATGGATGCAACTACCTTTGAGGCAACAACTATTTAAGAAGCAGAAAGATGTAACATGGACTTGCATCTTTATGATTTTGTTGCATTTTGAGTTTTACGACTCAAATCATACGTATTTTGTACCATTATGACTCAAATAATATATTGGTACACTTTTTATGGAAGTGAACAATTTTCAAACATTGATCCTTTCATAATACACCACATCTCATAACAAAATATTCCACTTCATTTAGAAGCAGAAGGACTCAAGTCCATGTTTTTGTTTGACTCCAAAATTTTTTAAGGCTTTTACATATAAAATATTTCGTTTTATTTGCTCGTTTTCAAAACAAAACTAATTGATTTAATAATTTGTTTTTTTTTATCTATCAGATAGATAAAAAAAAAGTTATGAGACCATAGTTACAGAAAAATAGTTTTTGGCTCTCCTGAACATTTACCTTTTTGAACTTGCATCCGTATGCTTCTCGGGTACAGAATTTAACCTTCTTCTTCAGTAATATATATATATATCATCGATGGGTATTACCTTGATTTATTATAACAAGAGTTAATTCAATAAAAATTAAATAAAAATGAATCTCGTTGTTCGTATATCCATGTGTTTAGTTTTTATTGAGAATATTTAAGGCTGTAGCATGCAGAAGAAGGAAAGTACGATGATAAATATCTAACCCCCGATATGCATGTACTTTAGAAGAAAAAAGAAGTGTGTTATGTTTTTTTTTTTTACATTACACAGGAGGCCCTGAGGAAAACAGTTTCCCTAGGGGTCTATGTCATCTTTGAGGATGTGTGGAGGGATTTTTAACGGAAAGGAAGGAGAAGAAGATATGGGAAGGAAAAAAGCATGAGAGGTGGGTAGGAATCTGGGGGTCAGTGTGGCCAGGAGTGACGGACGTATGAATCTATTCCTCACCCTGCGGTGCAAGGCGATGGGTCGAGATAATCCGGCTAGAGAGGTCGAAAGGCCTCCCTTTATCAGTCTCCTCCGATCCAGCCCGCCACGCAGTGATTGGGCAAACGTATCCGTCATCAAGACCTAGACAAACTTCATCCCATGAACCCGGGCACCCCTGCTAAGTCACCAAACGTAGCGAACCACTTGGGGTGACCTGTGGCAGGGGTGTTGGATATCCAATAAATGGTTCCCGGGCCGGCGGTACCCGTAACCGTCTCCAAAATTGAAATGTGACAGCAATTAACATAATTTCCCTTTTTCCTTAAATTTACTGAAGGAGGGAGATTGGGAAGGGGAGGGTTGGAAGTATTTGGCTATTTAGCTCTATTCACTAAGTGCGGGCTATGGCCGTTTAGATCAAAGCCAACAACGCATTCGCAATTTGAGAGGCGGGTATGGTACCGCTGCCTCGGGAACCATTTATTAGATAACCAACACCTCTACCGTTGGTCACCCCAGATGGTGCGCTACGTTTGGTGACTTAGTAGTGGTGCCCGGGTTCATGGGGTGAGGCTTGTCAGGATTCTGGCAGCGGATGCAGCTGTCCATCTACTGCATGGCAGGGCGTATCGGGAGAGACTGGTTGAGGGAGATCTTTTGTGCTCTCCAGCAGGACTCTCTCGGAACAGTGCCTTGCACCGCAGTGATAGGGATAGATTCATACGTCCGTCACTTCTAGATGCACGGTAGTTGGCGTAGTCCAGCGGTAAGGCTCTTGACTCGCAATCCGAAGGGCGCGGGATCGAATCTCGTCGTGGTAAATAAATGTCATTTGATTGATTTGTGTTATTTCACAACTTATTAATATAAAATAATAAATAGTGTATTTGCGGCACGCTTCAGAGTGGAAGATACTCTCAGTATCGCCCTGGCTTAAGACCACCATTTGAATTGAAAAGTTGCTTAAATTGGGTTTAGCCGTGTTTGGTGACCAGATCTGAATAGCCAGGTACTTCCCGTAGTCTCACTGGCTCCAGACGAGAGCAGTTGAGACTCTTGTGCGGTATTCATATAAGAAAAAAAATTAAATAAATACAGACCCCAGATTCTTATCCACTCCTCATATATTTTTTCCCAGAACTTCCTCTCCTTCCTTCCTCTAAAAAGACCCTCCACAAAGCATTCCCAAAGATGACACAGGCTCTGAGGGAAATTGTATTTTTTCACAGGGCCTCCTGAGCGTATAGCTAATGTAAAAAAAAAAGATTCAACAATTCGGATAACACAAGGTTGAACAGCCCTCGTACATTGTACATATGTGTAAAGGCTAAACAAACCGTAAGACATAGGACTATTATACTGTAGGGAAAAACCTATAAAATAAACACCCCAGCTTAACAATTTGTACGTGGCTATAAGCTACATACTACAGACCCTCGCTCCACAATCTACAATATAGTAAACTCTTGTAAAAATTGTACCTAAGCTCGTGAACTGCCCACCAATATTATAGCGCTAACGTTACTTTACTGAGAGCTTCGCAACATTCGTTGAATTCTAAAAAAAACCTTATCTACGAACCATTGCGTATTGGCTCACAGTAGTTATTTTGTGTAAGAATTTTTGGTATGAAGTTCATTTCTCCAATAGGAATGACTTCATAAAGTATTAATTTATTTTATTTAAAACTAACTGACCGGTGAACTTTGTACCACCACAGAATCAATAACTGTTGTGTTAACTTATTAACTAAATTAAATTCAAGTTAAAAATTACACAGTGAAGCAATTATCGATGCCCAACTGTCCGTGTTTGTTTTTTGTGAGTATCAAAGACAGCGTTGTGTATGGATTTATATTTTTGTGAATTTCTTACTTTTCCACTTATTTACGGGAATGGCTTTTCATTTTCTTTAAACGTGTGAGGGAGTTTCATTATAATTATTGTATTTTTCCTTTGAAGGGGTGTAGACATACGTTCACCGTTAGTCTCATTTTCGACTGTTGACATTTAGTATGTAAGAAAGAGGGACAGCATTATATGTTCAAGAACAAAAGCAAAATAATCAACGCATTTACATTTAACGTTTTTGAATTTTTGGAATTCACGCACTATTCAATATTGTACTTTGCTACAGCTCTTTGAAATGATGAGAATTCTTTCCATACAAATGTATGAGGAAAATAATTTCATCATAATATTTTTTTCGTGAACTTTTCCGATGTTTTAATAGCAATTCTGCTATTCGGGGTGGAGAAAAATCCAAAAAATCAAAGATCATTAAAATCGGTCCAGCCGTTCTTGAGTTATAAATGGTGTAACTAACCCGTCTTTGTTTTATATTAAGAAGACCAGCTCCCCATTTTTTTTTAACATTAACTCCACACAGGAGACCCTGAGGAAAATAATTTCCCAATAACTGGGTAGGGGAAGGATATGAGGAAGAAGAAGGTGGGGATGTACCTGGCTATATAGATCTTGTTACCAAACATGACAAATTCTAAGTTGTGGTCTTACACTACGGCGATACTGAGAGTATCTTCCACGCCGCAAATATACTGTATATTATTTTTAGTTTATGAATTGTGAAATAACACAAATCAATCAAATACAATTTACTTGCGCACACCGGGATTTGATCCAGCGACTTCCTGATCGCTCCTCGACCACGGAGGCCATCGAACTGAGCCGAAACAGTGTATGAAATGAAAATTTTAATAATAAAATTGTAATAGGTGGCACGCGAGCTGTTTGAAAACTGAATGTACTAGGAATGAATTTATGGAACGTGGGAGAGGGGTTGGCGGGACGGGAGAGCGGGAGAGGGGAGAGAGTAGGCGGGGAAGATGGAAAGGGAACGCGGGAGTGGAAGGGGATGCCAAAGGGGAACGGGTACGCACGGTTAAGTACATGCAGGTAGAAACAATTTATTTCTTTTAATATGGCATTGCAACTCATGCCGGGAGCCAGCTAGTATTAAATAAATTATGAAAAACATCCCTAATTCGATGTTTGATTGATAAATTTGTAATTTACATTTACATCACGACTTTATAACTTTCATGAAACATTTTTGAATTCACTAATCAGCAATACTTCTGAATTAAGAAATGAACAATAACTTAAAAACACTTTCTTGTACAGTTATGTCACGTTTAAGAATAAATCTCTCAATTAATACTTCACGAAGCTTTTAATTATTAATTTATTCCAACACCCTGTCTCTTCCTAAACAAAAAATAATTAGTTCATTCATTCAAAAACGAGCACGAAATTTTCGAGTGAAAATTTATTAATATTTTACGTAAGCTTTCTAAAAGAAAACTTCAGGAGAATTTCACGGCCAAAAGTATTATAGTGATTTATTTTTGGGGGTGTTACGCCGTGTTGCGCTACCTCCTTCTTTAGCCAACATTTCGTACAGAGTTACAGTGTTTATCTTCAGGGCAGATGTGTAATCGGTAGTGATAAAGTGTGTGCTTATGTACCAGCTGATATCTGGGTTTGTAAAATGACCCACTCAAAAGCGTTTCACGAACCATTTTGGAATATCGAAGGAACGTGTCGGCTTCATTGTTGAATAATTAGGATAGGTACCATAAAATCTACCAAAGTAAAAGGTACCAAGCCGTTTCACAGACAATAACAAAAAGCTTCGATTAGAGCCTCTGCAAAACCTGAAGTTTGAACCGATTCCACACCCTTCACACTCCCCCGATCTATCGTCTTGCGATTTTTATTTTTTTTCTCTACTCAAGAGACACCTCAAGGTTAATCATTACACCTCGGACGATGAGGTGAATTCAGCTGTCGAGTTCTGGATTCGAGAAATGTCGGAAGAATTTTTTAGTTGCGTAAAGAAAAAACTTGTTACACGTTGCGAGAAATGCGTTAGCCTTAACGGTGACTATGTTGAAAAATAAATATATGATTTTGAAGCTTAAGAATCGTACTTTGTCGTACGATCTTGCTATTTGTTTTGGTTCGTGTTTTACAAGCATGTGTGCATTACTTTTCAGCCTACCCTAGTACATCGCACTGTGCGTTGTCAAGGAGTTTTCTAGAGCCACATTCGTGAAAAGAGATTCTACATCGGAACTGACAAGAAAGTCGCTAGATGTCGCTTTATTTTTCCAGTTTATTTAAAAGTGATTTGAAGATTGGATATTGATTTGCAAAACTCTCTGCGAGACGCGAATTTACCCATTATATTCCGACGAGCAGTAAAAAAACAAATCGGCCAATGAGCGCGGACCTATCGTCGTTTCCGTTTTATAACTGAACCAATAGGAGCCTTGAGGGCAGTTTGATGCTTCGCTGGTGCCGTAGTGCGTCATTTCCGTTTCATCCGAATTTCAAATCACTTTAACGGGGCTAAAGAAGTTTCACTTCAATAATTAAAAGCTGGAAGGGTGTCATACTAGATTTGAAAACAGAACTGCCAATTAAGGTTTATTCTGAATTTAAATCCATTTCGGTTTCTCTTCCGTAATTAATTTCGAAATTCGAATCTGAAATTAAATACTTGCAAGAAAGTTTGGATCTGAAGTCCCGACTAAATTGTAAAACTTTTCTCCACTTTTAAAATGGTTTTAATACAATAATTTTCTATTTTTTACTTATAAATCCCGATTTAATTAATTTTAAGTCTTAATTTTGAAAGAGGAATTAAATTTATTATTTTGTAAAACCTGTATAATCAGACACACCAATTGCGAGAATTATTTCTGCGTGAGATTTTTCCATTGATATATGAATATATATAGTCCTGCCCTAAGTGATAAAAGCGTATTATTTCCCCCTCCCCATACCGGTTCCATGGAACCGGCTGGGCTTACGAGAGCCTCGCTTGAATCTAAAAAATGTGACGTCATCAGTCTTGTCCAGACCAGCGTCGAGCTCTGATCGCACATTTTACGAAATAACACGGCAAAAATGTTAGCTTGTGCTATTCATTATACCCTAAAATATGTCGATCATAACGAATGTGGGCGGTTCTCGGTAAGTAAATTATGAAACATTTGAAAAAGTGTCTTAACTAAATACGGCAACAAAATATTCGGCTGTGAAAATCGGAGAACTTTACTTTGCCGTATTTGGACTTCGCAAATATGTTAATAACGTGGCGAGCAATTCGCGCTCCCATGTAAAATGGTCTATTCATTCAAAAGCAGATTTTGCTTTTAAGAACTAAATGGTGGTATTACCCAGAGACTTACCTATTTGGAAAGTGAAGACGAGAATATGTGGATAAAGACATACCTAAATGATTTTGGTGTAATTTACATTTGTGTTGTGTACATTCCGCCGGCGTCGCCAAATAAAACATTCACCGATTTTTTTGATAAGGTTACAGAGAACTTCAATTTTTTAATTAATAAAAAAATTGTTGTGATTGGCGACTTTAATCTGAACTCAAGTAACAAAGGCACCCAAATGGATCTCCTTTATTTTATGAATCTTTTTCAAATGAAGCAGAGTAACTCTATTACAAATGTGAAGGGAAGCAAGCTGGACATTGTACTCAGTAACTTTAATTTAAAAGTATACAAATCCTTATACTCACTAGTCAAAGAAGACGCTTATCATCCATCGTTATGTATAGAGATTTTGCCGAACAAAAACACAACCAATTGTCAAACCCGAAACTTCTCGAATAATACTGATAATAGTGTTAGGCGAGGATGGAACTTCGAACATGGTGATTTTAAGGCTCTTTATTGCCATTTACAATCCCATGATTGGCAACCTTTGAAAGACATAAATGATGTTAATTTAGCGACAAACTTTTTCTATTCTATAATTTATAAATACTTTGATATGTGTTTCAAAATTAAGCGCACTCCGAGGAATGGTAGGAAATATCCTATGGTTTTCTAGTGAGGTTGTTAGCGACATAAAGCTCAAATTCAAACATTACAAAAAATGGAAGAAAACTGGAATGGTAAGTGAACGGGACATGTTTTGTCTACTTAGAACAAAAATAAAACGCAGTATTCGATTAGCACATGTGCATTAGCACAAAAAAATATCAGATGTGATCCCAAATCTTTCTGGAAATATATCTCGTCCAAGAGAAGTGATGGCGGGTTTGTTGACCATGTTACTTGGAATGATCAGTCTTTCTCAGGAGCAGATATTCCAGAAGCATTTGCAGACTATTTTAAATCAACTTATAGTAAGGAAGCTGCGGACTTGAAATCTTTTATACCTGGAAAAAATACGCCACTAATAGCGCAGAATGTTGATATTCAAAACATCACAAACATTGACATCACCGCGGCTGCTAAAAAATTAAAAGAAAAAACTTCTTTTGGACCGGATCTTATTCCGTCATTCGTATTAAATGGCCGTTTTGAGCCCTTATTAACACCTCTCGCATATATTTATAATCTCTCACTTAACTCCGGAAAATTCCCAGACTTGTGGAAGATCTCCAAAGTTACACCGTTACATAAAACTGGTGATAAGGCTCCTGTCTCTAATTACAGACCAGTGGCAATCCTATCCTCTCCAGCCAAGTTGTTTGAACTAATAATTCATAAATTCATTTATACTCAGGTTGAACCCTTTATAATTGACCAGCAACACGGTTTTAGGTCTGGCAGATCTACTGTGTCTAATCTAATGGTTTTTACGGAGTACATATCTCAAGCTCTTGATAGCAACAATCAAGTAGATGTATCATACAACGACTTCGCAAAAGCCTTTGACTCCTTAGATCCGCTTATTTTCCTAAATAAACTCGACCAATTTGGATTTTCAGCGAAACTTCTACGTCTATTTCTAAGTTATTTCTCAAACAGACAGCAATACGTAACTTATGGTATATTTAACTCTTCCAACTTCATCACAAACTCTGGAGTTCCGCAGGGGTCAAATCTTGGACCCTTACTTTTCTCTCTATTTATCAACGACATTTATCATTGTATAACATTTTCTAAGTTTCTCTTATTCGCGGATGACCTTAAATTATTCCTTTTAATAAAATCTTTGGAAAATTGCTTGCAGCTACAAAGTGATATAAATTCTATCGTCGAATGGAGTCACACCAATAAATTAGGATTTAATATTAAGAAATGCTCTATCATGTGCTACACCAAGGCGAACAAAACGATTTACTATAACTACAAAATGTCTTATTCGTCTCTTCAGCACATTGTTATTTTGAGAGATTTGGGAATCACATTTGATGCGCACCTAACATTTCACTTCCACATAGAAACGATATGCAGCAAAGCTCTAAGAATGCTAGGATTTGTGCTAAGCAACTCCAGACACTTTTGCAGCTCAGCCGCGATTCGTTTGCTATACTATAGTTTAGTACGTAGCATTTTGGAAAGTGGTTCAGTAATATGGGGACCAGTGGATTTAACATACTATCAAATGATTGAGAAAGTGCAAAAGAAGTTTCTGAGATATTTATATCTTAGAGACTTCGGATATTATCCCTGGTTATATCCATCAGCCTTTTTGTCCGGCATGCTGGGTATTAATAGCCTCGCCGAAAGAAGGAAAACTGCTTTGCTGACAACAGCATATAAACTTTTAAACGGTAACATCTGTGTTCCCGATATATTACAAAAATTTGAATTTTATGTCCCCGACAACTTCACAAGAGCGCGCAGACACAGAACTTTTGTTGTTCCGAGATGCAGAACTAACTTACCATTAGTAATGCCGCTCGGAAAAATGATTATTTTACTAAATTTCCTGCCCCCTGACATAGATATTTTTAAACTAAATATTCATCAATTCAAAAACGCTATAATTACTTAATAAAATAAAATGTATGTTTATTATTGGTTATGTATAACTGTAAATGTGCATTTAAAATAAAATAAATAAATAAATAAATAAATTATAATGCGAGATGCCTATATACTGTCAGATTGATTTTTTAACGAATCTCAGTCATCTTTCCCCTCTTCGTCCCCCCATAGTTTGGTTTTACCCCTCATCTGTATCTTCTCGTCTATTAAATTTGGATGTCTATAGATTTATCTCATTTTCATCGAAGTATCATTTTCAAAATTTAAATAGTTTGTGTGAAGAATAATTCAATTTGAATAATTCCCCATGTTGTAACTCGAAGTGACCAGCTCAGATATGAGGGCTCCATCGAAGCCAGAGATAATTTAGCCTCTCAAAAACTGGGCGTACTGTACAGAGCCCGCAGATACTTTAATAGTACATAACTGCTAACCCTGTACAAATCACAAGTGCGCCCCACGGTTGAATTTGGCAGCCACCTCCTGTCTGGTGTTCCAAAATACCTGAAAAATACCCTCAACTCTGTGCAAAAACGGACGGTCCGTTATTCTCCCAACTTAACAGACGGATTGCAATCTTTAGAGCACAGGCGTTGGGTGGGAATGGTATCCTTGTTCTACCGGTATTACAATGGAAGATGCTCCGAGGAACTAGCGTCATTGATCCCTTCAGCACCGGTGCATAGTCGGGAAACACGCCAAACGCGTGCCCAACATATATGTACACGCTTAACATTTGTCACATGAGAACGAGTCGCTTCTTTCACTCGTTCTTGTGTTCAACAGCTCGGATGTGGAACGATTTGCCGGCCTTTGTGTTTCCTCCTTCCTACAACATGGGTCTCTTCAAGACCAATGTTCACTCCTTCCTCTCCTCAAAAAGACCCTCCACACAGCACCTCAGATGACATTGGCCCTGCAGGAAATTATTTTCCTCAGGGCCTCATGTGTGTAGTTAATGTAAAAAAAATAACTACTACTCCTTACTTTCCATAAAAAATACTTCCCATGCAGCACCCCAAAGAACTACTAATTTTGTAATTAGTAGTTAAATAAAAAAATAATCTTAATTCATAATTAACTAGCAGACCCGGCCACACGTTGCTGTGGCTAACGAAACACAACGCCATTACCCAATCTTTATAAATTCCACTCCACCCGCTTGCCAGCTGCCCGCTGCCTGAATTGAATATTTGAATTTATCGGCTTTTCTCTACTATAATAAGCATGTTTATATGTAGCATACCTACACAACTAATTAACGCGCCAGTAATTATACAATGCTTGCAATGCAACACTGGATATTTGAAAAGGGAAAATCAAATACCTACTTACTCTAGGACATCTATTTTCCAATTTCTTCCGTAGAACGAATTTCAAAAGTGACTATAGTACGGCCTGCCAGCCGTTTTAAATCGCATCAAAATATGTTTTCTTTGAATTTCTCGTCTTTTCTCTAAAATGATTTACATGTATTATACATATAAACATTCCTCTTCAATCACTCTATCTATTGGTGATAACCGTATGAAAATCCGTTGCGTAGTTTAAAAGATTAACGCGCACATACATTTTGAGCGACTTCATTTTATACTATGTAATGATAATGATAATACTTGTTATATAGATTATCAAAAAGCTTTTGATAGTGTCCCGCACTCGTGGCTAATCAAAATATTAAAAATATATAAAGTTAATCCAATTATAATTAGCTTTTTGAAAAATATTATGTCCTTTTGGAATACAGATTTACTATTAAATTTAAAAGGTAAGAAAATAGTAGTACTGGGCATTTCAATAAAAAGAGGGATTTTTCAAGGAGACTCATTGAGTCCTCTTTGGTTTTGCTTAGCCATAGTTTGGAATAAAAATTAAGGGTAATACAAGAGAGAGTAGTATAGTTTCACATCTATTATATATGGATGATATAAAATTATTTTCAAATTCTGAATCAAATTTAGAGAAAATTATTAACGTAGTTAAAATTTTTTCAGATGATATTAAAATGACTTTTGGTTAAGATAAATGTAAAACGATCCATATAGAGAAAGGCAAAATTGTAGATGGAGACGAGGGTATATTTAGAAATTTCAAAATAAAAAGTATGAAAGGGGATGAGGTTTATAAATATTTAGGATACCCGCAATCGAATAGATTACATCACACTAGTATTAAAAATGATATTAGGATTAAATTTCAAACTAGGATCAGAAAAATTTTAAAATGCAATCCATCTGCTAAAAATTTAGTAAAAGCAATAAATACTTGGGCAATACCTTTATTAACGTACTCATTTGGCATAATTAAATGGTCCTATACATATTTAGATAGTTTAGAACGATTAATTAGAACTACGTTAACAAAGTTTAATTGCCATCATCCAAATTCAGCTATAGGACGAATTAATTTACCTAGAAATTTAGGAGGTAGAGGTGTAGTCAAAATAACATCTTTGAAACACAATCAGGTAGAAATGCTTAGAATTTTTTTCCATAGGAAAGCTAATAGCTCAGAAATGCACAAAATAATTTGCAAGGCAGATAGAAACATTACACCTTTAAATTTATATGACGAGAATGCCAACATTCTTATAAATACTAACCAGGAATTATTAGATTCCTGGTCAAATAAAATTATTCATGCAAAACACTTCAATTATCTCAACCAAACGTATGTTGACAAACTTTCGTCAAACAAATGGTTGAGTATTGGAGAGTTGAGCGCAGAAATAGAAGGATTTATGCTTGCCATTGTGATGAATTGCATTGATCAACAGTGAAAATTAGAAAATATCGTAGCTTCCCACTCTAATTTAAAAAGAAAATATCAATTACTTATAAAACGGACACACCTACGACATCTATCTGATCAGAGAAAAGTGAATTCATATTTACGGTAGGGATCTATAATAAAACAAAGTGAGACGAGTATTGATTAAAAAATCACAGATGGTATCAACAAATAATCAGAGGCAGGGACTTCCCAATATATTTTAGGCCGTGATATCTTGACAGCCAATTGGATTGCAGCAAAAGCGATTAAAAACCAAGTCAGCCTATCAACAAGAAGAAGGCCGAGCCCATTTTTAGAACAAAGGATCGACCTTTGGACTCGGCAATTAAGAATGTAATTAATTATCCTTTCGTTTTCATCGTACCGAGAGGTGAATAAACTCCATGGGAAGAAAAAGTCAATTCAGGGACGTAAGTACGATGAACCCGAGAAATTTTATGGATAACAAGTTAATTTCAGAGATCGTTAACCTTAGTTCTCGAATGCATTAAAGCATATTAGGTGCGAAAAAAAACACTTGGATAACGATGGAAAAATTTTAGCAATAATATATTGAGTAGAAAACGCAGGGATCGAGAGGCACGTCTGCGGGAGATTTCCATCTATAATACGATTGTTTGTGACGACCGGAGATGATCGATTCGAGGGAAAACGTGCTAAAGGAAATGGAAATGTTGAAAAAACAATGGAAAATTATGTTATCAATTCTAGACGGAGCGAGGATATTACGATGAAATGTTTAGGGAGAAAACGTCAAAAAAAATGAGAGTTTTAAAGAGTAGGCGAGGGTACATTTCAGAGGTTTAGTGCAGTAACAAGTGTTAGAGAGGAAAATAGAGTACAGTACAGAGGGGAGTGGAAAATGCTGAAAAACATTGCGATAGAAAAACTCAGGAAAAGGAGTCATTTTACGTAATTAAAATGGAGATTATAGTGTAACATAGTACGCGATTGTAGGGAAAAAGGAGACATTACAATGGTTGTCGATCTCAGATGTATTTTTTTGTGATAAACAAGGAATATTCGAACATGAAAATTGTTTAGATAAAGGCAATTAGTCGTTAAAAGAGCTATAAAAATTATCATGGGTCTTACGAAATATTTAGATTATAGAATTCACATAAAAGTTAACGACACTGAAATAAAAAAGAATTTATTGCCAGGTGGGTACAGAAATTAACGTATACAACTGTCAAAGCATATGGTTTATGGGATTTTGAGTAAGAGCGGGACAAAATTTGTGGGACGATCTCTATGAAGCAATAAAAATGACAGGAATTTAAGGGCCGAAGTGGGGGTATCTCCTATAAAAATGTTTAAAATGATATATTTATTAATAACAAATAGAAAATGAAATTTTCCAAGAGGCAGCAAACATCAAAAAACGATATGGTTATATCAGGGGAGTACAGGGAAGCGAGGGGAGAGAAGATACGACAGAGAAAAACAAAGGAAATCTTAGATTAACAGTGAATAAAATAAATACGGCTTGAAATATAAAAATTTATAGAGATATGAACAATAGCGTAAGAATAAATAAGGAAATTCATGGAAAGAGTGTCGTGAATAAAATAAAATTCGAGAAAAAATGGAAAATTCAAATATACGACGTAAATAGAGAAAATTCGGTTTTAAATGGAAAGGTTCATATAGAATACAGAAAAACTCGAGGAAAAATAATAAAATAAAAATGAACAATTTGCGAGAAAGACTTCGACATCAAGATATCTCTGATAGGCGAATTTGGGGGCAGATTTGGAACATATGGTAGATGCCGTACGCATGGACATGTTGCGAAATACATGAAAATAGAACTTTAAAATTATTAAATTCAAGCTAATTTTGTATGAACACCAGGACAAAGGAAGTTGGGCGATTAAACATGGATCTTACTAAATCCGGATCTTGTAAGTATGGAAGTACGAGACAGAAGTCAAAGTATCAAACGCGGAAGGGATTAAGGGACCGCATTCGACAATAATGAGGAGGTTTCAAGAAATTACGAGTTGATAGAAATTAGATTGGTTTATTACAGGAAATTCAGATACGCTCTTTTGGACCTGAGAGGGGTATAAAAGACTAGACAAATGGCAGTTGGAGATAGTCTACGGTCGTGGTCGAAAGAGTTGAAAGTTCGCGAGACGTGACAAAACGTTTGTTAATTTAAAGTTGAAAAGTTCTAAGTGATAATTATTATGATACTTAGGAAAATTTTCACATTCTAGCCAGTGATCTACAAAAAAAAGTACTTTGCAGTTAGAGTCAGTGAAATTAAAAATAAAGTCAACGCATTAATTACTTGTGAAAAATAAAAGTGCTCGTGATAAATACAATTTGTATTAGTGGAAAATCACTAAATATCGTATTTTTAAACTTAGAAATTTTGCGTCTAATATCAGTGAAATAAATAACTGAAGTGATGTGATAATTAAGTGTGAAGAAGTTATAATTAAAAACGTGTATCCAACCTAAATGGAAAGTGTTCTAACAAATAATAAATATTTAAATTAATTATTTTAAATAATAATAATAAAACAAAATAATAGTTTATTAATACATAAAAGTTCGGAGGGATAAAGATTTAATTTAACAACAATTTACCATCTCGAATTTAATCGTGAAGTAACTATCATTTAAAGTGTTATTTAACCAACGAGTTTTGAAATAAAATACAGTTTAGAACGATAGAGTTTATACATCATTTAAATTAATTATATTAAACGAAAAAAAAAAAAATTTGAAGTAAAAAAATTTTTTTATTTAAAATTAGGAAAATAAAAATTAATTTAGGAAAATTGCAGCAAGGTTTAACCGTGTATTTTCCCGGTCGGAAAACCTGGTAGGGGTAAGTCTTTTTCCGTTATAAAAGTTTACAGATTCCAAGGAGAAAGCGGAATGCAGCAAACATTGGTATTTGGATTAATTATTATAATAAAATATTACTCGCTTAAAATGTGATATGTAACTTTATTAAAATATTATAAACATAATAGGTTTATTTTATATATATATATGTATATATGTAATTTTATTGTTCCCAAGAAAAATTTAATCAAAAAGAAAACACTTATATAAAAAGAGAAAAAAAAGGTATCGATTCCTACCTCTGAATTCATCAATAGCTATTAAAAGTAGTTATGTGTGATAAATTTACAAATCAATATTTTATATTTAATTTTATATATGTATTAATATAATTTCAGAAAATCCAGAGCATTTGAAATAAGTTATGATATTAGAAATTATTTCAATCATAATATAATTATACATACCAATATTATAAATTATTTATTGAGACAAAGTATATATAAATGAATAAATATGTATACGTAATCGGGTTTCAGACTAGATAATGGCGCAAAGTAGGTCATTATCAAACAAAGAAAAAAAAATTTAGAGTCAACTCACACGTCTTCGGGAATGTCTAAAGTAAACACCTCATACGCTTTGAATCTAGGTCACGAGGCCGTCGGGAATGTTTACAACTCAAATTGTTTACAAAATAAGTCGGTCACTGGGGCACTAGTTCGAATACGGTAAAAGGAGAAAACAAATGACCTTGATTAGTGGATATCGTACTTAGGTATTAACTTCTAGGAACCGGATAAAATTATTATATTGCGCAATTATTAGAAACAAAAAAAAAATTAAACACTATCTTTAATTTGAACGTAAAGAGGTATCTACAGACCTAAACAATTGAAAATAAACAGATTTATTATAGCAAATCAAATAAAAAGGTGTATTGAACATTTACATGAAACAGTTGGTAAATCACGGGATAGCTTAATAAGGGGTAATGAGGATTTACATGAATCAATTGAGAATCACGGGATAGTAAGAATTTATCAAAAGTTGAACATTGGAGGGGAGGGAAAGAAAAAAAAATACAGTTCAACCAATAGAAGGCAGTGGTCGCTTCTATAACAAAACCAAACCATAGAGATGACGGAACTCTCAAACAAAACCGTCAACAAAACCAAACAAAAGCTTGGAGTTTTGGCGAATCTCCAGAACACATCGCCAAATAAGATCTTAATTTACTAGTATGTATTTATATTTCCCACTATTCTTACGTATGTATTCGGTATCAATCTGAGAATTTCGCAGAATTTGATGGGCGAGATCCGAGCTTGGAATGCGATGCAAGTAGTTTCGTATTGCAAGTTATAAACCTTCCCAAAACGTATGTTTACATATATATCTTTTTATGTACTGTTCATTGAATGAAACGAACTCACTTACAATTAGTGCTTTAGGCCTGTCGGGTCACTCTCGTCTCATTTCTTGAACGTGGAGGGAGGATTCACGACCCGTAACTCCACACAAACCCGTGAGTATATGATTGCATATAGGACGAAACCGGTTCGCCCTAAGTAAATAGTAAAACTTTGGAGGAGTAGGAATTTGGGGGTATCTGGGCTCGGGGGAAGACCTGAAGGCAGTGCATGATGGCGAAAGGAAGGTTCGGTTGGGACGCGATAACTTAGGTATCAATCAATCGAACCGTGCCAAAAGATTGTGCAAATTTTGGGTTGACACCTGATCACCTTGCTTACTTGATGGAGGCAGGAGCCAAATTTTGCCAGAAAAGGGTTATTCTGAGTTCGTCAAATATGCGATTAACTAATTACATTAACCTACTAAATCCATCTTTATATGTACCTTATAGCAGCTGAATCAAAATGGAGGGGCGCCCAGCAGATACAAGATACAATCATAATCAAATTTACTAGCATTTAACCATTTGAGTTATATTTAATTATCTGTTCAATTAGTCATGTGTAGTTTCGATTAGTATTGTTTATTCATGAATTCATTAGGATGTAGGGAATCATAATAAACGTCAAAGGGAAGTTAGCTCATTTAGAGAAATTACTTAAGGTTAGATTTGCAAGAGAGAGACCAATACAGTTTGAAATTCAACGCTCCGTTTAGAATCAAAAGGGTTACCACAAAAATGAAAGTAATTAAAGTCCTATATCATAAATCAAAAAATTACACAACGTTTGATGGAGTTTAATTACAACCTAAATACCAAAATATTTACGTTCAAAGTCGTAGATAATGTATTTATTAGTTAAGTACATATATCTCTAAAGGTATGTAGTACAAGGGAGCTTTAAGTAGCTTTCTGTAGTATCAGAGGAAATAAGGGTCCAATTTTCATAAAAGCTTGTGTGACGTAGTGGAGAAATTTTCCATCCCTACCACACATATGCAAAGCCTTAAGAATTTAAATATCGATCAGAGCCAAGAGAAAACGAAAAATTTACGACTGGTGCCAAGTGCCCAAGAGTAAATAAAATACAGACAAATATACGAGTAAGGAAGACAGAACATTACAACTGTCTTGCCGATGACCAGGAGAGTTATATAAGAATAAAATAAAAATACAACTATAAAAGTCAGAACATCACACCATTCAAGATAGAGTCATTAATACTAAAAATTATAGGAAGCATATAATCAAAGATATAAATCAAATTGATGATTTATGTAGAAAATGTTTGGCTTTTCCGGAAACTATAGAACATATTATATCGGGATGTTCTATATTAGCGCCGTCTGAGTATACATTTAGGCACAATCAGGTTTTAAAAATAATCCACCAAAGTTTGGTAATTAAACATAACTTGATTGACTGCCGAAATATAGTACCATATTATGAATATGAACCAAATTCATTTTTAGAAAATGAATTTTATAAAATATATTATGATAAAACTATACTAACAGACAGAACAATTAGTCATAATAGACCTGATATAGTTTTACATGACAAAATTTAAAAAAATAACTTATATCACTGATGTAGCTATTCCAAATTCCTGTAATATTCAAAAAACTGTTTCTGTAAAAATTAGAAAATGCACAGATTTAGGAAATGAGATTAAAAGAATTTGGCATTATTGGACAATAAAAATCTTACCATTTGTTATTTCGGCTACTGGCATTATACCTAGGTCTCTGATTCAAAATTTAGGCGTATTAGATTTGTCAAAGAATGTATATATAAAAATGCAAAAATCGGTAATTTTAAATACATGTAGGATTACAAAAGATTTTTTAAATATTTATATTGAGGGATCAGTAGGATTTATAGGTTCAATTAGGAATTCCACAGAGCCGAACCCTCTGATATGAAAATATCTGGAGTCGGTGAATTATTTTCCCATCTGGTCTCTGGTAGGTTGACATATTGTTCTTGTATTGTTTTGTAATTATAATACTTATATAGTGCAATTGCATAACGTGGATTGACCAGATGATCATTTGAGAAGTGTGTGAAAGGGTTTAGTTTTTCCTGTGGGGAAAATTAAACCCGGACATTTAAATCTGGTGCGTAATAATATCTTTATCTTAATTGAAGACAATATTAGCGAAACTCTGGATATTGGTACCTCTGGGACTCGAACCCAGGAGACCAATAGATGTCGCATATTAAAAATAAAATTTATAAATATTTATCTAGATAGCATTTTAATCGGGTTTGAATCTTGTAATCATAAATACAGATAGCAGCAAATAATAATATGTGCGTTAAGAAAATGAAGATAATGTTGGTAGTTCTTAGTCGAAGTATGATACAGTTAAAAGTGACCGAATTGGATATAGACACCTTATCTCAGTTGGTAGAGCTGTTGCCATGTAAGCAGAGAAGGTCCTGGGTTCGAGTCCCAGAGGTGCCAATATCTTTTTCTGATTTTTCTGTCTCCAGATATTCGATTGAGTTTCGCTAGTATTGTCTTCATTTAATTAAATTTTACAAATTATGGTTTTACTCATAGAGTTAAAAATAAAAATAAATAACTGTTTTGTATTTGAAAGGTGTATGTATTTCTTTCGATTAAATTTTTCACAGAACACATGTTTCTTTTTAAGTTTACTTACGGTGTTCATTCGAAAGGTAAATTTCTGGTCGCTTCTCTAATTTTTCAACAAAAAATACATTAAAAAGGAAATTGACGATACCTGTTACCTGAATTTATTTTTGTGGTATTGTGCCTTGTTACTTCTATCCTTATCTCCTTTAGTCAACATTTCGGACAACATTACAGTGTGTAATGATTGAATCACACATCTGCCCTGATGATGGACACTGTACCTAATGCTGTCCGAAACTTTGGCTAAAGAAGGAGGTAGCGCAAAACGTTATAACACCCCAAAACTAAATCACTCTAATACTTTTGGCCGTGAAAATCTCGAATCATACTCGACAATACCTTCCCTCATCGTGGACTATCACCAACCTTGTCTATTGTCATATTAACACTTATTGTATCTTGATTTCCCGCTAAGCACTTGCATACTGCTTACTAACAACGTATGCAGGGACACTAGAGGTCTAGATTCGTTCAAAATTAAATGTAGATTAGTTCATTCAAAAAAATTAGAGTCCTTGCGAGAGCCTTGAAGGAGTAACTATCTGTAACTTATATCAGGGCGGGTAGGTGGTGGATAACCTCGACAATACCTGCTTTAGAAAGGCTAAAACCTGAAGAAAATTTTTCATAAATGCTTTCGACTGCCCAAATTCTGAAATTATAATATTTTATCATTTTCAGAGATCTGCGCTAGGTCTATAATAAAGATTGTAACAAAAAAAAGTGCTAAAATTTTAATATTTTTGAAGTGAAAACTTCTTTAGCACCGTTGTGATTTAAACTCGTTGAAACGAAAAAGCGTCACATAAAAGCGACAAACACATACATCTGTTGGATGTAGCTTGCGATAGAATGAGATAGAATAATCAGTCTCCTCTTTGTGCGGTGCGTGCTTCGTAGCCTCCCCACTCTAATCTACTTTAGATTTCTGAAGGTTTCACATCTACGGCGTGTGAATTGCATTTTTTTCTTATTTTATGCTAAAACAGCTGAAGAGTCCCAACTGTTCGGAGCCAGTGGGACTATGGCATCCCCAATTAGGGGAAAGTTTTGAGGTAAAAGTAGAGGAAGGAAAAATTAAGTTTGGGAAAAATACCTACTTATTCAGATCTGGTCACCAAAGACTGCTAAAGCCAACTCGAGCAAAAAAGGCGAAACTGTGGGTACCCCACTACATTCAACTTAAATTCAAATGTTACATCACCAAATAAGAAAGAAAGGAAATCATTTTTTTGAAGTGAAAACTTCTTTAGCACCGTTGTGATTTGAAACTCGATGAAACGGAAACGAGTCACACTAAAAAGAGACGAACACATTGTTATGATAAAATATTTGTCAATATATCTCGAAGTTTATTTTATCATAGATTTAGGCAAGCAGGTACCTCATTTCAAGAGGTGATTAAATAATATTAAATAAGCTTCTTCATAAATTTATTTTTTTAAATTTTGGAAGTAACATCATTCATTTTTTCTTTTTTGAATAGGGTATAAAAATCGAATATTTTGTTTAGAGCCGACTTCTGAGTAATCTTTCTATGGTGGTGGAGGGTTTTACTGACAAGTCGGGCGTGATTCTTATTGATTACGTTAATAATTTTATAAAGTAAAACGATTATTATTTTATCCGAACTGGATGATAATTAACTAGGCCGCGACTATTGTAATCGTGGTGCCGATAAGTGTTGTAAACACACATTTCTGTCTTCGTAATTTTCACCGAATATAACTGATGGTTAATTTTGAATTTACTTGCCAAGTAACAAGCAATTTATTTTAAAACATGGAAGATTTAAAATACAAGAAATTTAATCTGTTAAATAACGAAGGAATAATTATTCTCGCCTGATAATACAAGATTTTCATGGCTGGCTTTTTGATTTTGGGAGCAGATACTGTTTTCGGCTGAAATCAGTTCCAGGTATTTTGTCCGACCATACTTCAGGAGAAAAACCAGAAGCTCAAGATCGTAATTTAGATAGATAGTTAGAATCATGTATATTTTTGGTCGATTCAAGGAAGGTGAGTCTTAAGTTCTGTTAATATGTTTATTGGTTCCAGTTTTATTTTATTATGTGATAATAAATCTTTTAATTCATATTTCTTAATAATACTGTCTATTTTATTTTAAAAATCCTTCTAATTTAATCGTATAGTTTTCATACCAAAGACCCTGAGAGAGGTTTATTGTTTTACTAACTGCTAGCCTGGTTAATCAACCAGTGGCGCCCCTTTTAAAAATAAAGCTGGCAGATGTTGATGTATATTTCACCATGACAATTTTAAGTCATATTTTTATTATGACAATTTGGCGACCTTAAACGTGTTGGGTTTCGTTTTATACGTTATGATTATTTTACAAGGATTTTTACTAATGAAATGTATTTATTTTGCTTCAGAAATATGTCTGTTTATTGATAACATGTCATTTTTTTTTCTCTCTCAAGAGCTTTTGTTATTAACAAGTTTCATTTGTTTTGAAAATATTTCATTTGTTTAAAAACAATAGAATGTTATCAAAATTGATTATTTTTTTTTCTCGGTTAAAATGGTAAAATAGCTTAACTATTTTCAGCTCGTAAAGTCATTTCTAATTTTAATCAAGCAAGATTTAATATCTTTTCTTTGTGTTTGAATTATTACGGCCGCGTACTATTTATTATACAATTGGGAACGTCTTCAATCTTCGATTAATTCGAAACGCATTTCATTCATCTACGACTTTCATTATGGAATAATGCTACGAACATTTTATTTAAAAGAAAAACAAACGATATACAATCAAATGTTATTGTTTATTGTTTGTATTTCGGTATAACTATTTTCATTTCGCTACGTCATTTCCAAAATAATATATTACTACGAATTATTTAAATGAATTATTACGGCTGTGATTTTCAAACGAATTGCAAATAGAACAACTTTGAATAATTTTTCCAAAATGTTGACTTCAATCGAGAATATAAATGATAAAACAAAAGAAGATCTATTTAAGCGTCTTATTCAACGACTGCATCGTAAACAAGAATCAATTTTTCCTTTTATAATATTTTAACAAATAAGGTTTTTTTTTTCGAAATGCAGATTTTATCATTATTTAAAAGTAATTTACAATCTAATAGTAAAGATTTTATTCAAAAAAAATATTTCTATAAATGAATACAAATAACTTGAATGGAGCCACTCGATTTGTTCGTATTTCATGCGCACGGAATGCAGATATTTCAGAGTTGCCTTTACTGGTTAGACAGTTTCTTTCTATTTCGTTTTTTGAGGTGGTGGGCCGATCACCCCAGGATTCGAGATAGGATGAAATAGTCGATTGTATTAATATGTAACGTCATAGATTGTATACCAATATACATAATTATAAAACTTTTAAAACTATTTATTGCCAATTGTGACATTTTCTTATATTTTATTTACAAAAACGGGCATTATTTTTAAAAACAATTCTGAAAAATGTTTTGAATTTAAGTTCAACCAAGTAATTTTCAACGGTGACATGGAATAATGTGATATTTATTATCATTATTTTAACAAATAAAGGACAATATACACGAAATGTGATAAGACTTCGAGAAATAATCGGACAATGACGCAACGTCATTATTATCATTGGAGGGGAGTTAGCGGAGGTATATCCAGTCTAAACAACTGGGTCCTGGTGTTCAACTTACCATTCCTAATGGTCCAAATAAGTTCCAAAGGTAAGGGTGGGCTTGTACCCCATCCGCAACGTATCGATCCGGCGTCGATAACGTTTACCTTACATGACAGACAGAGGGCGAGAGATGCTTGCTGTCTGCTCATCAAACCCTGAGCTGCTGACTCAGGTACGGAACACAGTGTGCTACATCGTCAGTCGGGAGGCAGTGGATCCGTTGCCTGTAGACGGATAATACCTATAGGTGATGGAAGGACTGCAGTCCACTGTTCCATGTGCATACTCGCAGTACTACGTGGTGTGAAACTTGTTTTGAGTGGTTCGAGTTGTTCTGGAAGTTTTAATGAGCAATTCTGACACAACATTCTACAAGTAATTCATAAACTCTATTTGAAATCGAGTTGTATGTTAATTTTTTTCACACGGTACTATTGGTAGTGATTTCTGCAAAATCACACCATTATTTTTCTCAAATATATCAAGTCTCAATTAATTTGTGCATGCCTTTATATTGTCTTACGTTATGCTCTACGTCAGAGCCAATAAAATTCAAGCCCATACAATCAGTAATAAATATTGTACACTCGACGTGTAATTTTTTTTGGTGTCATAATCATGGAGAATCTATCCATTGACTAAAACATGTAAGTTCTGTAAAGCCGAGCTTATATTCCTAAGTTATATGGTGGTTTCCAAGGGTTTGGCCAAAAACATCAGTAGAAATTTATTCAAATTTCGATACATTTCAATCAGGTCTGATCAACCGGGTTGATACATAATTAATATAATTTGAATGCGGAATTCAATTTAATTTTCCTTGAAAAGGAAAATTATTATTTTTCAAACTCTAGTTTTAGACTCGAGTTCAAATAATTTTAAATATGATTATGAAATAAAGAACATTAATTATGAAATGAATAATTCCAAAATATTGTTTAAACAACAATTTATAACACACGTACAACTCTAGTACTTCGCTCGAGTTCAACCATTATCGTATATTAGTACGAAGTTATTAATAATATAACTTATTAATTGACATGTTATGAATGAACAGACAAACTAAAATAAGAATCACGTTGTTTTTATATATAAATGTATATTTTTTTAGTTTTTTATTTAACTTAGAATTTAAAAAAAAAAATTTACCACTAAGTATTTATACTTTATTTTTTTTTTAAATTCTAAACAAAAGGTTTATAATGAACTGTGTTTTTTTTTAATTGACAGGATTACTCAGAGATCCAAAGATTCGTACCTCTTTGCAACTTGAGTTGTCTTGATAGTTGAAAAATATAAAATTTACATAAAATAATGTTTAATTTAAATTTAATTTCATTTCATGTCGCATTTGTTTTTAAATATTTATATATATATATAAAACATATATATATAGAGATCTAGATGTTGTTAAGTTAGTTTATAATAGAGCATATCTCCTATGCATTCGAGTATGCATTATATATTTTTTATACTAATTGAAGAGATTAGTTTATTTAATTTATAAACTTTTGCTTAAAAAGTGTTTGTTTTCTCTTGGGAAACTGAAATTTGTTTGTTTCAAACAAATTTACTAAACAATTTCGACTCCACAAAGCTGGTTGTCTACCTCAATTATTTGGCACCATTCATTGGCGATGGTTGATGACATTATGACATTTAAATAATTTGATTTTACATAAATGTTGATTGCTATTATATAAATTTCCTTCTTGGATAGACCAAATGACCTTAGTGAGTTAGTCAGGAAACTCCACGGAGTGAACATTCTTGATATCCTAAAGATGGATTTAAATTCAGTGCAAAGTGAGGGTTGATTGATCTCCCTAAAAGTGATGCCTATTGAGGCTTAATACCCTGATTTGGGACAGTGACGCTTTTGAGCATAAAAGTGATATGACGTTTTTGAAGGAGTTATGTAAAATTTGTAGAATTAATATTTATAATATTTTTTTTTCTCTTTCAGTTTAAAGTGTGTTGTTTATTTATCATTTAATGATTGTTGTTCACGTAACATTTAATTATGTCCTGTTTATTTCAGGTATTTTAACTATAATAATCAATAATATTGTATTCTAATTCTAATTCAAATTTAATCAATTTTAAATATTTCAAAGGTTCATACGAATTATTTATTATAAATTATGTTTTATTAATCTTTGAAAAGATTGTTAAATATTACTAATTGCTTTGTTGTTTTTATTTAATAGAAATCCTTGGATCGACAAATGTATCAGATAGAATAGGTTTCTTTTATAATTATGTTTGGGGACAAACATTTGCGTGGTCCGGGAGGTAATGTTATGATAAAATATTTGTCAATATATCTCGAAGTTTATTTTATCATAGATTTAGGCAAGCAGGTACCTCATTTCAAGAGGTGATTAAATAATATTAAATAAGCTTCTTCATAAATTTATTTTTTTAAATTTTGGAAGTAACATCATTCATTTTTTCTTTTTTGAATAGGGTATAAAAATCGAATATTTTGTTTAGAGCCGACTTCTGAGTAATCTTTCTATGGTGGTGGAGGGTTTTACTGACAAGTCGGGCGTGATTCTTATTGATTACGTTAATAATTTTATAAAGTAAAACGATTATTATTTTATCCGAACTGGATGATAATTAACTAGGCCGCGACTATTGTAATCGTGGTGCCGATAAGTGTTGTAAACACACATTTCTGTCTTCGTAATTTTCACCGAATATAACTGATGGTTAATTTTGAATTTACTTGCCAAGTAACAAGCAATTTATTTTAAAACATGGAAGATTTAAAATACAAGAAATTTAATCTGTTAAATAACGAAGGAATAATTATTCTCGCCTGATAATACAAGATTTTCATGGCTGGCTTTTTGATTTTGGGAGCAGATACTGTTTTCGGCTGAAATCAGTTCCAGGTATTTTGTCCGACCATACTTCAGGAGAAAAACCAGAAGCTCAAGATCGTAATTTAGATAGATAGTTAGAATCATGTATATTTTTGGTCGATTCAAGGAAGGTGAGTCTTAAGTTCTGTTAATATGTTTATTGGTTCCAGTTTTATTTTATTATGTGATAATAAATCTTTTAATTCATATTTCTTAATAATACTGTCTATTTTATTTTAAAAATCCTTCTAATTTAATCGTATAGTTTTCATACCAAAGACCCTGAGAGAGGTTTATTGTTTTACTAACTGCTAGCCTGGTTAATCAACCAGTGGCGCCCCTTTTAAAAATAAAGCTGGCAGATGTTGATGTATATTTCACCATGACAATTTTAAGTCATATTTTTATTATGACAACATACATCGATTCATCTAAGCTATCTATAGGATTTAGCTTGAGAGAGAATGAGATGTGTACGGTTCTTCGTAGAATAACATGTAAAATATTGTTTAAACTTGGCAAGGAAATTATAATAAATAAACCCTACAATTATCCTACATCTGATGCTCTGCATTCGTCTCATTCAAAGTTTAGTTTTCTGAAGGTTTCACTTCTACCGCGTGTGAAATGCATAGGTACATTATTTTTAAGTGAAAATTCTTTAGCACCGTTGTGATTTAAACCAGATAAAAAGAGACGAACATATACATCTACAGGATTTAGCCTGCGAGAGAATGCGATAGACTAATCGTGTCCTATTTGTGCGATGCTTCGTAGCCCATCGGTTTCCTCTTTGTGTGGTGCCTTGTAGCCTCCCCACTCTTGTCTACTTTAGTTTTCTGAAGGCTTCACATCTACCGCGTGTGAACTACACACCTGTTTTTTTTTTTTAATTCATCACCGTGTATCATTAATACTGATATGCAAAAACTGTTTATGCCGTAGACTTCCAGGCACAGTTTACAATCCCTTAAATTAGGCAGGCATCTGTAAATGACATGGATCCAGGTTTATTGAAGCATGCAGATCCCTGTTTGCAGGGAGCTGGGAGATGGGAGATGCACATTGCACAAATGAGTCCGCAATCCGATCTTTGACAAGATTCCTGTAATGGGAATTGTGAGATCCCGCATGATACTCGTACATACCCATTCCCATCCATGTCAATTAATTTCATCGTACCTTACATGTTGTCAGGGCTGTATTTAGTTCAAGAAAACTATGAATTTAATGTTTTTTTATTAGGTACCCATCAGATCTCGGGCATATTCTGTGTGAAAATTTCCGCTTTGCCACAAAATCCAAATAAATGCAATATTTCTGAACGTTTCCGAAAATTAGAAACTGTTTTGAAAGGTGATAAAATTTGCTTTCAAATTTAATTATTAGAAATAAACATAAGTATAACTACAGGCTGAGTTGACTAGACCGGCCAGTGGCTGTGTTAGCATCGCGTTCGGGTACCACTCAGGCATCGCGTGTTCGATTCCTCATCTGGCTAAGTCCTTCATCACTACCCAAGCAACATTTTCAGCTTACTGTGGTGGCAGTAGGAGATTTTCAAATATTGTCAGGGTATTCGTAACCCGGGAATATTTGTCTTTCTTTTCTGAAAGAAAAGAATAACAATAACTTCTTAAATATAAATTTAAAAATATTTTTTAAATGGCTCACCTTACGTTTTTCTATCTAAAATTGCTGATAACAAAAAAAAGAAAAAGACAAATATTTTATTACACACATGGCCTGGAGTGAAAGAGGTCAAAAAAAATTTCTTGGAATATCGTCAACCCTGTATTACCTACTAAATTTTGCTATGGATAAATGGCTGTAGAAAAAAAAAATTTCACATGTGATCCTGAGGTGGCGCAGAGGACTTGAAATTTTAAAAAAATGATCGATTCTTGAAAATTTTTAAAAATTTAAACGTATATTATTATCAATTTTTACTTTATTATCTGCATTAAAATATAAAGAATAACAAGAATATTTATATTGTTTAATAATTTTAGCCTTCAGTCGTGTCATCTGCATATGGGGTAGCTCACTGAAATCAGAATTTCGGCATTTCTTTTCTCGATTTTATTGTTGCCCGAATATATTCATCGTTTACTGTACTTCTGCAAACAGTTAAACTAGCTTCAGTGACCAGCTTCACACCTCTCTCCACAGCCTATGTGTGACAGGGAAAAATTTTAATACGGATATTTATATCTTCGCTCATAATGCACTGTCACCGTATTTTTTGTGAATGGTGGCTCGAATATTTGTTCCGTTTTCCAGTCTATCAAATCATAATAACGGTTGGCTTCGAGGTGTAATTTTGGAGTCACTTATGTTCTTAATTTCTTCTCCTTTGCATTTTGTAGGGCTTTCAGAATACTGCTTAGTACTAATTCTTTCATATGTTGTCTTTCATCTTGTAGAGTTCCACTCGATTATTCGAAAAGCAATTATTTGCTGCTCATATTTTAAATAGAAGCATCTTTATCAAACTAAGGATATGTTTCGAATAATCTTTACATGAAAGCTTTGTTTTTATGGCGAAACATGTTGCACACTTTTACACGTACACTTTCATCACAAATTGATTGATTGGATCTTGATTGCTGTCTGATAATCAACCGCCATCATTCGAGATCTCTGCAGTCGATGCAGTATCTGGTGAGGGCTTCAAAGCTTTGTCGACAGTCTGTTTTTGAAGTTATTTATTTTGCCTCATCAGTCGTAATTGCCTACGTTCCAAAGCCTTGATTGCCACTATATTTTTTGAGCCGATATACATTTTGCGGCTCTATGTTTCCGATCTCTCTGATCATGTAGGAATTCCAGCTCCTTGGGTATTTTTACCAAACATTTACAAAAATCGTCACAAACGCCCTTGCACACAGTAATATCAAAGAGTTTTTTTGTTACGTCTTTTACTGATTGACTGCATCTTTTGATTCGCAAAATAGTGTAAACGGGTGGAGGGGAAGAGGGGTAAGTTAGATGGGTGAAAATAAAATCTATTTTGTGACGTTTAGATAAACTAGATTAGATGAGGTGCTTGGTACTAACAAAATCGTAAAAAAACACACTTTTTGTAGAACTTTAGGGTCAGTGCGCCACCTGAAGATGAAGTAAGAATTTAATGATTTTTTGTATACTTTACAGGTATACCCATTGGTTATACAGGAAACGCGAAATTTGAGAAAAAGTTTTATCACTCCGCTCTAATATGTATTATAAACGTTATTATAACCTCACATTTTTGGCGTTTCATAAAATAATATGGATTAAAAATTTGATTTCACAGAGGAGCACAATGGGGTATTTCCACAACCGAGGAATTCTGTTGAAAATTTACGGAATATTTAAAGATTATTTTTCTAATTTTAATAATCCTACTAAAAATGTTTGATTTTTATGTTTTCATTCAATATTATTGATTTTAAAAACGATCTAAAACTGATCAAATCAAAACGGCTCATGGTTGGGAAATGGGTTTGTGACGTCACAAGTGTCGCTAAGCTGAACTAGCATAAATAAACACTGTCAGTGTGCGTCCTCACTCATGACGTCACACGATAGCCACGCCCCAAAATATCGTTTTTGCGGTAATTCCAAAATGGGAAACTTTAACTCGCTGTAGAAAATTTATTCGTCAACATAAAAATAAAATAAAAATGCTGTAATCATCGTAATTTTTTGCTTAATTTTTTTAAGCAATAAAAAAACACGTGGAAATACCCCATTGAATTTTTCTAAAGTTAAAATCTAGAATTGAATATATAGCGTTGAGTTTTCTCTCTCTTTCTAACACCATTTAGATCATATTTCTCACCATGACAGTAAAAGACGTACATAAGGATTTTTATTAATTTTAAATATGTGGCTAGCTATCCCTTAGTGACAGATAATTTTCAATTTAAGGCGATCCAATAGTCCAGGAAAAAGTTGAAATCGGAATTCACGCCCCTTTAAGGGCGGAGTTTGAAAATACTTGAGAAAGAGCTTTTGGAAAGGTTGGAAAAGGTATTTTAGAAATTTTTTTTACATGTAGATTTCGTAAAAACCTGTAAAAAATATTAACTCCTTTTTTAAGCATCGTTTATTATAATAAAACGGAAATTTAAGATTTATTTCACCAAATCAAGCGACGCGGAGCCACACGTCCATCTCCCGCTCCAGCCGGGGCGTGACTGATACGAAATACGTGTAGCGTGGTCAGTAGTTCTTCGGTGGACGCCATAGGGTTCACTTTGAAAAACCAAATTCGTCGACTAGCGGCCGTATTGTAAAATAACAACGCGAAAATGCAAATTTTATTTAATTTGGGAAGATCGGGAGTAAATATCATTTTTTTTGCGATTATTATAAAATAAACTGAATTTTCCACATTATATAATAAAACCGTACCCGAAAAGGGGTTTATAAATAGAAGAGTTTGGACTTGTAAGTGTTTTTAATTGACCTTTTACTTTATTTTTTTATAGGCGTATTAAAAGAAATAAAAAAAAATTACCAATATTTTTAAGGGTCAAGGTATGTTCTACACGTAGAATTTAATTGAAGCATCTATAATACTTCTAAGCGATCAAATTTTCAAAACAAAAACCTATGATTTTGTATGATTTTGCATTATTTACTATGGCTTCATCTTCATGACATAATTTAACTATGAATGAAAAAAAATTCCGCCTGCGAGCCCTGTGAATAAAATGTTTTAAAGTTTACTAACCCACACGGGAGGCACTGAGGAATAACTGAGGAACTCAATTTGGGAGGCGGGAATGGGTACCGCCGCCCCGGGAACCATTATTGGATAACCAACACCTCTACCATAGATCACCCCAGGTGGTTCGCTACGTTTGGTGATTTAGCAGGGGTGTCCGGGTTCATGGAGTGAGGTTTGTCTAGGTCTTGGAGACGGATGACCAGGACACACTGAACCCCAGATTCCTACCCACCCCTTAAACCCTTTTCCTTCCGAGAACTCTCCTCTCCTTCTTTTTCTTTAATAAACCCTCCACACAGCATCCCCAAAGATGACATATGCCCTGAGGGAAATTATTTTCCTCAGGGCCTCCTGTGTGGAGCTTATGTAAAAAAAAATATTAAAAATAAAAATTTCCTCAGGGCCTGTGTCATCTTTTTAAATGCTGTGTGAAGGATTTGTTTAGGAAAAGGAAGGAGAAGAAGAACTGGGAAAAAACGCATGAATGGTGGGAATAAATGATTTCTAGGGCGGCGGTACTTACTTACCTCCCAAATTAGTTCTGTTTAGTTAGAGCAGGCAAAACATAAAATATCTTTATTTACTATCTAAGCAGCATTATATGTATAAGACTGATTACTGTGAACTATATATATCAATAATTCCTTAATTTACTAAAAATAACTTATCTTTTTTAATAATTCTTTAACTTCTTCACCTTATTCTTGTAATCCAATATAACTACATAAACTCTCTTATTGTAGGAGAATTTGTGTGGATAGTATCAATTAGTGAAAAATTTCAACCTATACTAATGAATGTATATCCGTAAACTGTAAACTTCACCCGCCATAACACAGGGTCTTCCTTAGCATGGAGGGTGAAATATCACAAAAAACTATATGTACTCTCGATAATTCATGTATTAAATAAATAAATAAATAAATAAAATAAATGTTTAAGGCTCGGTACAATTTTTGGAAGAGGGGTTCGGCAATATTTTACTGCTTAGGGTATTTGAAAACCTAAATACGGCCCTGCCTGACCTCACAGAGCGATGAACCATATCAGCTGTTAATGGAAGGATCTTTGAGGCACGACTGTTCCGATGACATAATATTGTGTGCTCCTCGAATCTGCATTTCAAACTCCATCTCTCGGGATAATCAAATATTACCTTTGCACAATTAACCTACAAATAAATCCACCGTCACCTTAATGACCTCTTCTAGGTCTTTTCTATTCTTTCACCATCGTTCAAGCAACATCTTTATTTTACTTTATTTTGGAAACAAACAGTTCAATAAAATACTATTTTTTACATCAGCTTCACACAAGAGCCCCTGAGGAAAATAAATTCCCTAAGGACCTATGTCATCTTAAGGGATGCTGAGAGGAGGGTCTTTTTAAGGAATGGAAGGATACAAAGTTATGGAAAGGAAAAAGTTATAAGGGATGGGTAGGAATCTGGGGGTCAATGTACCTAGGAGTGAGAACCGTGCGAATCCATCCCTCCAAGTGCGGTGCAAGTCGAGAGAGTCCGGCTGGAAAGGTCAAAAGGCTTCCCTCAACCAGTCTCTCTCGATCCGGCCCGCCACGCAGCAGGTGGGCAGATGCATCGGCCGCCAAGACCTGGAAAAACCTCACCCCATGAACCCAGGCACCCCTGCTAAGTCACCAACCGTAGCGAACCACTTGGAGTGACCTTTGGCAGAGGTGTTGGTTATCCAATAAATGGTTCCCGGGGCGGCGGTATCGATATCCGCCTCCCAAATCGACAAAATATTTTTAAAAAGTTGTTAGTCCATCGAATAGAATAAACCGTTTAAGTTTCCGCGTAAGATTCATATTTATTATACGCATCAAAAAAAATTCATTTATGAAAAACATAATTAGAGAATTGTAATTGAGAGAAAAAAAAAATCTTAAAATAAAAACAGATTTAAAAAAATATACATAGATACTTCTTCTAACACAACAAACTTATTTTGAGGCACCATTTTAATTCTAAATTTAAAGAAGTATTAGTTTTAACTAGGGAATGCAAATCTCGCGAGATTGGGGCTCAAGCGAGATCCCACGAGTTTAGAATAACAATACTATAAGCAATACATAGAAGCAATGACCGCCATGTTCAACGGAGTGGTCACAAGCAAGCTGGAGTACGCTAGTACTGTCTGGATACCATATCAACTTAAATACTTAAATATGATTGAACAAATTCAAAAAAAATTCCTAAGGTATGTTTACATGCCATCTTACGGAATATATTCGAAATTCATGCATCACGTGGAACTGCTAAAGGAGACAAATTATCAAAGCCTGGAGACCAGGCGTAATGCCGGACTCATGGTATTCGAATTAAAATTAATAAAAAACCTTATTGATTTTCCATATCTCCTGTCATGCTGTGGCTTATTCGCTCCTGACAAATACTGTCGAACTCGTAGCCACGCCCTATTCCACATACCGCAGGGTCGGACAGATGTCATGGCTCAACACAGCATGACAAGAGGTATGGCATTGCTTAATGCCCCACCAGCGGATATAGATGTGTTTGATATCACCGTGTTTGTGTTTTAAAAAATATATTATGTTTATATGTTAAAAAAATGTTTAAAAAAAACTATATACATGTATTGTTAGTTGTAAGAAAATTGTACCGTAATTGGACTCACCTGTCTGTAGTACAGTAAAAAAAAAATACTGCGAGATCTCGCCAATTTCGAGATCTCGAGTTTTGTGTGTTTTTTTTGCAAATAATCACAATATTTGAATAAATTAGGAAAAAAAATAATAAAAATTAAAAGTGTTATAAGAAAAACATTTATTTTCACGAATTTTTCAATAGACTTTTGACGTACGTATCTAACAAATAACAAATTAAATAAACAACCAGTCTTCTCTTCTAATATGAAACAAAAATCTTTTAATTATAAAACAGTTCTTTTATAACTAACAAAACAACGAGAAGTAAAAAAAAATTACACTTATTTTTTTTTATTTTTTTTATTTTTTATTATTTATTGAAACATTTATTATAATTACAATTTTACAACAAAATATTTTTTTTTTTACAGGTTTTTTTTTTTTACTACTCTTCCATTAAAAGCATTTGCTTGTGTATGGAAGGGGAGTGTACATAAATGCTATTAGTTATTAGTTAGGTATAAGTTAGTACTTAAATAATGAATTGTACATAAATATATGTGAGCTGCAGTATTTATTTGATAATGGTGTGTTTTTTTTTTTTTTAAAGAAAGAATGTTATGGAGAACTAAGATATTTGTAAGATTAGTTGACAGTAGTTTTTTTTTTAAGAATATTTTTAAAATGTCTCTTGACAGAGAGCAGTATTCGGGTTTTATCATTGATGCTTCTGATTTCTTCTGGTAGACGATTGAAAAAAGTTCTTCCCTGATAAGTATAATGATGCTGTGCAAAAGACGTATTTAGTTTTGGGCATAGAAAAACATGTTTAAGTCGAGTTCTGTTTTCATTTAAAAATGGATATTTATCTTTTTCTTTTATTATTTGAATTACCGAATTTTTAATATATAAATCTTTAAATGTGGGAACTTGAAAATTCTTCAAACAGGCGTTCAGTTGGGTAGTCTAAGGATTTTTTTAATATAATTTTAATAATTGTTCTTTGTACAATTTCTATTGGAAGAAGGTTACATTTATACGCGGATCCCCAACTAATAATAGCGTATTGTAGAGTGGATTGAACTAAGGCATAGTAGATTAAATATAGATTTTTTACCGACAGAAAATTTCTAATTCTTAAAAATATATATATTAATTTTCTGATTTTGTTTACTACTTGACATATTTGTTCCTTCCATTTCAGATTTTTATCGATAATTACGCCGAGAAATTTAATTTTATTTGTTGTTTTTAATATTGTACAGTTTGATTCGCAATAATGTTGGCTGTGAATTTTAGTGTTATCGTGTATGACAATGTTAAAATTTTTGGGAGCGTCGTTTGGATGGATTGCAAATGGAATTACAAATGTCTTTTCACTATTTAGTGATAGTAAATTAGTGTCGAAAAAATTCTTAAGCGTATTGATGTCTTCTGTGGCCTGTAATTCTACATTTTCCCAAGTATTTTCACTTATTATTAAAACTGTATCATCGGCGTATGATGTAATTTGACCATGTAGATGTTGAAAAAAAAATATCGTTTACATATATGGTAAAAAGGATTGGTCCAAGCACTGTACCTTGGGGGATTCCAAAGCTTGAAATCTCTTGATCACTATTAATACAATTGATTTTTACCACTTGAGGGCGGTTTTTTAAGTAGTTGGTGATCCATTTAATCGCGTTGCCTTTTATGCCAATATCATTTAATTTTTTTAATAGTATCTCATGGGATATGCTATCGAAAGCCTTTCTGAGGTCAATAAATATGCCCGCACATTTTTTACCTTTATCTAATGATTCGTAAATGTATGAAGTTACGTTAGCAATTGCATCTTGTGTGCTGAGTGATTTAATAAAACCAAACTGGTTTTTGTTTAGTATTTTATTACTATCTAGGAAATTTACCAATTGTTTTTTTACTATTTTTTCAAAGATCTTTCCTATGTTAGAAATTAGACAAATTGGGCGATAATTCGTTACTTGGTGTGGATCACCAGATTTGTAAATAGGTGAGATTATTGTGTTTTTGTAGTTCATTGGAAATATTCCTTTCGTTAAACTCAAGTTTATTAAATGAGTGATGGGTTTTATTAAGTAAGATTTCATAGATTTTAACATGTGTGTCGTAATAGAATCAAAACCGGGAGACGAACCTCCTTTCATATTTTCTATTATTTTTAAGATTTCACATTCTGTTGTTATTTCAAATGTTGAAAGAATATTACGTTTCTGTAAATTATTATTTTTATGTTTTTCCGGGTTAGAAGGTTTATGAATATTTTTTGCAAGATTTTTTCCAACATTTGCAAAGAAGGAATTAAATATGTTTGCACATTGTTTAGGCTGTAAATTGGCATCTATAATTTTTTTATCATGTTCGATGTACTTAATATTTTCAGTTTTTTTTGTATTGTCTATGGCCATATTCACAGTTTTCCACATTTGTTTATGATTATTTTCTGAAGATAATATTTTATTTTTAAAAAACTCTTCCTTACTTTTTTTAATATAAGAAGTTAATTTATTTTTATATTTTTTATAAAAATTATATGCTTTTTCATCATGCGGATTTTTTAAAGTTGTTTTATAAAGTTTTTCTTTGTTTCTTATAGATATTATAAGTCCTTTGATAATCCAAGGTTTTAAACATCTTAATTTTGATTTTATGTGTATTATTATTTCAGTTGTCGAATTTTTAATGTGTTGTGACAGGATTTTTTCAAAGTTAGTCGAACATATTTCAGTATCATCACTCTTTAAAACATTGTTCCAATCTTCCTTTTTTAGTTTTTCGGAGAGAATAGTCATGTCTATTGTTGATTTTTTGGGTATTAAATTATGTTTTTTATGTTTAATATTATTATTATACAGAAGTAAGCATGAATGATGATCAGTTATGTTAGTTTTCCAAACAATTGATTTTATTTTGTGAAGATCTTTAATGTTTACGTTTGTCCAAATGTGATCTAAACAAGATGGAGTATGTTCTTTTATTTCTCTAGTATTTTTATTTATGCAAGATATGAAATTTTGTTCAGTCATACAATTGATGTATTCAGTTTTGTTATTATTTTCTATTTTTTCATTAATGTTCACATTAAAATCACCCACCACGAAGCAGAGTTTATTTTTTAATTTTAATAATATGTATTTGAGGTCGTTAATAAACGTAATAATACTCGAGCCGTGCGTTCTATAGATAGCTATTAAATGATATATTGATTTGCCGAGTTTGAAATGTACTTCGATGCAGTTTACCAAATGTATTGGGTGTTCTATAATGTTAACAATACTAAATTTATTATTTGCAAATATTATTATTCCCGAATTTTTGTTGATATCTACTTTGGTAGAAATATAATTGTACTCAGGTAAGTGATAAGACGGTGACTCAGCGTTCGTAAATGTTTCGGTTAACACTATGAAGTCCGGCTTTTTAATTAAATTATTTATTTTTAAAATTAGTTCATCTAAATTTTTCTGAATGCTACGGATGTTTATGTGCATAATAATTATATCATTGATGTTTTTAGAAATAATTTTGTTACATGAATCAGTACAAATACATTCATATTCTTGAATTTTAATATTTAATTCTAATTCACTATTTACGAAATCATCCATTTAATTAATGCATTTTTGGTTGTATTTTGCAATATTATATATAAGTTTTTTTATTCAATGTCGTAGTTTATTCTTTCTTTGGCTAATTTAAGCATGTAAGAACGAAACATACATGTTTCGCTGTTTGTTCGGTGGTCTATTTCATTCATTTTACTGTTGAAGGAGTTTATTTCTTTCTTCTTGTTAGCTGCGTGACAGTTGGCGCATTTGGGCGGTAGTTCCAGGGATTTACACTCGGAGATGGGATGATCTTCTGAACAGTGCTTGCATGTTGGTTTATTCATTTTATTGTAACATTTTTGTGCTGTGTGTCCGAATCTTTGACAATGGAAACATTGGGTAAGAACGTTACAATCGGTTACATAGATTCTCATGAATCCTAGATGAATTTTTTTTCTATTTATAAGATGTAGTCTCAATTCTGGATTTGTTTGGAGAATTAAGTTTTTGTTGTTAGTTTTTTTGTTCGTAATGATGGCTTTAAACTGTAATATGTTTTTATCTTGGTATTTTTCACATATCATTTTGATGTCGTTGTTTTGTTCAATTATGTCTTCTAAGAATTCTTTTTCGGTATAGTCTTTGTCAAGTCCTTTGAATATTACGCATGGATCCGTTTTCACAAGTACCTCCGCTATTATGGTTTTGTCGACTTCATTTATCTTATCTTTTAATTTTTTTGCCTCTTCTTTTTCTGGGCATGTTATTATAATGTTTTTTTTGTTTTTTTTAATTTCACTTACTCGAATTCCCAACTGTGATATTTTGATTTTTTGTATTTTCTCTTTTATTTTTTCAGTGTCTTCTTCTTTTAAGCTTTTTATAATTATAGGAAATCGTTTTTCTTGCGTTTGTGGTATTAAGTTTTTTACTGCCGAAGAGTATGAAAATGAGTTTTTTTGTGTTTGGTTTTTTTCTTGAATTTCACATTTTTCTTGTAATTTAGCTAATTCTATTGCCATGTGGGATATCATTTCCATGATGTTATTTATTTCTTTCATCATTATATCATATTATCTAAGTTGAGTTGACTATTATACTGAGATATTATTATTAATTAAATAAAACTATATCTACTCAGTATATCCATTAGATATTACAGATTAATTAACAAAATATACCAATTAGTCAGACTATTCGAAATTACAGATTAATTAACAAAATATACCAATCAAATGAAAGATTTGTTCGGTTCAAATCACAAGCCATTATTACGAATTACTTTGAAAATAGTTCCTTAACCCGTCTACTTGGTTCAATATATTCCCACCTCACAATTCGGAATACTCGATTTCACGCGAAAATTCTGAAACCGTCACTTTGGATCGAGATTGTTAAATATCCATGCAAGATAGCTTTCATATTTGAAAGACAATAAGAAGTATTATTTCATTCTCCTTCTGGTTAAAATAAAAATACATATGTTTGCATGAGAGGAAGAGAGATATAGAGCTTTTAAAATGTAAGGTCGCTCGGGACGTTTTTGGTCTTATGAAAGTGTAACGCGATTACGTGTTTTGGGATGTATTTATTCCTAAATTAGCAGACGGGTTAACAAGCACAAAATGTCCAAAGAATCGTCTGCTAAACGGCTTCTTATTTTGTTGGCTAGATCACCAGCCGCTGAGAAGACCTTTTCGGATTCAACGGTAGTGGGAACCACAGATCTCAGGCGGTTATCCGCGAACGAAACCGACAGATCGCAACTCCGTCTGTGTCAATCCGCGCTTCGAATAAGACTTTTTTATGCTCGAGTGCAATCTCGTTAAACTCGCGAGATCTCGCCCTTTTTTCGTCCGAGATCAATCTCGCTAAAAAAGGCCGAGATCTCGCGAGAACGAGATTGCATTCCCTAGTTTTAACCACGTTTATGGTTTAAAACACTAAGATGTTTCATAAGAAGTGCCTACTTCATCAGGGTTTACTCAAAACTAATTACAACAAATGACAGACTTAAGGCGCCGCTACCCGCATTTCCACCGATTTCTTACATATCTCCTTTAAACATTTGAAGTTTTTAAGCTCTAAAAAAAAATGTTATTCTTTAAGATAATTTCCAGATGCTGCCCACGCCGAAATGCAAATTATATGAAATTCCCTCCATAGAAAAAAATCGGGAAGTATGCTCCAAAAGTTGAATGATGCTTAAGAAGCCTCCCACGAGATTTTTGCTCTATTTTAAACGAGTCGTGTTTTATTAAACATTTTCGATTTTGACTCTTTAAATGTTAGCGCTCTCCTATAACATTCGTAATTTCATATCTCTCCATCTCCTTCTTTTCGGGCCCGGTTGTGGCGCATTAAAGGTGTCAATGGATAGGCGGGAGTGGGAAGTGGGAGGGGGGTAATAGGATGTATTTTTTTTTGGGTAAAACTTCTTTACGCACGCTTGACTTGGGGAGCTGGTGAATACGTGACAAGAGCATTACGAAACGTGTGATAAGGCGAGGCGAACGGTTGAAAGGGAGTTATAAGTTAGTGAAGATAGAAAGAGAGAGAGTTACGTTTCGTATATTACTGTAGGGGCAAGAGAGAGAGGTGCGAGCACACATTTTCTTTCTCTCTTTCTCTCATAGCCAGTTACGTTTCGGATATCTAAGACAGTGCAGGCCTATTGTCTGTACATATTGATGGAGCTAAAGAAATTTTACTTCAGTCGTGTGGTCTAAAGCACACCGGTTTTTTTTTATTTTACATTAGTTCTACACAGGAGGCACTAAGGAAAAGAATTTCCCTCGGAGCCTATGTCATCTTTAGGAATGCTGTGTGGAGGGTTATTGAAAGGAAAGTGTAAAAATTGGAGGTCTTCACTCAGGAGAATTTCTTTGGGTAGACTGGTTTTTTATAAATGAAGCACTTTTTGGTTTTAACTTTAAGTTCTTGATTTTTTATTGTTATGATATTGTTATATTTAAATTCTTAGTGCAAGTTTTCGTAAAGAAGTAAGTTAATTTTACCGATGCAAGCCTTTTTATAAAGGTTTCGTACATCTATATTTACCTTGTTTGTTGTGTGAGAAAGGGACAAAAAATAAAAATGATTCTATCGACATCTAACGAACAAATCAGACAACTCTTGGATCGCAATCCAACCTTTGATGGTAACTCAACTTCATAATTGGTTTGAGTCCTGGGTTTAAATCTAAACAGAAAGGAAGGAGAGAAAGATGGGAATGTAAAAGGTAGAGGGTTGATTAGGAATCAGGGGGTCAGTGTGCCCGGGGGTGACGGACGTATGAATGAATCTATTCCTCACACTCCGGTGCAAGGCGATGGGTCGACCAACCACTCAGTCTCTTCCGATCCGGCCCGCAACGCAGTAGTTGGACAAACTCATCCGCCACCAAGACCGAGACAAACAACAGAAAGGTATAACAAATCATTAAATATATTTTTATTCAAATTATTGATACCGTGACAGTTAAAATTTAAGTAATGGTACATGGAAAGTAAAACTCTTCAAATAAATTGTTTAAAACTAGTATTCACATTAGTTTATGAAATTGGTGAAAATAGTCGGCACATGCGGCGCGGGCGTTGCAAAGTTCAAATTGTTGTCAAATACATCCATATTGTTAGTTTTTGTCACCCAGACTACGTATTGGGGAATGCAAACTGAAGTTGGAATGAGATGTTATTTTGTGTTGTTGTTTGTTACTGATTATTTTTATAACATACATTAAGGCGGGTCATTAAAAAAAACTGGTTTTTAAATTCAAAGAGCGATAAATAGGTGCCAAATGGGTTCAAAACGACGTGTCAAAACATTTTCAAAATTCTGATACTATTGTCTTCCTCCGGATTCTCTTCAAAGTCTTGAAAATTTTCATTTTAAGGGATTATTTCTAGTGTATATGCCATAGTCAAAGGTCGATATGCAGTCTCTTCGCGGAATGACTGGTTTATCCTAGGTTTGACCTTCAAGTCTTCCTTGGAGACTTCAAGTCAGTCCTGAGGATTGACTAGTCAAACCTAGGAGCGCCAGAGTTTCGAGGATTGACTATAACATGTATATGTAAAAGTGACTTTGAATATTTTTAAACCATATTTTTTTGTAATCTTCTATAGCAAATGTATTATATATTTACAAAATCATTTACAAAAAGTCACAAAATTGAGTTTCGCAAAATAATGCCGAAATTTGAGAGGAAGAAGGATTTTGCTGGTATTTGAATACACTGCCTTGAAATAATTTGAATAATAGTCATATTTTTTTTAAATAAATAAATCAAAATATTCCAACTATTTCATATTTTATTGAAAAATTGTTAATTTTTAATGGTTTATCCAACATTTTTTTAAGATATAACAAAGGTGAGTTTTTCTCTATTATGTGAAATTTCAAAGTCAATCCGGAGGAAAAAGATGTTATCCAAAAACTATTTAAAAATTAGGTGATTTTATATCTTCAATTAACATCCTTTTTAGAGGTAGACAAATCAAAATAATATTTTTTCCTATACAGTCGTGACCCACCTTAACAAACATAGTTTAATTTTGCCTTACCTGTGTACATATTTTCATTATTTTTATTTAAAGATTTTCTTTTTCCCTCATTTCCACTACACGTATTTATATTTTTCTTTAATGATTTATTTCTTATCAAAAAATATTACTGGAGTTCCTTATTCGAAAAATCTATGAGTGGCAACATTCTCGGAAGGTAGGCTAATAAAAATGAGGAACGTATTCGCATGTTCACTATGACGCTTATACAGACTCGGCTGTCTCTTTCACATATTTAGACATACGTTCCCTAACTCTAATAGATCTTGTACCTGTAAACAAAACAGACAGATGGACAAATTAGACAAAATACGCGGCGTCCGTTATATATGTATTTCCTGTTTCCTGTTGAGAAACGGGAAGTAAGTAAGACTGGCGCTTCAGAAGCATCCAATTTTCTGGGTGTCCGCCTGATCTTGTCTAAAACCATGCTCCAGTGCTTTAACCTCTCGGGCGGAAAATCCAGCCTTTAGTAATACGTTTCAAGTTAAATTTTTAACTATCTGAAAAAAAAACGTATTAAAAAGTCTTTCTTCGAGTTCTTTACGCTTCCGTGATGAATTGTATTTTCAGGCGCTCTTGGAATTTTTTCAATGTGATTTTTGGCTTTATCTTCAAATGGTACAAAGTTAAAGGTAATCGGTACTTTATTGCCGTGAACGTTAGTTTATTAATGAAACACAAAAATTTATGAAGACAGTAATGGAACAATGAATCAAGAACAATCTGTAGGGGAGACCTGTCCAAAACCGTATACCCAAGGAAGAAGCTCTATAGTATAGTAAATTAAAATAAAATTCGGTTTACTTATTAGTTTTATTAACCCTGGAAAGATAGTCTGCGTAAAATTTACGCATGCGTGTTAGAATTATTGCTCTCTCGTTCTAATTAGTGCGAATCCGTTGCTGTGCTTTTTAGACATCTCACTCGCTGCATTGACCTCCCGTGGGGCGAACGCGTCGCTGAGGTAGGTGTCACCAGTTTTGTCAAAAAGCGTAATATTGATATGTTCCAAAGCTATTTTGATTGATTTTTATGTAACTTTGTGTTATTATTAAATATAATATTTCTTTATTAAATTAATTATTAAGTCAAAATGGCTGATTATTAGTAAGAAATAAGTGATATGAGAAAAATTTAAATATTAATAAATTTTTTTCGTTATTTGTTTTTGGGGTGTTATGCCGTGTTGCGCTACCTCCTTCTTTAGCCAACGTTTCGGACATCGTTGCAGTGTCCATCATCAGGGCAGATCCGGTAGATGTATCTGCCCTGATGATGGACACTGCAACGATGTCCGAAACGTTGGCTAAAGAAGGAGGTAGCGCAATACGGCATAACACCCCAAAAACAAATAACGAAAATGCTTTTGGCCGTGAAAATCTTAAAACTTATTAATAAATTTTGTTGATTATTGAAGAAGTTTCGCGTTCCTTTTTTTTTCATATAACAAACTGTTGTATTTCACACATCATTTGTTTGTAAAAATAAAATACCGATTGGTTTATTCAAATCAATTAAAAAAATAAAATATTACGGCTAGTTAAAACTCATGCGTCAATTTTACGTATGATTTATCTTTTCCGTATATCATAATAAGATTATCTTTCTAGGGTTAATGAATTTACTAAGCTACAAAACACAAAAGAAACATCTCAGAAAATCTTAGTCGTAAATATACGAAAAAAATACAAGACCTGTAATATTTCCGATTTAGGGTAAAACCGTGCACCGGGCTTATATCGTGTAAAAGCAGACTTTAAACGGCTTAGGCCTTTTGTCGTAGATAAAGCCAAATCTTGTTTCTGTATTTATTGACAGTCTTGTAATGTAAATTTCGGCTCTCCGTAGGTTTCTGCCGCTTTTAAGTATCCCATTGCACCTTCAACTAAACTCAAAATTGCTGTCCACATTTTTTCTGTATTGTCTGGTAGTTTTTCTTTGGTAATTGAGCGGCTTGTTTGTAACACGTGGAAACAAATAAAAAAATCTGGGTTCACGACGAGTTCATCGAAAACGAATTCATCGAAAATCGATTCATCGAAAATCAATTCATCGAACGCAAATTCATCGAAAACGAGTTCATCGAAAACCAATTCATCGAAAATCAATTCATTGAAAACCAATTCATCGAATGATCAATTCATCGAATCGCCAATTCATCGAAAAAATATATTTTGTTGATATTTGAGAGAAATGCCGAGCGGACCGAGAAGTTAAAAAAGCATTGGTCAACCTAACCTAGCCTAACCTAACCTAACCTAACCTAACCTAACCTAACCTAACCTAACCTAACCTAACTTAACCTAACCTAACCTAACCTAACCTAACTTAACCTATTTAACAAATTTTTAAATATTTTTTTATCATCACTCTTAATGACCTTTTTGAGTTGTTTATGAGTTGGTTTCGTAATGAGTTGTCTGGTCACCGTTCCTTAGATATACCTTTTTTGCAGTATCAGACAATCGGAAATCGAAGAGATAACCTATAAATTTTATACTGTCCCTACGAAACTGACAGTTGCTAAACACATTTAACTCAGAGACCTTTTTGGGTATTTAATTTTGACAGCTCTAATATCTACAAAAAAAATGTTTTTCGATGAATTGGCGATTCGATGAAATGATCATTCGATGAATTGATTTTCGATGAACTCGTTTTCGATGAATTTGCTTTCGATGAATTGATTTTCGATGAACTCGTCGGTTACCAAAAGAAATACAAACATTATGTAAAAAATGTTAAGTACGAAAATCGCCTAAAATATATAATACAAATTTATGGTATTTGACATTTCACTCACCTGCAAATTATAAAAACTTCACTATTAATCACCGAAAACCTCAAAACATGTGGTTTCTCGCCATCTAGCAGACATGTACCTACGACAAGTTTCTGCTGACTTGCGTTGGTTTCGTAGTCGTATACGGGGGGCGAATTGCGTTGCGGGAATATTTAAAGTAATAAAGCTTTTTTAGAGTAATACGGGTTTACCCCGCTAAACGGGTTTGTACAGGTCTCTCCTACGTAGAGCAGTTTCACAATTACAAGATCCTCGGGTTCATATAACCTTCCTACAGTTTTGCTCAAAATCTGGGCATTTGAACACGTGCACTGCTGCCTTATGTATTAAATTACAGGTTGGTTCTTTATCACTCTGCTGAATTCTTGACACAATTAGTTCCAATTTCTAACATGACACTTAAATTCAAAACAAATCCGAGTTCATTGAACCATACTTCCAGACAGACCCGCAATCGAAATAAGTGGCAAATAGTTGGCAATTAAATTAAAATTATAGCATGGGACTCTTAGGCGGTATTAACTTTAAAAAAAATTAAAATAGTTCAAATGTAAGGTTATAATTGTCTACCGAATTTGACAGTTTCACGTTTGACGAGAAAGAATTTTTTTTTATTTGTTTTTGGGGTGTTATGCCGTGTTGCGCTACCTCCTTCTTTAGCCAACGTTTCGGACATCGTTGCAGTGTCCATCATCAGGGCAGATCTGGCAGATCCGGTAGATGTGTCTGCCGGATCTGCCCTGATGATGGACACTGCAACGATGTCCGAAACGTTGGCTAAAGAAGGAGGTAGCGCAACACGGCATAACACCCCAAAAACAAATAACGAAAATGCTTTTGGCCGTGAAAATCTTAAAACTTATCTGATTTTTTTTTAAATTTGCTTTTTATTTTTATAATGTAGTGGATTTTTTTACATTGAGTTTATTTTAATTAGTTTAGCTTAGTTTGGTGACCAGATCTGAATAGCCGGGTGGTTTTCCACCTCCCTCTTTCCCATCTCCTTCCCCTCCTCACTGCCTCCACAACATACCCCAAATGGGGATACCCTGGTGTCACAGACTGCAGACGGGAACAGTTGGGACTCTTGTGCGGTATTCGTTTTAAAAATATGTTTTGTTTAGAAGAGTTTTATTTCACATGTACATTATTGTTACTTAATCTGCTATCAATCTTAAAACTAACTTAAAATTTATGCAAGTAAAAAAACCTCGCCCAAAATCTACCGTCCCACTACTCGGTAGAAGTAAAACCTTCAGAAAACTAAAGTAAACAAGAGTGGAGAGGCAATGAAGCACCGCATAAAGAAGAGACCGATATGCTACGAAGCACCGCACAAAGATGAGACCGATTATACTACCTCAATCTCTCGCAGTTTTAATGCCTATAGATGTACATGTCTCTCTCTTTATAGTGTCACTTTTTTCGTTTCATCGAGTTTCAAATCACAACGGTGCTAAAGAAGTTTTCACTTCAATATATTTGGACTGCCCTTCCAACCAATGATTTTTTTAATCAAAAACTAGCTGACCCGGTGAACTAGGCACCGCCTCAGAATCAATAACTGCTATGTTTTTTTTTTTTTACAGTGAATACCGCACAAGAATCTCAACTGCTCCCGTCTGGATCCAGTGAGACTATGGCATCCCCAATTGGGGTATGTTGTGAGGCTGAAGGTAGTGGGGAGGGGAAGGAGGTGGGGAAGAGGAAGGTTGGGAAGTACCTGGCTATTCAGATCTGGTCACCAAACACGGCTAAAGCCATTTTCAAGCAACGTTTCAATTCTGAATGGTGGTCTTACACCAGGGCGATACTGATAGTATCTTCCACTCTGGAACAAGCCGCAAATATACTATATATTATTTTAAATGAATTAATTGTGAAATAACACAAATTAATCAAATAAAATTTATTTGCCCGTGCCGGGTTCGAACCCGCGACCTCCGGATTGTGAGTCAAGAGTCTTACACACTGGACTACGGACGTCGTCAACTAATTTGAGGTGTTAACTAATTAGCTAAATTAAATTCAGTTTTTTTGTTAAGTTAAAAATTACACAATGAAGCAATTATTGATGCGCAACTACCCGTCAGTATCAGATATGACGTTGTGTCCGGATTTATATTTTTTCCTTTGGAGGGGTGCAGACATATATACGTTCACCGTTTGTCTAATTTTCGATTACTGTCATTTAGTGATTAAAAAAGAGGCGCTCGTTGTATGTATCAGTGCATTGACATTTGATGTTTTTGAATTTTTGGAATTCACGCACTATTCAATGTTATATTTATCACAATATTTCTGCAGCTCTTGCAACAGATGAGAATTCGTTCCATGCAAAACGCACGAGGAAAAGAATTTTCTTCATAATTTTTTTTTCGTGATTTTTTCCGATGTTTTAATATTCTGCTATTCGGGGCGGAGACAAATCCAACAAATCAAAGATCATAAAAAACAGTCCAGCCGTTCTTGAGTTATAAATGGTGTTACTAACCCTACTTTATTTTATTTATTAAGATTATTATCTATTTTTTAATAACAAAACAAGAATATCGTGGGAAATATGAGCGCTTTATGCTTCTAAATGAATTTACCTGTTCTCGCCTGTCGCTTCGCTTTGTCGCATTATTTCTTACCAAGTTTTCATAAATTCATTTACCGAGAAACCACCCTAGAAAGCATGGTGTATTCCTAGTTCCTAGCTGCGTAGAGTACAGGATATGTGCATTAGGGTGGGACTTCAAAGTTACGAATTCAAATAAATTAAATTAAAATCAAATTAAATTAAATTCAAATCCAAATTATTTATTTATTCTTTCAAAAACATTACAAAATTAAAATTTTTAATGTGTTTTTAAAATACAATTGTAACAGTATTACATTAAACATAAATGGTAGAATGGTAGGCTAAAAACTATACAAGCATTAATAGAGCTTGCCTTTTAAAAGCAGCTTCACTAACGCTAAATATGTCGATATCCGAATTAATTCTATTCAACAGCAAGATTGCTCTCCCGACCGGCATGACCATTGGCAAGTTAGTCCTGCAGACCGGAAGATAGCCTATGCTGTCGGTGGCGAAGATAACCATCGGGAACATAGAAATGAATGCTCTCCAAGATAGCTGAGTTTTCAAACCATCCGCGAATCAATTTGAAGAAATACTGATTTCAAAAAAGTACGGCGACAAATAAAAATACAAAGTGATGAACTCGGCCACCCTGACAAATCGGCAATTCCCGAGCATTTAATTGAAACCCGCCATTACTTTGCAGTTGTTTCTGAAGTCCTTCGAAGACATAAGGGGACGAACGTACTTTAAAGAATTCATCAGTTCTCAACACTACATTTTAATTATTAATTTTTGCATTTCAAAATTTTAATTTCCATTTTTATTTCTATTTTTCTTTAAAATGTTATTATTTTTTTTCTCTTAGTTTTTCACTAAATTTTATTTATGTTTTTATTTTGATTTATATACTTACATGTTTTAATTTATATAGAACACTTGATTTCTTAACATTTAATCTTCATTAATAATTTTTGTATTTCAAAATTTAAATTTTCATTTTTATTTCTACCTTTCTTTAAAATATGATCTTTTTTTTCTCTTTACTTTTAAGTATTTCTTAATTTTTTTTTTTTTTGGAATGTTTAATCATCTGTTTTAATAAAATAGTATTTAAATCACTTTTAAAATATTAAATGTACGACTACCATAACACGGGCATTAGCCTAGTGTGGTAGCCAAAAAAAACAAATATCTGTAACTAATAAAAAAATGTATGAAATAAAAAAAAACATAAACCCATAGAGCACGCCTAATTATGGAGATAATTGAAAATCACATGCCCGCGATGGTTTCTATATGCAATAGTGAACTCTGGCGTCATGAAATTATGCGTTGCTAACAATGCATTGCTAAACCGTTCATCCGATTGCGATGCAACTGTTGTTGTGAGTACGCCCGCGAATGTTTCCATATATTATGTAGTGTAGAGCTCTAACGTTATGAAATTTATATAAAGACGTTGTTTCTCCCTGTCCTCTCCCGCGTCCCCTTCCCTTCCCGCGTTCCCACTACGCCTTCTCAGCCTTCCCTCTCCCCACTCCCCTCTAACCTTCCCCCATCCCGCAAACCCCCCTTCAGCGTTCCCCACCCCCTTTCCGCATTCCAAACATTCAGGCCCTTTACATTCAGTTTCCAAACGGCTCGCGTGCCACCTATTGATTTTTTTTAAATTAAGTTACATAGCAACGCATGCCGGAACTCGCTATATTTTATACAATTGATAAACAACCGTATACATGAAACCTTACTAATATATAGAAACTGACACAACAAAGTTCTTTAGATTTTTTATCTTAAACGTTTAAGAGTCGGTTCTCCCAAATCAGAATTTGCGATTCGGTTCTTTGTACGAATAGGCGAGCTGTCTGGACAGCGAATGACGAATATTTGAAAGGCACATAGGTTACACACACGTTAGATAGAGATGGCCTGTAAATATTATCTTTAGAATTAAAAAACGTAAGCGCCTGTTGTTAAAATATTTAATTAATCACGGTATTGAAAAAAGAGCAAAAATCTCGCGATAATTGTCTTTAGTTTTATTTAAAGAAACGCTGTGAATTTTTTCATACATATAACTTTTAAAATAACTGAAACAAACGTGTTAATAATAATTTTTGGAGCATACTTTGTGATTTTTTTCTATCGAGGGAATTTTCTATAATTTGCGTTTCGGCGCGATAAATGTCTAGATATTATCTTCAAAAATAACATATATTTGTTTAAGAGCTTAAAAACTTCAAATTTTTAAGGGAGATTTGTAAGAAATCGGTATAAATTGGGAGAACCGAGGCTTAAATAGTAATTTCTTATTGAATTTCGGAATTTTTTCAAGTATTTTAATAGTGAATTGGTCATAAGAAGAGAAATTATCAATCAAAACATGATTTAAATTAAACGTCACAATCACAAGCCAAATTCTTATTTTGCAGAAAAAATCCCGCGCGGCGCATGCGCATATGTACCAAAATGCATTATTTTTTATTAATAATATTTAAAAAAAAAAAGAAAATGCACAGTGTTTATTCAATGTTTAATTAAATCACCGTTTAACGGTTGGGAAGCGTTTTTTTTATAAGTATGGCAGTAAAGATTATTACTTCTGGTGAAATTATTCAAACGTTGAAATCCTTTCGAACAGATAATAAAATTCATCTAAATATCTGAGGCCTGGGAGTCGAAATCTAAATGGGCGATTTCATTTATCTTATAAATTGGTAAAGATTACATTTCTAAGGATTTTCTGTTTAGGTCACACAACTTTCGAGACCCTGAGAGAACGATATTTAAACAATATGATTCCCCATACATAAACGAACCACCCTAAGGTTCCTTAGTACTCTCAAACCTCGGTGTGGTGGGGTGCGTCGCACCTGCGGATAGACCGCCAAGATGAGGTTCTTTGAGTTATGGGAACTTGGTATAAGGCGTCACCTGGAGTTAACATGTGTAAGTATAGAGTTAGGCTAAAGAGCAAAGTGCACACATCATCTTACATATGGCAATTAAGATATCAGTATATTACATAAAGCAGAAAATATTATCGTTTTATTATTGGTTCTATAAAAACTATTATCATGTTATCATAAACTTTGTATCAACTTTTTGATATAGATGAGTTATGAATTAGGCATTATTAAGAGAGCCAAAAATGTATGTAATCTTATAGTAACGTATATCGCCACGGATGTAGGTAATAGTCATGAAAATCGCTTAGCAAACGTAGTAATGAGGTCATGATTTCAAATTGTTTTAATTTATTTTGTGAATAATTTTACAAAAAGGTAGAAAAGTCAATCAAGGGAAACTGTCATAGATAATTTTAGTCATTAAATTGCATAATTTTTAAATAGTTTGTTATAATATGCATTCATACATTTCTAATGAAAATTACAAGTGTGCAGTTCACACGCGGTAGAAGTGAAACCAACAGAAAACTAAACTACACAAAAGTGGGGGGAGCCTAGTAGGCACCGCACAAAGAGGAGACCGAGTATTCTATCTCATTTTCTCGCAGGCTATATCCTATGGATGTATATGTTTGTCTCTCTTTGCTGGCGCTTTTCCGCTTTATCGAGTTTCAAATCACAACGGTGCTAAAGACGGTTTCACTTCAAAATGTATTTTTTAATGGTTTACGCTTATATTTATATATATTTTTCATTAGCTTCATTGTAATAATAATTATTGTGGGTTGTGGGGCTGAATATGGGTAATGGAAGGAGATGGGGAAGAGAAAGGTGGGGAAGTACTTGGCTATTCATATCTGGTCACCAAACGCGGCTAAAGCCATTTCACGCAACATATCATTTCTAAATGGTGGTATTTCACCAGGCGATGCTGATAGCGTCTACCACTTTGGGAAAGTGCCCCGAATATACTATGTATTATTTTAAGTGAATAGGTTGATTGTGAAAGAAAACATTGGAGGGAACCCCACCACTTTCCCAACGGCGTTATAAGGAAACATATGGTTTCCTCCTTCACCGCATACGTCAAGACTCTATTTTTTTATTGAATGAAGCTACATTTATTTGAACGACTCTAGACCCTCCAATGTCCATGCATACGGGGTTAGAAAGCAGTATGCAAGTACTTACATTAACAAAATACAAAAGAATAATAAATCTGGCAGCCCGCAGAATAATTCTTCTGCAATCTATAGAGAAAAAATAAATACAGATAAAGGTGTTAGTAAATAAAAAGAAAAATAAGAGCTGCGCCCGGTGGAGGAAACCTGGAAAAGGGAATTAACTAAAAAGTAACAGTGATAATATAATGCAAGTGTTTACAATAATAACTAGGAGAAGATAAAATGCATAAAAAGAAAATATAAAGAGAAGGTATTCCACAAACCACCAGGCAGTCCCAATGACAATGTGCATGGCTATCGGCCCAACTGCAGACGAAACCCGGAGTCCGCGCCCTGAAAGAATACAAATTAATCAAATAAAACATTACTTGCGCACGCCTGATTTTGAACCAGCGACCTCTGGATCCGTAGTCAAGTATCATAAACATTCCGCCACGGATGAAAACGCTTGCGAAATTTAAGTTAAAATAAAAGGAATAAGTATTTGCATACCAAATCAGATCTATTACAACTTCTGACAAACACTACCCAAGGCGGTCTGATGTAGGAAGTCGGTACGTATAACGAAACGCTGGTTGACAATATTATCATTCCACACAAATAATGTCATTCCTATGTTTACTGCGGCGGCCCTAAACCAAATACAAAACAAAACTTCAATACGAAAAGTAACCGGGGAGATATTTATATTGGCTTGTGGGATAGAGAAATACTCGGGGATATACGGGATCCTCGAAACAGGAATAATGGAGTTAATAAAAAGTTCCCCTACACTTAATAAAATTCCCTACCGGCGCGCTGGGCCAAGCGAAGGAACATAACCAATGTATGCTAGGTATGTATCTACTCGTATGAACTAAATTTTTCACATCCCGGAACTAATTCTCAAACATTTTTGATACAAAACCTTTTTTTTATATCCATATTTTAATGCATTGTTTTATCCCTGATTCAGAGTTTATCTTGAAGACAATAATTGCGTAACTTCCGACAATTTTATATCGATATCCCGAGCACGGTCGCACTTTTGACAGCCGAACCGATACTAGCAGGGAATAAATAAGAAATCGACATTATGCTGGCAACACTGGCTGTACAATGGATTTACAATCATAAACGTCAAAAATTAAAAATACTAATAAATAGACAATTTCATCGAATTGAAATACTAACTTTCGTATATATTGACACTTCGCGTGTACTTTATGTCACTAAACATTATTATTCAATAATAAACACTAATTTAAATTAAATTGATTGGGATCATAAACTTATCCATCTGAATACTCAACCCGCAACTGACGTCTTCTACGACATATTGAACAATATTAAAATAAATTATGTACCAACTAAACCGGCTAAAAACTCTAATTATCCACCATTGTATACGTCATCTCTCATAAAAATAAATAAAGAAAAAAAAATATCACAAAAATTTTAAAAAAATTCAAAATCCACTTGACTACTGACGATAACAGACAATAAATGACGAATTTGGTCAATATCGTACTGATATACTTTTTAATCGATCGCCCTTGCTAGATCTCCTGCTGGTGCAATTTATTATTTTTTTATAACAGATAATTTAGCTTTTGGTAGTTTACTAAAAACAGTTTCAGATCAACTTTTAGAAGCTGTTTTTTTATGTTTTTCAGCGGCACAGCGCGAGCGGCAGCGTGTATGTTTACTATTCTCCTCGGCGACATGATTCGGGCGGAATTTAATAATGAGAATGTGTACGGTTTGCTGTGGCTGGATGAACCTTTATTATCGCCAAGGTGGGTGTCTTCTATACAGTAACTCCCCGATAACTGAGCCTAATCGAAGAAAAAAAGGCATAGTTTTACTATATCGGCCAGCCGGCGTGGTCTAGCGGTAAGGCTTTTGACTCGCAATCCGATGGTCGTGGGATCGAATCCCGGTGAGGGCAAATAAATTTTATTTGATTAATTTGTGTTATTTCACAAATAAATCATTCAAATAATATATAGTATATTTGCAGCACGTTCCAGAGTGGAAGATACTCTCAGTATCGCCCTGGTGTAAGACCACTATTCAGAATTGAAACGTTACTTGAAATAGCTTTAGCCGTGTTTGGTGACGAGATCTGAATAGCCAGGTACTTCCCCACCTTCCTCTTCCCCATCTCCTTCCCCTCCCACTACCTTCAGCCTTAAAATACACCCCAATTGGGGATGCCATAGTATTGGCTCCAGACGGCAGCAGCTGAGACTCTTGTGACCTATTCGTATAAAAAATATATATATGTTGACTTAATTATTATTATTATTTATTTATTCAACGCCCAATGGGCTTTTACATTTTGGTAGTACAAATAATTCATGACAGATTATTTAACATATACAGAAATAATAAAAATAAAATTTGATAAAAAAGCACACAAGTCATAAAAATACAAAAATACAGCGATTTCATAGGTTTTCAGAAAAACAGATAGGTTTAGAAATAGTTTTGGAATAAGTTTTTTACAAGATCAACAAATTTCGCCAAGTTTATGTTAAATATGTCTAAGTACTGATTTCCCATAGTGTGAAATCGTTGTATCGGAGAGTGGGCAATGTAGCTCCGCTTATGAATGCTACAGTAGAATAGTGTATTTTGTCGTGTAGTTACTGTCGGTGTTCGTAAGTTTATGAGTTGCAGTGGTTCGCAACAGTCAAATTTAGAGTTAAGTATTTTGAATAAAAAATTTGAGTCGTTTATTTTACGTCTGTCTTCTAGTGTGTGTATTTGTAAAACATTTAATAATAAATTATATTTAAAGTCTTCTAGTGGGATATTTAATTTAAAATTTATAAAACGCAGAAATTTTTTTTGTATTCGCTCTATGTTATTAATGTGAATTTTGTAAGATGGAGACCAAACTACCGAGTTATATTCCATTAGGCTTCTAACTAGAGATACATATAGTAATTTAATGACTTGTATGGAATTAAAGTTTTTGGTTGTTCTTAATACGAAGCCTAGTGTTTTCATACCTATCTTTACCTACTTTACTAGATTGTCTACTAATAATATACTAGTCATCGGTGTATTTAGTGTTATTTGTGGAAGCCCTGGTTTTAGTTGCTTTGAGGTGCGTTGGAATGTGGAATTTACGTTAAAAAAGTGTAGTAGGTAGTACATATTTGGCATAAAGTTGTCTTATTGTCATGATGTCTAGTGTTGCGTAATTCATATGAGTTTATGTAGAAATTTACTTGGAAAATTAGTTTAATTGTTGGCTTTTGTTTTTTATTGGGTCTAATGTTATGTTCGTTAAAATTTATGTTGGAAAAAGTATAGTAGGTAGTACAGATTTGGCATAAGGTTGTCTTATTTTCATGATTTCTAGTGTTTTGTAAATTTCATTTGCGTTCGTCGTAGAAAGTAAATGGAGGATGAGTTTCATTGTTGTCTATTAAATCTATTGCTATGTTCGTTGCACTTCCCCAAGCCAGTATGCCATATGTGATAACGGATTGACAAAGTGCAAAAATGTGATTTGTCGTGTACTCTGACATATATTTAAAGTGTTAAGCTTTTTTTTATTAGGTTTGTCAACAGTGATTTACATCAAAGCTTTCACAGATAAAATTACACTGAACATGGTTGATGCTATCACTAATTGAAGACAAACACAGCATTGATAATATAATACTTACACATACATTATATTCATTCACACAAACACAAACTATACATTACAAAATAATAATTAACAAGTTTTACAAGGAACAAGTTTTTAGAACAATGAGTTTATAGGTTCATAAGTTTATAGAACAACGTAATAGGGAGCTTTAAAGCTTGTTAAGATTTGATTTGAAGTTGGCCAATGTTGACATTGTCAAATTAATCGAATGTTTTTTATAAGCCTCATTGAAATTACGGCACATTCTCGATAAAGCTGAGTCATACCCCAGCTTAGTTCGATATTTTTTAATATTTAACGGAACATAATTTACCAGTCGTGAAACAATTCTAGGAACATTGAAGCTGATTTGATGAAATAGAAAAGGACAGTTTATTAAACCATTTACAATTTTGAATAGAAAATTTAGATCTGTATTTAGTCTTCTCTGTTCAAGGGTGCGTATATTGTAGAATTTTAGTCTATCAGTGTAGTGAGGAAGTGATCGAGCTCGCCTATCGGAATATGCCAGGTGGTACATAAAATATTTTTGAACCTGCTCTATTCGCTGAATATGAACTTTGTAGGATGGACTCCATACAGCACTTGCGTACTCCAACACGTTGCGGGTGAAGGAATTGTACAGCGTTATTTTTGATGTGGGATTTTTAAAATGTTTACTGTTTCGTTTGATAAATCCTAGCATTTTATTATAGATCTTAAATTAGACGACATTTTTTTCATAGATCTAGAAATGATATTGTCGATATGAGGTGTGAAAGTAAGTTTTTTACCAAATAATACGCCTAGGTCCCGAATGGTTGCGACTTCCTGGAGTTTAGTACCGTCGATAAAATATTGAGTCGGAATAGAATTGTGTTTACGCGTAAAGGTTATGTGAACACATTTTAAAGAATTCAGAAACATTCTATTGTCGTTGCACCACTTTGAAACTCTGTTTATATCGTTTTGGAGAAGTATTGAGTAATGTATGGATAATTTTGAATATCTTACAATCATCAGCAAACAACAAAATTTCAGAATCCAAAATAACATCGCACAAGTCATTTATAAAAACAAGAAACAAGATTGGGCCCAAATGGGACCCTTGCGGCACTCCAGATGGCACATCTAATCCTCTTGACTCATAGCCATCAAATACTACTCTTTATATGCGGTCAGTTAGATAGGAGTAAAACCAATTTAGCAAGGTACCATGAACACCCATTTGTTTTAGTTTATGAATTAGTAATCTATGATTTACTTTATCGAAGGCTTTGCTAAAATCTGTGTAGATTGTGTCTATCTGTTGACCTCTATCGACAGCTTCGGTTAAGATATTGACATAGCAAAGTAAATTAGAGGATGTTGATTTCTGGGAGAGAAAACCATGCTGTTTTGGAGTTATAAGATTTTTGAGATGATAATTCAGATATGGACAAATTAATTTTTCAAAAATTTTCGCAAATGAACAGAGAATAGAGATGGGTCTATAGTTTGTGACTTTGTGAAGGTCTCCGCTTTTAGGTATTGGTACAATATTAGCCTGTTTCCACCTTGTTGGAAAAATGGATGAAGATAATGATTTCCTGTAAATGATAGTCAGAGGGAGTGCGAGACTGTGTGCACATTTGTTTATTAGGAGTGGTGGAATTTTGTCGGAGCCAGGGCCTTTGCTTTGGTCGAGGTTAAGCATTTCTATTTTTACATCGTGTACACTAATGTTTACTGTGTGCAGAGAGCTGTTCGAATAGTCTATTGATTCCGATTGAGGTTGAGTCTCTTCATTGCTTCTAATGTCATCTTTCTCATACACTGATGAAAAGTGTTGGGCAAATAGTTCGCAGCTTTCCTCGCCGTTTGATGATTTTTTTTCTCCAAACGTCATGTTTTGGAGGATAGTACTTATGTTTTGTTTCTTGTGTTTGACAAATCTCCAAAAAGCTTTAACGTTATTATGATTAACCAGACACGATTCTATTTGTTCAATGTGTTTAAAGTAGCAATTACTAATGAGTTTGGAACAACGGGTGCGTAAGAGTTCGTAAGAATTTCTATCACGTGGATTCTTATATTTTTTATAGAGAAGTCGAAATTTATTTTTTTCTTTTAGTAATTTAACTAAGTCTGGTGAGTACCAGAGGGGATGCTGCCTGTTGCGATTTACACATTTGGTTACGCATTTCTCAATTATACGATACAAATGAGTGTAAAATAAAGAAACCATATCGTCTACCGACATGACATCAGGTAAAAGAAGTGCCCAATTCAGTTCTTGTAATTCCTGATTGAATTGAACGTAATCATTCTTATTAAAATCATATTTAAGTAAGTTTTTATTTTTTAGCATTTTTGTTAATTTGAAATCAAAACTAAATTCAATCTCTAAAGGTGGATGATGTATATCAATGCGACTTAGGATTTCGGTACTTTGCCTGACTTGTATTGTTTTTGAATTGGATAGAACGAGATCTAAGATTCTACAGTTACTATTAGCAATGCCATTGAATTGATTGAGGTTTTTTAGGGCAAGAAAATTTACAAGATGGTTACCGATGTCAGTATTATAATTTTCTGGAGATAGGGAATGAGTCTGGATTGGTTCGTTGTGGGTCCAACCGATATTTCCCAGGTTGAAATCTCCAAAATTAACGTATTTGATTCACCAACGGATCCATAACATTGCCAACTTTTTTTTAAAAATAATCAAAATTATCAACAAGCAACGGGGGAGGTATATAAACAGCACATATGTAGAGACATCTCGTTAGTTTATTCTGGCTGAATTTGATGGTCACCCATACGTCTTCCAAGGTACTTTCCCAATGCTTACAGCGGTTAGTTTGATATTCTTGTAAAACGGCTATCAATACACCCCCTCCGTCACTTTTGTGGTTAGAGGAACTGCCACGGTCCCTTCTAAAAACATTATAACCAAAGATATTGAAATATAAGTAGATGTGCTATCTGCTGTTTTTACTATGTGGGTCTGCGCTTCCGGGTGTCGCCAATATTGTTTACCAATTAACAAATAAACTAAAAGAACAAATAATTAACGAATAAACCAAACGAACGTTAAACTAAATGAACGAATTCTTTCCTTATTCAAAATATATTGTTAACCAATATTAATGCACATTTTCAAAAAATCAACGAAATGAACAAATTCGTTTTGTATGAAAACTACGCTAATTACCGCATAGCCCGGCGACAGTTGCACGGACACCATAGCATATCTCTTCTGTATTTGAATATCTTTGATTGTAACGCAAGCCAAAAATTTCAGCATCAGAAATAGAGTCGTTCAACCATGTTTCCGTTAGAATAATAATATCAAAATTGTTATTAAGTATTTCTAAGTAAACTTCATTAAGTTTTGTTCTTAAACCCCTGACATTCTGGTAATAAATTCTTAGGTTATCCATGTTAGTATACATTATTCAAAGATAACGCACAAATTGAAATTTAGATAAAGATAAGGTAGGGAATCAGATGAGCGAAGCCAATGAGTCCTGGTTGCGGATCACCACCACGTGCGCTGAGTTTTCATCTTTACGAGCAAGGATTCTGCCATTTCGGATCCACACGAATTTACTTCTTTCGCCTTAATCCTCGTGGCAGCATGCAAGGCCTTGTTTGCTGGTGTTAGATGTTCGCTGACGTATACCGGCGATTTGATGTCATCGATGCCTAAAAGCGTCGAATTTAGCTTGGAGTTCTACAATTTTACCAATCTAGTTCTTTTTTCGAGGAAGTGCTGTATGTGGTTATGGCGCAGGTATATCTACGCCAGGTGGGACCATCATATCACACATTCCATATTGCTAAATTCCCCGAAACCTGAACGAGGACGTATTTCATTCGAGTTTTTCCGTTATATTTTTGGCCGATAATATTGCCTACCAACTATTTTTCGGTGGTTATTATTCGGGGAGATATCACTATTACATTTCAGGACTCGAGGAAAACTAACGGTTTTTTAAATTTCAATTTTTCGATCACAGCAAATATTTTTCCCAGGAAACAATTTCCCACATAGCAGTTTCAATTTGGGAGGCGGGCATGGGTCCAGCCGCCCGGAGAAATATTTGTATTTGTTTATTAAACGCCCACAGGGATTTTGCGGACAATTATATGCATTATTTATTTATTTGTTTGTTTACGCCTTTATGGCTTTTACATATAAAATAAATTGTACAGGAGCATTAATAAACAGAGCTAGACAGATATAAGTAGGCCTAACATAAGTAGGTATCAGTATTCGAGTAATTATTTACAAAGGAGTTCAACAAGCGGATTCGTATTTGGGCTCACGCTACATTAGATTCAATAATTATTGTCACAATATCACACAAAATGTGATTCCAATTATACTCGAAGCATACCAGTATTGCAGTGGTGTAAAACATTTTTAACGAATTAATATAAAAGTAGGTAATTTTCTTGTAATTATTTTTTTTTGTTTATTTATTTTTTTAATTATTATTTTTGTTGCTATCATAATTGTACGTATGTTTGTTATTATTATGAAAAAGAAATAATAAATAAAAGGTACACAGTAATTACATATATAAATAAGTAAGTAGGTACAATGAATGTATATTATACATGTGTTTAATGTTTACAAACATTATCAATAAGGAACCTTAGTCCAATTTTTTTTTTAAATTAATTATATATTAATTATTTACCTTCTAACTTAAATAACTGCAAATTCATTTTTATTTTTAGAGTTAGTTTTAATAGTTACAATAATTGTCAAAATTTTAATTTTTCAAGATCACCGAAAACAACCGTATGTACGGTGAATCTTGTGACGTCATCACTCACCAAAAGTTTTTTTTATTTTCACCAGGTGTTTTCATTTTGTATGAAAGTTATATGGAAGAAACTATGAAACTATTCAATAAGTAAAAACATTATTTAGGTGGAATTATTAATTTATTATATTATATTACTAGCAGGGTTACCCGGCTTCGCTCGGGAAAACATTCGAGAGTGTTCTGGAATGTTTCACTTTGATGTTCCCGATTCCCTATTCTCGAACATTCCACAATTTTCCAGAAGGTTCCGGGATGTTCTGGAACGTTGTGAAAAGCTCTCAAATACTCTGACTGGGGTATCCGGCATCGCTCATGGAGTTGATGTGAGATTGAATTGACATTCGAATCCACGACGGATCTTGCTTTACATACCCCATATGGGTAATCCCATACAAAAAATGGTTCCGGAATGTTCCATAATGATCTGGGCTGTTCCGGTATGTTCCTGAACGTTACATCCTCTTCCCGAACGTTCCAGAATAATCCGAGATGTTCTGGAATATGGTGGAATGCACAAGAATACTCTGGAATTTTTTGAAGTGTTCTAGAAATTTCAACGGGGCGAAACTTCCAGCCCATATATCTTTAAAAGCACGCCCTTCAGGTAAGAATGGGAACTTTCTTCATGGAGGGCTACCACACAATATAACTCCCGTTATCGTACCGGGACTCGTCTTTGAGTTTTAGCGGCATGCAAATTGTTTTTTTAATAATATAATTATCCAAACTTCTAGAACTTTTTAGATCAAATCCACTAGACTCACTGACACTCTCCGCCACTAATTTCTGAAAGTTTCTTGAATTTTCTCCTTCCATAACATCCTAGAGCATAAGGAAACCTTCCAGAACTATCTAGAACCTTCTAGACCCGTGGTCGTCAAACTGCGGCCCGACGAATATTTGTGCGGCCCGCACAAATATCTGCCGTTCTCTTTTTAATTTTTTTTTCAAGTAAAATTATACTATCCGTTTTTTTGCGGCTCGCACAAATATCTGCCGTTTTCTTTTTAAATATATTTTTTTTCATGTACAATTATACTATTCGTTTTTTTGAATGCCGCACAAATATCTGCCGTTTTCTTTATAAATACCTGTATTTTTTTCATGTACAATTAATTATACTATCCGTTTTTTGCGGCCCGCACAAATATCTGCCGTTTTCTTTTTAAATATTTTTTTTTCATGTACAATTATACTATCCGGCTTTTTGCAGCCTGCACATATATCCGCCGTTTTCTTTTTAAATATATATTTTTTTTCATGTACAATTATATTATTCAGTTTTTTGCGGCCCGCACAAATATCTGCCGTTTTCTTTTTAAATATATTTTTCCATGTACGATTATACTATCCGTTTTTTTGCGGCCCGCAATATCTGCCGTTTTATTTTTAAATATATTTTTTCATGTACAATTAAATATATTATCCATTTTTTCACAATTTATTATATTGTCGTTTGAGACTTTCAGGGGGGCTTTATATAATATTATTAAGAATTGACACTATATCATGAACACAGGAAGGAAGGAAGTAGCAATCTGGTACTTAAATACAAAATAATTGTTTTTTTAACTTGCTAAACAAAAAGGTACCCTATGTGGCCCTTGACCAGAAAAGTGTGACGACCGCTGTTCTAGGCTCACCGAAACACTCCAAGAACTTTCTAGAGCTTGATAAGTTTTAAGATTTTCACGGCCAAAAGCATTTTCGTTATTTGTTTTTGGGGTGTTATGCCGTGTTGCGCTACCTCCTTCTTTAGCCAACGTTTCGGACATCGTTGCAGTGTCCATCATCAGGGCAGATCCGGCAGATCCGGTAGATGTGACACACATCTACCGGATCTGCCGGATCTGCCCTGATGATGGACACTGCAACGATGTCCGAAACGTTGGCTAAAGAAGGAGGTAGCGCAACACGGCATAACACCCCAAAAACAAATAACGAAAATTTCTAGAGCTTTATCGAACCTTCTAGAACTTTTCGGAATTCTAGACTCACCGACGTACTCCGCCACTCCTTCCTAAACTTCCTACAGCTTTATAGAACCTTCTAGAATTTTTTGGGACCTTCTAGACACACCGACACACTCCTCCACTCCTATCAGAACTTTCTACAGCTTTACGGAACCTTCTAGAACTTCTAAAGTTTTATCGAACCTTCTAGAACATTCCGGAAACTTCCAAGCCCACCGACATCTTCCACCATTCCTTTCAGAACTTTGTACAGCTTTATCGAACCTTCTAGAATTTTCCGGAACCTTCTAGACTCACCGACTTACTCCGCCACTCCTTCTTGAATCTTTTCCAGCTTTATCGAAACTTCTCGAACTTTATACAGCATACATTTGTGGAAGCTTCTAGAATTTTCCGGAACCTTCTACACACACCGACACACTTTTTACAGCCTTTTGGAACGTTCTAGAACTTTCTACAGCTTTAAAAAACCTTCTTGAACTTTTCGGAACCTTCTAGACTCACCGACATACTCCGCCACACCTTTCAGAACTTTCTATAGTTTTATCGAACCTTCTAGACTAACCGAAATACTCCGCCACTCCTTCCAGAACTTTGTACAGCCCTATCGAACCTTCTAGAACTTCCTACAGCTTTATCAAACCTTCCAGAACTTTCCGGAACCATCTAGACTCATCGACATACTCCGCCACTACTTCCTAAATTTCAGCCCTATAGAACCTCTTAGAACTTCCACAGCTTTATGAAACTTTCTCGAATTTTCTGGAACCTTCTAGACATACCGACACACTCCTCCACTCTTTTCAGAACTTTGTATAGCTCTATCGAAACTTCTAGAACTTTCTCCATCCACAATTTTCTAAGCATTTGTGAACCATCAGATCCTTCTAGACTCACCGACCTACTCCGCCACTCCTTCCAGAAATTTGCACGGCTTTATCGAACCTTCTAAAACTTCTTACAGCTTTGTGGAATCTTCTAGAATTTTCCGGAACCTTCTAGACGCACCGACACACGCCTCCACTCCTTTCAGAAATTTCTAGAGCCTTATGGAACTCTCTAGAACTTTCTACAGATTTATCGAACCTTCTAGAACTTTCCACAACCTTCTATACTCACCGACTTACTCCGCCACTCCTTCCAGAACTTTGTACGTCTTTATCGAACCTTCTAGTACTTCCTACAGCTTTGCAGAATCTTCTAGAATTTTCCGGAACCTTCTAGACACACCGATACACTCCTCCACTCCTTTCAGAAATTTCTACAGCCTTATGGAACCTTCTAGAACTTTGTAAAGCTTTATCGAACGTTCTAGAAGTTCCTGAATCTTTTAGACTCACCGCCTATTATTACCGCCTATTAAAGCTTCTAGAACTTTTTCCTCCCACAATTTTCTAAAGCATTCGTGAGCCATCAGAACCTTCTAAACTCACCGACATACTCCGCCACACCTTTAAAAACTTTCTACAGCTTTATCGAACCTTCTAGATCTTTCCGGAACCATCTAGACTTACCGACATACTCCGCCACTCCTTCCAGAGCTTTGTACAGCCCTATCGAACCTTCTAGGACTTCGTAAAGCTTTATGGAACCTTCTAGAATTTTCCGGAACCTTCTAGACACACCGACACACTCCTCCACTCCTTTAAGAACTTTCTACAGCTTTATCGAACCTTCTTGAACTTTCCGGAACCTTCTGGACTCGCTGACATACTCCACCATTTCTTCCAGAACATTCCAGAGTCTTATCGAATTTTCTAGAAGTTCTCGGAATCTTCCAGACTCTTCTTGAAGTTTCTAGAGTCTTCTTAGAACTTTCAGCCCTAAATTAATGGGCGAAATTCCTAAAAAATAAAACTAGTTATTTTTATACTAATTTGGGGTCGGGGAATCCGAATCTGAAAGAATTAGGCGGCGGCAAGCAATATTAACTGAATTACACGACTTTTAAATTTTCTATACACACACACATGAAAATAATCATTTCGGAAGTATTTTGACACACGTAGTACAAAGATCATAGAAAAACAAGGAATATACAAAAACATGTGGCGGCAGTGTTGCCAGCTCTAAAAAGTATTTATCCCTATATCAATAATTTCCGACACGATAATTCCTCACATAACACATTAACCTGATGAATTACGACTATCTCAACGGCCGTATTCTTAAACCAAAAGTATGAAAATTCGTAGTCTTAAAAATCCGTAACCTAACCTAACCTAACGCTAGGTTTGTGTAACATGGTTTGTGCCCCTTTATACCGCCTGCTCGCGTCACGGCAAAAAAACATCCCTGTTTTCAAGTAGTTTAGCGGCTACGCTAGGTTTGTGTAACATAGTTTGTGCCCCTTTGTACCGCCTGCTCGCGTCACGGCAAAAAACATCCCTGTTTTCGAGTAGTTTAGCGGCTACGCTAGGTTTGTGTAACATGGTTTGTGCCCCTTTATACCGCCTGCTCGCGTCACGGCAAAAAAACATCCTTGTTTTCAAGTAGTTTAGCAGCAACGCCGGGTTTATGTAACATGGTTTGTGATACAAAAGTGAGTAAAATTTATAATTTATAAAAAATAAGTACTTAAAATATAAACATGTTATTTTACCTTATTAATATTACTCCTTAATGGCAACACTTAATTTTGTGTGGTAAAAACATCTATGTTATCTTGTTTTTCTATGATCTTTGTACTACGTGTGTCAAAATATTTCCGAAATGATTATTTTCATGTGTGTGTGTATAGAAAATTTTAAAGTCGTGTAATTCAGTTAATATTGCTTGCCGCCGCCTAATTCTTTCAGATTCGGATTCCCCGACCCCAAATTAGTATAAAAATAACTAGTTTTATTTTTTAGGAATTTCGCCCATAAACCGAACTTTACCCAAAAAGAAATTAAGGTGCGCTTGGCAAAATTGAGGGAGATACATAGGGATAACTTTTCCACACTTTTCTCATCTAGAAAGTGCATTTTTATTAAAATCCCCCACATTGGCGGGATCTGCATTCCTCCCTAATCTTTCACACCATCTCTACGTATTATAAATTAAAGGCCTCCGCGGCATCTGTCTGTCTCTTTGCGATAAACTCAAAGAAGGCGGTGGTTATAAAGGTTGGATAACCATCCAGTAGATGACGTTGTGTTTTATTAGCCACAGCAACGCGTGACTGGGTCGGCTAGTGTTAAATAATAATAATAATATAAGTTTATTCCAGAATGTATGCAGGGGAGTGCAATGCAATACATTCCATATTTTAAAATAACAAAACATAAAACACGACTCGCTTAAAATAAAGCAAAAATCTCGTGGAAAGCGTCTTAATTATCATTTAAAGAAGCACTGGGAATTTTTTTCACAACTATAACTTGTAAAATAACTGAAAAAAACGTGTTTATAATTTTTATAATCTTTACGTTTTTATAATCTTTGCGATTTTTTTTCTATCGGGGGAATTTCATATAATTTGCGTTTCGGCGTGGAACGCGTCTAGACATTATCTTCAAAAATAACATATATTTTTTCATGAGCTTAAAAACTTCAAATTTCTAAGGGGGATATGTAAGAAATCGGTAGAAATCGCTAGTAGAGGGTCGTTATAAAAGTAAAGCCTCGATGACACAGGGCGAGTTTACAAGCTACTATCTAATAAGCTTAAAAGCGGATAAATCGGCGAGTGAGATTTCATGATGACACACAAAACTGTCCACTCGCTCAGTAACGTAGGAAACTGAGGTCGCTGCTAGCGCCAGTAACAAAAATAACGACGCCTGCATGAACTAATTCTGTGATATTTGACAGTCAAAATCAGCTGTTAATTGGCAGATATCTTGAAAAACAAAAATAAACCAATCACGAGCAAGCGTGTAGCGAGTAAAGTTGACAACCTTTCAACTTTTTTCGTAGATTGTCAACAATCTGCTAGTAAGCAAATAACACGATGACACTGAGCGAGTTTATTAACAGATAGTGAATTTCCCAGATAGTAGCTTGTAAACTCGCTCTGTGTCATCGACGCTTAAGTAAATGAATAATGCTCTCCGTCAAAGCCTTCGTATATAGATAAGTTGCAGCATTTTCTTTCCCGAATCCCTTTGCATTATTCCGGAAGCTCGGATAATCAGATATTCAGTGCCCCCATTTCAATTTCCTTTGAGAGAAGCTCGGTGGTCTGGACCTAAATCATACATCAGATCTATCGCAGCCTCCTTACTGCAGCCTCCGCATGCAATCCTGCGCAAGACAATACCCGCATCTAGCTGCTGTAGTGTTCTAGGAGGAGGCAGCGGCGGATCGTGGTCAAATCACGATTATTCAATCAGAAATTTGAAAAATATCCCGAAAAACTTTTTTTTCGATCTGAATTTAAAACGTGTCTCCACTTCGAAAGTTCTTGGTATTGTATTGTTTTTGATAGTATTTTTTTTTTATTTGTTTTACAGTTTTTTAGAGAAAAATGTGTCCTTACTGGGGTACCCCGTTCTAAGGACACATTGCACAGTTTTCTTGTTTAAAATATAATTAAATACCTATGTTAAAATATTACAGAGGAAAATTATAAAGTTAAATCTAAAAGAAAGTATAATACAAGAATTAATTTATTTATTTATTATTTATTATTAGTTTCAATAGCAAGGTATGTACATGTATGTATAATGTATAGTATAAGTATAGATAGTTTTTTTTTTCAAAGACCTCCTCACTAGGATTTCCTGTTCTGAGGTGGCCTGTAGTTTTTTTTTAAATATTTGTATTTGGTTATGGATTGTCTTTATATCGTCTTCATGATGTTTGTAATTTTATTATCACTTTGATCTCTCAGCCATGTTTTTACTTTTGTTTTAAATATATTCATTTCCTTTATATTTTTGATTTGATCTGGTAGAGCATTGTATAATTTCATAGCATGGAATTTATTATTTCTCTTTCCAAAAAATGTGTTCAAACTGGGAGTAACCAGGATGTTATTGCTTACTGCCCTGGTTGAGTATTTATGTTGGGCAGTGGAGTATACATATATGTTTTTTTTCAGTTTAAATAAAATATTTTTTTAATAAAGTTTCTGTACATTGAAGACTTGAAAGTTATTAAATATTTCTTCCGTCGGAGTTCTAAGCGGAACTTTCAGTATTGTCTTTAGTACTCCTTTTTGGGCTATATTGAGTCGCTCTGTGTGAGTGCTCAAGGCAGACCCCCATCCAGTTATTTATTTATTTATTTATTTACGCCTCTTTATGCTTTTACATACATATATACATAACAATATTAACGAAATTATACTAGTAAATAGTGCAGGAAACTACTGCTTAAAACACTTGCACAAAAATAAATACAAAGTAAAAATATTAGGTATTGAATTTGAACCACACAGTATGTAGGTACAAAATCACGTAATCGTGAAGTTCATACGTCAAACTTATCGAGACGAGTGGTTACAAAAGAAAAAAAACCATACTAACCAACAACGACATATACAAGAATGGAAACAACGACCGAATTTATATCAATGAAAATCTCACCAAAGAAAAAAAAGATCTCCTATACATTACAAAACAAAGAATGAAAACAAAATTTAAATACATTTGGGTACAAAATGCCAAAATATTAATAAGAAGTGAAGGTGATGGGAAAATTATCCATATAAAAAGTGAGAGTGATATTAACAAATACATTTAGAAAAATAAATAAAATAAAAATTCCTTTTGACTCGGAACAGTTATTTTATCAGTTATTAAATCAACGTCATGGAAGATTCGACACCATTTCAAACTCACAAATTTATCAAATGCTATAACTTGGATAACTGGATAAACGATAAAAACATCAATATGAGGTTTGTGGTTATTCATCTAAATATAAGATCGTTGAAAAAGAATTTTAATTCATTTATTGCACAAATAAATGACGTTCTGCAGTATATAGATGTAATTGTTCTAACGGAAATAAATATTAGAAGCGAAATGATACCTATGTTCAATATACCTAACTTTATACCGATTGCAAATACTCGAGAGAATAGAAGAGGAGGGGGATTAATCATGTATTTAAAAAACCATCATACTTTTAAGAAAACAAACATTTCTTTTAAAAGCTGCGAGACAATATCTGGAGAAATCACCACCGTTTATCAAGAAATCATAAATATACTTGCGGTATATCGTCCGCCGAACAGCAACAAGAATATATATTTAAAGGAACTAAAACAAATATTACAATTGACTTCAACTGATTCAAACTACTTGTATTGTGGTGACATCAACTTGAATTTGTTGGATACAAAAAATAGTGTAATTACAGAATATCAAAATCTACTCAGTGAAAATGGTTTACAAAATGTAATATAAGATGTGACCCGGGATGAAATTTTAAACGGAAAAAATGTTTATTCATGTATTGACCATATTGCAATTCGTAACCGTAATAACACTGTATTTTCATGTATTGTGACTTACAAAATATCTGACCATTATATAACAGGAGTTGCCATAGGGAAAGAGGTACTTACAAAGGATTTAAATAAAAAAAGTAAAATTATTGATAATAAATTAGTATATTCTAAATTAAAACTAGTAAATTGGGAAAAATTATTACAAACTGAATGTCCATCAGAACTGTACTATAATTTAAAAAATATTTTTGATAATATCTATGCGTCTTCGAAAAAAGAAAAATTATTTGAAAATAATCTTAGGCACAGCAATCCATGGGTTACGGAAGAAATTAAGAACATGATTAAAAAAAGAGATTATCTTTACCGAAAATGCAAGAATAGCCCAAATAACCCGGTATTTCGTTTAGAATATACGCGATATAGAAACAAAACAAACAAACATATTAATATTACCAAAAACACATTCCATAAAAACTTAATAAATAGCTTAAACGGCAACCCGACGAAACTCTGGGACGAAATAAATAATCTAATAGGTAAACCTAAACAAAATCTAGATAAAATAATCCTTCAACATATGGGAAGTCAAGGAGACACAAAACTTTTTATGCGATAAATTTGCTACAACATTCGTAAATGAAATAAAAGACATAAGACATAATTGTACTAAAAAATTCCTAGATCGTAACACGTATACAACTCCTGCTATTATGTCAATGAGATTTAGACCTATATCACAAAAAGATGTTAAAAAAATAATTAATGATATGGATGTTAAAAAATCAGAAGGCAATGACCAAATAAGAATTAAAGACCTAAAGTTAATTGCTGATAATATAATCCCAATACTGACTAAATTAATTAACCTTTGTGTAAGTAAAAGTATCATGCCTGACGAACTAAAAACATCCATCATCAGACCTATATATAAATCAGGAAACCACAAAGATTTCACAAACTATCGACCAATATCGATTCTCTCGTGTATTGATAAAATTATTGAAAGGGCTATCTTTAACCAAATACAAAATTTTATAGAAAAAAATAGAATCATAAATCCCATACAGTACGGATTTCAAAAAGAAAAAAGTACTACACAATTACTTTCTAAATTCACTGATCATATAAATTGCCAATTAAATGAAAAATATTATATTGGTATAATTTTTATAGATTTTAAAAAGGCCTTTGACACATTGAACCATGAAACACTACTAAGGGCAATGGAGGAATGTGGTATTAGAGGTCCTTTAAATAATTTGTTTAAAAATTACCTGTCTAATAGAAAAATTAAAGTTAAAATTGACGGAATTTTAAGTGATGAAATGTTGGCAAGCACTGGAGTAGCTACGGGCTCGATATCGGGACCTACGTGTTATATAATGCAAGTAAACAGTTTACCTAACGTAATAAAACGTTGTAAATGCTACATGTTTGCAGACGATACTTGCATTATATGTGCTGACAAAAATCCACAAAAAATTGAGGAAATTTTACAAGAAGACCTAAACAACATAATTAAATGGTCACACGACAATGGCATTATTATAAACGCAAAAAAAACCAAATATATGCTTATTCACTCACCATATACAAATTGTCAGGATAAGGAATTGCATATAAAAAGTCATTCGTATGATTGTTTACACACAAAAAACCAATCCCAACAGTGTAATTGCCCAAATATAGAAAAAGTGTACCAATATACATACCTTGGTCTTACTATAGATGTCAATTTTAACTGGTCAAATCATATTGAAAATGTATGTAATAGATTAAGATCCATATTAGGGAAATTTTACCACCTAAAAAACTTTGTTGATAAAAATATATTATACTGTATGTACAACGCATTAGCAGAATCAATTATAGGATACGGAATAAATAGTTACGGATTAACGTACAAAACGTACTTAAATAAAATAGAACAATTACAAATCCGTTTCCTAAAATTGATATCAGGCAAAAAAAAAGTTCGATAAAAAAAGGTAGATTATCAATTAACGCTAGATGAATTCTGGAATACAGAATTCAAAAAACCTATTAACCACAACTACCCTACTAGGCATAGAGAAGCACAAATGTTTATTATTAATAAATCTCAAAATGTATACGGTGATAGAACAAAGAGGCATAGAATTCCGAAAATATTTAACGCATTACCTGAAAATATTAAAAATGAGACATCTTATTCAAATATCAAAAAAAAAATTAAATCATTCTATCTCCGTAGAACATGAAAGCAAACAATATTGTATACAAATACCCAGATCGAATATTGATCAAATACCTGGAAATTACTATCACACACTGTATTCATAAACATTATAATGATTAGTAGTTTATAATAATTAGTATTTTAGATTTTACACAGTTATTACAATGTAAAACATAAAAGTATAATAGTATTAATTAAATAGGACAACTGAGAGATTTCTTACAATCAAACTGATTGATCAGTTTTGTAAGATTTTAAAGATTAATATTGTAAAATTTAAAAAAAAACTGAATAAATATACTAAAAAATACTAAAAATACAAAAAATCCGAAATAGTTTTTTTTCTTTCAGCAAACAAAATACTGTCAATGTGTTAGTCAATTTTAATAACTTTAGCAAAATATTCCCCTATTTGATGAAAAAAACTTCAATAAGGTATGCTTATATAATAAAATTGATGTACTAAATATATCAACAACATCGGAGTATTTGTTTCCAAGCTGTTGAATCCGTCGCATAGGAGTATAATATTGACTTGTTGACTTAGAATTGCTACAATAATATGGTAGGTACTGTCTTGTGACTAACCTGCCTGGAGTATGAAAAGAAATTACATATAATAAATCAGGGGTATCAAACATTGAATTTATGATTTTATACAAACAGGTTAAATCGGAAATGATTCTACGATCAGATAATTTTATTAAATTTAATGAACAAAGTACGTTATCGTAATTTAGGCATTCACTAGGAATGCCCATTTTAAAATTCACATATCTTAAAAATTTATTTTGGATTCTTTCAAACGCATGTGAATGAACCTCATAATTTGGGGACCAAACCGTGGAATTGTATTCTAAATGACTCCTTACGAGTGACATATACACGGTGTCCGGAAACTCGTAGTACAAGCGGAAAACTGGTGAACCTACATCACGTAGACAACCCAAATAAACATAAAGATTTTCAATTTAAGCATTTTCAAATTTAAAATTAAAAAAAATATATATTTTTAAAAAAATTCGGCTTATTTAGGGTTAAAATTTTTAAAAGGCGGAAATGTCATGATGACAGATGGAAGATGTTCCACCTCACGGATAATACGGAACGTTCAACGTTGTCGAAGTTTGATGCACGGATAATACGGAATGTTACCTTTTTAACTAATAGACAATCAAATATGACGTTTGTCGGAAGTACCTACCAATCTTATAAAATAAATTATCTAAAATAAACTCGCATTTCATCATCATTTTAAAAAACATCCCAGGTTTTTGAATGGTTTGTTGGCAAAGCAGGATTTGTCTAGCGGGTTTGTGTAATTATTCTAATAAATTTCTTTCCATGTTCTACTGTTATAAATACAGGTACAAACTTGTCAATAATGCATTCACTTTGTTATACGCAAAAATATTTTTTCTATGATTGGCAGCATTGATGAAATGTTAAAATAAAAACGATGAAACATGGCGTTTCCGCGCGAGTGGATTAATTTTAACAAAATTAAAATGTTAAATCCATATTTTTGGCATGTTTTTTGTTCTCCCCCGACATAAATACTCACTTTTCGTAATAATAAAGCTTAATCTAACTGTTTGGATAAAAAGTATTCCGTATTAACGAGTAAGCGGTTTAATGCATAAAAAATAACATTTATTCTCCCACCTCTTCTCTTTTAAACAATATGGTTAATTAGCGTACCTGTTTATTTTGTTATGTAGATAGTAGCCCCGAGCGGAGCATGTGAGCGTCCAAGACATTATTCCATCGTAATGCACAATAATTAATCATGTTTAAATATGAAAATAACACACACTTTGTTTTAGAGTTTGTTATGATGAAATGGTGTTTTATTGATCTCGCACAAGTATTATTAATCACGTTTAGATATGAAAATAACACACAAGTAACACAAACTTTGTTTTAATGTTTGTTAAATGAAAGGGTATTTAATTTTTGTTATTACTTTTTGGGATATTATGCCGTGTTGCGTTACCTCCTTCTTTAGCCAACGTTTCGGACAGCGTAACAGTGTCCGAAACATTGGCTAAAGAAGGGGGTAGCGCAACACGGCATAATATCCCAAAAACTAATAACAAAAATACTTTTGGCCGTGAAAATCTAAAATCGTATCTGGGGTATTTAATTAATCACATTTAAATATGAAAATAACACACAGTTTATTTTAAACCTTGTTAAATGAAGGGTTTGTACGCCGTTCAATAAGAAAAGATATCAATCGACCGCAATCTTCATCATACGTCAACGACCGCAATCAACAAGAGACAAAACAAACTGACGAAAAATAACGAAATACATTTGTGGCGTAACAAATATCCGGTCAGTCCTATTAAATTATCGCTGAACACTGGGAATATTATTTAATTTATTTTAGCAGCATAGGTATGATTTTTGCAGAGTTAATTATCGCGGACATCAAACAAAAATAGGTATACCTATCAAGGGTATGAGGGATGGGTAGGAATCTGAGAGTCAGTGTATCCAGGAGTGACGGACGCATGAATTCATTCCTCCCATGGCTGTGGAATATGATTTTAATAGTCCAGTCAGCCTAAGTCGTAGAACACCAATTGAAACACCATCGACTACTAACATTTAGACAAGTGTTTAGCCAAAAGTCCCCGCTCCTACGCCCCTTGCTTCCCCGCCTGTGCCCGCCCAAACATGAAAAGTGTAAGGGTTTTGTAAATCACGTCTATCTCGATTACTAAACAACATATCGGGTTGAATTTTTTTTTATTCTCTTTGCTGTAACATTGTCTACAATTAATATTCAGTTAACTTTCGTCGTAACTTTTACCGTTTGTTTGTAATTCGTATGAAATGGTAAAAATTTGTATATTTTTTGGCATGTAATTTTACATTTTGTCACAGAACTTTTCAGACCGACATTTTATGAAAAAATGTTTCCTACAAAGATTGTAGCCCTTTCTATGAGCTGTAAAGTTATAGATTTTAATGTGTACTTTATGGCTAGAAAACATCAGATATCAACCGTGAATGCTTGGTGCACCATCTCTGCGTCGCTCCGCGGCAGCCGATTCATTACCGCACTATTAATGTATGATGTTTATACTCATTAATTGTATTTTTTGTCAATTGTTTTAAATTTTGGTTATACTGAAGAAGTGAAATTATGCTTACTGGTATCAGTTCAAGTTTCAGCAACTAAAAATGCCAGAGTATTTCAGTTTAAAATCTATAACTTTATTTATTGAATGGAAGTATAAACTAGCTCGAGTTTCGAGGGAGTACGGCCTCAACCACTCTCACGATCTCCTGCCATGCAGCTGGTAGGCAGACAAATAAAAGCCGCTAAGACTCGGACAAACCTCACCTCATGAACTCGGGGACCCCTGCTAAGTCACCAAACGTAGCGAACTACTTGGGGTGATCTACGACGAAGGCGTCCACTAATATCTACAGGAATTCCAAAAACTGAAAAAATCTAACTAATATCTATAAGAACCAAAGGGCGTACGAATATCTACAGCTCAATTGCTGACTAATATCTATGAGAACCAAAGTTGACGAATATCTACGGCACTGGCATAGGTTGGATTTGCAATTATGTATACCATATTGGAAAACGTAATAATGCAGTTTAAAAAAACTTTATTTATGTATGTATGTAAAAACCCCTAATATCGACCTATTGGACACATTTAGCTGATTATTAAGGATTTGGGTTTTTGTTTTAACAGCTTTCTTTATTTCGAGTGCTTCTAAATTATGTAGTCTGTTACCATAACTATTTCTATGTGAGTTAGGTTAGGTTAGTTTAGGTTGAGGTGCCGTGTATTTCGAAATAAATAAATAAATAAATATCTTTGTATTATGACCAATAAATTATGTTCAATAAATTATTGTCCTCGTAAACAGCAAAATACGTAATATTATGCAAAAACTTCATGTACTTTAAACAATTAAGCCTTTACGTAATTAGTAATTACGTAATTGAAGTAATTTAAGCTTCTCCGTACAACCTCTTGCTCAGCTGCCCTCTGTAGATATTAGTCCAACCTACGCTCTGTAGATATTAGTCAACACTAGGACCGTCATAGATTTTCGTCCGATCTTAGCTCTGTAGATATTAGTCAACACTCTGAAGTTCGTAGATATTAGTCCAACATATGAGCTGTTGATATTCGTCCGACATACAGGCTGTAGATATTAGTACCTGGAGTCACCTACGGCAGAGGTGTTGGTTATCCAATAAATGGTTCCCGCGGTGGCGGTACCCATACCCGCCTTCTAAATTGATAAATTTTATTACATTATAAAAAAATAATAAAAAAAGCTTGTTCAAATTGGTTCGAACACGACTGTTGTCAAATGGCGGCCATGTTTGTTGTGTGCCACGTCAGCAACCATTTTTTATTTCCGTTCCCGAGGATAAAACGGTCCAAGTCCGAAATTTGAAGAAATGAGTTTTTGATGTAGACTTGAAGTAAATTATCATGTTAAGAATGGAAGTCCCATTATGAAGAAAAAATAGATTTTCAAAATTGCATGTGGATGCAAGTACCATGATGCAACAACTATCATAGAAGCAGAAGGGTGTACCATGGACTTTATTCCTTTTATAATACACCACATGTCATAACAAAATAGTCCACTTCATTTAGAGGCAGTAGGACTCAAGTCCATGTTTTTGTTTTTTTTTTACATGAGCTCCACACAGGAGGCCCTGAGGAAAATAATTTCCCTCGGGGCCTATTTCATCTTTGGGGATGCTGTGTGGAGGGGTTTTTTAAAGGAAGGGAAGGAGAGGAGAGTTCTGGGAAGGAAAAGGGTTTAAGGGGTGGGTAGGAATCTAGGGTTCAGCATGTCCTGGTCATCCGCCTGCAAGACCTAGACAAACCTCACCCCATGAACCCGGCACCCCTGCTAAATCACCAAACGTAGCGAACCACTTGGGGTGATCTATGGCAGAGGTGTTGGTTATCCAATAAAGGTTCCCGGGGCGGCGGTACCCATTCCCGCCTCCCAAATTGAAAAGTTGACTCAAGTCAGCGTTTTTTTTTAAACAATTATTTTTAAAGGCTTCACTATAAAAATTTAGTTTAATTTGCTCCTTTTTAAAACAAAACTAACTGATTTAATAATTAGTTTTTTTCTTATCTATCATACAACATCTCCTGAACATTTACCATTGACTTGCTTCCGTATGTTTCGGGTACTGAATTTGGTTCGCAAGTTCACAGTTCAAGGCCAAGTCATTCGGATTAGTAGCTTACCCCTTCTATTGTGTTGATAGAACCGAGCGCAGAAAGGGACAGCAAATTTCGCATTGCACTTTGACTTGAAAGCGCGAAAATAATGAACAGCTGTTTTTAACCGTGAAACGACCGTACTACACGGAATAAAATTATGGATAATTTCAAAATAATGCTTTAAATCCGGATTTCTTTGTTTGTTTTCTTTTAATTAGTTTTTATTAGTTAGGTACTATGAACGTCAGTAATAATTTATAAGAATTTGACCAAAAAAAAAATCAACTTCTGACTCGATTTACTCGAAAACGAAAGCTCAAATCAAAAAAAATTATACCACAAAATCGACTCCAAATGTGATGAGGATTCCCCAGTTTCCCGCTTGTACTACGAGTTTTCGGACACCTTGTATAATGTTTTTACAGTATTGACATTGTTGAAACCACTAGATACCCTTAAAATAAATCCCAACATTTTCAAAGCTTTATTTGTTATTATTTCTATATGCTTGATAAAGTTGAGTTTCGTGTCAAACCAAATACCTAAGTCATTGATTTCCGAGACAGATACTAACGACATATTGTTAATGGAATAATCGAAAAATATTGGATTCTTTATTCGATAAAACCTCATAATTTGACATTTGCTTATGTTAAGTTGCAAGCGGTTATCATGACACCATATAATAAATCTCAACAAGTTATTTGACAATATATGGCAATCATGGCAATCATTATACCGTACTCTATTTGTGATTGCCACAAAGCATAGTATACTTTTTTAATATCGTTTATGTTGAGGATATTATGAATGTTTCTAAAGAAGTATATGTACCTGGTTAGTTTTTTTGTAATTACGTCAATTTGTGAGTTCCATCGGAGATTATCATCAATTTCAATTCCAAGATATTTGATGCTGTTGGAGTGTGCTATAGTGGGACATCTTTGTTAGGTTGCAAAATTGTATCTATATTCTTCCTTCCCATGTCCATAATCCATATCTTTCTGCTTCTTTTGAAGTTGGTTATTTTTCTAATGGTTTTTATTGCAAGAGGAAGTAAATTAAATAATTTTATAGACAAGTATTGCGTATTTCTTTATCCAAAGGTCGTTTTAGTTGTAGGTTGGTGGAATGTATGTTGTGTGATGTAGATCTTGTGGATCGGCCCGAATGTGTCTATGTAAAGTTATCCAGGTTTTTGAATGCATACATTAGAATATCTTTTGTAAATACCTAATTGTTTCAGTGACGTTATATTCAGCGCTTTAAAAACATAGTCTGTAGGGAATTCTGATGGGGACTCTTAAGAGGGCATTACCAGAGAAAACAAGAAATATGTCATTTTTAAATCAGATTTTATACGTATTGACTCTTTTCCGCAAAAAACTATAAGTGGATTTCAAAAGATTGTTCTTTTATCTAGCATTCGCATGTAATAAATTTTGAGAATTTTTTTTAATTTTTAGTATAATAAGGTTATTCCATAGGTCGTTGGCAGACTTATTAAATTTTCAAAAAAGATTTTGTATTATACCACACCCATTTCAAATAATATAATTATGCAGTAAAATAAATAAATACATTATCTAGAAAAACGTTTGTTTTAGAATTTTAATTTTAGTTTCAATAAAATCATTAAAAAATATGTACGTACATGTGTTTCTTGACGAAAATTGGTCCATTTGTGTATTTATTTGCGCACTTACAAACTAATATATTTCAGATTTTTTTAACATTCTTATTAAATTTAGACATTATTGAAAAATTATAAATATTTATAATCAAAAAATAATTACAAAAAGTACATTATTTTAATAGTTTTATCATCACGCCTTTCAGCATTTTTGGATGAAGGTATAAATTAAAGCTAATTTGGATTGAAATAAATTCGATATTGAGTTATAATTTTAAAAAGCTGGTACGGAGAATAATTAATCTTTCTCTTTGTAACGCCCTGCACGATCGTAAGAACAACTTTCGACGAAATATGGATTTTCGTCCGCTGGCTGGTTAAACGCTCTTAAGTATAATTTTCAGAATTGCCCTTTGTGCTATGAGGACTGGTTTTATAGTGGATTCGCATGAGCTCCCCCATCCGATAAGACCATAATATTGTAGATGAGATTGGGCTAATGCATAATAGATTTTAATTAGCTGTTCTTTATCTAAAATGTTCCTTGTTGTTTTGAAAAAATAGGATAGTTTTTTTTTAAATTTGTTGCTCACATTTTCCACTTGGGAGTTCCAATTTAAATTTTGATCAATAATTATTCCAAGATATTTTATTGTTTGTATTTCATTCATTTTTGGACAGTTGCAAGGAATTTCTTGGTTCACGTTTAAACAGTTTAGGTTGTGATGAATTGCATTGATCAACAGTGAAAATTAGGAAATATCGTAGCTTCCCACTTTAATTTAAAAAGAAAATATCAATTACTTATAAAACGGACACGTCTACGACATCTATCGGATTAGAGTAAAGTGAATTCATATTTACGGTAGGGATCTATAATTAGACAAAGTGAGACGAGTATTGATGAAAGGATCACAGATGGTATCAACAAATAATCAGAAACAGGGACTCCCCAATATACTTTAGGCCGTGATATATTGACAGCCAATTGAATTGCAGCAAAAGCGATTAAAAACCAATTCAGCCTATTAACGGGAAGAGGGCCGAGCCCATTTTTAGAACAAAGGAACGACCTTTGGACTTGGCAATTAGGAATGTAATTAATGAGTTTGACGTTCCCACCAAACCGAGAGGTGAATAAACTCCATGGGAAGAAATAATCTGTTCAGGGACAAAAGAACGATGACCCCAAGAAATGTTATGGTTAACCGGTACATTCCAGGGATCAGAAACCCTAGTTCTCGAACGCATTAAAGCATATCAGGTGCGGAAAAAGGGATACACGTAAACAACGATGGAAAAGTTTAAGTGAAAAATTGCATAGCAAGTGACGAAAACGTGTTGTAAGATGGTAGGGAGATTTTCATCTATAATACGATTGTTTGTGACGACCGGAGATGATCGATTCGAGGGAAAACGTGCTAAAGGAAATGGAAATGTTGAAAAAACAATGGAAAATTATTGTTATCAATTCTAGACGGAGCTAGAATATTACGATGAAAGATTTAGGGAGGAAACTTCAAAAAAAAATGAGAGTTTTAAAGAATAGGCGAGGGTACATTTCAGATATCTAGAGCAGTAACAAGTGTTAGAAGAGAAAATAGAGTGCAGTACGGAGGGGAGTGGAAAATGCTGAAAACATTGCGATAGAAAAACTCAGGAAAAGGAGTCATTTTACGTAATTAAAATGGAGTTTATAGAGTAACATAGTACGCGACTGCAGATAAAAAATGAGACATTACAATGGTTGTCGATCCCAGATGTATTTTGTTGTGATAAACAAGGAATATTCGAACATGAAAATTGTTTATATAAGGGCAATTAGTCGTTAAAAGAGCTATAAAAATTATCATGGGTCTTATGAAATATTTACATTAAAGAATTCTCATAAAAGTTAACGACACTGAAATAAAAAAGGATTTATTGCCAGGTGGGTACAGGAATTAATGTATACAGCTGTCAAGGCATATGGTTTATGGGATTTTGAGTAAGAACGGGACGAAATTTGTAAGGCGTTCTCTATGAAGCAATAAAAATGACAGAAATTTAAGGGCCGAAGTGGGGGTATCTCCTATAAAGATGTTAAAAATGATATATTTATTAATAACAAATAGAAAATGAAATTTTCCAAGAGGCAGCAAACATCAAAAAACGATATGGTTATATCAGGGAAGTACAGGGAAGCGAGGGGAGAGAAGATACGACAGAGAAAAACAAAGGAAATCTTAGATTAACAGTGAATAAAATAAATACGGCTTGAAATATAAAAATCTATAGAGATATGAACAATAACGTAAGAATAAATAAGGAAATTCATGGAAAGAGTGTCGTGAATAAAAGAAAATTCGAGAAAAAATGGAAAATTCAAATATACGACGTAAATAGAGAAAATTCGGTTTCAAATGGAAAGGTTCATATAGAATACAGAAAAACTCGAGGAAAAATAATAAAATAAAAATGAACAATTTGCGAGAAAGGCTTCGACATGAAGATATCTCTGATAGGCGAATTTGGGGACAGATTTGGAACATATGGTAGATGCCGTACGCACGGACATGTTACGAAATAGATGAAAATAGAACTTTAAAATTATTAAATTCATGCTAATTTTGTATGAACACCAGGACAAAGGAAGTTGGGCCATTAAACATGGATCTTACTAAATCCGGATCTTGTAAGTATGGAAGTACGAGACAGAATTTAAAGTATCAAACACGGAAGGTACTAAGAGACCGCATTCGACAATAATGGAGAGGTTTCAAGAAATTACGAGTTGATAGTAATTAGATTGGTTTATTATAGGAGATTCAGATACGATCTTTTGGACCTGAGAGGGGTATAAAAGTCTAGACAAATGCCAGTTGAGGACAGTCTACGGTCGTGGTCAAAAAGGTTGTAACTTCACGGAACGTGACGAAACGGTGGGTGATTTAAAGTTGAAAAATTCTAAGTGATAATTATTTTGATACTTAGAAAAATTTCACATTCTAGTCAGTGATCTACAAACAAAAAAAAATACTTTGCAGTTAGAATCAGTGAAATAAAAATAAAGCCAACGCATTAATTACTTGTGAAAAATAAAAGTGCTCGTGATAAATACAATTTGTTTTAGTGGAAAATTCGGATTTTATAATCACTTAATATCGTATTTTTAAACTTAGAAATTTCGCGTTTAATATTAGTGCAATAAATAACTGAAGTGATGTGATAATTTAGCGTGAAGAAGTTATAATTAAATACGTGTGTTCAATCTAAGTGAAAGTGTTCTAACAAATAATAAATATTTAAACTAATTATCTCAAATAATAATAATAAAACAAAATAATAGTTTATTAATACATAAAAGTTCGGAGGGATAAAAATTTAATTTAACAACAATTTACCATCTCTAAATTAATCGTGAAGTAACTATCATTTAAAGTGTTATCTAACCAACGAGTTTTGAGATAAAATACAGTTTAGAACGATAGAGTTCATGCATCATTTTAATTAATTAGATTAAATGGAAAAAAAAAAAAATTGAAGTCAAAAAGATTTAATTAAATTTAGGAAAATAAAAATTAATTAAGGAAAATTGCAGCAAGGTTACCGTGTATTTCCCGGTCGGAAAAACCTTGGTAGGGGTAAGTCTTTTCCGTTATAAAATTTTACAGATTCCAATGAGAAAGCGGAATGCAGCAAACATTGGTATTTGGATTAATTATTTGACCAAGATATTACTCTCTTAATATGTGATATGTAACTATATTAAAATATTATAAGTATAATAAGTATATTTTATATATTTATATATGTATGTATATATACATATATATATGTAATTTTGTTCCCAAGGAAAATCTTAATCAAAAAGGAAAACACTTATATAAAAAGAGGAAAAAAGGGTATCGATTCCTACCTCTGAATTCATCAATAACTATTAAAAGTAGTTATGTGTGATAAATTTACAAATCAATATTTTATATTAAAGTTTATGTATGTATTAATATAATTTCAGAAAGTCCAGAGCATTTGAAATAAGTTATGATATTAGAAATTACTTCAATCATAATATAATTATACATATCAATATTATAAATTATTTATTGAGACAAAGTATATATAAATGAATAAATATGTATACGTAATCGGGTATCAGACTAGACAATTGCGCTAAGTACATCATTATCAAACAAAGAAAATTTTAGAGTCATCTCACACGTCTCCGGAATGTCTAAAGTAAACATACCTCATACGCTTGAATCTAGGTCACGAGGCCGTCGAGAATGTTTACAATGCTCAAATTGTTTACAAAATAAGTCGGTCACTGGGACACTAGTTCGAATACAGTAAAAAGAAAGAAAAAAAAAATGACCTTGATTAGTGGATATCGTACTTAGGTATTAACTTCTAGGAACGGGATAAAATTATTATATTGCGCAATTATTAGGAACAAAAGAAAAAAAAATTAAACACTATTTTTAATTTGAACGTAAAGAGGTATCTACAGACCTAAGCAATTGAAAATTAACAGATTTATTATAGCAGATCAAAAAGGTGTATTGAAGAATTACATGAAACAGTTGATAAATCACGGGATAGTTCAAAAAGAGGTATTGAAGATTTACATGAAACAGTTGATAAATCACGGGATAGTTCAAAAAGAGGTATTGAAGATTTACATGAAACATTTGATAAATCACGGGATAGCTTAATAGGGTGAATTGAAGATTTACATGAAGCAGTTGAAAAATCACGGGATAGCTTAATAAGGGGTAATGAGGATTTACATGATTCAATTGAGAATCACGGGATAGCAAGAATTTATCAAAAGTTGAACATTGGAGGGGAGGGAAAGAAAAAAAAATACAGTTCAACCAACAGAAGGCAGTGGTCGCTTCTATAACAAGGACCATTAATCAAACCATAGAGATGGCGGATCTCTCAAACAAAACCGTCAACAAAACCAAACAAAAGCTTGGAGTTATGGCGAATCTCCAGAACACATCGCCAGATAAGATCTTAATGTACTAATATTTATTTATATCACCCACTATTCTTACGTATGTATTCGGTATCAATCTGAAAATTTCGCAGAATTTGATGGGCGAGATCCGAGCTCGGGATGCGATGCAAGTAGTTTCGTATTGCGAGTTATAAACCTTCCCAAAACGTATGTTTACATATATATCTTTTTATGTACTGTTCATTGAATGAAACGAACTCACTTACAATTAGTGCTTTAGGCCTGTCGGGTCACTCTCGTCTCATTTCTTGAACGTGGAGGGAGGATTCACGACCCGTAACTCCACACAAACCCGTGAGTATATGATTGCATATAGGACGAAACCGGTTCGCCCTAAGTAAATAGTAAACTTTGGAGGAGTAGGAATTTGGAGGTATCTGGGCTCGGGGGAAGACCTGAAGGCAGCGCATGATGGCGAAGGAAGGTTCATTTGGGACGCGATAACTTAGGTATCAATCAATTGAACCGTGCCAAAAGACTGTGCGAATTTTGGGAGGACTCCCGATCACCTTGCTTACTTGATGGAGGCAGGAGCCAAATTTTGCCAGAAAAAGGGTTATTCTGAGTTCGTCAAATATGCAATTAACTAATTACATTAACCTACTAAATCCATCTTTATATGTACCTTATAGCAGCTGAATCTAAACGGAGGGGCGCCCAGCAGATACGAGATACAATCATAATCAAATTTACTAACATTTAACCATTTGAGTTATATTTAATTATCTGTTCAATTAGTCATGTGTAGTTTCGATTAGTATTGCTTATTCATGAATTCATTAGGATGTAGGGAATCATAATAAACGTCAAAGGGAAGTTAGTTCATTTAGAGAAATTACTTAAGGTTAAATTTGCAAGAGAGAGACCAATACAGTTTGAAATTCAACACTCTGTTTAGAATCAAGAGGGTTACCACAAAATTTAAAGTAATTAAAGTCCTATATCATAAATCAAAAAATTACACAACGTTTGATGGAGTTTAATTACAACCTAAATACGAAAATATTTACGTTCAAAGTCGTAAATAACGTATTTATTAGTTAAGTACATATATCGCTAAAGGTATGTAGTACAAGGGAGCTTTAAGTAGCTTTCTGTAGTTATCAGAGGAAATAAGGGTCCAAATTTATAAAGGCTTGTGTGACGTAGGGGAGGAATTTTCCATCCCTACCACACATATGCAAAGCCTTAAGAATTTAAATATCGATCAGAGCCAAGAGAAAAGACAGAACATCACAACTGTCTTGCCGATGAAAAGGAGAGTTAAATAAGTATAAAGAAGAAAAGAAGAATATTACAAGGTTTGTATTGAGGTTATCCGTCTGTCTGTTGTGGATTTTGAATTTAATATATTTAGTTTTTGTATCATTTAATGTTAGTGAATTTGAATCAAGCCATTGTTTTACCCGATTGATCCCTTTTTCCGCTTTTTTTTAATACAGTCTCCCACGACTTTCCATTAATAGTAGATTAACTTTTCATGCTCATATCGTAACGACGTCTAGTACTTCACTGAGAATGCTGGGTTTTGTCCTACGCACTACGAGAAATTTCAGAAACACCCGGGTTCTCACAGCACTATGCAATGCTTTGATTAAAAGTAGGCTTGAGAGTGGATCGGTGGTTTGGAGCCCACACCAAGTGAGTATTCCCTCATGTTGGAGATGGTTCAGAAGAAAGTTCTGAGATTTCTCTACCTGGGGGAGTATGGCTACTACCCGTGGCTCTGCTCTACCGACTTTCTCTTAGGAATGCTCGGATGACCCGTCTACAGGTCGGAAGGGATATGCTCATTTAAACACATTTCTTCAGACTGATTCGTCGATGGTTCTAAAACTCGGCTATCATGGAGAGCATTATTATAGTTATCTCCTTCACCGACACCATAGACTGTTTAATCTCTCGGCTTACAGAACTAACTTGCCAATGGTTATGCCAGTCAGGAAAGCTATCTTTTAAATAGAATTACTTCAAATATCGTTATGTTTAACATCAATGAAGCAAAATTCGTATAAGTAGAGGTAAAAGAAAGAGAAAGAGAATATTGTTTATCCCTAAAAGAAATATGACGAATTCGGAGATTGCTCTTGATTCCGCTCCCATTAACGGATATTTAAGCCGGCTGATTTACGATAGGTATATGCTCGCTGATACGTGAACCTGTGCTCCAATGGCGGACTAAGGGGGGGGCGGCCCACCCCGGGACCCCAGTCCTGAGGGGCCCCAAGCTCCTCCATGTTCCCTTGATCAAACCCTAAACAAGGCACCACTGTAAAAAAATATATATTTCTTTTTTTTGATAGGTGCACTTATTAAGAATGCTCTCACCAATTTTTTTAAGGAAATTCGTAAAATTGACGGATATACAGCATTTATTTGAAAAAGTTTGGGACAGTTTGTATGTTGAATTATCCTTCAGCAAATTTTTAATGCGTTTTATTTTTTAATGAATTTTATTTTATATTTTTTATGGTAAATTTTCCTCGTCTGGTATCATAGTCAGGGCCGGATTAAACATGTCGGGGCCCCAAACGCAATGCACGTCTCGGGGCCTCTTTACCATAGGCGGCCCTAGCCGATGCGTGGCCTCTAGGCAGTGGCCTACACTGCCTTGTGGACAATACGGCCCTGCCAGGGCTTGCTTAAACATGTCGGGGCCCCTAGGCAATGCACGTCTCGGAGCCCTTTACCCTAGAATCCCCTACCCAATGCGGGGCCCCTAGGCAATACACGTCTTGGGGCCCTTTACCCTAGAATCCCCTACCCAATGCGGGGCCCCTAGGCAGCTGCCTATACGTCTTATGGATAATACTGTAATGGCTATAGTGACTGGATTATCGAACAGTTTACGACTTGGTGCATGGTGAATGCAAATAAGATGTATAGTTTTTCTAATATGTTGTCAACCAGGTTGAAAAACGTAGTTTTGAGAAAAACGCGCTCAAAATTTTGCTGAAGGATAATTCAACATACAAACTGTTTAAAACGGTTTCATAAAAGATGCTGTATCTCCGTCAATTTTACGAATTTGGTGAAAACATTATTAACAAATGCATCTTTTAGAAAATGAAATAAAAAGGTGCCATTTTTTTAGTGTCCTGGTGCCTTTAAAATGAGCCTAGTACCTATCTAAGAGATGGTTTGGAGTTGGGAGGACCGATACAAACATCATACTATACACATTAAATGGGGATAAATAAATACAGCCTGAACGGGGATTTACAATTTTTAAATTAAAATTACTACTACTAATCATTCTTATGTCTGTATAGTTTTAGTTCCAGTTTCACTTATGTATTGCACTTTGTTTTTTTTTACTATCTTAGATCCTTTGCTGAAGGTTATCTTATCATTACAGATAATAATTACTTACCTATTTTATAAATTACAGATTATAAAATAGGTAAGTAAGTAAAAAGATTCAGCGACGGACCTACGAGGGGGGGGGGCGGGGGCGGAAGGGGCGGCCTCTGGTCCGCGGGGGCCTCCAAACGCCTCCATGTTTCCTTGATCAAATCCTAAGAAAATGCTTTAAGGCACGACACCGTAAACAAATGTTTGTAATTTTTTTTTTATTTCGTTTTCTGAAGTCAGCAATGCTCTCACCAAATGTTTTTTTACAGCATTTTGTGTGAAACCGTTTGAAACAGCGTGTATGTTGAATTATTCTTCAGCAAAACTTTGCATGCGTTTTTCCCGAACTTTTTTAACTCGTTTTTCAACCTGGTTGACAACATATTAAAAAAGCTATACATCCGCCTGTATTTATTTTTATTGAATTTGCATTTACATTTGCATCTACCAAGTCTTAAACTGTTCGAAAATATAATATCTATGGCACCACGTAGAGGAATTTTGATATCTAAAAAAAGGAAAAATGGCGGACCAACGAAATTTTATATTCGATGTTTTTATGGAAAATTTAAAAAAATATATAAAAGGGGGCCCTTTATAAAAGAATCCCCATGTGGTGCCATAGTAACTGGATTTTCTAACAGTTTAAGACTTGGTAAGAATCGGATGTATAGTTTTTCTAATATGTTGTCAACCAGGTTGAAAAACGCAGTTTTGAGAAAAACGCGCTAAAGGATAATTCATCATACAAACTGTTTAAAACTTTCTTTAAAATTTCTTAGAATTTCCTTGAAACATTGGGGGATAGTAGAATTATTAACAAATGCATCTTTTAGAAAAAGAAAAAAAATAACAATTTTTTTTCAGTGCCCGCCTTAAAGTCTTGTTTAGGATTTGATCAGGGGATCACGGAGGCGCTTAGGGGTCCCCCAGGACCAGAGGCCCGTGTGAACTGAGTAAAAATCTTGTAAAATTACATCAACTTTTTAAACAAGGGGGGGGGCCTCATTAAGCTTTGCCGCCCCGGGCCTCTGACGGGCTTAGTCCGCCACTGCTGTGCTCAAATCTAAGCGAACTAATTCAACCGCAGCATTTTGTTCACACAAACGTATTCCCCACTTTCCTCTCTGGATTTTGTTGGAACATTTTTTTGTACATACTATAGATATCGACCATAAGCGTGTCGGGACGTTTTGCTTTTTTGATGAGTTACTTCTTACAGAAGTTAGGACCCTCCAAAAATTGTACAAACTTATTCCCCAATTCCTCTCTCGATTTTGACACTACTGCAAATATATTTTTATATAATATAGGTATCGATCATTAACGTGTCGGTACGTTTTTTTTATATGTTACTTCTGATAGAAGTTAGAACCCTCCAAAAATCGTTAAAATTGCCCGGTTTGAACGCCATAAAATATAAACTAGACAACGGTATTGTTTAAAAAAGTGAAATGTACAGACAGAGTAATTTAGTACGGACATTAGCTCCATACAGGAGGCCTTGAAGAAAACAATTTCCCTAGGGGCCTATGTCTTTGAGGATGCTGTGTGGAAAATCTTTGTGGGGGTCGAACAAAGGACATCGATCTGCATTCGTCTGGCTATCCGATTGGTCCCCTAGCATCCAATCGAATTCATTCTCATGTCACAGAACTCTCTCCGCGCCGCATCGAAAACCACTGACCATTCTGTTTTAAACTACCGGTCAAGACTCCTTGCATATCGTTTTTGTTCGCCCTTCACATTAATTATTATTGTTAATATTTAAATATAGAGTAATTTTGTGTAAGTTGTAAATTGTTAATAAACCTGTAAGTAATGTACCGACATCTTACTTATTTGCTTTAAAACACGTAACACATCACCCTATAACTGGTGACCTCCATAATTGGTAACTCTATATCTTCTTAGGGGAGGAAAGAGAGGAAGTTCTGAAAAAGAAAAAGGTATGAGGAGTAGGTATCTGGAAGTCAATGTGTCCAGGAGTGAAGGACGTATGAATCCATCCCTCCCACTGCGGTACAAGGCAATGTGTAAGTAAGAGTTGGAGAGGTAAAATATCACCATCAACCAGTCTCTCCCGATCCGGCCTACCACGCAGTTGGTGGGCAGACGCGTCCGTCGTCAAAACCCGGCCAAATCTCAACCCGTGAACTTGGGCACTCCTGCTAAGTCACCAAAATTAGCGAACCACTTGGGTGACCTGTGCCAGAGGGGCATCCAATAAATGGTTTCCGGTGTGGCGTTAACCAAATTTTCTCATTCAAACGCCTTTCAAATTGGATTTACAATTAGCATATATGGCATCTTGGCGTGGGGACTTTATAAAAAATCAAGTAGTAATTTGGTGCGTGCCTCATGTCGCGATCTTCAACGTGTAGAAATATTTTAATCCGTGTTTGTATTTTTGTAGTTGCCACTGTTAAGAAGTTCACTGCACAATGCACAAACGTTCCTTAGAGAAAACCGCCACTGGGTGCAAAAGGATACATGTTGGTAGGGGATGTGGGATGGTCTCTGTCCTCAGAATCTTTCCTTGAATATTATGTGTTATTTGTTTTTCAACTTTTATACGTACTGCACCCGGCTTTGGGCGGGCTATAAGTTGAGTGCCTAAAAAAAACAGGATTTTACATTATTGGCTTGATGTCAGAGGCGGTCCGCTCCCTAGGTCAATTGATCCCATCCCCAAAAATTATGAGACCACAATTGTTTTTCATGCACTTAATGTAAATAAATTAATAAGTAATTATGCATCTTATGAGAAAGATAGAAGTTATGGAGATTTTAAAATTTGTTTTTCCTGTCACGCACATCTTATCTTACTGATATTATAAAGGCGAAAGTTTGTATTGATGTATGTATGTTTGTTACTCTTTCACGCAAACAATTCTGAATGGACTTTAAAAATTCTTTCACTAATAGAAAGCTACGTTATTTGCGAGTAATATGGGCTGTATACATTGGTAAGTATACTGACGTTATAAAATTATTTATCACAATTTGGGAGGCGGATTTGGGTACCGCCGCCCCGGGAACCATTTATTGGACAACCAACACTCCTGCCACAGGTCACCCCAAGTGGTTCGCTACGTTTGGTGACTTAGCGGAGGTGCCCGGGTTCATGGGATGAGGTTTGTCTAGGTCTTGGTGGCGGATACGTTTGCCGAACCACTGCGAGGCGGGCAGGATCGGAGGAGACTGATTGAGGGAGGCCTTTTGACCTCTCCAGCCGGATTCTCCCGACCCTTCGCTTTGCACCGCAGTATGAGGTATAGATTCATACGTCCGTCACTCCTGGCCACACTGACCCCCAGATTCCTACCCACCCCCCAAACCTGTTTCCTTCCCATATCTTCTTCTCCTTCCTTTCCCTTAAAATCTCTCCACACAGCATCCTCAAAGATGACATAGGCCCTTAGGGAAATTGTTTTCCTAGGTGCCTCCTGTGTGGGGCTAATGTAAAAAAAAAAAATGTTTGCTGTCCCTAACAAAATCAAGCTATTGAAAACGTCAGAAGAAAAGCAAAACAAACGGTTGCCGTAGAAACGATGTTGGCGTTGTAGTTAATATCTATCTCTTAAGATGAATCGCCGAAATGTGTGAGGGCGCATAACTTCCGAACGATTGCACCAAATTGGATAATTCTTTTTTTGAATAAAGCTACTGGTAAGCTCTGGCATTATGAAATTTGTTAAAACATTGCAATAGGTGGCACGTGAGCAGTTCGAAAACTGAATGTACCGGGAATTAATGTATGGAATGCGGGAGGGGGGAAAGGAGGGGTGGAGGGGGTAGTGTGGAGGGGGGGAGGGGGGGGATTGGGAACCCCCCTAATACCATGCAAGCGAAGTCGCGGGAAAAAACTAGTAAACAATAAAATCAACAAAAAAAATCCGAGGGTTTCAGTACCGCCGCTCCGTGAACCAATAACAGGATAATTGGATAACCAATAACCCTGCCATATGTCACCCCAAGCGGTACGCTAAGTTTTGTGATTCAGCAGGGGTACCCGGGTTCATAGGGTGAGGTTTGCCCGGGTATTGATGTGTATAACTGTGTAGTAGGCCCGATAGGGATATACTGGCTTATGGAGACCTTTTGACCTCTCCAGCAGGACCTCGGAATATGATCTCGGATTCATATAACCGTCAATCCTGGAGACACTGACCCCCAGATTCCTACTCACCCTTCATACTCCTTTCCTTCCCTGAACTTTTTCTCCTTTATTTCCTAAAAGTAACCTCTACACAGCATCCCCAAAGATAATATAGGGCCTAAGGATAATTATTTTTCTTAGAGCCTCCTGTGTGGAGCTAATGCAAAAAAAACCTCTATCAACCCCACCTCACCATACGAAGAAGAAAATAATAAATCAATGCAAATTATTCATTGAACAAACGCACACACATTCTGTTTTATTCGTAATAAGACAGTAGTTGTTCCTCGAAGCCAAAATGTTTCCGTAGTTTAAGTTCCTACCAAGCTGCATCCGGAATTGCCCGAGTCGGGAAGCCATTTTATTTATAGCTGCAATTTTGCCGCGCAGTGCTCCGAATTCAAAATGAGCAACAAATTGGCGGGAAGCTGTTGCTTCGGGCGAGGCAGTAGACACGTGCTCTATGATATATGGATGGAAAATGGACGTTAACGTGAAAAATGCATGTTACTAGCCTTTTAGCATTGTAGGGTTTGTCAAGCTAACGAATCAATGTGCATTTTGGAAAATAAAATGTGGAAATTTAATAAACTGTTAGTAAAAAAATGTTCATTAGTATAGCAACACCGATTGTAGAAAAAATTGTATTTGTACTTTTGAATATAGCTATAACTTTGTGGTCATCCATTATAGATAAATGAAACAATGTTACTTTGTTTGAACCACTTGTATATTTATTTAAAGCCGACCGGTTACGGAACGACTGTTCCTTCCTCAGGGAAAACGTATATTAATTTGACAATTACAAAATAGTGGGTGGGAACAATGTATTATTACTAAGGATTATGGTAGAGGTGGAACCGTTGCTAGGGATTAATGAAGAGTGGGTGGGTAGGGGAACATATCCATGATTGGGAAGTAAGATAATATTTTTTGTTTGTTGATAATAGATTCATTATTTTTAAGGGATTTTATTTTATTTTCAAGGCTTCTAAGTTATCTAAGGCAACGTCCGCACAGGCAGGCGGCTTGCTTAGCGCCTAGAGCCTAGCGAGTCACCTAGCGAGTAGCTTAGGAAAACAAACGTTCTAGAATTTTCGCGACCGGCCGTACTGCGCGCTTGCAACAGGAGTCGGTCGACGATGGCACGGTGCCCTCTAAAATTAATTGCACCACCCCCAGCAACATGTGCAGGCTTTAGGTTTGGGGGGGCGACCTCGGCTCTCCTTCGCCTTGCCTCCGGCTACTCGACGCTGAATTCCTTAGGGTCGTCGGGTATTTCCCCCCAATCTCCCATTTACTTTTCTTTGAGGCATCACCGAGGAACCGGCCAAGGGGCGCGGAAGCTGAGTGTGGTTCACGACTAGACCGAATGTCATGCGCATTCTTGCTGGGACTGCCAATCGATTGAAGAGGACTCCCAACCGTTTGCCATTCCCTTATTACTTATCTACTGTGTCTTCTTCCCAAACAGGTGCTTGTAGGATACGCTGGATACAATCACCCAGCGCTTGCCACCTCTTGGACTTTCACCAACCTGTCCCATTGTCTTGTCTATATTTTGTCATAGTTACACATATTGTATCTGTATTTCCCGCTAAGCACTTGCATACTGCTTACTAACAACGTATGCAGGGACATTGGAGGTCTAGTTTCGTTATAAAATGTAGAGTCGTTTTTACCAAAAAAATTAGAGTTCTTGCAAGAGCCTTGAAGGGGTAACCATCTGTTACCTATACCAGGGCGGGTAAGTGGTGGGTCCTCCAATGCGCGCTTGGTGCCTAGACAGTCGCCTAGCGTCTATCGAAGTAAACCAACGTGTTGGTTTTTTTGCCACTAAGCGCGAGGCATTTTAGAAGTAAAAAATGTATGAAATATTAATTGCATCAGTTTTAAAAAGAGAACCTTGTCTTTGATGCGGAATCCAGCTAATAAAAAAGCTCCATAAAAATGCAAACTATAGGAAGAGATAGCAATCGAAGTAGAAAAAGATGGTTTGTACTGAAAAGTGATTTATTTATGATGAGATTTTTTTTACATTGAGAAGTTAATTATGGTTATGAATTTTCGTTATTTGTTTTTTGGGGTGTTATGCCGTATTGCAGCTCACCTGCCCTGATGATGGACACTGTAACGCTGCCCGAAACGTTGGCTAAAGAAGGAGATGGCGTAACACGGCATAACACCACAAAAACAAATAGGTAACTAAAATACTTTTGGCCGTGAAAATCTAAAAACGTACATGGTTATGAATGTATATTATGGTTATTGCGTTGAATTATGTTTTCAGGCAATGAGTTGTTCTGCCATGTAATCAATCCAATTCCGTTGAAATAATTCAACAAAATTTCTCTGGTTTGTAATGCACTGTTTAAAAATCTATATCGTTTTTACAGAACATTTAACTCCCTATGACTTGACCGTGACTTATTTATGTCATGAACCCAACATGATGGATGAGACCGTGAAATGGAATATTTCAAATATGAATTTTCTGTAAGTAGCAGTTTTAGAACTATTTTTGAAAGTGACATCTCGTCAACGTGCCGACAAGCAAATGACCAAGGCATCTAGCGACCCACCACACAAACCACCTTCAGCGCGGCCACCATGTATCCTAGCAAGTAGCCAGATGAAAGCCACTAGGCTCTAGGCGCTAAGCCAGCCGCCTGCCTATGCGGACGTAGCCTAAGCGTGTTCCTTTATGGTTAATATGAAGAATATTTATCCCCGTATTTTTTTCAAAACTATGGTTATTTTCAATGGATATGGTTAACGAACTCAGAAAAATTATTATTATTAAGACACCTTAAATGTTCTTTGATTCTGATTTCAAAATTACGAGTTGTTTTTCCAATATAAAATGAGGGACAGCCATTACATTTGAGTTTATATGTTCCGGAATTAGTCAATTTGTGGTATTTATCTTTAGCGTTCCTCAAAAAATTACCGATATTATTTCTTCTATATAAAGCTGGTTTAATATTAGAATTAATCAAATTATATTTAATTCTTATGTTACATTATATTGAGGTTATAATAAACTTACGAATTTGAGAATTTTACATGAAAACATGTAGACAGGAAAAACGGCAGAGTAAACTCTTAATTTCGCTTTTCTTCCGCAGATACACTACAAATTTACATTTAAAAAATTTAACTCCTCTCTTTAAAAACAAAACAAGTAAATTTTATGGAAATACACAAAACACACGAAGCACGTCGCTTAAACCCAATGAACTCTTGCAAATGCCTGAAACAAATACGACATCTGGACAAAGAAATTTCAAATACATTGCTAATAAAATATACAATGACCTACCTTAAGACAAATAACATTTTAAACAGATCTCGACTAAACAATTGATCATCAACAAAGGTCATAACAATAACAAATAATTAGTCAACTCACCCAAATCTAAATAGAATTTTCTCTTTTGAATTTATTGTTTCTTTACATGGTAGGTATTATTGTTTACAATTCAATTTTAAACCTCACCAGGACAAGCCTGTTTTGACCACTGAATAGTTTTATCCACTGGAGCGCTCTTCGCTACAATATGGCACTATTTAAAATACCGCGGATTGCTTTGCTGCCAATTTTGGCAATTTTTTCTTATTCGTAAGTAATTAAGTAGAGGTTTACGTTTTTATTATATGTTTTTTATAATTCCTACGAATATGTGATAATCAACAAAAGATTGAAAACTCTAATCAGTTTGTATGTCTCCATATTAAAATTCGTAGGTATGATTTTTTTAATGTGGGCGGAAAATATTTAAAACGGTCACCACAAAATTCTCGAGCAATCGGAGAAAAAAAAATTTAATTGCGCTATCACTCCAGTAGATGTAAAGTAACGAGCGAGTTCCGGCATGCGTTGCAATTCTAATTACATAAAGAAATTGTTTCTCCCTGCATGTCCTTTCCCATTCGTCCCCGTTCCCCTTCCGCAAAGTATGTTTTTTTTTAACAATGCGTGCACATTTATACTAGAATATTGTGAAAAATGTGCACATTGACCATAGTGATTTTAGTAACACTATTTTCCTTTGAACAATCATGGTGTTGCCATACGTAAAGCCATTTAAATGCTTGCATCACCTTCCATTTTCTTTCTACTCTTGTTTGTCAGACTATAAATACCTCGTAGACATTAATCGTGTAAAATTCATCACCGTTCAAACCTAAAGCCAACCAGGCTGGTAAGTAGATATTATTTTAGTATTTAGTTACAAGCAGAAACGGAACAATTAAACGACTTTCCAGTATTTTACGACAACACACCGCTAAAAGTTTTCTTTGAAATAATAAAGCCTTTATTCTACGTACATTCAAATGGCCCCTCCAAACTCGCAAAATTCCATTTTAGAACTCGTCCAGCAGAGTTCGTAGTTTCTGGTCAGAAAAGTTGTCTATGGCTATTTACTGACCTAAGTGCAATTTGTCTATGCTCCGGACTCCGGAGGAACTTTTTCGGTTTGCCTTTGAGTGAAGCGTGGTTTTATTTATGTTTAATTCTCGACTCGTTCTCTAATCCCCTTTTATTTTGACTTAACTTTCCTCCACACCAAGATTCAATCGAGAATTTTAAATCGAAAAAAATTAAAAATGCAGTTCTGCTATCCTAAGGTATTTAAATACATTTTTCTATATTCTAATTTCTAATTTATTTTTACTTAATAGGTACCTTTTTTACGTGAATACCGCACAAGAGTTCTAACTGCTCCCAAATGTTCGGACTGGGTTTATGGCATCCCTAATTTGGATGAGTTGGTTGGCTAAAGCGAAAATGATGGGAAAGAGGAAGGTTAAGAAATACTTGGCTATTCAGATCTAGCAACTAAATACGCTTAAAGACATTTCAAGGTGGTTTTTCACCAGAGTGAAACTGAGAGTTTCTAGAGGGACGTGCAGAACTCTTTAAGTTTTTAATTTGATGATATTTCGAAGAGAATCTCTATTTATTAACCGAATTATGTACCCTCGATAGAAAAAAAATCACAAAACATGCCGAAAATAATAAAAAAAACGCATCTGAACCCATAGCACAGTCGATTGATACGGAATGATAGGATAACTTTCGGTAACTTCCGTTTGTTCCCTAGCACGATTGCAGATCGCCAACGAATTAGTAACAGTTCATAATGACTAAGTGTTCTTAATATATTCGACGTCAACTGTTGTCCGTACGTTAGCGATCTTCAATCATGCTAGGGAACGATGAGAAGTTACCAAAAGTTATCCTATCAATCATTATCGATCGACCATGCTGAGACCCCTGGTTCTGTTATTTAACATGTTATAGGTACGAAAAAAATCACGGTGTATCTAAAGACAAAGACATTTGTAGAGAGGTTTTTGCTTACTTACTTAAGTAAGCAAAAACTTTTTGTATATATTTGTAAATATTTGCTTAGTTACTTAAAAAAGTATGAAGTTATTTTTTTAAATATTTTCACAATAGTCTCTTACTCCTATTAATTATTAATTTTTATTGTTTATTGTTTTTATCGCTTTATTAATTAATATCGTTAAGGTAATACTTAAAACCATTATACTATTTCGCAGATGGCACTAGTTAAATTTAAAAAAAAAAACTAGTTTGAACCACTTTAATAATTTGAAAAACCAACATTTTTGGCAATGCTTACTTTGTCAGGGTTTAGTTAAAACTAATTACAACAACAGACTAAGGCGACCCCTAGACGATCAATTATATTGCTCAATATTACGAATTGTTCAATATTATTGACCGTTTAGGGTTAATATTGAAGATTGCTCAATGATTGAACAAAAACTTGAGCGAGTTTAAATTTTATTGCACCGTATTTTTCCATTGCATCGTGTAGGGTCAGTTTTGCACAATATTTTTTTAATTTTTCATTTTATCAACTCGAAAACATTGAGCAGTTCGATTATTGTGCAATATAATGGATCGTTTGGATTCTAAGCGCCTTTCAATCTTATTGTACAAAAAAATATATTGTACAATGTTATTGCAGCGTCTAGGGGCCGCCGCGCCGCGCCGCCTTAAAGATGGTCGGGACTGGGAAGGAAGGGGTGGTAATAGGGCTTAATTTATAAAGGGAACAAATTTACCAACGGTCATTTAAAAAGATTATTTTTATTATCGATAATATTAAACTCATTTTTAGAGAGGCATGCAAATTATCATAATCAAAACTTTCATTCGTCAATAGATTTTTACAATTTTTTTATGGACACAGCTTTATTTAAAAGAAAAATGCGTGGGCGTTCTTTAATTTATTTTCGTTGTACGTATTATAATATTAATTACACATACCCCTTAGGCAAACCCTGCTTGCCGTAAATACCGTTCAAAACCTGGGATATATAATATCTAAACATATAATCCGTATGATGATGACACGCAGCTTCAAATCTCAACCCAGTACCAGTAGTACCGGGAATAATTTGAATTAGGTACTTTCATTAAATTAATTTTACTGTGGTGAATGGTTTTTTTTTTTACCTTAACTCCACACAGGAGGCCTTGAGGAAAATAATTTCCCTCAGGGCCTATGTCATCTGGGATGCTGTGTGGAGGGTCTTTTTGAGGAGAGGAAGGAATGAACATTGGTCTTGAAGAGACCTATGTTGTAGGAAGGAGGAAGCACAGAGGCCGTCAAATCATTCCACAGCCGAGCTGTTGAACATAAGAACGAGTCGAAGAAACGACCCGTTCTCATGTGACAAATGTCAACCATGTACAAATGTTGGGCACGCGTTTGGCGTGTTTCCCGACTATGCACCGGTGCCGAAGGGATCAATGATGCTAGTTCCTCGGAGCATCTTCCATTGTAATACCGGTAGAACAAGGATAGCATTCCCACCCGACGCCTGTGCTCTAAAGATTGCAATCCGTCTGTTAAGATGGGAGAATCTATCAAACGGACCGCCCGTTTCTGTACAGAGTCGAGGGTATTTTTCAGGTATTTTGGAGCTCCAGACCAGAGGTGGCTGCCAAATTCAACCGTGGGGCGCACTTGCAATTTGTACAGGGTTAGCAGTTGTGCACTATTGAAGTATCTGCGGGCCCTATACAGTACGCCCAGTTTCTGGGAGGCGAACTTTACTCTGGCTTCGATGGAGCCCCCATACCTGAGCTGGTCACTTAGGGTTACACCAAGCATATCAATGGAGGGCTTGTTCGGAAGATTGCTTCCGTTGAAAGAGACTAGATTTTCATTTCGATCCCTTTTAGACGTAATCAGACAAGATTGGGTCTTTGAAACATTAAATTCAACGAGATTATTTTTACCCCAAGAGAAAACACTCTCGATGTAACCGTCCATTCTTTGCTTCAAAGCCCTACGAGCTTTTGGAGTTTGTGAGCCCTTTGGGGGCTTGTCAAACAAAAAGTTACGCGAATGCTTTTGTATTTTTAGGTTGGAAATGCCTATTTGCGAATTTTACTGCAGTTTCACAGATATGGCACGCATAATTAGTAATTTCGGTTTTATGAAATCAAACAGAATAATGAAAAATACGCATTATTTATCATATCCGAAAATTGTAATACGTTCTTCTTATTATTATCTAACTGACGCAAAGTGGTTTTTCCTTTTGAAAGTGCATATTTGCCGTCGTAAGTAATAACATGGTGGTCCTTGAAAAATTACATTTCTCGTTTTTAAAATTAACAAAATAACCATTAAAAGGCATTATTTTTCAATTCCGAATACTGAATAACTTACTAGTAACTATTATCTTACTAATAAAAATTTTTGTGTCTCTATTTTGTAAACATTTATCAGGATTTCTCTCGGAATGCAGTTGATTTTCAGTGGTGCCTCCATACCGGTGATTGAATACAATATAGTTGCCTTTCTTGAAAGATTTAGTTAATGAATGGTGTACCTACGCACTTTAACTTTTTTGTTCGACAAAGTACGATGCGGAAAAAATGAGTAAAGCTATTGGGGACGAGTTCAAAGACATCAGTGCTACAGAAATTAAAAAGAAAAGACCAACTATAATACTTAAGGGCGTTGCTAATGACTATAATAAGGATGATATTTTACAAGATATTATCGAACAGAATGAAGATATCAAGGCTGTGATGATAGATAAACCAGAAATTGAGATGACGTTAAAAAAGATCTTGAAAAACAAATATAATAACACTTCTAATTACATAATAGAAGTTAGTACTAAAATAAGAAGATGGTTAGTTTCTACCGGTAAAATCTATTTGGGGTACCAGAGAATACAAGTAGAGGATGCCCGTCCTGTGGTTCATTGCTTTCACTGCTTGGGCTTTGGACATACTTCTGTCAGGTGTCTTCATAAAGAAAAGGACAAACCGTCGTGTACACACTGCGCTGGTGATCATTCCTACAAAGATTGTGCTAACAAAGATAAAGAACCTAAATGTAAAAACTGTGATAGCAAAAATAAAAAAATGAACTGGAATATTGACATCAGGCATTCTGCAAACGATAATACGAAATGCAATGTGTATAAAAAAATGAGCATTTTAGCAAAAGAAAAAATAGAATATTGACTAGAAATAACATTAAACCTGTCTCAAAGTAGATATAGTGCTATTATAATACATATGAAATTTTCTCGTAGAATTTGCTACATTTCAATAAATACAATTTACGTTATTATTGCTAAACATTATACATTTCTATTTCTATATTATATTGAAGAAAAAATACATTGTATAAAAACACTAGATTTCCAAACGTCGTTATATTCTGTTATTAAAAATTCATTTTATTACTTAAATATTGTTATAAAAATTATAAAAGATCACGAAATAACTAACAAAAATAACATTATTATTTTACATTATTTTTTGAACAGTAATATCATAACGATACATTCAATAACTTTTTTTTCTTTACTTAATCATGCATATATTCACTGTGTACTATATTTCACATTCATAAATATAACAGATTTTATAAAAATCTTAAAAGATCATAAATATTCTAAAATAACACTAGATGTGAACATACTTATTTTATATTTATTAAGTCTTTATCAAAAAGTACTTGTACCAATTAGCTCTAGATACAATCACTTTTATATTGTTAAATATTTAACATTTAATTCCTCAATCTATACTCAAAATACTTCTCTTGTTAAACAAAACAAAAAAAAAACAAAAAAATTTCTTACTGGTTGAAACCTACAAAAGATTTTAATTATTGTATTGGTTTCATAAATGAAGTTATTCTATTTCGCTCTTTTTTCATGTTTACCGGACAGATAATAAAAATATGTGTTAAATTCTTTATTTATGTATGGGATTTAACCAACCTAACAATAATATTAAATTTTATTGTTTTATCTAAAAATAAAATATTTGTAATATCATGTAAGGTTAAAAGCATGGAAAACCATTTTGTATCATTATATTATACTAAGGGCTTTTACTTTAAGAAAAAGAATTGTGGTATCTTTGATAAAAAATAAATGCTTTATCATATTTTATATTAATCATTGCTGTATTACGCTAAGTATAAACACGGATATCAGAAAAAATATGTATGTAATTATATCAACTATTAAATTGAAGCTTACACTTAATTATGATATAGAGTTATTTCTTATAGAAATATTTCAATATATAAAATCAACCAAACTTCGTATCACAATCTTATTGTGTTGCATCAAATTTAAATATGAATTAAATGGCTCAGAATAATTTCTCGTATATAGATAATGATAACGAAATAGAATGTAGTACAGTAAATAATTTAGAAGATTGGATAAAAAAACAAAACATAAATGCGTCTGACAATCTTGTTTGTATTCAATTAAATATAAGATCTATACAAAAATATTGGAAAATATTGCATATATATTTACTTAATTGTTTGAAGCATATTGACATTATAATGCTATGTGAAACATCTATTCAAACTGAAAGTACGTGTTTATACAATATTCCCGGATATAATGCATATAACTACTGCAGGACTGATAAGTCAGGAGGAGGGATTATATTATATATAAGAAATAAATTTGAATTTAGACCAACATCGTTCCAATCACTTCATTTTGAAAATATAACGGGAAAGCTCATACTCCAGGACAAAACTAAAGTTAATATAGTAGCTATCTATAGACCTCCTAATTTGAGTAAATCTTCTTTTTTAACGGAATTATCATCGTATCTTGATACAATTAATAGTAAGGAAAATATGATCTTACTTGGAGACATAAATTTAAATTTGCTTAATGACCAAGATTATATCATAACTTCATATGAAAACTTACTTACTAATCATTATTTAACTAATTGAGGCAAAAAAATAACAGCTTGCGTCTGTGAAAATAATATTGCCGATCATTATATCACTGCTATTAATATAAAATCTCATAAACGTCAGGTAGACTTTTCAAATAAGTATATTCAAATCATCTCACAAAAGGTTATTGATCGGTATATCAAAGATTATAACTGGAGTAAACTTATAGAGGAGAGGGATTGTATTTCATTATATGAAAAAATAAAATCTTTATTTAACAATTTTTACAAGAGTAGTTCTAAAACGATAGTGCAAAAACCGAATACACGACCTTATGCAATAAATGAATGGGTAAGCAGTGAATTATTATGTCATATAAATAAAAGGGATAAACTTTATAAAAAATGGAAAAGTACACCAACAAACAAAACATATGAAACAGAATATAAAAAAACACGAAACCTTGTCAATAAACTCATAAATAAAGATAAAACGAACTACTATAATAATAAATTTAAAAACTGTTTTAATGATACAAAAAAAACCTGGGACGAGATAAATAATATTTTAGGACGTAAACCCAAAAACGATTGTGATCAAACTATAACACGATATATGTTAAAAGATAGAACTGAGGATTCTGTGTCAAATGATTTTGTGAATTACTTCTCGGATAGCATCAGCAACATGTTACAAAAATGCAATCACAAAGCTACTAATATAGTACTGGAAGAACTACCTCACAGTTTATATATACCAAGAGCTACTATAACCGATATTGAAAACATTGTTAAAAAAATGAAAAACTCTAAAAGCACAGGTATTGACAATATAAGAATGTTTGATTTAAAAAGAAATATAAAAAACTCTTGGGCCAATAATTACTCATTTAATAAATTTGATAATAAATCAATCAAAAATTCCACAAGAATTTAAATGTAGCATTACTAGACCAATATTTAAAGGTGGAAAACACATTGAACTGGGAAATTATAGGCCTATTAGTATTCTACCAGCATTAGAAAAAAATTCTTGAAAATTTTTTATCAAATAAATTAAATATTTATATTGAAAAATTCTCTATCATTGATCCAAGTCAATATGGTTTCCAAAGAAAAAAAAATACTGAAAAACTACTGCAAGATTTTTCCAATTACGTAAGTAACCAATTGAATAATAATTTTTTTTTTATTGTAATATAAAAAATATGAGTTACATAGTAGGTAACTCATATTTTTTATATAATAGGTCTTTTCTGGTCATGTATACCTTATCAGAAAAGAGGGGCTCTTGTGCCTGATAAGGGAGCCACGATTCTTACTTGCGTTGTAAGTTATAATTTGTTTTGTATAAAATATTTACTTTTTACTGTAAGTTTTTTTTGAAAAATTGTTTTATTTTATTTATTTGTTCTGATTGGTTGATGATGCAGCGTAATTCAGAAGGGAGGTTATTATAGTTTTTTATGGCTTGGAAAATATAACGATTTTGCATTTGAGTTGTTTTAAAATTAGGTGTAATAAATTGGTTTCCATTTCTCATTAGTTTGTAAAATTCTTGATATTCTGTGTTATTTTTTTCTTTACACATTTTTATAATGGAAGCTTGCTTGAAAATGTCATCGACATTTGGTACTGGAAATAATTTAAAAAGTGATTCTGTTGAGAAGGTAGATTGTTTTTTTAATATTACTTTAATGATGATTCTTTGCGAAACTTTTACTGAGTTTAGATTTTTTTTGTAAGAGCCTCCCCAACCTATAATTCCGTAGATAAGTAAAGAATGAACAAGGGCATAGTACACATTTTTCATTATTTTTACATTTAAAATATTTCTTAACCCAACAATTACATGTTATTGTTTTATTTATTGATAACTCTAAAGCTTTTGACACAATTAACTAAAAAAAAAACTGCTTAAAACTCTAGAAAAAATTGGAATAAAAGGAAATGTGTTAAATTTATTTAAAGATTATCTTACAGATAGAAAAATATGTATCAAAATAAATAATACTTTTAGTAAAACAAAAAATGTATCTGCAGGAGTTCCACAAGGTTCCATATTAGGACCTACACTATATATAATTTATGTAACCATAATGAAAAAACTTTTCTCTTTTGTGAAACATTTTGTATTCGCAGATGATACGGCATTGGTCATATCACATAAAGATCTAAAAATTGCAATTGAACTCATGCAAATTGACTTTAATCAACTCTGTAAATGGTCACATGATGCAGGACTATTAATAAATGTTAAAAAAACCAAAGTAATGCATATAAGATCACCTAATGCCAAATTTCAATTTAATCCTAATATTATATCTCATAATTTTAATTGCATTCATAAAAATATTCCAACTAATTGTAAATGTGAAAGCTTAAAATTAGTTTCGGAATACGTGTATCTTGGTGTTACTGTAGATTGTTTTTTTAAATGGGACAAACATATAAAAAAAACCTGTAAAAGACTCAGATCGATTGCTGGCAGAATGTACACATTAAATTTTTTCCTATCAATTGAAACACTTAAAATAATTTATATGTCACTAGCAGAATCTATTATAAGATATGGATTAACAATATGGGGAAATACTTCTATAACCAATCTGAAACAAGTGCAAGCTGTACAAAACGCAATTGTAAAATTATTGGTCGTCCCTAATATTTTCAAACAGAGACAAAATAAACCGTTGCTGTTTCAGAGTGCCAAAATTTTACCTGTTAAGGCAATACTTTGGCACAAAATTATAATTCAACATATATTTACCCCGCAGCATAAAGAGAAATTAGAACATAAATACAGCACTAGATTCACGCGTAACGACGGGTTAATAGTTCCGAAATTTAACAATAAGTACGGACAGAGAACGTTTGAATATATCATACCGAAGATATTTAATTTATTACCTGACACTATAAAGCAATGTAATTCTATGAATAAGGTTAAATATATGGTGAAAAATTGGCTATCGGAAAAAAAGATTTATATTGATTTTGATATGTATGAAAAAATGTTGTATCTGTAGATATAAGATGCAAATTTTAAATTTTAAAAATGTATAAATATGTAACTAAAATATAAGCACCTGTTGACAAGCCGATTCAATTGGCTTAGCAGGACTTGTTTGTTGATTATATTATGTATTATCTATTATTTCAATAAAAAAAAAAATAAAAAAATAAATATATATATATATATATTTTAAAGAATAACTTGCAAAAGGTGTTCTTTCCTAAAGTAATTAGACTAGCGCCATCCATGAAAGAGCAGACTACGAATTATTTTAAATATCACCTTAAGCGAAAATTGTCAAAATGCACAATGAATTGCATTTCGAAAATGCATCAATGATGCACCAGAAATAAACCACGTGTTCCTCCTCATTTCCATGTTTCCCTGTATGTCAGTTTATTTGTCTACCTTTTGCGAATGTGGTCAATGCGCTTGTTGATGCATTCTATGTACAACGTCGATATATTTGGTCTGTGCCTTGCAGCGGTTCTTACAGCGTCGTAAAACGGTCAGAAAAGTTCCAGTTCTGCGCTGAGGGTAAGCTAAGCGTGTCCGCTGCGCCCAACCGCTCTATCCTCATAAAGTATTCATGGTGTAGACAGGGGATAGGGGTCCACATGTTCGGAACCTACCATCTACCTGGTGAGTTTTAAAATAATATATCGTAGATAGATTCGATGTATTCTTATAAAGTTAGCATAGAAGTGCAAAACGCAAATTATTATTTTTTTATGTTTACCACACAATAATCCAAATGTGACGGAGCCAGTGAGACTATGGCAACCGTAATTGGCGTATTTTGTGAGGCTGGAGAGCTTGCTTAAAACATAAATTAATAATGTATGTATTTAAAATGGTTGTATTGGGCATAATATTGAACCTACACGCACTAGAGTGGTCCGTCGATGTCTTTAAGATATTTTATAACGTAATCTTTCTTTTTGTTGATGATCTTGCAATACAGAGAATAAATTCAAGCATTTCTAGAACGGGAGACAATGATATGTACAACAGCGACAACAGCGACAACAGCGACGGTACAAAAATGCAATAAACATACTTATTTAACACAATAATGCTGCAGCTGGTACCCTGATAAGGAAGGTTAAATCGTAGTAAAACCGTGAAACATATTTTGGAAATAAGAAAATGGTTAATCATTTTTTTTAAATGTATTTACTTACAAAAATGGAATGACTTACCTAATTGTTACTTACAAAAAAACGAGTGTGCTTTAGACCACACGACTGAAGTAAAACTTCCCTAACTTATAAAAGAACATAATATGACATTGACATTGACATCGGGGTGACGTATGACATTGGGGTGACATATGACATTGGGGTGACATATGACCATGGGGTGACCTACGACCGTGGGGTGACCTACGATCTTGGGGTGACCTACGACCTTGGGGTGACGCACGACCTTGGGGTGACCATCCTTATCCTTATCCTTATCACTCCCCAAATCAAGCGTGCGTAAAGGCCCGACCGTTCGTCTCACCATCGATTACCGTTCGCATCACACTTTTCGTAACATCACACTTATCGTACATCACACTTTTCGTAACACATCATTACTTTTCGTAACGCATTCACAAGCTTACCCCCAAGTCGAGCTTGCGTAAAATATTTTTACTTCAAAAATGTAACGAAAGCAACTGAAGCAATTCCGCAATTTTTGGTGGTATAACTAGCTAAGTCTAGTTGCCTTTTTTACATTAACTCCACGCAGGAACGTCCCTGAGGAAAATAATTTCCTTCAGGGCCTATGTCATCTTACAGCATGCTGTGGGGAGGGTTTTTTTTAAGGAAAGGAAGGAGAGGCAGATCTGGGAAGGAATTAGGTGAGAGGGGTGGGTAGAAAACTGGGGTTCAGTGCAAGGGCGGATCCAGGATTTGTTTCTGGGGGGGGGGGGGGGCACAAGGGGCGGACGGTTACAAGTTCAAGTATATATATGAAGATTTATGAAAGTGTCAAAACAATAGAAAAATTAAATGTTTAATAAAGACAGTTTCTGCTTCTAAGTATGTACTGTGATGGAATCTCCACAGTACACAAAAATACCGTCTGGGGGGGGCACGTGCCCCCCGTGCCCCCCGTGCCCCCCCCCCCCCCCCTAAATCCGCCTATGGTTCAGTGTGTCGAAGAGTGACGGACGTATGAATCCATACCTCCAACTGCGGCGCAAGACAACGTGTTGAGGGATTCCGGCTGGAGAGGTCATAAAACCTCCCTCAAGCAGTCTCTCTCGATCCAGCCCGCCAAGCAACAAGTGGGCAGATGCATCGGCAGACAAGACCTGGACGAACTTCACCCCATGAATCCGGGAACCCTTGCTAAGTTACCAAACGTAGTGAACCACTTGGGGTGACCTATGAGAGAGGTGTTTGTTATCTAATAAATGGTTCCTGGGCGGCGGTACCCATACCCGCCTCCAAAACATAGAAAAACACTTGTGATAAATAGAGTTACATAATTATAAAATTAAATGATACCGTTTTTTGGAGTTACACACAAAAAACATATTTTCTGTTAGCTGAAGTCCCCGGCGTTGCCCGGGATTTATTCTGTTTTAGGGGTAGGAAAAGGCAATGGGGTATTTTTTCGAAAACTTTTATGTATAGTGACCTTCCTCTTATTTTGAAGGTCAAGTGTGTCAAATGAAGAACAAACACACATACACTCTTCTTGATATATTACAAAGATAGGGTTAATTGAAAGGAAAAAAATAGCATGCGTGGGGAAAACCGCGCTATAAACCTGTGTCCAATATATCAGGAAGAGAAAATTAAAACCAGATAGACTATGAATACCGAGTCTTCGTGTGAATATTGAATAAGGTAATAAATTCGGCCGCGCCGCATTTACTAGGGCCGGGATTATACCTTTAATAAGGTGACGCATCTCACGGGGGTGCTTGATCTTTAACACCCCCAGCGGAGGCGTTCACCATGCATATATATACATATTATAATACCGGTGCTCAAGGGGTTATGTCATAAATAAGTCGCAAGTCGCAACACTTAAGAATGTACGCTTTCAGGTGCGGTAGGTGAGGGGTTAACAGTTAGCCTTCCTGTTACCAAGCTCAAATACTTCGCCTTCGAATCCCAAGAATGACTACATTGACCGGCGGATTTTGATGCAGTGCCGTCAAACAATGACAGTTTGCAAATGGGAGTGATTGAGCGCTTTTATCAATACCGCGACGATTTACGATTACGGTACCGTGACGGCATAAAATAAGATAAAATCCTTACAATAATAATGCTGCAGCTCTTTCAAAAGATGAGATACACAATGTATGTAGGTCTGTTTGCTCCAAAGGAAAAAGTCATCATTTTCTTGCATCTCTCTCACACCGTGACATCTCCGAAGACCCCTACAATAATACTAGCCGTAACGATAATTTTGAAAGTATGGAATATATTTGAAAGGATAATATTAAAGTGTGAATGAACTCCAACATTGCTTTTGTTACTAAATAACAAGAGTCGAAAATGAGACAAACCCAATTGCCATCGCCGTAGCTGAGCCGTAATAAGATATAATCTGTTTCCTCCAAAGGAAAAAAGATTATTTATGCATTTTAAACCGCTTACTCGTTAATACGGAAAACTTTTTATCCAAACAATTAGATTTAGCTTTATTATTACGAAAAGTGAGTATTTATGTCGGGGGAGACCAAAAAACATGCAAAAAATATGCATTTAACATTTTAATTTTGTTAAAATTAATTCACTCGAGCGGTAACGCCATGTTTATTCATCGTTTTTATTTTAACATTTCATCAATGCTGCCAATCATAGAAAATTTTTTTTTGCGTAAAACAAAGTGAATGCATCATTGACAAGTTTGTACCTGTATTTATAATAGTAGAACATGGAAAGAAATGTATTAAAATAATTACACAAACCCGCTAGACAAACCCTGCGTAGCCAAACAAACCATTCAAAACCTGGGATGTTTTTTAAAAGCATGATGAAATGCGAGTTTATTTTAGAAAATTTATTTTATAAGATTGGTACTTCCGACAAACGTCATATTTGATTGTCTATTAGTTAAAAAAGGAATATTCCGTATAATACGTATAATCGCTCCGTATTATCCGTGAGGTGGACTAACTACATATTTACCGAAAAAAGTAATAGGTACTTTGGAGGGAACGGCCACACGTATTTCATCATTATTTGATGTGTAAGAAAGAGCTATGTTTATTTTTTTTTATTTTTTTTTTACAGTTAATACCGCACAAGAATCTCAACTGCTCCCGTCTGGAGCCAGTGAGACTATGGCATCCCCAATTGGGGTATGTTGTGAGGCTGAAGGTAGTGGGGAGGGGAGGGAGGTGGGGAAGAGGAAGGTTGGGAAGTACCTGGCTATTCAGATCTGGTCGCCAAACACGGCTAAAGCCATTTTCAAGCAACGTTTCGATTCTGAATGGTGGTCTTACACCAGGGCGATACTGATAGTATCTTCCACTCTGGAACATGCCGCAAATATACTATATATTATTTTAAATGAATTAATTGTGAAATAACACAAATTAATCAAATAAAATTTATTTGCGCATGCCGGGCTCGAACCCGCGACCTCCGGATTGTGAGTCGAGAGTCTTACCCACTGGACTACGGAGGTCGTCAATATGGTCGTCGTTATTGCCTGTTTATTGGCGTCACGGTACCGTAATCGTGGATCGTCACGGTAATAATAAAAACGCTCATGTTGTTGATAACTCGTCGTTACTGCTGATTTTTGTGTTGTTTTAACAGAATGATTTGGCTGTTTTAAACAATTAAGTTTACTTGGAGACAGCACTTACTCGTAATTCTAGTCGGCCTTGTTCAAACCCAATATGATACTACCGTTTTCCTACCGTTACCTTTGAGTTATTTATACATTTTCCTGTGGAAATCTTTGAGAAATATATTATTCATGACATAATATTATTATTGACAGCCCTCATGGTTGAGGGGAAAGGCTCTCGACCAGCAATCCAAAGGTCGCGGGTTCAAATCCCGGTGTGTGGAACAACATCCTTAAAGATACGTTTTAAGATTTTCACGGCCAAAACTATTTTCGTTATTTGTGTGCCGTGTTGCGCAACATGGCATTGCTAAAATTGTAAGGGTCCTTTTAAATAAATAATTCCTTTTGCAAAAAAACTTCACTTTTTATTCACTGTGACATGTTATAAATGTATATTTTAACGGTGATAATACACCGGGCCAAACACTGGCAGTTGTTTTACTGTTTAAACTTGCGTTAGGAAAGAACAATAATAATCGGATGCTAGCATTTTTATAGTATAAAAACTGCACACATTAATAGAATTAAGAACTACACATTTGACGTTTGAAAGTGTTTACCAATATGGCTTCTCTGGTTCGTAGTTAAAACAGGTTGCTACCGATCTAACGAAAACTCAGCCACTAGCCAAGTTTCGCACCATTTGTTTGAAATGTTAAAAACATGGGAGTTTGCTCAAGCAACCCATAGATGCCGGTAGCATGTCAATTTTTAATAGGCATAACATCCCAAAAACAAATATCGAAAACATCCTTGAACTTTATCTTATGAAAATGTATTAATTTTATATAGGTTAACAGTTTAACTTTATTTTATCTATCCCACATGCTTTAATTTGTGTTTTTTTTTTCATTTCTGTTATATATATATTTTTTCTTTTTTCTACCACTTTATGTTTTTTTTAATGTTTTAATCTATATTTTAATATACATATTATAAATTTTAGCGGAAACTTCGCTGGTTTGCAACATGTAATATGTTACTTTTCTTAGTAAAATATGTATAACTGTTAGTTTCCTCAATAAACTAAATAAAAAATAAAACATTTTATTTGATTACTTCGCGTTATTTCACAATTTACTAATCTCTTTACATATAATACAAATTCGGGTTAGTTACACCATTTATGACTCAAGAACGGCTGGATCGATTTTTATGATCTTTGATTTGTTGGATTTGTCTCCGCCCCGAATAGCAGAATAGCTATTAAAACATCGGAAAAATTCATGAAAAAAAAATTATAAATAAAATTCTTTTCTTCATACATTTTGTATGGAATGAATTATTATCTTTTGAAAGAGCTGCAGTAATATTGTGATTAGTATAATATTGAATAGTGCGTGAATTCCAAAAATTCAAAAACGTTAAATGTCAATGCGCTGATTGTTTTGCTTTTCTTCTTAAACATATAATGCTGTCCCTCTTTCTTACACACTAAATGTCAACAGTCGAAAATGAAACAAACAGTGTACGTATGTCTGCACCCCTCCAAAGTAAAAATACAATAATTATAATAAATCTCCCTCACACGTATAAAGAAAATTAAACGCAATTCCCGTAAGTAAGTCAAAAAGTAAGAAAATCACAAAAATTATAAATCTGTACGCAATGCCATCTCTGATACTGACAAAAACAAAACAAGGACAGTTGCGCATCGATAATTGCTTCATTGTGTAATTATTAACTTCATAAAAAACTAATTTAATTCAGCTTATAAGTTAACACAACAGTTATTGATTCTGAGGCGGTACGAAATTCGCCGGATCAGCTAGTTAAAAATAATTTATTAGTATCAATATTTGCGACACGTTCGAGAGTAAAAGATACATTGATGGTGACACAACATACAACATTGTGTATCGAGCTCAACACCAGTGGCGCGCATGTTCTTTGACCAACTGTATGTATTTTTTCAAGTTCTCGTAAAAATTATTGTTGTGCATTGACTATTTTTGAAAGTGGTCATATTATATTATGTAATTGTCTTCCGCTGATTGTTGTCACCATCTTAATAAATGGGTGCACAAGTTCCTTACCTACTTACCAAATTCTTGGAAAAAATACATTATATTCACAAATTTGTCGTTTTTTTCAATTTGGGAGGCGGGTATGGCTACCGCCGTCTCTGAAACCTTTAATTGGATAACCAACATCTATGCCATAGGTCACCCCAAGTGGTTCTCTACGTTTGGTTACTTTTTTTGGTGAGCAGGGGTGGTTCTTAGTGGGTCTTGGCGGATGCATCTAGCCACCAGTTTCGTGGCAGGCCGGATTGGGAGAGACTGGTTAAAGGAGACCTTTTTACCTCTCCAGCAAGGTCCCTCACTAGCCTTGCACCCAGGGCTGGATTAAACATGTCGGGCCACTAGTTGCCTACACTTCCTAACTGATAATTCGACCCTGCATGTAGCTGGAAGTGTACATTTATAATCCATTCAGATTTGGATCAACATTGACGATATCTAGATTTTCCTTGAGATCTCTGAACTATTACCCTGTGTCTGAAGAACGGGGCGCGGGCCCTTGGCAGTTGCCTACTCTTCCTAATGGATAATTCGGCCCTGCATCTAGCTGTAAGTGTGCATTTATAATGCATTCAGATTTGGATCAACATTGATGATATCTAGATTTTCCTTGAGATCTCTGAACTATTACCCTGTGTCTGAAGAACGGGGCGCGGGCCCTTGGCAGTTGCCTACTCTTCCTAATGGATAATTCGGCCCTGCATGTAGCTGTAAGTGTGCATTTATAATGCATTCAGATTTGGATCAACATTGATGATATCTAGATTTTCCTTGAGATCTCTGAACTATTACCCTGTGTCTGAAGAACGGGGCGCGGGCCCTTGGCAGTTGCCTACACTTCCTAATGGATAATTCGGCCCTGCATGTAGCTGTAAGTGTGCATTTATAATCCATTCAGATTTGGATCAACATTGACGATATCTAGATTTTCCTTGAGATCTCTGAACTATTACCCTGTGTCTGAAGAACGGGGCGCGGGCCCTTGGCAGTTGCCTACACTTCCTAATGGATAATTCGGCCCTGCATGTAGCTGTAAGTGTGCATTTATAATCCATTCAGATTTGGATCAACATTGACGATATCTAGATTTTCCTTGAGATCTCTGAACTATTACCCTGTGTCTGAAGAACGGGGCGCGGGCCCTTGGCAGTTGCCTACACTTCCTAATGGATAATTCGGCCCTGCATGTAGCTGTGAGTGTGCATTTATAATCCATTCAGATTTGGATCAACATTGACGATATCTAGATTTTCCTTGAGATCTCTGAACTATTACCCTGTGTCTGAAGAACGGGGCGCGGGCCCTTGGCAGTTGCCTACACTTCCTAATGGATAATTCGGCCCTGCATGTAGCTGTAAGTGTGCATTTATAATGCATTCAGATTTGGATCAACATTGACGATATCTAGATTTTCCTTGAGATCTCTGAACTATTACCCTGTGACTGAAGAATGGGGCGCGGCCCTGCGGGCCCCTACCGTAAGCGGGGCTCCTGGGCAGTTGCCTACACTGGCTTATGGATAATACGACCCTGCTTGCACCGTAGATGGAGGGATGGACTCACACGTCCTTCACTCCTGGACACACTGACCTCCAGATACCTACCACCCCTCGTATCTTCTTCCTTCTCCTTTCCTAAAAAGACACTCTCGACTCTGGACAGACCAATAAAATTATTATCTGTTCGAGAAAGCTTTTCAATATTTTAAAATGTTTGATTTTTATGAATAACAATAATATTTTTTCGCATTTTCTTTTGAGACCTGTTTTGTGCGAGTATTGTGTTAATATTGGCTCCCTCCCAAATACCATTCAGCGTCTTCCTCAGATAACGTCGTTAAATAATATTTAATGACAAACAAACAAGATCATCGGAGCTTTGTCTCCTTTGATGCAATTGTTTACGAGGCAGATGTTTTAAATCTTAATTTAACGTGTCTCTACGCGAAGACGACACTTACGAGATAAACACTTACACATGAAAAAAAGTCCTAACTATATTTGAAAAAAGAATTCAACAAACGAAAATGCGAAATTTACTACGATTTTATTCGAATAGAATATGCTTAATTCGAAGGCTGAAAAGCCAGGAATATGAGGAAGAAGGGGTCAATTGGAGTGACACACAGGTACAAGCAACCAATTGCAACAAACTAATAAAAAACACTGATAAATCCGGTTCGATCGGACCAAAATGTGAAACACTACCTACAAAGCAACGCAAAAGCATTTGTTTTCGGTTTGAAAATTTGGTCGCTTAGAATTAAATTCCCCCAAGAAAAACACATCTTGGTCCTTGAAATAATCGAGTAGCTTTTAATAAGTCTTTTTACAATCCTGGAAAAGAATACAGTTTCAGTATCAGGCCTATAAAAATCTTCTACTTACGAACCCTCTTTCAGCTGCGGTTTTATTGCATAATATGAAAAAAAATTATTTAAATATTTGGGCCTGAACTTCGCAAAATAAAAAAAATTAAATAAAAAACACTTTTTTGCGATGTTTTTTTCTTGCGTGCATCAAAACAGGCGGCTGCCGGCTGGTGTAAAGCGAGAATTTTTCGCTTAATTATGGCCATCTACTTACATAAGGTAAGGAGTGTTAATGTGCAATCAATTCACAAAACACCTTTCGACTTCTTATGCTGCGTATAAACAGGTAGATACTACTGCGATCCGAACCACGATTTGGGAAAGGATCGAAGCAACCGCAAATGGCGCGAAACGCCGCTACCTGCCTGTTTGTAAGCAGTTTTAGGCTTAGGCGATTTTTTTAACATTAGCTCTGCACAGGGGGTACCAAGGAGAAAAATCCCTCAGAGCCTATGTCATCTTTGGGAATGCTGTGCAGTGGGTCTTTTCAGGGAAAGCAAGCAGAGAAAGGAAAGGAATGAGGGGTAGGTAGGAATCCAGGAATGAAAGACATATGAATCCATCTCCCCAGAGAGACTTCGGCTGGAGAAGTCTGGGCTAGGACTGCCTCAACCAGTCTCTCCCGTTCCGGCCTGCCGTGCAATAGGTGGGCAGACGCATTCCCCGCCAAGATCTAGACAAACCTCACCCCATGAACCCGGGCACCCTTGCTAAGTGACCAAACGTAGCGAAGCTCTTGGGATGACCAATGGCAGGATTGCAGGTTATCCAATAAATGGTTCCCAGGACTTTTTGAGGGAGAGGTCGATTCAGATGGTAGCCGATGGTTTCACCTCTTCCGAAAAATGCCGGCGTCCCACAGGGATCGGTTCTGTCTCCGACTTTGTTTTTGTTGCACATCAACGACCTTTGGTCATGTGCACCAATTCATTGTTACGTGGATGACAGTACAGTCCATGATAGCTTTTTGTTTGACAAGCCCCCAAAGGGCTCACAAACTACAACGGCTCGGAGGGCTTTGAAGCAAAGAATGGACGGTTACCTTGAGAGTGTTTTCTCTTGGGGTAAAAATAATTTCGTTGAATTTAATGTTTCAAAGACCCAATCTTTTCTGATTACGTCTAAAAGGGATATGCTTGGTGTAACCCTAAGTGACGAGCTCAGGTATGGGGACTCCATCGAAGCCAGAGTAAAGTTAGCCCCCCAAAAACTGGGCGTACTGTACAGGGCCCGCAGATACGTTAATAGTTCACAACTGCTAACCCTAACCCTGTACAAATCACAAGTGCGCCCCATGGTTGAATTTGGCAGCCACCTCTGGTCTGGAGCTCCAAAATACCTAAAAAATACCCTCGACTCTGTGCAGAAACGGGCAGTCCCTTTAATAGATTCTCCCATCTTAACAGACGGATTGCAATTTTTAGAGCACAGACGTCGGGTGGGAATGCTATCCTTGTTCTACCGGTATTACAATGGAAGATGCTCCGAGGAACTAGCGTCATTGATCCCTTCGGCACCGGTGCATAGTCGGGAAACACGCCAAACCCGTGCCCAACATTTGTACACGGTTGACATTTGTCACGAGAGAACGGGTCGTTTCTTCGACTCGTTCTTGTGTTCAACAACTCGGCTGTGGAATGATTTGCCGGCCTCTATGTCTTCTCCTTCCTACAACATGGGTCTTTTCAAGACCAATGATCATTCCTTCCTCTCCTCAAAAAGACCCTCCACACAGCATCCCAGATGACAGAGGCCCTAAGGGAAATTATTTTTCTCAGTGCCTCCTATGTAGAATTAATGTTAAAAAAAAAGAGGACGGCGATCCCCATACACGCCTCCGAAATTATAAATGAAATTGATTTTAAATTAATTAGTTTCATAAATCAATTTCACTCGAAGCAACAAAAAAATGACCTTACTCCGGGACACAGACAAGTTCCCCACTTCTGTCAACTTATTTCTACAGTGTTAATAAATTAATCTTTTAAAACAAATAAAAATTCGAGTACAATTAACACGCGGTAGAAGCGAAACTGTATCAAAACAATCTCAACCAATGAAGAACCAAGGAGCCTTGAAAAGTGAGATCATAATCACAGCGGCCAATGAGCGCAGACCTAGCAGTCTAGTAATTTCCGTTTTATTTATTTATTTATTTATTACATAAGATACATTTATTACAGTAAAATAACATAATAATAATATTTCAAAATAACCGTAAATATTAAAATGGGTACAAGTGTTATTATGTCTTGTTTGTCTATATTTATTTATTTATTTATTTATTGTTTCTTTACACTGTAGGTAAAAATGTTTACAATACAATTTGTTACCTCACTAGGACAAGCCTGTGTTGAGGTTAACAATAATTATACAAGTTAACAAAATAACACAAAATTATACAGATTTTGAAAGAACAATATTGTTGTATTTCTTACAGATTGAGATTAGATTATGGGTACCTACTAAACTGATGGCGCTAGGTACTACATTAATGTAGACTTTTAGGGTGACCACAGTTCCTAGCTAGGCAGATTGCCCGTTCTAAGGAACCAAATGCTGGTGAAAAATGCAAAAAATGTATTCTGAACAAAAAAAAAAAAAAACAAAGTGTTTTTTTTTTGTAGATTAAATATATACTAAGTTGTTACTGATTGTTTTATATCTCAACCTTGGATATCGGAGCCTTGATAGGAGTTTGATGCTTCGCAGGTGCTGTATGCGTCATTTCCGTTTCACCCTAATTCGGAATCGCAACAGGGCTATAGAATTCACTTCAAAAAGAGAAATTTGCAAAGCATTTCTGGAATCCGCTAAAACGAGAAGATGCCCAGTACCAGTACCTACTTGTGATCAATGTTCCAAATTATTTGAAACTACGAACAATGTTCCAAAGCTGAAAGTAGGTACACAATACAAAATGACATGCCAACAATATTTGAAAATATAATTCAACAAACGAAAATGCGAAATTTACTACAATTTTTCCACGAAATTATCCGCTTTCAAGGTGACAATCTGCTTAATTCGAAGGCCGAAATGCCAGAAATATGAGGAAGAAGGTATCAAGATTGTTAAAATAAGACAAACAAGCAACCAATTCCAACAAACTAATAAAAAACAAAGACAAATCCGGTATGATCGGACCAAAATGTTGCTTACGAATTACAGCTTATATGTACTTGGAAATGGACTGTAAATACTAACAATGAAACGAAATGAAAAGGTGTTTGATGGAATTGGGTGATAATTGGTATAACTGAAAATATTCTAGAATATGAATATACATATGTATTATTTTACCAACAGAATAGTCAACACTATAACTTACTATAATTTACTATATTTACATGTAAAAACATTATCATATTGGAATGTCCTAAAACGGGCAATTGCCTAGTTGGACATTTTAAGTTCATTATATTGTATTATGTAATATTTATAAACAAACAATAAATAAATAAATAAATATGTGTAGGGAAAGCTTAAGAAGCAAGGAAGAAAGATCAACCAATCACTTACCACTGAATCTCTGCGAACGAGCACAAAACACAATCACAAATATAGTTTATTTAGTAAGGTGGGTCACAATTGTATGGGAAAAAAATCTTGTTTTGATTTGTCTAATAGTGCTAAAAGGGTGTTAAATGAAGATATAAAATCACGTAATTTTTTTTTTAAATATTTGGATATCATCTTCTTCCTCGGGATTGACTTTGAAATTTCACATTATAGGGAAAAACCCACCCTTGTTAAATCGTAAAAAAATGTTAGATAAACCTTTAAAAACGAATTATTTTTCAATAAAACCCGAAATAGAGGGAATATTTTAATTTATTTATTTAAAAATATATTAATATAATTCAAATCATCTCAAGGCAGTGTATTCAAATACCAGCAAAATCCTTCTTACTCTCAAATTTCGGCATTATTTTGCGAGACTCAATCTTGGGACTTTTTGTAAATGATTTCGTAAAAATATACTATGAGTATATTTGCTACGGAAGATTACAAAAAATATGGTTTGTTTAAAGGATTCAAAGTAGATTTTATATGCACTAAAAATAACCCCTTATAATGAAAATTTTCAAAACTTGGAAGTGAATCCGGAGGAAGAAGATCGTATCAGAAATGTGAAAATTTTAAACACATCAATTTGAACCCATTATTTGGCACCCTTTTATCGCTCTTAGAATTTAAAAATAACATTTTTTATAGTTCACAAACAAGATTATGAACACAAACAACCTTATTACGGAGTTCCACTGCGGTACCTCGAGGTAACAATCGCCACAACCACACAAATAAGTTAGTATAAAACGGTTTTGTTTACTTTCTAAATGGTAAAAAAAAATTCTATTTAGAACAAACGAGATTATGAACACGAACAACACCAAAAACTTGCTTCAAAGGTAGTCCCAATTCTTCTTCTGTTTTTTTTTTCAGAAAAAATGCACTCATATTCACTTTTGTCATTGTTCCAAAGTTCCAAATTCAAAACGCTTTTCCAGCAAGGTGATGTCGTTAGGAGGGTAGGTACTGGATAAATGACATCCCGGTAGGAACTACGCATACAAACATTTCAAAACCAAAAAAGGACTGTCCTATTAAAATTATCTGAGATTCTGAATAATATCTCAGACCACAAGCAAATCGATAGAATTGGTTTTAGGCGTGTGCGTATGGCAGAAGTAAGTTCAATTTTCCTTTACTCCTATGAGGCCTCTGAGGACTCAGACAGTCAAAAGTCCAGGTTTTATCTATTAAAATATCTAAAGGAAGCTATCTTCTTAACATTAATATGCTTGATGTAACTCTAGGTAACCAGCTCAGGCACGAGGGCTCCATCGAAGCCAGAGTTAAATTAGCCTCTCAGTACAGCGCCCGCAGATACCGCAGATAGTACATAACTGGTGACCCTGTACAAATTGCAAATGCACCTCACTGTTGAATTTGGCAGCAGCCTCTGATCTGGAGCCTCAAAATACTTTAAAAAAACACCTGACTGTCCAAAAACGTGCGGTTCGTTTGATTGTTGTCTTTAGAGCACAGGCGTCCATCCATTCCGATTTGAAAGAAAACTGATGTCGCCAGTTTACATAAGACCTTTTGATTCCTAGGTCTCAAACTGGCCAATGAAATTGATTTGTTCAAGAAAAAACTTCAATATGTGAAAATGTTTTCAACAATTTCAGCAGAAGGAAAAAATGAACTTTCCTCGTTCACATACAATCTTAACCATTTATAATACATATTTATACAGCTTGAATGCACAAGTAACCATAATTAACAAAATGCTATGATGTGCGCTAGACGGTGCACAGATATTAACTAGCAATGTGTGCGTTCAGCTGGAATGGGCTCTTGAACTTGGGTTCTTCGCAGGAAGCGGATCCTACTTTTACACCTTTTTCAAATCGACTACTCCCAAAGAACTCTAACTCGTGGCCAGACTCGGAGCCGGAACCCGAATGCCTCCACCGGCATCCCTGTGATCGCGGTCCGAGCCTCTCGCGAGCTGGGAGCAGGTCCTGGGTTCGAGTTCTTTTGCGAGTTCTGGCTCCGAAGTCCGGCTCCGGCCGAACCCATGCGTCCCGGTAACCGCAACAGCACCCATTACGCACTCAAGAACTCGGACCCGGGACCTGCTCCTAGAATTCGAGTACTTTTAAAAGGAAGTACGTCTTACAGGCCTCCGGCAAAATGAAGAACTTACCCATCTCTAGTTGGAACCACGCTGGTGTCAAATATATAGCATATGAAGCACTTGTCCGCAGCATCCTGGAATACAGCTCCATTATTTGGGCACCCTCTGAACAAAACCATATCCTAGAAATAGAAAAAGTACAAAAAAGGTTTATGCGTTACCTGTATATGAGGGAATATACATACTACCCATTCCTGTATCCATCGTTGTTCTTAACAGGAATGCTCGATCTTAATACCTTAGAAGCCCGCCGTAAAATATTTTTGGGGAAACATTTTTTTAAGCTGATCTCCGGTACTGTACTGATTCCACCTATGTTGAAGGAGATTAACCTATATGTCCCTAACGCGTATACTCGTGGGAGATCCCACACACTTTTTTATGCTCCGAAAGCGAGAACTTCTTCCTTTCATAATGCCCCATTAAATAGAGCAATTCAACTGCTTAACGATTCTGCATTGAGCATTGACATCTTCAATGTTACCTATAGAGAGTTCAGTAACTATCTTTTGACATATGTCTCAACATAGTGAAACTGCCCCCTCGGCCTTTTTTTTCTCATATATTTTATAATCTTCTCCGTAATAATTTGGTGTATAACTGTTTTATGGAGAACCTGAAAAAATAAATAAATAAATAAAATAGGTTTTGATGTGGTTGCTTCCAGACCATTAAAATGGTATAAAAATTTAACTTTAGGGCAGGTCTATTTATTCCGATGTCAGGGGTAAAAAGTATAACAATCAATTTTAAAAACAAATAAAATATATTTAACAGTTCTTTCTTATAAGTACAAATAATACACTAGAGACTAATACTATACATACAAACAAAATAATGTTACAAATGTCAAATCAACATCCCTTGGAGAATACTGGCCACTGCAAAAACCATCTCACCCATAGGTTTCCTGCTATCTACCTCCAGTTTCTGATGCCAAAATGTCAAATATTACAAAGCCAGTAAAAAATTTGTGTGCAGTTCACACGCGGTATAAGTGAAACCATCAGAAAACTAAAGTAGACAAGAGTGGGGAGGCCATGAAGCACCGCACAAAGAGGAGACCGATTGTTCTATCTCATTCTCTCACAGGCTAAATCCTATAGATGTACATACATGTTTGTATCTTTTTAGTGTTGCTTTTTCGCTTCATTGAGTTTCAACTCACAACGGGGCTAAAGAAGTTTTCACTTCAAAAAGTTCGTCGACCTAGAAATTGACAGAAATGCATATTCCCAAGGTTTGAGTGATTTTAAGAGAAAACTTCTTTGGCACCGTTGCGATTTGAAACTCGATGAAACGAAAAAGAGCGACACTAAAAAGAGACAAACACATACATCTATAGGATTAAGCCTGCGAGAGAATAAGATAGTATAATCGGTGCTGTGCTTTGTGCGGTGCTTCGCTCCTCTCGTCTACTTAAGTTTTCTGAAGATTTCACTTCTATGAATTGCGCACCCTGATTTTTTTACTTCAGATAAACAAAGGCGAAATGAGATAAATTGTGAGACTGAAGGGAGTAGGTAAGTAGTATGTAAAGGAGGTGAAGAAGCGGAAGATGGGGAAGTACCTGGTTATTCAGATTTGTCAGAATCACCAAACACGGCTAAAAAAAATTACACCACTCTCGAAAGTGCCGCAAACGTAAAATATACCAGAAGATCAGGTCGATCGATAAAATTCTATATCAATATGATATTGACTAAATCCGTCAGTTAGCGATATTTGCGAGCATGGCCAACGTATGATTCCGACAGTCGGTTGACAAAAACCGCCGTTTTTGGCGCGGCCTCCTGAGTCTAGAAGATTAGCTGTCAAAATACACAACTTTTTGACTAATGTCATTCGTAATGCAAAATAACTGGTTTATTAATGAACTAACGAAGCTCTTAGAATTGAAAGAAATCAATTCGAAAGGTTAAAATAAATAAATAAAAAATATATACATACAGTAACAAATATTTCTTCCTAACAAATTAATGATAATTATTTCTAATTACTTTCCGCCATGACATTAGCGCATCTCTCACACGGCTCATCTTCAAGTTTAGCCGTGAACCTCCTACAACGCCCGCACTGCAATTTATCAACTTTCTCCACACTCAACACCCACTCTTCTTCATGGACTTCAGCCTCGGTCAAAACAACTTCCGACACTTGCAAAACTTCACACAACTCCCCCGAATTACTCCTTCCACACCCTTGCATCGTGTACAACCTATCGTACAATTCAGCAGTAGCCCTGATGGTTGCTATATACTCTAAGCTATTTAAACCAGCACACTTTTTATTCAAATCTTTCCTTATATCGATAACAGACTCCATCAACATGTCAACAAACGGACGATTCCAAATCTCTTTCGGCGGATCGAAAACAGTCTTAAAGAACGCTTTACCATCGTTCAACGGGTGATGACTCCAAACCTCTTCGACGAAATGCGGAATTATCGGCCCTAAAGCTTGGCACAATGATAATAAAACATTATGAATAACAACTTGACAACTCGTTCGTTCCGCGGAATTTTTCCCTTGACAATACAACCGATCTTTCACAATATGGCAGTAGAATCCCGATACTTGATTCGTTGTAAAATGAAGAATGGACGTGCAGACTTTGTTGTATTGCATCGTTTCGTAATGAGCATTCAGCTGCGTCTGAAATTCACGCAGTTCTTGAAGCATGTACGAATCTACATAGCCGAACTGTTGGGTTTCCGTTAAGGTGTGCTGATCCAAGTCACTTATGGCGCCGAGTAAGAACTTCATCAGTAGTCGCAGTCTGGATATCTCCGAGTTGCTTTCGGTCAGTATGTTGTCACTGATTATGACTTGGGCGTTCTGCGTACCGTGGCTGGCAACCCACCATCTTGAATAAATAAACAATTATAACATTAAACTTTGAAATGCCGCAAAAAGAAATGGCAATGCGGCTTTTTTTATAAAAAAACTTAAATTTTGATTTGCAGCCAAAATACTGGACATAATTGAAAAGTAATTTTTATAATCAAAAGACATAAATATGAAATATGCAAATATTTAGTATGGATATGTGCTACTCTATTTATTTGTGTTTTGAATTGTAATATATACGCCAATAAACAATTCAATTTTTCTTGATTTTAGAGGCAACTTTGACAATTTTTTCTGCAATTAGCCCCCTGGACCGTTTTAACGGTTTTTGCGACTAAAGTGGCTCAGTTGTAGGAGTCTTTCTTATAATGGGAAAGTAGGCGATGTAGGTATCAAACTACGCATATCAACCCACAAACCCCGAAATAGAAAAGGAAAAAATTGAGCAGTAACCTGTGTGGAATTATTGTAAAAAAAAACACTTTACAGAAGTGTCTACTCCACATCTACCCTGGAGATGGACATTGCAAGGATTTCTAAAAAGTTTCCTAAAGGAATAAGAAGTCAACACGACTGATTATGTCAAAAAATTATTTGATTTGATGGAAAAGAATATGTATTTTTACAAACCTCACAGTATCGATGCCATAAGCGGGATTCTTGTTCTGGTTTTTACCTCCTTCTATGATATGTTTGGGGTCCACCACATTTCCCACAGATTTGGACATCTTGCGACCCTTCGAATCCACTGTGAACCCATGGACAAACAGACTCCTGAGGAACAAAGAAACATGTACTTAAAAGACCTGTTGAAAAATTGTTAATAAAAACATCTAATTGAATTTCGATTTTGTTTTCTTGGTAGAATGAATGTACGAATGAAGCGAACTCTCGAATGAAGTGGAAATTAACCCATTTTTATTTTATTTGTGTACAAAAAATTTACAACATTACAGATATTTTATCTAATTAATTGTAATAGTACCATTTTCAGTGAGAATGTAGCGCCAAAAACTGTACAAACTCATTGAATTTTTCGAAGAATATGTCAAAATATTTATCTAATATATTTAAATAGCGTATCGCTCTTCCCACGGGCGAATTCGGGTACAGGTTTGTACGACTCAATCGGCAATATAATATGTTATGGCGACGTGCCCGAGAGTGAGACTCTGGTAAAAAATATATTGATTTGCGCCAGAATCTCACCGTTAGAGACGAGGCCATTGATTAATTGAAAGAAATATTTTAGCAACGCAAAACATCTACGAGTTTCTAGAGAATGGTAGTTAGTCATACCTAGAATAAATCTCGATGGATACAAATATGGATATGTTCCATAGAGGCGTAAAAATAAAAAATGTAGGAATTTTTATGAACTTTTTTGAATTTCTATGAACTCTTTCAATGTTCAAAATATAGGATGCTTCAAATGGGGCCCAGATAATACAATTCGACTCCAGTGAGTTGTAAAGTAGCCTAACTGTTAGTGGGTTTTGAAATGAGCATGAATTGCGAATGACAAAGCCCAGCAGTTTATATGCTCTGTTGCATAAGTCATTTGTGTGCTGGTGGAATGTCATTTTGCTGTCAAAAGTAACCCCTAGATCTTTTATTTGACTAAAGCGATGAAAAATGTTACCGTTAATTGAATATTCAAATATGATTGTCTGTTTTACCCTTGTGAAAGGGACTACATTGCATTTAGGTGCACTGAAGCTTAGACAGTTAATTTTTGCCCAGTTTGCGACAGAGCTCACATCGATTTGTAGGAGGACACAGTCAGCGAGATTTTTTATTATGCGGTAGAGTTTTAGGTCATCAGCAAACAATAAATAAGAGGAATGAGTGATGATTGAGCCAATATCGTTGATGAACAACAAAAATAATAGCGGTCCAAGAATTAATCCTTACGGCACTCCAGAAAAAACCAGGAATTCGGCAGAACGAGAACCCTTATAAAAAAACGTATTGTTTAGTATGAAGCAAAAAGTAATAAAAGTTTTTTGGAAAATCCAAACGTAGCTATTTTTTTTAATAGGTCATCGATTTCGACCTTGTCAAAGGCCTTTTCAAGGTCAAAGTATGTAACATCTACTTGGTTTCCTTGGTCGAGAGTTCTTGATAGTAAGTCGGAAATGCATAGTAGATTTGATGATACTGACATCTGGGGTCTAAACTCATGTTGACGATCGTCAGAGGTTTGACATGGCTGTACAAATGCCGATGAAGGATTTTTTTGAATATTTTCGCTACAGAGCAAAGAATTGCAACCGGCCGGTAGTTACGGATATCGCATTTATCACCCTTTTTATGTATCGGGGTTATTTTGGTAAGTTTCCATATGTCCGGAAAAGATCCAGTTTTTAAGCAAGTGTTAAAAAAATGACACAATGGTAAAATAAAAAAGTCAGAACAACCTTTAAGAATGAACGTTGGTATGTTATCAGGACCCATTGAGTTGGGCTTACTCAGTGCAGATATTACCGTCTTGACATCATCCTCTGTGATTTTGACTAAGTCGAATGGCTGACCTATTTGCTCAGTGTTTAGGATGGCGTTAACGTCGAGAGTTGGTTGTTTAGTATTATAGACAGATAAAAAGAATACTGCAAAGCTGTATGCAATATCATCATACGTATTTAATTCATTGCCATCAAATGTCATAGATTTAAATGCGTTATTTGATTTTTTAAGCGCCTTTACATACGTCCAGAACTGTTTGGAATCTGAAGTTAATGATAGTTCGATGGAGTTTAAATAATTTTTTTGTGAGTCTCTTATTTGACGTTTAACTAAATTACGGTAATGTGAGAATTGAGCGTAGTCTGCGAGGAGTTTACTTTTTTTCTAATTTTTATGTAGCATATATTTTTTTTTATTACTAATAATATGATGAGAGTACCATTTAGGGTATACTCTGAGCGATGAAGTGCGGGGTGTAGAAGTCGGTATACATTTGTCAAATATATTATAAATTAGATTGTAAAAGATTTCACTTAGAGTATTCACGTTTGTTGAATTTTGGTAGACAGGTTGCCACGAGCATTCCGATAACAATTGGTATAATACCTGGTAGTTTCCTTTGTGGAAGCGCCAGGTACATCCAACCCCTGCCTTGACCTGAGGAGAATCTGTACCCGGATTAGAGGTGGGAGGAGCGTAACATATGTTTATAGTTAACGATGGGTGAAATTTATCTTCATTTACAATAGGATCATAGCATTTTTCAACAGAATTTACAAAGTTTTCAGCACTACATAGTACAACGTCTAGAGTGTTGTTAAAATCATTACATATTGTATTGTGTTCCTTAAGACCATAAAAGCACTTAAAATAGTCATATATATTTAAAACACTAGGGTTGCAAGATGGAAGATTTAGATCACCTAATAATAAAATATTTTTTCCATGGAGAAGATTACACTCACTTTCAATTTTTTCAAAAAAGCTTGAATAAGTTGAGACTGATGAGCAATGTTGGTATATAAATGACGCATACATATAAAGTGGATGAATTAAATGTTAATTTGACCCAAAGCGATTCAACGTCAGGAAGATCCATCGAAGATATTCGTTCAGCGCGCAGAACAGATTCTGAGCGCACAGCCAGAAGAACACCCCCGGCACGCGTACCACGGTCTCTGCGAAAGACGATGTAATTCTCGGGGAATAATTCAGAGTCGTATACGCTTGATGTTAGCCAGGATTCGGTCACTGCTAGTACATCGACGTTACATCGAGAAAACAGATTATTCTTAAATACTTTCAATTTCGAGTTCAACCCCTTCACATTCTGAAAGTAAATGGATGGAGTAGATGTTACTTTCCATTCCTTTCTTGTGCGTGAAGAGCTGTGGTTTATTGGTATGGTTTGATCTGCGAAAAAACCACTCGTTGAACGAAATATGGTTTGGCCATAAGTTTGGATCCATAAATGTGGCGAATTTTGATTCCGGGATCCCGATACGGAACGAAGCGTACTCAGACCGAGACGGTAATCTGGCAACGTCATACTTTAAAGTGTTGTCAGTATTGCACAGGAATTTTTCAATGTCATCGGTTGAGGTGCTGGCGTGGAATTGCCAAGCATGAATGTACTTCAGCCTTTCGACGGCAACCAGACCGGTAGGTTCTTGAGCGGTACCTCGTAGAATAGGACGTCTCTTACTCCTATGCGTCACTTTCTTCCAATCGCTGGTATTGTTGACTGGCGGTTCGGAGGTGGAGGAGGTATGCCCGGTGGTAGAGCGGTTAACATAGGAGGAAGAGGTCGAGGCTTTGGGACCAATTTCGGTAGTTTGAGTCCCTACCGATGGATCTGGAACAGAGGATGCCGTTGAAGCAGATGCTATAGCAGGTTGAGGGTCTACTTCCGATTTGCCCTTTTTTGTAGCAGATCTCGTGGTAAGCTTACGAGCGTTGGGGCGGCCGACTAAGGCAGCTAGGGTGATATCAGGCGGTGGGCTAGCCGCTCTGTTTGGCTGTACGTCGCTGGGCCCCGTTGAAAGCTGAGGGGCGGGGGGGGTCGGGCGTAGTAAAGTTGTAGCCAGTTGTGCGGCGGCAGTAGGCGCGGTATGCAAGACGCGCGGGTCCGGGGGGACCGGACCTGCGGGGACGGAGACACTGCATGTACATGAACACATTTTAACACTACCGACATACGTTGTCAATAAATTTTTAAGGGAATTCTGTTCCCTTTCAAAAAACAACATTTTGTCACTCAAACTTTCAATCGTTTTCGTTAGTAGGTGAAGCCCGATCAAAATTTCATTACTGTCACCCATTTCTGTATTATCAAGCGCTGATAATAGGAAACAGAAACAAAATTGCAGCGCGACGAAAAAGACGTGCGTTCTGTTGAAATTATCTAATCGTATTTTCCGAGATCCTTTTGAGCTGAAACTCGGCAGATGGACTCGTCGTCGATGACAATGTATTCTATTAACTTTTGGGAGCAATCATGCACACACACGTGGACATATACGCATATATCTGAAATTTGAATACAGCAATTGACGTACAAATTAAATGTCGGTCTTGTCAACTCTGGATTTGGCCCGGTTGATAGCGTGGTTGGTTCTGATCACTGGGTTCAATTCTCAGCCAAACGAAAAAAAGTTTTATAAGACATTTGAGATGTAATACAGTAAAAAACTTGTTTTTTTTACAAGGCCCAGAGGAAAATAATTGCCCTCATGGTCTATGTCATCTTTGGGGATATTTTGTGGACTTTTTTGAGGCAAGGAAGGAGATGATGTGCTGAGAAGGAAAAGGGTATGAAGGGTGAGTAGGAATCTGGGGGTCATTGTGCTCAGGAGTGATGAAAAATGAATCCAACCTTCCCACGATGGTACAAGGTGATGGGTTAAGAGAGTCCAGCTGGAGGGGTCAAAGGATCTCCCTGAACCAGTCTCTCCTGATCCGGTCGGTTTGCAGAAGCATCTAGGCAAACCTCTCCCCGTGAACCCGAGCACCCCTATTAAGTCACCAAATGTAGAGAACCACTTGGGGTGACTCATGGAAAGTGACACAGGTCACAAAACCCCAAAAATAAATCACAAAAATTATTATTTATTATTATTACTTGTAAGGAGCCTTCCCCGTGAGGGCCACGCTAGTAAGGAGTGAGGACTGGAACCATCCGGTGCACTGATCCAGTCCCTCCAGGTAAAGGTCTGCCTGATGCCCACCCAGCACCGAGGACCAGGTCAAGCCACTGTCCAGCCAGATGTCCATGATGTCCTTGCCCTTCACCAGCCGTTCCATGGAGGTGTCATTCTCTCGCAGGAAATCTGCGGAGATCAGGCGCTCATCCACCGCATTGTTCCACCAGCTATTGACGCCTTGCATGTCCATACCGTCGCAGACTCTTTCCACCAGATCTCTGGAAACAAAACATCACTGCAACTAAGTAAGTGATTGATGCATAGATAGATACCTCAGCTGCTCCCGTCTGGAGCCAGTGAGACTGTGGAATCCCCAATTGGGATATGTTGTGAGACTGAAGGTAGTGGGGAAAGGAAGGAGATGGGGAGAGAAAGTTGGGGATATACCTGGCTATTCAGATCTGGTCACCAAACACGGCTAAAGCCCCTATATTTTTTTACATTAGCTTCAAACAGGAGGCCTTGAGGAAAATAATTTCCCTCAGGGCCTATGTCATCTTAGGGGATGCTGTGTGGAGGGTCTTTTTAAGGAGGGGAAGGGTAGAAAGTTCTGGGAAGGAAAAAGGTATGAGGGGTGGGTAGGAATCTGGGGGGTCATTGTATCCAGGAGTGACGGACGTATCAAATAGCACAAAAGTGGCTTGGGAGGTATCTGTGGCTGGAATCCCCAAACCGCCAAACGAACGCTCCTGGTTCTCACCTGGTAATCAGAGCCCTTTCGCCATCATAAACCACGGGGATGGGGACTCCCCAGACCCTCTGTCGGGAGATGCACCAGTAGGGCCTGTTCTGCACTTGGTTGGTGAGGTTCAGTCGGTACTGGGCACTGCTGGAGACAGGCAGGATGGTCACATCCTTCAATGCAGCCTGCGAAAACAAACAAACAATGCTGATCAATTACACTACATATTATTCTTACTTTACAGTGGTCGAGGGGTAAGGATCTTGATTTGCAATCCGAAGGTCGCTCTCGGCGCGCTCAAATAAATTTAATTTAATTAAACTGTTGAATGTTGGGTGGTGTTTCGAAAACCACGCAGATTTCACCTTGTTGCTTTCTGGTCAAATATCCATATAAAAACAAAGAAATTGTTTTTTTGCGGTTGTTTTCTGTTTACCACATAATATATCTTATTATTCATGTACATTACACGATGATATTGTAATGCGTCGATGACACAGGGCTAGTTTACAAGCTACTATCTGGGAAATTCACTATCTGTTAGTAAACTCGCCCAGTGTCATCGTGTCACTTGCTAACTAGCAGCAACTAGCAGATTGTTGACAATCTACGAAAAAAGTTGAAAGGTCGTCAACTTTACTCGCCTACAGGCTTGCTTCGCTTGCTCGTGATTGGTTTATTTACGTTTCCAACATGGCTTCCAATAAACAGCTGATTTCGACAGTCAAATATATGAAGAATTAGTTCACGCAGGCGTCGTTATTCTTGTTACTGGCGCTAAAACCGACCTCAGTTTCCTACGCTTCTGAGCGAGTGGACAGTTTTGTGTGTCATCGTGACAATCTCACTCGCCGATTTTCCTGCTTTTAAACTTAGTAGATAGTAGCTTGTAAACTCGCCCTATGTCATCGACGCTTAAGAGGTTTTTCCAGAATAGCTAACTAAAAAAAATATTAAAAACTCTCCCATTTTAGAAATAATTGTAAAAAAATATAATCACACAAATATAAACTGATTTTATTATTTCTACACAAATCTGAATACATACTCAACATGAAAAAACACAAATCAAAGGAATTTGCAAATAAATAAAGCCCTATACTCATTTTAAAAAGTAAAATGTTGATCTTTTCACCTCTGACAGTTACAAAAAGTGACCCACAAAGTCATAGAAAATTCATTTAAAAATATTCTAGAGTAGCTAGATTAATGAAATTAACGGTTACATCAAGAATGATACTAGTGCAAGCGATTCTGACCTTGTATTTCACACAGTTTCTTTATACATAAGGGTTAAAATCGCATTTTAAAAAAAAAGTTTTAAAAAAATTGCGACAAATGACAGGTGATTTGTGTTATTTCACAATTAATTCACTTAAAATAATATGTAGTATATTTGCGGCACATTCCAGAGTGAAAGATACACTCAGTATCGCTCAGTTGTAAGACCACTATTCAGAATTGAAATATTGCTCGAAATGGCTTTAGCCGTGTTTAGCAGGACCAGGTCTGAATATCCAGGTGCTTCCCTACCTTCCTCTTCCCCATCTTCTTCCCCTCCCCTCCACCTTTAGCCTCAAAACATACCCCAATTTGGAATACCATAGTCTCACTTTCTCCAGACGGGAGCAGCTGGGACTCTAGTGAGGTAATCACAAAAAAAAAAACACTATTGTGATAATTTCAATCCTAGTGACTGAGATTACTTGAAATATGTTGGGAAAACTACAATAAAGATCGAGGTTCGTCGAGATTACAAGTTGCTTTATTTATGTTATCGTAAAGTTTACAATGAATATATTTAACTGGACCGGATGTCCGTACTATAAGAAGCTCTAAGTAATTCTGAAGCTGGGAACCAAACACTGTGGGAGCCCAGCCGTCATATCATTGGCTATTTCCGTAACCGTTCATGCATTAGACACGAACGACGATAGTCGACACTCTTCTAAGGTACTACTTAACTCACATTTGTTGAGACACCAAAAAACTACATATAACTATCTACACCATAGATTCTCAACCTTTTTTTGCCCACCACCCACTTAGAATATTTTTTTTTTTCTAGTGCCCCCCAACTCATGAATCTGAAAATCTGAAACAGCAATTATCGTCACGATTATATTTTCCACAACGGAGGGGGCGTAATGGGATGGGAGGGGAAAGATGGCATGGGATGAGTTTCTCTGGGTCTCCTACCGCTCCCCTGAAAGTCTGAAACGCCCCCCAATTTTCTCTTGGTCTTCTACCGCCCCCCTGAAGGTCTGAAACGCCCCCAAGGGGCCGTTATCGCCCACGTTAAGAACCTATGATCTATACTAATGACGTCTGTTGAAGGATGTTGAAATTAAGTGTATAATCCTGTACCAAAACGATTTTAACCAGCGATTCCTTAGCATTTTTTTCTACATTAGCTCCACCATTAGGCCTTGAGGAAAATAATATCCCTCAGGGCCTATGTCATCTTAGGGGATGCTGGGTGGAGGGTTTTTTTAAGAAAAGGAAGAACGAAATTCTGGGAAGGAAATAGGTATGAGGGGTGGATGGGGATGTATGAATCCATCCCTCCAACTGCGGTGCAAGGCAATGTTCCAAGAGAATACGGCTGGAGAAGTCAAAGGGACTCCCAAAACCGTGGCTCCCTCCATATCCGGCCTGCCATGCAGCTGCTGGGCAGACGCATACGCCGCCAAGACCCGGACAAACCCTCACCCCATGAACCACCGGAAGAGGTGTTGGTTATCCAATAAATGGTTCCCGGGGCGGTGGTCCGCCTCCCAAATTGGAGCATATTTGGATTAAAACATAAAGGGAGAAGCGTCCTCACCAGAGCCTGTTCCTTCAGCTTGCCCGTGTCCACAAACCACTGACTGGATGCCCTGACGATCAGCGGCTGCTTGGTGCGCCAGTCCAGCGGATAGGGGTGAAGGAAGGGGGCGCTGCGTAGGACCCGTGCGCCCAGTCGCTCGATGACGGCGCTCTGTCCGTCTTTCAGTGCCAGCAGGCCGTCCAGGCCTGAGTCAAAGTCGGAGAAACGGCCTTCTTCATCCACATAACAATGCTGGAACAATTATATAATACTATTCATTATTAACAACTCTGACCCGTAGACGTGTTTACACGACAATATAACAATAGCAGTCAAGTACAATAAGCGTGTTTCCACAGAAATCGTTATAACTCAGTTATTGTTCTAGTGACAACCCTAAAACAAAAAGTAGAAGATCCATATTGAAACAAGATTCACATTTCTATTCAAAGTTGTCCTTAGAAGTACATAAAAAAGACTTATTTTGTACAAACAGTGTTCACCCGCCAAATCGCCTACGTGCCGTTAGATACTGTTATTTTTTTTATTAAATATTATTGTATGAAACGGTAAAAAAGTGAGGTGACAAAATTGTTTATTATACGTTTATACAATAGAATGGGTTTTTTTTACATAATCCGTGATTTTAGTACCGTTTTCACATAAAAATATCATGTGTCATTTTTCAATTTTTTTATATTTGCATTCTAAATTTTAATATTTACAAATGTTAATATTTATTTGTAATATAACAATTTGAAAGCTTATTTCATAACCTTTCAAAAACAGTTTTTAGTATCCGGCTACATTCAGAAATGTTTCATTTATAGAGCTTTAATTGCAAAGCGGAAATAACAAAGTTTTTATAAATCTTACAGTTCGTTTAAGACAAAAAACTTGCATAATCGCAAAAAGCCTGAGTGGTTAAAACAAAATGAATAATATATGCAAACTGTTTTGCTGTAGAAGAAGGCAGAGATAATGGGCTGCCACACAATCAAAGGTCGCTCATATTATCATCTGCAAATTGGAAGTAACATAATTCGGTCTGGAGCCACAAAATACTTGAAAAAAACCCTTGAATCTGTCAGAAACGGGCGACCGATTGATAGATTCTCCTATCTTAACAAACGGATTGCAATATTTAAAACACAGGCATCGGTTGGGAATGCTGTCCTCGTTCTATCGGTACTTCAATTTCTGAGAAACTATCGTCGTTGATCCCTTCGGCACCGATGCACAATCGGGAAACTAATATTTGACAGTTGTCATTCGACACTTGAAATTGTGTCATTTCTACAACTTGTTCTTGAGTTCAACAACTCGGCAAGGGAACGATTTGTCAATCTCTGTATTTCCTCCCTACTCTCCTCAAATAGACCCTCTATACAGCATCCCTAAAGATGATATAGGCTTTGAGGAAAAACATTTTCCTCAAAATTCCTGTATGTCATTTCTACAACTTGTTCTTGAGTTCAACAACTCGGCAAGGGAACGATTTGTCAATCTCTGTATTTCCTCCTACTCTCCTCAAATAGACCCTCTATACAGCATCCCTAAAGATGATATAGGCTTTGAGGAAAAACATTTTCCTCAAAATTCCTGTATGGAGTTAAAAGTTTAAAAAAGGTGTTACTTTTCATGCTATATATTTATATTTTAAAAATTTTATGTATACTTCAGGTGATTTTTGGCAAAACGGCGCTGTACAAATTATGTAATAATTATATTCATTACTCTTATGTATTGTTTTTAGATGACAGACATAGTACCTACCAAAGATATTGAAATATAAAAGATATGCTATGATTATAAAAGATCCGACTGTCGGCGGACTACGGTCTAATGGTCCTAGTTTGAATACAGAATTTAGTTGATTTTTCGAAGATGTGCAGTAGTATTGGTAAACAATATAGTTTGAAATCAGAAAGAATATGTTCATTTAATTGATTTTTTAAAGGTGTGCAGTAGTATTGGTTAAAAATATCGGCGACACCAAGAAGCACAGTCCCACCTAGTAAAAACTGCCGATAGCCCATCTCCTTATATTTCCAATATCTTTGGTACCTACCCAATGCGCATTTGGCTGAAATTTTTGGAATATTATTTATTTTTTAATTCACTCACGTCTTCCTCGGACATCCATAACTTCTTCTACAATTCAAATTTGCTTCATATATTCTCTTGAATAAAAGAAATCTATAAAAAAAAATCTAAATAAAAAAACCCTCACAATTTTCATGTTGTTTTTTAGGGCGACCAGAAAATCCTCGGGTCCGTGAGCCGGAGCCGTGTGCACGAGTCCCGTACCCTTCTCAGCCGACACGTGGTCGCCTTGCAGGAACGGTAGAGTGACCCCGCTCCTCAGGGGGTGGTGATACAGTGCAGAAGACAGGACAGATCCTGCAAAAAGGGTTCAAATTGAATTCACTGTATAAATAAATGCAATTTTTATAATTATTGCACGTGGGAAGCACATAAGGAATGGTCTATCTAATGAGAACTTAGAATGATAATGTAAAATGTAAGTTTAACCCCTCAGGTATTTTTGTGTACTTTACGGTACAAACTGAGATCAACTAACTCTTAACCTGTTGAATTTCAGATGGTATTTCGAAAAACCATGTGGAAATTACCTTGATGATTTCTAGTCAAACATCCATAAAAACAAAGGAATTGTTTATTTTGCGATTGTTTTCTGTTAACCAGATGATATATCTTATTATTCATGTATATTATACGATAATATCGAGGTTTTTCCAAAATAGCTAACCAAGTAAAAAAAAGATTAAAAAATCTCCCACTTTGGAAATAATTGTCAAAAAATATAATCACACAAATATAAACTAATTTTATTATTTCTACACAAATCTGAATACATACCCAACATCCAAAAACACAATTCAAAGGAGTTTTCAAATAATTAAAGACCTTTATACTCATTTGAAAACATAAAATATCCATTTTTTTCGCCTTTGACAGTTGCCAAAAGTGACCCGCTAAGTCTTAGAAAATTAATTAAAAAATATTCCGAGAAGGTAGATTAATGAAATCAACAGTTACGTCAAGAATGATATTGGCGCAAGCGATTCTGACCTTGTCCTTCACACAGTTTCTTTATACAAAAGGGTTAAAATCTCATATAAAAAAAAGCAAAAAAAAATTTCGAGCGACTAATAAAGTTAGGTTAAAAGTTAAACCGACAGGTTAAAAGTTAAACCGACAGGTTAAAATTTAAACCAACAGATTAAAAGTATTTCTATCTCCTTTTGTATTAGGGTGAGATATATGATTTAAGCGGTGTTAGAAATATATTTTACTGCGCAGAAGACATGACAGATCCTGCAAAAAGGGTTCGAAATTAATTCACTGTACAAATAAATAAAAAATTTATATGAATATCGTACCGAAGGAGTGGTCTGTCTAATGAGAACATAGAATGATACTATAAGATGTGAGTTTAACCCCACAGGTATTTTTGGGTACTTTACGGTACAAAGTAAGATGGACTCCGTGACCATTCTATCTCCTTTTGTATTGAGGTGATATAATTCCCGCCTCCAATTTGGGAGGCGGGAATGGGTACCTTTATTGGATAACCAACACCTCTGCCATAGGTCACCCCAAGTGGCCCCAATAGGCCCTGAGGGAAATCATTTTCCTCAGGGCCTCCTGTGTGGAACTCATGTAAAAAAAATACATATATATGATTTAAGCAGAGTTAGAAACAGGCAACACATCGCTTTGTATTTTCATCTAAAAGTTTACAATACACTTCCAAATAAATGTCATATATTCCAAAAAGTCATGGACTGTAAAATTTTATATTTTTGAAAGATTTGTCAAAGTTTGTGAATTTTTTTATTATTATTATTATTTTTACATGAAATGAAAGAAAAAATGACAATAACATTTATAATATCATTTTTATGTAATTATATATGTTTTTTAGTTTCGTATAACGTGGTACTTCTACAGTTTGCAAGAAAAAAATTGGTAAGTGACAAAACAATTGTAAAAAAGTCCTACATTTTTTAAAAACTAAAATTAATATTTTTAATTGCTTATGTCAGTTTAAAATATTAAAATCTGAAAGAGTTTATCGGCTTTCCAAAATAGTGACTCATTTTGGTATACATTCAAAAACAGCTAATCTATTTGAAATTAATTGACAGGCGGGAATATTTGATGACATAATGTTGTGTTGTCGAGGCTCTAGGGGTTAACCTTTTCAGTGTCGATCGGTTCCACACGGTAATACATTGAATGGCATCAAAGACGACAACGAACGAGTTAGTTACATAGAACAATAGTGATTTGGGAGGTGTCAGCACCACTTTCCGCTTACCTTCAAAGGAAAACACCTCCTTGTAATCAGATTCCAGTGCCTTATTGAAGTCCTCGAGCAGAGAAGTGGCCACAATCAGTAGCTGTCCATCATCAGGACCGCTCTGGGACTTGACTACGGAGTAGCGCAAGCTCGAGGAGTAGCAGACGGCCTGATTGCCGACCAGAGACCAGGGAGTCGTGGTCCAGATCACAGCCGAGAAGTTGGCACTGTTAAAAGAGTATCAAACTTATGATGTCAAGGGGGTATTATAAAATCTTGTCATATTTCCATAGTTAAGATATTCAAAAATATATCCTTAAAAGGATTTTTCGAAATTCTAATTATTTTAAAAGTTATAACCATTTTAGTGTTGCGGTTTAGACGGAATCTAACTAGAATCTAAATAGAACCAAACTTTAAATGCAGAAACTACTTTTTTCGAGACGGTTGACACGATATCTCAAGTTCTACTGAATTTGGGAGGCGGGAATGGCTACCGCCGCCCTGGAAACCTTTATTGAATAACCAACACCTCTGCCATAAGTCACCCCAAGTGGTTCGCTACGTTTGGTGATTTAGCAGGGGTGCCCGGGTTCATGTGGTAAGGTTTGTCAAGGTCTTAGAGGCGGATGACCGGGACACACTGAACCCCAGATTCCTACCCACCCCTTAAACCCTTTTCCTTCCCAGAACTCTTCTATCCTTCCTTTCCTTAAAAAAACCCTCCGCATAACATCCACAAAGATGACACAGGCCCTGAGGGAAATTATTTTCCTCAGGGTCTCCTGTGTGGAGCTCATGTAAAAAAAAAAAACAATTTACTTGAAATTTGGTGTTCGCCTTTTCTATACACTACTCTATCACATGAACCAAAATTATAACAAAACTTCAATTTTTACTTTTTATAAAAAATTCAGAAAAGTCAATAAAGTCAAAAAACTGGACCCCTTGAAAGCCAGGCTATTTGGAAAAATCACGCAGAAATTTCCTCCCTGACACTTTTGCTTATAATCGGTATAAAAAATGTGTATTTATTATTTTTTTTTTTTAATTCTGTTTGCCAGATAATGTATCTTATTATTCATATTTATTACATTATAATATCATTACAAGTTTTCCTAGAATAGCTAACTTTAACAAAAAAATGATGTAAAAATTTTCCCATTCCGGAAACAAATGGTAAAAAAATATATTTATACAAAAATGAACTGTTTTTTTTATTTCTACACAAACCTGAATAAACACCCTACGTGAAAAAAAAATAATCCAGAGGTGTTTTTGAAGAAGTTATGACATTGGTACTTCTTTGAAAAAGTAAAATATTTTCATCTTTTCAAGAAAAATTCGAAAACCAAGTGTGCACTTTAGCATTTTTTTTGGGTCAGATTTCTTCAGTTTATGATAACAATTCTTTCATATTTTGATAGTTTATACAATTGTTGTTACTAACAATATTATTTTGTAATAGAAACCCGTAAACAAATAATGCTAAAAATATAATTAGTCATTATGACGTAAAAAATTTGACATTTCTAGGAGAATCTTACGAACTGAATATTTAGGACATTTCGTTTGCGAAATATTTTGAAAATACATGAAAATAATGTAGATAAAACGATCTTTCTGATGATATCTCAAACTTATTTTTTCCACAATGAATTTATATCAAAAACAATGAAAGAATGTACAGTATACTTTACCAACTTTAGCCATGTTTTGACATTGGTGTAATCCAACATGGCCGCCGCTCCCTATACAGATGAGCTTCAAAGGTACAAAGTGGCACAAAAAACATGAAAATAAAAATAATAATATTTTTTAATTATATTTATTTCAATTTCACATACAATGAAAATACACATCATACATTTTTATAATAACAAAATATCCATTTTTATAATAACAAAATATACATTTTTATAATAACAAAATATACATTTTTAAAATAACAAAATATAATTATTTATAATAACAAAAACATACCAATGCAAAGATGCACAATGCACTTGAAAAAAAACCATAAATAACAAAAACATATAAACACAACAAATGGCGACACGCTCCCTGTCTCGCCGTCGTCCCTCCTTCGCTTCAAACCCGGCATCTGAAACTATAAATATTTATTGTTACACTATGTCTTTCAATTTTGGATGAAAGGATGAACTCATACTAATAGACAACATACCGTCGCGAGGACCGCTTGTTCTTCTCCGGTGCCCTCAACGTCGTGCTGCTCGGCAAAATCAAACTGCTCGGCCATTCTACAACAATACAAACAATCATGTTTATTCAATTTTATAAGAAAACTCTCTTTTTATAACTTTTGAAGGTTATTCCCATCAATGTAATACATATATCATTGAAGAAGAAGATAAAAATAATAATCCAAACGAAAATATGAAAGAATGTGTCTTGTTCTCTTTCATATTTTCCTTTAGATTATTATTATCTTCTTCTTCAATCATGATTATCACCATCACATAATATAATCATCAAAACGCTTGTATTTATAATTTTGCAGAAAAGTTTTTTCCGTAATATAAAAATAAACAAAAAAAAATTTTTAGCACACCCTATCTGATCAATTTTTTTTTGATATTCATTACTATTTTTCATAAAACATTGAAAAATAATAAATAATAAAGTTTCACGCCATCCTGTACTGTTTCATACGAAATTGCGTTTCTCGGATCGGACCAACAGATGGAAGCACTGACAAAATCAAATGTTCGAAAAATGACGGCAGGAGGCCTCACACACACATGTAAAGAAATATCAATGTGTGCGTGAGTACGACAGGCGTTGAGAATGCATTTATTTATAATATTTCGGCTAAATATTTACGAAACAAAGGCTTTGAAACATAATCCCGATAGATTTCTCTAAATAATTACGAAGAAACTTTATAATATTATCGAATATTGACGTAAATATTGTTCTAGAAAGGTGACGCTTTTTACCCGCGTAAATATGTTGGCGTCCCGGCCAGGAATTTTATTTTTTGTAAATTCTAAACGAAATGCGAACAAAACTAAGACTTTGATATATAATTTCGATTGATTTTTCTACAAAATGAAATACTAAATATTGCCAAATAAATGATATTATCACTAACAAACTGAAATACTAAACGCAAAATATTTCAAACCAAAAGATGCTGTCACTTTGATGTCGTATTTCTTCAGTTTATTTTGAGATATTGTATATTATTTTTACCACAACACATGCGTATGACAATAAAGTATGTATAATAACATCATTACTTACGTTTTTTTGTTAAAATCTTGAGTTTACGGAGTTTTCACCGTGGACTGGAACGCACAAAATGTCATGCAATCCGAATGCCCGAAAAAGCCGTTGAAAGGTGACGCCGGGTATCCATAGATTATTTTTTATAAGTTATTCCAAGCGACTAGGAACATTGCAGGTTTCGCTATGGTAAAGGGAGAGAATGGAGCAAGCGATTTTGGCCTTATTCTTCATACACTTTCTTTATACATTAGGGTCAAAATCGGGTGCAAAAATTATTTTTTTTTTTTTTTCATACAATTATCACCGGTGTACGATCGGCAAGGGGCGGGTTAAAACCTGTCTTTTTATTTCAGACAGCCGCCATTTTGTGAAAAAAAAATTCTTACTTTTCCGAGGTATAGCCAAAGCAGCATTTTAAAAAAAAAAAAAATTTATACAACAGATTATCCCAATTACCGTACAATTTTCTAATTTTGACAGACTTAACACCTAGGAAGATAATTATTATACAAAAAAATCTTAAGGCTATCTAAAGAAGAGTTATATACAGGGTGTAACAGAACGTACCTGAGGGATTTAGCCATCGATTCCTGACATTATACGGAGTAAAAAATGTAAATGAAATTTTGGTCTCCGGTGATATTTTTGATGTTTTTTTATTTATTTTTTTCTACAAAAACATAAAAAACTGGTAGGTGATGGACAGTTGGAGGCGGGTTGAAGGGTTGGTCGGTTACTCGGCTAAGTGACCAATGACAACAAGCGGAAGAATTTTTTTGTTGTTTGAATTTGAAAAAAAACAACTAAAAAAAAAAAAAAATGTCTCAAAAAAGTCACCAGAGACCAAAATTTCCTTTAAATTTTTTACTCTAAATATGCTCAGGAATCACTGATTAAAATCTCTCGGGTACGTTCTGCCGTATGGTATTTCGAACAAGTCATGTGGAATAAGCCATAAAATTCCAAGAGGAGTGGGCTGTCAATACAGTTATGGATTATGTTAAAACTAAGAATTGCAAGATTTGCATAACGTCTAGTTTCCAAGCTAAATCTATGTGTCGCCTCAAGTAATTCCATATGGTGCATGAATCTCGGAATCTTGTTTGGATTAAGAATTATTTTTTTTTATGATTACTAGGAGGGTTGCAATCGTGTCAACCAGGGCGCGTCACTTTTTGAGACCCCCCACTTCAACGCCCTGTATCTTTTTGAATTTTGAATTTTTTCGTTTGTTTTTATTTTATGTATTCTTTGTTAAATATTTGGTAATATTTGTTGTTTTTTTTTTATTGCACCTGCAAAAATATCTACAATTCATGCTTCTAGACTAGAATACCCCTTCAATCTTCCCTATACCAAGTTTAAAAATTTAATTCTGCTTCCAAGATGGCATGCAGCGTTGCAGTATGAAAAGTTGAGTTATTTACAAATGTCATGGAGAAAAGTTTTTAAAAGCGAGTTAACTTATTATTAAATAGGCTGATATTGCGTGAACATTGAAGAGGTCAATGAAAAGAAGTGCATTGTTGAAGTGTTTGTGCGTCCGAAGTAAGGTAAATTTTACTTTACTTCTGCTAAAATTAATAAAAAAATTTCATATTATATAATTCTTTCTTTTTTTAAGTGAATACTTTACAAGAGTCCCAAGTGCTACCGATGACTGTGGCATCCCCAATTGGGGTATGTTATGAAGATGAAGATAGTGGGGAGCAGTGTTGGCAACTCGATTCTTAAAAGAGAGCCAGACTTTTTTTTTAAATACTATTATTGTGAAACCGCAACCTTCAATGCTAGAGCGCATAAACTGACTATACACACACCTATGTGTGTCCTTTGCACTTGCCCTCCACTTATCAAAATTATTTATTAAAAGAAAATAACTTAGTTTACATCACTTTATTTGTTTATATTTTATAATATCAACATGTTTCGTGAACCATGTTCACTTCTTCAGGAATAAAAGTATACTAAAGTTAAAAAAAATTAATTATAGATTACATATGGAGAGAAGAAATTAAACAGAATTTTTTCAAATTATATATTTACCCTATATCTAAAGATAACAATAAACATTGGCGTAGAATTTTATTTGTCGACAACGATACGTCAAAAATTATTAGTAAAAATATTCCCGGTACTATTCAACCAGCGTTTTACACAAATAACAAACTGAAGAAATATATACTCAACAATAAAGATAGCGAAATTAAAACGAAAAAATCAGGGGTTTACAAACTCAATTGTAATGATTGTAGTTCGTTTTATATAGGTAGAACTTATAGAAACTTTGAGATTAGGGTTAAAGAGCACCTCAGAGCACTAAATGGCAATAGCGATTCTGAGTTCGCAGACCATTTATTAAAATATGATCATAGCTTTGACATAAATTCAGGTCTTCAAATATTACATACAGGATATAAAACATCGCAAATCAATAATTTAGAAATTTTAGAAATAAGAAAAAATGTAAATTCCAAAGCTGACATAATTAATAAGCAAAAAATGTTTGTTAACCCTGTTTTAAATATCTTCCCACTTAACCGGACTTTTACTTCTAATAGCTTGGTAATCCCCAATTCTTCGAAACTCCCACCATTGTCAACCCTTCCCCCTCCTTCAATTTCTTCTCTCCATATGTAATCTATAATTAATTTTTTTAACTTTAGTATACTTTTATTCCTGAAGAAGTGAACATGGTTCACGAAACATGTTGATATTATAAAATATAAACAAATAAAGTGATGTAAACTAAGTTATTTTCTTTTAATAAATAAATAATGACATCACAAAGTAACAACCTTTTAGAAGAAGTTTTCTTCGAAAAAAAAAAAAAAAAAAAATTATCAAAATTAGGTCAGTTACATTCATTCTTCCTAGAAATATGCAGAAAAAATATACTGGTTGGTAATGATTGCACAAATCAAAACTCTCATGGAGAGTCCGAGGTCTAATAACAAGAAAGTTTTAATTTCATAAAATATAATATCAATGTGTCGAATTTATGTGAGCATTTTTTTTCTTTTTTTGTATGAATACCAAAATTCGTAACATAGAAAGCAAAAATTTCTTTTTGGGCCTAAAAAATGTTGAATTTAAGCGCAGATTAAGCATGCCTGTATTAGACAGATGAAATAAATAACTTACTTTGGAGCCATTGCTCTAAGTTGCTCCGGAATGTTGATCAGTGGAAGCTCCAAGTAGACCTGAGTACTCTTGTGGTGTGGATCATATTCCAACTCTGCCTCAGCCAGTGCACTCCTGGAAAAGTGAGGTTAGGTTAGTTACAACAAATGCTCTTGACAGCCATTGCCTATTTGAGACGATTAATTCCAAAATTAAATCCAATCTTACCTCGCACCTTCCATATTCAACATTTTCTTAAAAGAAACACAGCATATAACTCAAACCAACAGAAAACGTACATATAAAAACTTTAATACGTGGTTAATGAACAAAAAAAGGACTTGCATTAACAAGTTACTTGCAAACCGACCGTGTTAATTTTTTATACGTTGTATATTGTTATTTAAACATATTCAAATTAAAAAAAAAAAGAACTTTCACACTAAAAAATGTTCAGTTATTTTATATAATATGATTGTAACATTTTATATTTAGATTATTTTATGTAGGTAATCTTTTGTATTTTTATTTAAGTTTTTCTTTTATACTTTGTATTTTATTTAAGTTTTTCTTTTGTACTTTGTATTTTTATTTATTATCTTTAGTATTTTTATTTACTTTAATCTTCATTGATATATGTAATGATTAATGATAGATACTGCTACCCGGCTCAGAACAGATATTGTCTGGTGAGTCGGGTAGCGCACATATCTGTAAATAACTATTGATGTTAATAACGACCGGGTTACCGGCAACTTTAAAAAAAAAAAAAAAATTGTTCATTACGATGTGCATGCTCAAACTGACTTTCAACTGAGTGATTCACAGTATACACAACGCAATCATCATGTTTGACAGCTGATTAGCATTTGATCAAAAGCTGAAATGGGTCGAGTATTGGTGTTTAACAGGTACCTTTGAAGTGTGAAAAACTCTCATAAAATATATATATTTTTTTTTTACATTAACTCCAAACTGGAGTTATCGGGGATGCTGTGTGGAGGGTCTTTTTGGGAAGAGGAAGGAGTGAACATGGGCCTTGAAGAGACTCGTGTTGTAGAAAGGAGGAAACATAGAGATCGGCAAATCGTTCCATAGTCGAGCCATTAACTCAAGAGCGAGTCGAAGAAACGACACATTCGACCGGTCAGTGGTTTTTTTTTTTTTTTTGGGGATGCTGTGTGGAGGTTTTTTTCTAGGGAAAGGAAGGAGAGGATAGTTCTGAGAAGGAAAAGGGTTCAAGGGGTGGGTAGGAATCTGGGGTTCAGTGTGTCTTGGTCATCCTCCTCCAAGACCTAGACAAACCTCACCCCATGAACCCGGGCATGCTAAATCACCAAACGTAGCGAACCACTTGGGGTGACCTATGGCAGAGGTGTTGGTTATCCAATAAACAAGGCGGTACCCCTTCCCGCCTCCCAAATTGAAAAGTTGAGTTGAGCGGGCATCGCGATTGGGTCTCACCCAGGCGTTCCGTGTTCGATTCCTCGGCTGGCTAAATCCTCCATCACGACTCAAGCAACAAATTTTGGGCACGTCCGGGGTGTTTCCCGACTAGAAGAGTTAAATGTTCATCTTGAGAAGAGGAAGTATTATCAGTTTACTGTTTTACCATCCAACTTGTTAGTTACTGTTTTACCATCCAACTTGTTAGGTTAGGTTACTTCCAACCTGACCAGTCTAAGAGGAAGTATTATCAGTTTACTGTTTTACCATCCAACTTGTTAGGTTAGGTTACTTCCAACCTGACCAGTCTAAGAGGAAGTATTAACGACCTCCGTAGTACAGTGGGTAAGACTCTTGACTCACAATCCGGAGGTCGCGGGTTCGAACCCGGCATGCGCAAATAAATTTTATTTGATTAATTTGTGTTATTTCACAATTAATTCATTTAAAACAATATATAGTATATTTGCGGCATGTTCCAGAGTGGAAGATACTATCAGTATCGCCCTGGTGTAAGACCACCATTCAGAATTGAAACGTTGCTTGAAAATGGCTTTAGCCGTGTTTAGTGACCAGATCTGAATAGCCAGGTACTTCCCAACCTTCCTCTTCCCCACCTCCTTCCCCTCCCCACTACCTTCAGCCTCACAACATACCCCAATTGGGGATGCCATAGTCTTACTGGCTCCAGACGGGAGCAGTTGAGATTCTTGTGCGGTATTCACTGTAAAAAAAAAAAAAATATATCAGTTTACTGTTTTACCATCCACCTTGTTAGGTTAGGTTACTTCCAACCTGACCAGTCTAAGAGGAAGTATTATCAGTTTACTGTTTTACCATCCAACTTGTTAGGTTAGGTTACTTCCAACCTGACCAGTCTAAAGATGCCTGTTACGAGGTGAAACTGGTGTCGTCAGAGTAAAAAAAGGTCATAAAGATTTTTTTAATCCTTCAAGCCTCAAGCATTTTTTGTCAGATGGACAGATTATTTTAGCTTTGCAATAAAATCCATATAAATGGAATATTTCTTAAATGTATAATGAACATATTAGAAAACTAAATACTGTTTTTGAAAGGCGATGAAATACGGTTTCAAATTTTGTTATTAGAAAAAAATAATAATAATAGCCTTTATTCAGACAGTAAATTACATTACATTATTTGTGATAAACTTTTCACATTTTATTATTTATTTTTATTTTATTTGTTAGCGTTATAAGCAGTCATTACAAGTTCATATATAACATTGTTAGAGATAGTCATATCATTGACCAATAAAATAACGACATAAAAATTTGAGACCATAATAAAAAGAAAAACAAACAAAACAATATATGTATGTAATATAAACAGTTCTGAAAAAGTGCATCTACTCACTTAAATCTACAAAAAATGTATTTTCAAGGGTAATATATACTGTAACATTTTTGAAGAGGTTATTTAATGTTCGTAGGTAAATTATGTTTGTACGCGACGATTGTGAAGTGTTAAACACAGAAGAAGTGAACATTGAATTTGTCAACTGCTTAAAAATAGATATTAAATTCAAAAATTCTATTTATAGAATCATAACAATACACCGTACACACAAATCAAACATAACGAATTTTACAAACGAACTTTATCTATACCTGAATAATTAACAAAGATTTTTACGATTGTATGTGGAGACTTTAACATAAATATTTCTAATAACCATAATTCAATTGAAAAAAATAACTTCTTGAACATGATGACTCATCACAACTTCAAATCGTGCATTAATAACTATACCCGAGAAGTACCAAATCAAACGCCATCTTTGGTGTAATGTAAACCTGAATTATATAAAAAATGTCAAATCTACGATTTGGAAGATAAACATAACCGATCATCACGTAACACTTTTTAACTATGAAACTAAAAATAAAAACAAAAACATACATAAATTAAGTACCACAAAAACCACATTAAGCTACCAACTATTAGAAAAATCACTCTCAACAGAAAAATGGACTGAAGTAATAAACAGTAAGTGCGCTAATGAATGTGCATATTTTTTTGAAAAAAAATTATCAGAACACATTTTAAATGCCTCTGAAATTAAAAACTTGCATCAAAACTCAAAAACAAAAAAAAATTAAACCCTGGATCACTAACGGATTAGTAAAAGCAGTTAGAAAAAAAAAAAAATTTTCAAACTAGCTCATCAACCGAATGCTAAAAAATCTATTATTTCATATTACAAAAAATATAAAAACATATTAACAACTTTAATTCGAAAAACGAAAAATTGCTCCTAATCCCAACAAATTATAGAGGCCAAAAATAATAATAAAAAAATTTGGACTACAATAAACGAAATAATAAATAAAAATAAAAAGAGAAGTTGTATATCCGAAATTTCAGATGGGAAAAAAACTTACAATGTCCAACTCCACACTAAAAAATGCTGTAATATTTTAAACAACTATTTTGTAAGTGTTGGAAAAAATCTGGCAAACGCTATACAAACATGTCCCAACAATAATAAAAATAATCCCCACACTACCCAACACCAATATAATAATTTCAACAAAATAACAGAAACTGATGTTGGAAAAGTTATCGATGATTTAAAGGGGGGCTCTGCTCCCGGTTATGACAACATAGATGTAAACATATTAAAAACAATGAAACAATATCTAATTTGCCCATTAACTCATATAATATGTAAATACAAGCCTTATAAAAGGTGTATTTCCAAATAATTACAATTACATTTTATCTAATTTATTTATTTATTTATTTATTTATTTATTTCTATGTATTACAGTATTTACCTATTAATTAACATTTTTACATAATAGATAAATTTTGAAAACATTTTTACATAATATATTTTACAATTTTATTATGTAGGGTGTATGGTAGGTTTGCGAAGGTGAAACTGTGGATAGGTATTGTATGTTTCGTGAACACCTCACTAGGAGAACCTGTGCTGAGGTGTTTACGTGTTTATTTATGATTCTGTGTGACAAGTATTAATGTGTTGTAGAAGAAAGTTTTATATTTATTTTATTTAATGGTTATTGCACATTGGTTATTAATAAGTTAATTTTTATGTTTGGTTTGGAGTAAATAGGTTTTGGAAAAATAGTGTTCCTTTAGCTTTTATCCAGACTGTGATTTGTTTTTTTAGTTTATTTGTTGGTGAAAAATCAGCAGATTGTTTCAAAGAAGGTGGCATGCTGTTATATAGTTTGATAGAATAGTAGTTAAAGGATCTTTGTCCGTGGGTCGTGTGCTTTAGCGGGATGTTGAGTGTTAGGTTTGTTGAGGACCGGCTTGTTATTGAGGACTGAGAAAGTGAAGGGATATGAAGTTTGAATTTGAAGAGGTGAAGAATAGACGATTTAGCGTAGAGTTGTCTGATTGACAAAACGTCGAGCATCTTGAAAATTTTTTCAGAGTCTGTATCATATGCCACTTGAAGTATTAGTTTGATTGTTGCCTTTTGTGCCTTTTCTAGTGGATCTAGAGTATATATATCAAAAGTATTCGAAAAAATTGTAAAAAACCAAATCTGGGCCTTCTTAGAACAACATCACATTATAAATTCTAAACAGTATGGTTTCAAAAAAAAAACCAGCACCCATGATGCCATTGCGAAAATAACAAACTATATATATACCGCCCTAGACTCAAATGAAAAATGCATTGGAATATTTATTGACCTTAACCTTTCCTGGTCTGTAATGCGTAAATACTACACATTGCTTCTAATAACTTTTATTTCTCTATAAATATAATGAATTCTGGAATCAGATTTTAGGTATTCCTCCGTTATACATTTACACACTGAATTAAAAAAATAATATTTTAAATAATTAGCAAATTTAATTCAAAATCAGAGATATTTTGTTAAATATCGGGAATAAACCACAAATACAATCAACCGTGTGCCAGTGTGGACCGTGATACGCGAAGAGTGTGCGGGGGGAGATGACACGCTATGTGACGTCTCGCTCTACTTTGCTATACGGGAACACGAGAAACAGAGACCGCCGTGTTGTGTTTCGACCGTCGATACCTACAACCGCGTAGTAGCTAAACATACATAGCTGTATGTATGTATTGGGTAGCAGCCCAGCGCCTCAGTCGTTCGCGGGCAATCCTTTGAGATGGTCTCCTCGCCCGTTTTTTGAGCAACGGACGATGGTTTTTTCATGTTTTCAGCAATTAAATTACAATTATTATCACTTGTAATACAAATTACGAAAAACAAAAGCGATTAGCTATGAATGTTCATATATTTCCGATATAAAATCGATGATTTTAACACGTGAATTGATTACACAGCACCGGAGCGCGCGTATTTTTTTAGCACAGTAAGGGAAAGGTTAAAAAGCATTTGATAGTATATCTCACACTAACTTAATAAAAAAAATCAAATCAATTGAAGTAAATGGACTGGTACTATCCTGGATTATAAGCTTTTTGGAAAATAGACCACAACAAGTAAAATTATTAAATGAACTAAGTGATTCCGAAAGTAGTAACTTCTCAATACCACAAGGCACAGTTCTAGGACCACTTTTGTTCATATTGTATGTAAATGATATATTTGAAGTTGCTAAATACGGGGAAATTATCTCATATGCAGATGGCACAGTGCTTCTTCTAAAAGCAAACACATGGTTAGAACTGAATAAAAAGGCTAACATAGACATAAATGAATTAAAAACATGGTTTGACAATTACCTACTAACATTAATCTCTAAAAAAACACATTACATACCATTTTTCATTAAAAAAAACCATACACGCCGTATGAAATAAACATAAGGATCCATTCTGCACCACACACTCAACAACACCACTGTAACTTATTGTGTACTAATATTGAAATGAAAACTTCAACCAAATATCTAGGAATCACTATTGACCAATGTCTAAAATGGATACCGCATATAACCATTCTTAAAAACAGAGTACGAAAATTGACATATATTTTTAGCTGTTTGAGACACATTCTAAGTAAAGAACTACTGAGAATGACGTACTTCGCATTCTGTCAATCCATAATCCAATATGGTATAATAGGATGGGGTGGCGCCTATAAAACTCACACACAATCTGTTTACATTGCGCAAAAACTAATAATTAAAATAATATTTAAAAAAATCATTTCTATATCCATCTGAACTCATATTAAAAGAATTTAAAGTCAGAAAATTAAATACCCTCTTCCTGTATCATTCAACATTACAAGTTTACAAAGAGGATATCCTAAACAAATCCATACCTTTCAAAAACACAGTAAATCTCAGGCAAAAATACATGTTACCAATTCCCATTTGTAAAAAAACTTTGGGTCAACAAAACTATAAATACTTAGGAACAAATTTCTTTAATAAATTACCAGAAAATTTAAGATCCCTTAAGGGCCTTCCTTACTAGCGATCTCAATCGTTGTATGGAGTATCATGAATTCTCAGATTCAAACGACAATCTAAGTTATTAATCGTCAAAATATCGATAATGTAGCCACGCTAAGCTATCATAAATACATTTTTCTGTCGAGATATATGTTTTTATTAACTATTTATTTTCGTTAAATACTATATAATGAACATCTAAGAATTCTCCTACTCATTCGGCTCTAAGAGGTGGCCGTGAACGCACGCTTCATACGGTCCGTCGTGTCAATCTTTTTTCAAAGTTCGAAATTCCGCGTAATTATAATACTTCCATGAGACGTTTCAACAATATTACACTCTATGCGTTGCGCGTAGGGACTATAAAAGCATGCCGCCTTTCTCATCTGTGAGTTTCCGTTGAAGCTGCGTAGTGTGAACTAGTATTATTAAGAATTACTTTATTGTTAACATTTTTTCGGGTTTCTAGGTAATAAACAATTTGATTTTTTTTAAATATAAAAGTGTGGATCGTCCACACTATTCTTTGCTTAAATTTGCAACCGGTAATAGTCCCGGAAAACTCATAAAGCAATTAGAATTAAAAAGATTGGAGAAAAATAATCAACAAGTTTTAAGTTTTTTTTTTACATGAGCTCCACACAGGAGGCCCTGAGGAAAATAATTTCCCTCAGGGCCTATATCATCTTTTGGGATGCTGTGTGGAGGGTTTAAGGAAAGGAAGGAGAGGAGAGTTCTGGGAAGGAAAAAGGTTTAAGGGGTGGGTAGGAATCTGAGGTTCAGTGTGTCCTGGTCATCCTGTCCAGGACCTAGAAAAACCTAACCCCATGAACCCGGGCACCCCTGCTAAATCACCAAACGTAGCGAACCACTTGGGGTGACCTATGGCAGAGGTGTTGGTTATCCAATAAAGGTTCCTGGGGCGGCGGTACCCATTCCCGCCTTCCAAATTTAGTAAAAAGAAAAGAAAAACCCTGCAGCTCGTTCCAGCAAAAGATCAGCATTATGGTCCCAATGCAGAAAAACTTGATAGGGACCAAGCATCGTATGAGGCAGATAAAGATGATTTTTTAGAAAGGCTTTTTACCATAGCCAATGCTAGGCAAGCAATTGAAAGGGCGACAGTACTTCAAGCATCTAGTGGAAAGTGGATCGAGATGTGCCGCAATATGATTACGGTATCGTGGTTTGGAAAAGTGTGCAAACGGGGGCGAAATATCAGTTGCGCTCTATTAGTCAAAAATATACTGTACCAGCAATCGTTACCAAATATTCCTTCAATTCGACACGGACAAAAACATGAATACGATGTCCTGAAGGAGCTTGCAGAACTAAAACGCATTACCATAGAAAAGTGTGGTCTTTTCACAGATGAAGAGTATTCGTATATGGGTGTGACCCTAGATGAAATTTCTTCTGAAGACACTGTGATTGAAATTAAATGTCCTTTTGCAGCACGCAGCATGTTCATACATGAAGCAGTAAAATCAAAAAAAATTACCTTTTGGAAACTAAACAAAAATGGAGAAATGCTGGTAAATACATCTCACGATTAGTTTTACTAGGTTCAGGGCCAATTACATTTAACAAAAAAAGATATTTGTATTTTTGTTGTATAGACTGAACTCGGAATAAAAATCGAAAAAATTTTACGGGCTGACGAATTTTGGCAGACTAATATGGTTGAACAGCTGAAACGCTTTTACAATTTTTGCATGCTACCCGAATTAATTGATCCTCGACATAGTCGCTGCATGCCTATTAGAAATCCTGAGTATTTAGAAAAGTGCATAATCGCGAAAAGAAGTAAAGTAAAATTAGTTTTAGCTAAAAACATGTAAGAAGGAATTGTTTCGAAAAAATCAATAACATTTTATTTCATTGAAGTGTCTTCATAAGAAATTTAATTTATATTCCTAATGTATGTAGTCCACATTTTTAGAGATAGGGAAGAGGAGGGTTGGAAAGTTTCTGATTATTCAGATCTAGTCACTAAACATAACTACGCCGTTCTCAAGCAACTTTCAATTCTGAATTATAGTCTCTCACCAGGGTGATACTGAATGTACCTTCGACTTTGGAACGAAGTACAGATTCATTATATGTACCTATATACATTTTATTTTAATTCTACAATATGATATACTCATGTAAATTAAATTTATTTTGTCCTCGCCGGCTTTTGAACCCGTGACCTCAAATCAAACTAGACAATTTAGTATTAACAGTGCCCCGCCGCACTGCGAAACCAGGCTGGAACAAAGGCCAAGCCTTTGTCACTTTTTATTTACGTATTACTATATGTACCTTTTACTATGTGTACCTTTTTCATCTATGTAAAAATTCCAAATAAAAAGTTATATTAAATGTTTTGAGAACCTCCTCCATGAATCAAGCTATCGCTATATTACATCACATTGTAAAATATATTATAACATAATTTTCGTAATCATAATATCTTGAATTAATAATAATTTGTTTTGTTCTGCGAGTGTCTTGGTTTTGAATGGAACGCACCGGCCAGCTGCACGAGCTACGAGTTCGATATTCGAATTCGAGCTGGAAATATTTTAATACCGAGGGCCGTTAAGGACAGTTTCAAAAATTTCAAAACACAATAAAAAAAATATACTGAAAACCATAACTAAAAAAAATAATTAATAAATAATAACTAAAAAAATATATACATATACACACATATGTTTCTCTTATTCTTAATATAAACTAAATTTTTAAAAAAAATCAAAATAACCTAACAAATAATACTTCTCCCGTACACACAAGCATTTGCTTATTATGGGAGAACATTTTTAAAAAATATGTATATTTGTATTTAATAATTGTATTAAGTTTTTTTTATATACTTTCATTATATTTATGTATCTATTGTATGTACTGTACCAAAAATATAAAAAAATTTCAATAAAAAAAAAAATAAAAAAAATGCTGAAATCAAAAAAGAAAATGTAATGAAAATGAAGAAAAATGAAAATGAAAAATAAGCAATTAACCCCTCCGCAACGTAAGCAGATATAAGCGTTAAAAATAGGACAGCAGTCAAGTACCATAAGCGTGTTTATACGTCAGATTTATACGTTTCCATAGAAATCGTTATAACTCCGTTATTGTTTTAGTTACATCCCTAAAACAAAAAGTCAAAGGTCGATAGTAGATCAAGCTGCACATTTCTATCAAGTTGTCTATGGAAATACATAACAGGAATCAGCTGTCAATCGTGTAGTTGACAAAAATATTTACCCGCGCAAATTTGATACCGGCAGCTCCACCGCGCTCCACATTTTAAATTTTTATTAAATATTTTTATATGAAATTATAAAAAAGTGAGGTGACAAAAGTGTTTATTACACATATATACAATAGAATAATTATTGTTGTTTGCATAATCTGTGATTTTAGTACCGTTTTTACATAAAAACATCATGTGAGTCATTTTTACCTATTTTTAATGTTTGCATTCTAAATTTTAATATTTACAAATGCTAATATTTATTTGTAATATAATAATTTGAAAGCCTATTTTGAAACCTTTCTAAAACAGTTTTTACTATTCGGCTACGTTCAGAAATGTTTCATTTATAGAGCTTTAATTGTGAAGCGGTTATACCTAAAAGTTTTCGTAAAATGTCATTTCGTTTAAGACACCAAAAGCTAATATTCTCGAAAATTCGGAGGGGTTAATGAAACATTAAGTTTTCCGTTGAATATTACTTTCTACGAATTTTATGAAGTTAGCAAGGTTCGTGTTAAACATGTCAATGTCTGTGCATAATCTATTGAAAGTGCTACAGCTTCTTCTTATAAACACATTTTGAAGATAATTAGCATTGCTCTTAGGAATATAAAATATGTCTGGAGATCGAGTGACTCTTATTGGACATCTGAAATTAATATTTTGTAATAGGTAAGGGCTATCAATAAAATTGTGGATTATCTTATAAAGCATTACTAGGTCTCTGATATCTCTGCGTTGATCAAGGGTTTTGAGGTTCATAGAGACATAATTTACATCATTTCGCATGCAAAACGAAACATATTTCAAAAACTTTTTCTGGACTCTTTCTATATTTGATTTATATGTAGAACAATGAGGGTTCCAGACTGTTGAAGCATACTCTAGGTGGCTCCTGACGTATGATATGTAGAGAATCTTAAATGTTTGTGGATTTTTTAAAACAGAACTTACTCAAGTATAAATCCTATCATTTTCAAAGCCTTAGACGTGATGTGCTCGACGTGAGATTGAAAAAGAAGCTTACTGTCTAATAGAACTCTAAGATCTCTAATTACATTTACCCTATTTAAAAGATTGTTTTTAATTATGTACGGATATAGTAGAGTGTTTTTCTTTCGAGAATAAGATATGACGGAACATGTATCTGCATTCAAAAGAAGGCGGTTTTCTAAACAATACACATTGACCAGGGAGTTCAGGTCATCCTGGAGCTCTATACAATCCATCTCAGATTTAATGATTTTGACAATCTTTTCGTCATCCGCATACAGGAACAGCTGAGAATTACGAATAGTTTTGTTAACATTTTAACATATTTTGTTTCATAAAAATGTTGAATAAAAGGGGGCCAAGGTGAGATCCTTGGGGAACTCCTGAGGTTACGGGGCAAAGCTAGAGCAGAACCCCAGTACAGTTACAGCTTGCATACGATTGTCGAGATAAGAGGCTAACCAATGAAGGAGGTCACCGTGTATACCCATTGCTTCGACTTTCTCAATTAAAATGCTGTGTGGGATTTTATCAAAGGCTTTGGAATAGTCTGTGTAGACTACATCGACTTGAAAACCGTTATCCATAGCAACAAGGACTGTGTCAACAAATTCGCATAGATTAGTTTCTGTTGATTTTCTGTTCACGAAGCCGTGTTGATTCGAAATGATGTGTGGTCGTATACAAGGAAAAATGATATCGAAAACAATTTTTTCAAAAAGTTTACCCATTACATTTAATTTAGAGATCGGTCTGTAATTTTCTATGTTGTGTTTGTCGCCTTTTTTTAATATAGGCACAATATATGAACTTTTCCATTCTAGTGGAAAAATACCAGAAGACAAAGAAGTTTTGAATATTAGACTTAGCGGATAACATAAAACATTAGCGCAATTCTTTAAAAATACCGGGTGTATACCATCAGGCCCACTGCCTTTGGTAGGATCTAATGATTTGAGATATTTACAAACTAATTCAGTGTCTATATAAACATTATTAAGATTTAGTACTGAGGTGTTTGGATTATATATTCGATTGGTAGACAAGGTGGACGGGGCGGGGGATTCAAAGGAGGATTGAAAATGTATGTTGAATAAGTTACTTATAGCTTCCCCACCCGATACACGCTGGGAGTTAAGAAACATATTGTTAGGTAGTTCAGAGCTTCTTTGCTTAGATTTAACAAAGGTCCAGAAGTGTTTGGGATCGGTATTGATATTAATTTCAGCCATATTAATGAAATTATCATAGCACACCTTCTACATACGCTTTTGTTGTTCTCGGAGAAGAGAGAAAGTTTGATAGTCAGAGATGTGGTTATAAATTTTATATTTTTTGTGGAATTTAAGTTTATCTTTAATTACTTTTTTAAGACAGCGCTGTACCATGGGGGGTATCTGGAATCTATGTTAACTGTTCTAGATGGTACGTGCGTCGCCATTTCTCTCTATCATTAGCTACTCTTGTCCATGTACCACCTGCTATGGCTTTGATGACGTCAACCCACTGTCTAAATGGTCTACCTCGTTTTCTTTTCTTGTCACTTGTGAACCAATTCATGACTAATTTTGACCATTTTTCACTTCCTCTGATTGTGTGGCCTGACCACTTCCTCTTCCATACAATCATACTTCTTTCCATGGAGTTTTGACTTGTTTCGAGCTACTTATTGTGAATTTTTCTGAGTGCCCAAGTTTGGCAACCATAAGTAAGTGCAGGAAGTATGCAGGTATCAAAAATAATATAATTTATTAAATATTAAAATTTTGAATGCAAACATTAAAAAGTTTTAAAAATGGCTCACCTTACATTTTATAAGTAAAATTAATGAAATGAAAAGAAATAAAAACCCATACAAATTTTATTAGAAAAATGTATTATAAACGTTAATATGACTTTCCTTTTTTCTATTTTCTCTTTCTAAGACAGATAGATCACATTTCTCACCGCGACAGTAAAGGAGACGCAATAGGCCACTTGCATCACTTTTTTTTTTTTTTAATTCCGGTTTAGGCAAATTTTTTTAAGACATTCTCCATTTTTTTTTTTCTTAATCGTATTTTTGAAACCCTGGCGATTTTTTGAAAATTTTAATCCGAAAAATCAAGACCATTTTTTATAAACCGGAAAGACGGGACATAATTTTATAGGTGCGAAAAAACGATAATTACATAGCCGAAAATCATTTTAAAAAAATAATGTTTTCTACAAGAAAGGGCTGTAATGGTACACCCCCCCCCCCCCCCCCTAATGATGAAAACTTTACAATATTCCTTCTCTCGAATTTGAATTAGAAGATTTACAACAAAGATTGGTGGTGACGCTCTCTCCTCGGTCACGGAGCCACTTGTGATGTTGCAACCCTTTTCCTCGGATTATATACCCCTCCCCCTCTCTCTCGCGCGTTCAGATCTCCGGTTGGTAGATCTTCCTCTCGTACCTACTGAATGATTCGCCAATAATGTTTGAATCATGACTCATTTTTCCCACCCCTGTGACTGAACACAGTAAAAGGTAGTTTTCCGGGAAATTCTTACAATAAACCCTTTTCTCCACGTTGTGTGATTTTTTGCTTCGGAGCACCTAGGACATCTAGGATAGGTATTTAATGTCTTTCGTGGTAACTTTCGGTTCTTTTAGGTAAGGTGTGGAAGAATTTCTCTGTATCTCTTAAACGTCTGAAGGACACGTCCGGTCTAAACTATTCTGAATTAGTCCCCACTATGATCCTAATGACATACTCTGTTCCAATATTCACATTATGAGCACTGTTCTTATTACTCTCGCTAGGCTATAAAATAACGTATAACGTCCTAATAAGTTTTAATGTACATACCTGGAATGTTTCATTTCAGTTAATTGGCGAATTCTCTGCACCGCTCTCCATGGCTATATCCTATACATAATCGTGATAATATGTTCTGTTGTTAGTAAACACAAATTTATACCTAAGATGGAAGTATAAAGACGGGATAGAGGACAGGATGGATGGTGATGGGGAAGAAATTCTTTGCAAACTAGTACTGGCTCCTCCACTTGACCAAATTGACTAGGTGGTCAGCTCTCAGGACACGACCCCTCGACCAATGCACGATGAGGCTATACCCATGGCACCCGGAAAATCTCTTGACGATAAACCAGATACCCGGACCCCTCCATAACAAAAGAAGAACGACATGCCTTCAAACCTTTCCTGATCAACTCCAGTATCGAACACCTCCGGAACTACTTTACTGGCTCTAGAAGGGGTAATCTATTTCGTCCCTTATCAAGACTCTACTCACGGTACAATGTGGCGTAAGCTTGTGACAGGCAGATCCTTCCTCCCGCGTGACCGACCTAGCGTTACAGACCACCTCTAGAAGCCGACGTATCCCCACCCTTGTAAGAGATACGTTTGCTTCCAGGTCGATAGGATTAAAAAATGTGATGATGCTGCAGGAATCTCTCCGCAAGAAGTCATGCCCATGCCTCCATCCACACTACCTTGCCGGTAACTCGAGATGCTTTTGGCCAAGACGCCTCCGACAGCGAACCATGCCCTTTCATACAAATTGGCACCTCATTTCATACGGTCCTTCGCGCCCAATCACTCGACACCGTCCCGCGAAAGGGAATTGCTTCCAGGACCTTGCGTGACCCGATCAGTCTATGGTGAGCATCCTCCAACATGACAATGCGGAAAGACCCTTACCGGTGGACCACCAATTGTGTGTATGTGTAGCCTCGGTGTCGTCATCACATTGTTCAATCATAAAGATTTAAAAAGCGTAAATCAACAAGTAGGAATTCAGCGGAATACCTGTTAGTTTTATTTGTTTCATATTTAATATTGAGGATCTGCTCATCTGCTCTCTTGTCTAAAGATGTTCAGCTGTTCGGGTTGCAGATAATCGCCTTCGATTCGATAGGTCGTACTCTCGGAACGCCCTCCATTTGGTTGAGTGTACAACACCCCCGAGATGTACATAAGTACCTCGCTTGCTCATTCATTTTTTTGTATGTGTGTGCTCCTCCGATCGCCCGGCATCAGCTGTCTGGGAGAAAACGTCACTACCCTAAATGATAATAACGGTTAAACATATCCATATCAGCTGCCGCAAAAATATTAAATTTTCTCGACGCTGGAGTTGTTGAAATTTACTGTCCAGGGTTCGCGTTCCATTCACGACACTCTGCAACCAGGTACCTGTAATTTAAATATAGATTCCTTAACTTACCCGTACGTAATTGTTTAATTCTCCGGTCGGGAAAACACGACCAATTGCATCTTAATTACGTATCCTGTAGACCTGTACCTGTGGAGAAAACACAAAGGTCCCTCCCTGCGATTTCCTAAATTTTTTAAATTTAACCCCCTTTCCTTATAACCTGAATCTGATTGGAGGTATCTTTATCGCTCCCATCTGACTATCTCGCAATTGTAATGTACTCCGGTTGACCGATGTTTGTAGACTATTTCAAATATATCGTCCCTCTTTAAATATGTGTGTTCCCTAAGGTTAAATTAGCACTTGCTATATCTTGGTATCGAAACCACTAGATCGAACGTTTTTCGTAAATTATTATTATTGTTTTATTTCTAAACTATTCGGTACTTATACATTTTTTCCATTTCAAGAGAACGATTTTTTTTTAATCGTAATTAAATTTTTTATTTTTATTCTATTATTATTTCTGATATAAAACCCGCAATTTTATTATTAACATTTATTTGTCGACCCCGTTTAAATTGTAGTAATACTGAAGTTTTTATTATTAGATCACGCCTGATTAAACCGAACTAATATCTGTTATTATAACTCAATATTTTCACTGTCCTTAAATAATTTTCACAATTTTTTTTAAGTTCCTAAAAGCTTTTCACCACTGGCTCGTACCCCTTCTCCTGAATCTAACTAATTAACACTTTGCACAAAATCCACTGAAGTTAGATCGACACTCCGCCGTAACGATTTTTGCTAAGTCTCCGAAAAAATTCCCAAACACTTCGATTTCACGCGCCCTTTTTGACAGCCTTTCCTTTCCGAGATCCCACAATGAACTTCCCTCTCTTGACTAAAACCGCCCTTTTTGTCTCCCCCGCTTACCCATTAATCAAACTTAAATTTTACAATTCCGACCTTTAAACGCACAACCTTCATAGTTTCCAAATCTAGTATCGTATCCCGCGGTTTACGACATTTCGTCCTGAACGGTGCTCCCAACACAGAATTCGTATTGCGCGAAAGCACTATCTCGTAGAATCGGACAGGGGCGTACTCGGTCTCGTCCCTTAGATATACACACGAATCTTCTGCAAGACTAGCGCCTACAAGATATCATTTACCATGTGAATAATTAATTCAACTTTTCTCGAAAATCTATCGTGTCCGTTCTACCATTTTTAAAATCGCTTCCAGGTACGGTGTATCCTGAATTTTTTATATACTCTCCATACTTTTCACCTACTATTTTTTTTATTTTTTTTATTTATTTATTTATTTCAAGATTTTTGTTTATACATTACAATGATAATATATGCAAGATTACAAAATAATTCATGTTTTATTCTACTACTCCATAAGTTGAGCTCTAGGAGTTCGTGTTTATGGGAGGAGTATTTTACATGCAAAAAAAATTATAATAATGCATCTTATTATCGCACAAATCGCATAACACGTCACCTTCTAGGTATTTTGTCATTTTAGCATTTGATTATGGATTTTCTAACAATTAGTGACCGAATATTCTTATTCAGATGTACCCCTTATGTGGACATGCGGCCGTGTTTGTTCCTGGCTATATGACGCGTTCCTTGTGTTCGCATACATTTTCTTAATATTTCCCGCGTTCGCAAATACCTAAGTACAATCTCTAGTCGTTTGACCCCTTCCTAAACAAGGTCGCGACACTCGTAGGACCTTATTTAGTAATAGCCTAAACTTTCATGATCTCGATTCTTCCTTTTACAGGCTGTAACCTCTACCAAAGTCTTATTCCATACCTGCCTCCGAACGTTTTTTCATTTGCATCTCTAGTTCCTCCTATCATATCCCATCTCCCTCTGGCGTAAAACCCAATAAATCTCCGTTGTTATGCACCTAGCAATTGAGAAAAATACTTAAGAATTCAAATAATTTAAAATCCTGACAGGCCGTTAAATTTTATAGCTTTTCCTAATTCCCTATTACCTATATCTCGCGTATAAACTCGAGTGGTGATTTCAGCTTAATGAATATCCTAATGACTCAAAACTGTGTTAGATATTTCTCACTTGAAACCACTTCAATACGCAAGAGATCGACAACATTTCCTCCCCTCTAAACTATCATATATAAAATCCAACCCGAAATCTTAGATTTTATTTGGTCGTTAACGTAATCGATCCCTTCCCGACTACCCTGACATTATCAGATTTTGTGTTTTGACTACCGTATTACTTTCCTTCCCAATACCTACATGCAAATCCCGCTGGAATTTTGTTTGGAAAAAGCGATATTGATTGTCAATGCCTACTCCCGTTTCTATTCTCATACAATCGAAATCGTTCGTTACTTCATGTTTAATTAACGCATGATTTTTGTCCTTTTAAAACCTCCGTCAACGAGATGCTTGCAAAACTAGCCGACCCCCGACGCGAAATCAACTGTTGTCAATTCCCTCGTGCTCCCCATAAAGATGCGATTTATGACCAAGTTAGAAGTGTTTTTACCACTTAAAATAACTATCAGTTTGGACCGTGGGACAACTTTTGTGTCTCAATTTGACACAACCCCCTCACACCACGCCCCGAGATGTGATTGGCTGATATGCGTCTAATGGCTTCCAACCATACTAGTATTTGCTAGTCGTTTTTTCTTCCAAAATTTGTTTACACCCTTCGTAGCAGAAAAATGTGCAATCATTACAGTTTCCCTTAATATTGCTTTCAAAATTAACCAATAGATGTCGATAGTGTGATCATTTTCATAATAAAAAAAAATATTCGCCAACCATCCAACAAAGCAGGTTCATCACAGGGCACAGGAGAATAACGAGGCGTACCAAAAATATTACATCTCAAAAATGTTTTTTTCCTTGATCCATCTTATTTATAATAAATCATTATAATGTGCAACGTCTATATTACTAAATCCAATGTAATATACTTGTACTTGTAAATAATAATAATAATAAGAATATTATAAAATTTGATTTTGTTAAAATCAGCACTTTTACCATTATACATCTAAAACACATAGACAGCAATAAAATGTATGGGGTTCTCTTCACAACATCTGTCAAAAAATCAAACCAAATGCTAAGTTCGCAGAGAACAAACAATAAATCTAGTGAACGTTATGTCAAATTCAAAAATTCGCCTGAAATCCAAGTGTTGCCATATAAAAAAAAAATCAGTGTGGAATTTTACAAAATTAATAGGAACATTTTCAGAGACGGGACATTTTCATGTAGTGACGTCACGGGCCCAAATAGTGGATTTATTTATTTAAAAATAAAAAAACTGTACATTTCTAAAAGTTTTTACTAACATTCTTGTAATCTTAGTAAAAAAACTATCCACACGATTTTTTCCAAGTCGTTATGAAATCCATGCAAGTGGCCTATTAGCAAACAATTAGCCAAAAGCGAACAATTAGCCTGAAAGGTTAACCATAAATTCATATTAAAACGAAACCCCACCACGAATTTTCAGTTATAAAATTAGAGATAAGAAAAGCATTTGTTTCAATTTTAGTCTAATAAAAACTCACCCCGAAGATGGAGACCAATAAACGGGCTTCAGATCTCTATAGATGAATCCCCTCTCATACATGTTGTAGAACTGTCGTAGCTGATTCTTGACGTAGACCTTATCATTGGTGTAGTAGCACTGGTTGTCCCAGTCGGCCACCAACCCCCAGCGCCGGAACACTTCGCGCTGCGTGTACGCCGTCTCCACCGCAAACTTGCGTGCCATCTCGCGCAGCTGGATAGCACCCATCGAGGACTTGGTGATGAGAACCTTGGCAATGTATATCAATATTAGTAAAACTTTAGACAATATTAATATCACACTTATGTACATCATTATTGTTATCTCACTGTTGGGTTTGGAAGACAATTATGGTCAGGAGCTCCAAAACAACTGAAAAAAACGGTTCCATGACAAAACAGAACAGAACGGGAGATGGAAAAACATACATTTAAATTTGTATTTGGTAAAAGCTTTTATAAACGTTGTTTAAAAAGCAAAATGCTTGAAAATTAATTACCATTGCCCTCTGTAGAGTAAAAGCTCAATGGCATTAGGTTCGGAACTTGGCTAAAACCTACTTTCATTTTTGTTAATTACAAGGGGGGACCCAAAAAAAAGGGTAGTTGTGCTGTGGTGGAGAGGAAGAGTGGGGGACCCATTGTTCGACCAGGTATCCGTAAGGGTGAGTCCTCCTGAGTCAGTATGCAAAGTTGTGTCGCTGTGAGTGCATCGGTTCGCCCGTGAGATTTTTTTAGTAAAACAACTTGTTCCATTTCGGCGAAAAAGTGATGGCAGATTATCGAGAGCAACGCGCGGCTGTGAAATTTTATTTCCTGTTGGGGAAATCGGCAAACTATTGTAATGCTGACTGCTTGTGGGGATGTTGCCCTAGATAAAAACCAGAGTCTACGAGTGGTTTTCACGTTTTAAAAATGGAGAAATGTTAATTGAAGACCAATCCCGTTCAGGACACCCCTCAACGTTAAAAACTGACGACAACGTCAACAAAATCAATGCCCTCGTTCGTGGAGACCGTCGCCGAACCATTGATCAATTCTGTGAGATGCCTGGAATGTCATGGAGTTCAATTCAGAGGATTTTAACCGAAGAATCGTACATGAGAAGGGTTGCAGCCAAATTTGTCACCCGCCTTCTCACAGACGAGCGAAGGGAGCATCGACTTCAGGCATGTTATGAGCTTCAAAATCAGCTCGAAGAGGACCCTGAATTTTTTTCTTAGGTGATATAGCCCGCTGTGACTTCTCTTTGTTCTCCACACTGAAAAGGGACATTAAAGGAAAGCATTTTGCCTCTGTGGGGGAGATACAACAAAAATCACTAGAAAGGCCTAAAGGACATCCCGATAAGTGGATATATAAACTGTTTTGAACAATGGAAGAAGCGTTTGGAGAAGTGGTCAATGGAGATTACTTTGCAGGGGAGCCCGGGTTCATGGGGTGAGGTTTGTCTAGGTCTTGGAGGCGGATGACCAGGACATACTGAACCCCAGATTCCTACCCACCCCTTAAACCCTTTTCCTTCCCAGAACTCTCCTCTCCTTCTTTTCCTTAAAAAAAAGCCCTCCACACAGCCTCCCCAAAGATGACATAGGCCCTGAGGGAAATTATTTTCCTCAGGGCCTCTTGTGTGGAGCTCATGTAAAAAAAAAAAAGGTGATCAAAATTTGGTGTAAAAATATTGAGAAAAAAGAAGTTTTGATGAAATTACCCTTTTTGGGGTCCCCCCTCGTACACACTATATGATCAAGCAATTCTGTCTCAGTCGGTAATAAGAGTGTTATTGTGAGCTGTTTGTAAACATGCTGATAATTGGTTTGTTGTGGTGTTAGTTTTTTAAACCCGTTGTTTATAAATACAATAGGATTCTTTGAATCCTCCTTGTTTCTAATTCGCAAGCAGAACAAGCAGTTCCTTCAAAATCTGAGAATTAGAATCCGGCCGGTCTCCAGCTAGGTAAAAATAAAAAGTGCAAATCATTTTATAAACATGTTATGTACACCAATCTACGGGGAAAGCCGCTGATGGATAAAATTTGCGAGAGCCGGGTTGATAAGTGACTTTAATTTGAACTGGTTGGAAGTGCACTACCTTGGGGTCCTTCTTGTCCGCATTGAGAGCCTTGAGCTCAATGGGCAGCCCGTGGCAGTCCCAGCCCGGGATGTAGTGGACACGGCGCCCCCGGACGACCTGGTTGCGTAAAGCGATGTCTTTAAGAATCTGAAAATACCAAAAACAATCAACATCTCTGGGATCTCAAATGAATTCAATTAAATTCAATTTTATTTATTTATTCTTAACGTTACAAAATTGTATACTTTACATTTTTAAAACACATTTGTCATAATTTAAAGAGTATTACCTAAACTAGGTATATCAACTAATTTACAACTAGGTATATCAACTAAGCACTAGGTATATCAACTAAGCACCAGGTATATCAACTACACTAACATTAAGTTTATTATAATTAAGCACACTTGAACTGAAATATCACAAAACTGCACTATTTAAATACTACTTTATTATTATTATTATTAATAGAGTCTGCCTTTGAACCCTACAGTGGTCGCGCTCCTAAAAGTAATGTCAGTGGTCGCATGGATTACATAGGTAGGCCATTTTTAAACTAAAAAAATAAGTGAAATCATTTAGTATTATTGTGTATTAATTTTTTAATCTTATAATTTAAACATTGTTTATTAGAAAAAAGCAACATATATTAAACCTAACATCTTTTTTTTTCACAATTAACCAAAACATAAAAGACAACTTTTTTTAAACTAAAAATTACATCTTACAACAAAAAAAAAGTAAGTACATCTACTAATTTAATTGCCGATATCTGAGCAGGATACATATAGAATTATAGAATGATGAGGACAAATGATTTTTTGCAAACATCGCACACTTTTCGAGTGCTACGTAGTTGGACGCGCGGATTAGGTGTAGACTGTGGACTTTGCGGAGCTCCTGTAACACTACCAAGCGTGCCCGACACCAGAGCTGAACTGAACGCGTCGGTGAGTTATCCAACTTAAAGCAAAGTTTTTGAGGAATCTTTAATTTTGCACGAGTAGATTACATATGTAATCCGCGCGACCACTCCAGGGTTAAAGGTACCTTCACTGACACTAAATATATCGATATTCGAATTGATTCTGTTCAACAGCAAGATTGCTCTCCCGATCGGCATGAACCATTAGGCAAGTTAGTCCTGAAGGCTGGGAGATAGAACAGTGTATGATGTCACTGGTGGAGGTAAACATCGGCAACATAGAAATGAATGCTCTCCGTGATAGCCGAGTTTGCAAACCATCAACGAATCAGTCTAAAAAAATGTGTACATCCCTATTGATGCGTAGATGGTTCATTCCTAGCATGCCCAAGAAAAAGTCGGTAGGATAGAGCCACGGGTAGGAGCCGTACTCCCTTATGTAGAAAAATCTCAAAAAGCCACAGCATTCAGTCTACTTCCGTCCTTCCTCTGCCAGTTCCGTGTCTCACTGCCATACATCAAGTTTAGAATCAGCACTCCATTGTGAACTGTTAGCCTTGCTTTTTTTATTAGTGACTGTCGCAATCAATCCTCTGTTAACAGAGCTCCCTGCAACCAGCCTTTTTTTATTAGTGACTGTCGCAATCAATCCTCTGTTAACAGAGTTCCCTGCAACCAGCCTTTTTATTAGTGACTGTCGCAATCAATCCTCTGTTAACAGAGTTCCCTGCAACCAGCCTTTTTATTAGTGACTGTCGCAATCAATCCTCTGTTAACAGAGTTCCCTGCAACCAGCCTTTTTATTAGTGACTGTCGCAATCAATCCTCTGTTAACAGAGTTCCCTGCAACCAGCCTTTTTTAAAATTAAAAAAGTTTATTTTACTCACTTTATTAACTGCATGCCCCATGTGTGGGTCTCCGTTGGCGTAAGGAGGACCATCGTGGAGAATATAATCTGGTCCTTTTAAGTTGTCCCGTTGCCAACAGTATAAACCTTCAAAATCTGCAGCCTAGAAAACATAATTATATTAAGAGATTAACACAGAAGCTCGTCTAAAAGGCGGTGTAACCAAGTTCTGTCAAATCACTCGGGTGAAATGCAGATTCTGCCAAAGTTTGGAAATTTAATAAAAAGGCACTTTCTAGATGAGAAAAGTGTGGAGAAGCTGAAAAAAAAAAAAATTAAGGTGCGCTCGGCAAAATTGAGGGAGATACAGCCGTTTAAAGTATAAATAAAATTTCACTTCGTGAACCGATACTGCGACACTCCGCCCGCCATTTTGTCACTGTTATGTTGGTATCCCAGACCTACAAACAAGAGCCAGGTACGATTGGAGCCGGTGGGATAAATAATAAGGCGCGTAATTATGAAAAACAGAATTAATAATATAATGTAAACGAACCTCTAATCAGGTACTAGAATGGAGACAAACCATTCAAATCCTGGGATGTTTAAAATAAAGATAATATAAACAAGCCCGCTACACAAACCCTGCGTAGCCAAACAAACCATTCAAAAACGTAGGCTGTTTTTTTAAGTAAAGATAACATACACAAGCCCGCTAAACAAACCTTGCGTAGCCAAACAAACCATTCAAAAACGTAGGCTGTTTTTTAAAGTAAAGATAACATACACAAGCCCGCTAGACAAATTTCATAATAGAGAACTCCAATCCAATTTTTTTATTTATTTTTTTAAATATAATGACTTTCTAACTTAAATAACTGCATTTTTATTTTTAGAGTTAGTTTTAATAGTTAAAATAATTGTCAAAGTTTTAATTTTTCAAGACCCCCCGAAAACCACCGGAAATATGGTAAATCGTGTGACGTCATCACTCCTGAAAAATTAGTATAGGATCGGGAAATCAGCTGATCAACTACCGCCATTTTGAAATTCCGTTGTTCGAAGTATTCTCCCTAGAAGAAGCATTACTATTTTTTTTGTGCACTAGTTTTTGAATATTTTAAATAATTGAGATAAACTAATAGAGGTACCTCTATTTTTGATACTGAATTATTAAGGCTTAAATATTGTTTCAATTAACACAACAACTAAATCTCTATAAACAGCAATAAAGAATGAAATAAAGAATAACATGAAATGTTGTTAATACTGATGGCTTGTGCCATACCTACATTTCAATTGATTTCAATACAATGTGATACAATGACTGGTGAAGCGTGACGTCAGCGCTAACCATTCAATCGTACCAACTTTACAGTGTATTTTAACGAGACGTTAAAAAATGCACTTTTTAATAATTTTTTAAGAACTCTATGAAATATTATAGAATATTATGAAATAAAACTTATATATTCAGAATCAGCGTTTATTGGTCTATATGAACATATTTTTTTAAAGCGATAATATTTTTGGTAAATATCGGTTCGGACTGGCCACGCTTATTACGAATAATTTTTAGAAAAAAACTTTAGATTCGCCTTAATTACTATAAAAGGAAACTTTTTGGCTTTGGGGCGGCGGAAAATAATGCATTTTAATTTTCAATTGCATAAAACCAAAATTCGCTTCGCGACCGACACAGCGAAAATCCGCGGCCGTACCTGTCACTGTGATGTTGGTATCCTTGATAAATTAACAAGAGCTAATACGACTGTAGCCGACTTCGTGGGATAAGGCGCGTAATTATGAAATTTGTCTAGCGGGCTTGTTTGTGTAACATGGTTTGTGATACAAAAGAAAGTGCCCCTTTATAACGCCTACTCGCGTCAAGGCAAGAAAAACATCCCAGTTTTCAAGTGGTTTAGCGGCTACGCTAGGTTTGTGGAACATGGTTTGTGATTCGCGGTATTTCATGTAGGTATCCCGCGAAGTCGGCTACAGTGGTATTAGCTCTTGTTAATTTATAAAGGATACCAACATCACAGTGACAGGTACAGCCGCGGATTTTCGCTGTGTCGGATCGCGAAGAGAATTTTGGTTTTATAATTGAAAATTAAAATGCATTATTTTCCGCCGCCCCAAAGCCAAAAAGTTTCCTTTTATAGTAATGGCGAATCTAAAGTTTTTTTCTAAAAATTATTCGTAATAAGCGTGGCCAGTCCGAACCGATAATTACCATATTTTTCACTGAAGTTCCTTATTACGCGCCTCATCAGTTATCCCACGAAGTCGGCTACAATCGTATTTAGCTCGTCTTTGTATCAGGGATACCAACGGTGATGAAATGCCCGCTGGCACCCGCCGGTCTGTCATAGTGTCGGTTCGCGAAGTGAAATTTTATTTAACGCAATTGAAAATTAATTAATTATTCAATTTTTTTTTCTATTGCTTTCCGCACTTTTTTTCACCTTCCAGATTAGTTCTCAACTTAAAACGCGGTGAAAACATGGTTTTTGGCAAAAAAACAATGGTAATTATCGGTTCGGACTGGCCACGCTTATTACGAATAATTTTTAGAAAAAAACTTTAGATTCGCCTTAATTACTATAAAAGGAAACTTTTTGGCTTTGGGGCGGCGGAAAATAATGCATTTTAATTTTCAATTGCATAAAACCAAAATTCACTTCGCGAACCGACGCAGCGAAAATCCGCGGCCGTAGCTGTCACTGTTATGGACTGTAGCTGACTTCGTGGGATACCTACATGAAATACCGCGAATCACAAACCATGTTACACAAACCTAGCGTAGCCGCTAAGCCACTTGAAAACTGGGATGTTTTTCTTGCCTTGACGCGAGTAGGCGTTATAAAGGGGCACTTTCTTTTGTATCACAAACCATGTTACACAAACAAGCCCGCTAGACAAATTTCATAATTACGCGCCTTATCCCATGAAGTCGGCTACAGTCGTATTAGCTCTTGTTAATTTATCAAGGATACCAACATCACAGTGACATGTACGGCCGCGGATTTTCGCTGTGTCAGTCGCGAAGCGAATTTTGGTTTTATGCAATTGAAAATTAAAATGCATTATTTTCCGCCGCCCCAAAGCCAAAAAGTTTCCTTTTATAGTAATTAAGGCGAATCTAAAGTTTTTTTCTAAAAATTTTTCGTAATAAGCGTGGCCAGTCCGAACCGATATTTACCAAAACAATCTTTGGCAGAATCTGCATTCCTCCCAATCACTCATCCTTTCACTCATCTATGTCTTTTATTCTATTGGAAACAAAACAATGTGCAAAATTTTGAAAATGAAGGACATAACCTTATGAATCTTGAAACTTCCAAAATCGTAAGCGTTTCCAGCGATTTTCAAATTTTACCAATGCATTTATAAACGGGCGCTGATTCAATTTTAATTAATATTATGAGTGGGAGTATTTATATAAACCTAACCTTATGTATGTCGCTGTCAACTTGAACTCTCTTCGCTGCTTTGTGGCGGGCCGGATATTCAGTTTTGGGCAATAATATGGTGCTTGTGTAGCTGGTGGCCTTTTTGAGAACATTTTGTTGTGAATATAATCGATGTTCCCACTTATAAAATCGTAAGTTATTTGCTTTTTTCAAAAACCCGCCGCAGCAAAACGTCAAACCGGCTGCAACCATTTTAACAATCATAGACAAAAAACGAAAATCCTGAGATTGTCAATATGTCAATAAATTTTCCGGTTCGGGTTTTTGTCCTTGTTCCTGTCGTGACTAATTTTAATTTCCCACAAAAGAAAAAATTACGTAGGTACATGCTTTTTTACAAGCAATTTTTAGAATTTTTTTATAAACGTAAATTAATTTGTATTGTAACGGTATTTTAGAGATTTTTCTCGTACTATCCTTTCTTGAAAAAATGTACATTATGTGGATCAAGCATTACAACTTAACTAAAAATGCGAATTTAAAAATATTATGACGTTGTCGGAAATGGAACATCTATGAACATTGTTTAGAAAATTCGAAAATAGTATTTTGTGCAAAACAAAACAATTTGTTTGATCAATAATAATATAGTTTTTTTTTATTGTTGAGATAATTTTTACGCCTGCATTTAACGTAATATTGTAATATAGCTTGTGTATTATAAACTGATTTTTTTTCTCTAAAATGGATAACCCTCTTGGATTAAAGGCAATAGAACCAGGAGAATTAGAAATATTTGTATCAAGTGCAGAACCATCATGCATTGATCTTATTGGAAGCAAAAAGTAAATTTTCATATCATATTTGAAATTTAAATTTATTAAATTAATTAAATTTATTATTAAATTTACAATAAGCCGCCGCACTTTTAATAGGCACAGATTTTGGAAAGTACACTATTTTTAAAATTAGCTTTCGTCTTGTGAGATTGTACGCCAGAATTACAAACCATGTTACACAAACCTAGCGTAGCCGCTGAACTACTTGAAAACTGGGATGTTTTTCTTGCTTTGACGCGAGTAGGCGTTATAAAGGGGCACTTTCTTTTGTATCACAAACCATGTTACACAAACCTAGCGTAGCCGCTAAACTACTTGAAAACTGGGATGTTTTTCTTGCCTTGACGCGAGCAGGCGGTATAAAGGGGGCACTTTCTTTAATGTGTGCAAATTAAAAGTGCGGCGGCTTATTGTAAATTTACCAATTTATTACTTATTAGATATAAATATGTAATGCATGCATTTATTTTAATGTGTTTTAGTTGGGTTGAGTGGCACCATCGCTTCCAAAAACTACACCAACAAGCAGTTTTGGAAGCTGCTAGCTCTTCGGAGGAACTTACAAAAGATGCCTTGATTTCACATGGAAAGGTTCGTCGTTATATGTATACATTTTTTAACATGTGTTTTATGCTGTAACTTTAGTTATTGACCTTCTTCTCTGCTATTTCAGGCTCCTTTACTCGTCCATGAAGCTATATGCATTTCTATTTGGAGACAAAAGATTTTTCCAAAAATCCTTGAGCTTGATCCAGACTTGTCTCATACATTTTTGCTTTATGCTGTGGTATGTTATCAAGTTACATTTGTATTTATTTATTACGGGCATTTAGCAAAATAAATAGTGTATTTTAATAATGTATAATTGTTTTTAAGCTTTATCACGAAACTGTAGCTGTTGGACTTTTAGAAATCATCCTATTTGACGAAGAAGCATGTTGCGCAATGGCGGACATTTTGGTTGATATTGTCGACTATAGTATAGAAATGATTTCTTCACTCATTGGTCTAGTCAAGTAAGTAAATAAACATCCTACTTACGACAATGACGTTATATAAATAAATAGACTCGCCATAGTCTCATATACTCACAATATAATGTGGAAAGTAAGGAACACAAAAAGTTTATTCCTGTGTGATAAAGATACACAATCAAATAATGCGTGTGTATGAATGACATGGATATATATGAGTGGGCGGCGTATTGCTTGTCACTTTTTGATGGAACGTTCGCTGTCTCCTTTTCTTGAGGCCCACTAGAATAAAAGGTCCGGCTGCCTGTCGGAGTTTGATATGTCGAGCTATACAATAAATACAATAGGGCAACGACAATTTTCAAATGGTGGCGATTGTCATCAATACTTGTTGGAACTACTGATTTATGTGTTGTTTTACCGCAAGCAAACAAATAAACGAGTGTTTAGGTTGATTAGTCTACTTTAAAACAGTACAGTTTACTTAGCAACAGAAATTTGGCTGTTGCGCGTCCAGACCCTTTACTTTAGTAGGACTTGAATTTTCTCTAATGACGTGTAAAACCGCGAGCGGAAAGCATGAAAATTAATTGTAATATTTATAATAATCGATAATATTAAGTAATTTGCGTGTACTTACAAATGAAATGTTATTCATTAACCTTTACTATTATTTGCCGTGTAATTGAAACATTTTCTCATCACACAGGAGGGCATTTTGGCACTTTTTAAAATGCAATTTACTTACTGGTAAGTGCTGGTAAGACGCAACCTTACTCGACTCGTAGCAGTTTAGTACTAAGGTACTAGATATCGAGAACGGTGCAATTGTCTTGTTCTTGTATTCCCACTTTGAGATTTCTACCCCTTGTCTAATATAGTATGTAATGTCATTGACTTACGATAAAACATTTAATATAATAATATGGGTAAGTACCTAATTGACTCAATTTCAGCTGTGGATATTTGGAATACAAAGAAACAAATACAGAGCCAAGTGAAGATGTAATCAAAGAACTTTTATCACAACAGAAAGATCTCCAATTTGATATCGCAATTCGCTGTTTGACTATTATAAGGTGAGCCATTATATAATTTTTAGTACTCCATTCTGTCCACTTGCCATCTTACTAGAAAAATTATTTTATGTTGGTTCAACATTGGTACAATCATGGTTTAAACTGCCATGGTAATAAGTAAAGTTTTTACTGTTCTAACCTTACGCTTATATATAGGTAAGAGCATTGATAATCATTCTTGTGTTCTGTTAGGACAGGTTGTTTCACAGAATTTGAACAATTCATCAAATTCCAAAGTTAAAGTTTTGTGGAAGTTCTATTCAAGTTCTGTTATTATTTCATCATTGGTCAGTTTTTTCATAATGCTTGTTTAAAAAAGAATTTAAAAAGGACTTTTTTTGTTTAAGGCAATTCACCCTAAAAAGAGTGCTATGTGTTGAATAGGACTTTCACAGAACTTGAATACTAAGGGCTTGATGTTATACAGAATTTGAACAATTCATAGAATTTTAGAGTTAATTTTCGAGTCCTGTAGAATTCCTATTCAAGTTCTGTAACTATCCAGGTTCTGTGAAGCAACCGGCCTATGACTTAAATATCAGAATTTAAATAGCACTTTCACAGAACTAAATAGAACTTTAACTAAACTAAACAACAAAATTATAAGCACTTTTATAGAACTTGGAATGGGTTAACACCAAAAAAAGTGTAAATAATTATTAAATAAATAATTGATAATTTGAAATGCTGTCCAGTGGTCTGTCGCAAGTGATGGACAAGATCCACGTGTCGGCGTCTAGCCGGCTGTACGAGAGCCATGACACTCCGCTGCTGTTGGCGCAGATGCTGGCCATGGAGCCGTGGCAGAAGCTGGACAAAGATGGGAACACACTCCAATATATCCGTAACAAAAAATGCATTATTTACTGTCCATCCATATTATGCTGACTTCCTTCACCTTTTTGAATCAAAGTTTCCCTCACCAGAGCAGATTTGTAGAGTTTACAAGATGTGTATACTGTGTCACAGTCATAGATATTTTTTTATATGAGAGTGTACCAGTTGCTCCCAACCGTCTGAAGCCAGTGAGACTATGGCATCCCCAATTGGGATATGTTGGGAAGCTAAAGCACTGGGGAGGGGAAGGAGATGGAAAAGATAAAGGTGGGGAAGTACCTGGCTATTCAGATTAATTTCTAACACCGTTTCTATTATGAATGGTGGTTTTGTACCAGGACGGATGCTAAGAGTATCTTCCACTCTTGAACGTGCCAAAAATATTTTTAATTCAATTAATTATAATGTATTACAAAAAAACATTGTAACACATTATTCCCAATGAGTTAAGAAAAAAACTCATTACGGGAAGTACATACACATATAAGTTCATTTTACATAGATATTAAACGTTTAAAAAACATACAACATATTGAAAAAAAAAAGATGCGTTGTCAAGAATAGAGATTTTAGAAATACTGAGAGACATCCATACACATAAAACATAAAAATAAAAAATAAAATAAGCATATGAAGGCGTTTAAAAACAGTTAAAGCGAATCATTTAAAAACATTTCAGAAAATATTCTTAAAGTGTTTTAATTGATATTTTTTTGTTAGCTACTGGTTGCTTTATTTCATGAAGTAATGCATTGTATTGTCTATATGCAATATATTGTAATGAGTTAATACCAAATTTAGTTGTGTGGGTAGATGATGCTAGGTGTATTTGATTTTGGGATCGTGTTTTGTGCTGGTGTACGTCTGAATTATAGGCTGGTCTGATGTTAGTGTGTGAGGATCTATGTATGATTTGTAATATTGCACTAGTGATATTGTATTTAGGTAGTACCATAAAAGGATGTATGTTTGTCTTTGAATATATATGTTCGATATGTGTATCCCACGGTAGATGTAGATATGTATTCCTTATAGCTCGATTTTGAATCACCTGTATTTCTGATATTTGTTTTTTAGTAATAGTTCCCCAGATACTAGCTAAATAACTCAGATGGGAGTGAATCATCGCATAGTAAGTGGCCCGTAGTAGAGAAGACCGTGGAGTCGGTACAGTACACCGGTTATTCTTTATATTATTTTTATATAATAAATTGTGAAATAACACATAATCAAATAAAATTTTGTCCTTGTTCTATCGTTATTTCAATGGAAGATGCACCGAGGAACTAGCGTTATTGATGCCTTTGACACCAGTGCATAGTCAGGAAATATGCAAAACACGCTCTTAACATTTGTACACGGTTGACAATCATCGTATTAGAACTGGTCGTTTCTACGACTCGTTCTTGAGTTTACGATTTACCGGCCCTCTGTGTTAAATTTTTTTTTTTCATATCAGCAAAAGAAAGCTATCGTGATGTATAAGTGTCATATAGTTTCAACATTCTTCAATAGACGTCGTTAGTATTGTTAGCTGTAGGAGTTTTTGTAGTATCTCGACAAATATTAAGTAAATAAGAGTACTATTTTGGAAGTGTATCATCTTTCGTCTAATGTAAGAATTTTTCACAATGATAGCTGAAGGCATCTGTGGTGAGGCGATGCCATCAATCTCGTGGCCCGAAGCGATAGAAAAACCTGTTTGGTCCAGTTAAATGTTGTAAACCTTACGAAAACGTAAATAAAGCAATGTGTTTCAATGAATCTCCATCTTATACGGAAGGTTCCCAATATTTCTCAAGAAATCCTAATAATTGAAATTAACAGATACTACAACTTATATTATAAAATAAATTTCCAGAAGGCAAATGGACATGTTTGAATCCCGATGACACTGAGATCAACCGTGCTGAGACCATGTGCTGGCTCGCACTCTGGAGACTTCTGCTGAACCCCGATTTGCACAACCACTATGAGATCACCAACTCGAGGAAAACAGACTTCTGCAAGGTCAGTCTACTATTCGTCGCCTTAGTTCTTTTTTGTTTAAACGACCATTTTAGTTTTTGTTCAATCTCCACATTAAAATAAAAAATGATAGTTAATCACTTAACTAAGAATTATTTTAACTAATGAGACCTTTTCCTTTATGGAAATAGCTTTAGTTAACTACCTTTCATAATGTTTCATTGAAATAATGAAAGAAAACCTTCTCCTCTTATAAAATTTTCTACGGGTCGTTAAGACAATTAAGAACTAAAGTGAGGCTGATAATTAATTCTCCATTAAAAGCATTCAAAAAGAAGAAGAAGCTTACTGAAATTGGTTTAAAAGTGAGATTTGTAAATATGAATGATATATTTGTAGAGTAAGTATGTGGTTTCAATGTCTCTCAACAGATGTCGTTAGTATGTGTAGTTTTAAAGTGTCTCAATAGGTGTCATTGGTAGTAGTGCAGGATAGAGACAACTGTCAGACGTTTGGGTCTAATAACCGAACGGTTACGAAGATTGTTGATTACATCCGATCTACAGATTGGCACTTTCAGTGAGCGATTCCCCTACTTCAGATTATTATAGAGCATAGCAACAGATATCAGCCGATAAAAATATGCATTATCCACTGGAGCGATTATGGTCGAAAAATGGACCATTTTTATTTTTCTGCGATTGATAGCGGTCCGAAATTGGACCACATTTTTCCAACTATTTGTAAAACATTTTTGGAATTATTTAAAACATTTTCATGGCCAGCCATTTATTTTAAAACAAAACTATTGAAATGCTTTATCTATTATGACCATAGATGTCGCAAATTTGAACTTCGTAGACTATTTAGAATGATGTTAAAAAAAAAAAAATTCACATCGAATTTTCGATTAGCTGTTTACAGTTACAATGAAGTCCATTTTCCATAGATATTCACCTTTCATTATCAAGTACATCACAGATGACATACACAAATCGAAAATATTCTGTGTTGACTCGAATAAGTACCCCTCACGGCATTTTCAAAGTAACGACACGCAGGATTCGTGCAGTTGTAAACTTTACGATTTTCTCATATATTTTTTTATAAATCCTACAAATATGAGATAAACGGTAAAATACAGGTTAATTCATTGACTATAATAAGTTTTATATTTCTATGTTAAAATTTGAAGGTATGATTTTTTTAATGTTGGTGAAAAATTTTTAAAATGATCTTCTGGGAAATCACGAGCAATCGAGGCAAATTTATTTATTTATTTGCTCGGTGGTAGAGCACCGGCAAGGCTAAGGTCATGGGTTCGTTTCCTAGATTAGACCGTATCTATTTATGGTTTTTTCTGTTTTAGATTTCGATTGAGTGTCGCTAATATTGTCTTCATTAGAAAAGGTATTGTGATTAAGATAATGGTTTTAAATTACCAGTTGCTGTATAAGATCACAGACTCCCACATGGACCAGCTGCCTTTGCTGGCGGAGCTGAAAAGGTTCCTCGGCCAACTGGCTTTAACAGACACCTCGTCTCCACAGGCCTCAACCAGCCGGCCCCTGCTGGTCGAAGTCGTGCCGCAGGTGAGTGATACCAAACATCCTATCTCACCTTCTTCCCCTATTCATTAATAGTGCACAACTATTGACCCTGTACAAATCATAAGTGCGCCCCACTGTTTTGAATTTGGCAGCCACCTCTGGTCTGGAGCTCTAAAATACCTGAAAAAACTCTTGACTCCGTGCAGAAATGGGCGGTCCGTTTGATAGATTCCTCTATATTAATAAATGGATTGCATTCTTTAAAGCATATGCGTCGTAGGTGTGCTGACCTTTTTCTATCGGTATTACAATGGGAGATGCTCTGAGGAACTAACGTCATTGATCCCTTCGGTACCAGCACATAGTCTAACTTATGTACACTGTTGACATTTGCGGTGGAACGATTTGCCGGTCTCTGTGTTTCAGCCTTCCTACAAAATGCGTCTTGCTGTGTTTTGTGCTCCACACAGGAGGCGCTGAGGAAAATAATTTCCCTCAGGGCCTATGTCATCTTTAGGGATGCCGTGTGGAGGGTTTTTTTAAGAAAAGGAAGGAGAGTTCTGGGAAGGAAAAGGTTTTAAGGGGTTTGGTGGGTCCTGGTCATCTACCTCTAAGACCTAGACAAACCTCACCCCATGAACCCGGGCACCCCTGCTAAATCACCAAACGTAGCGAATCACTTGGAGTGATCTATGGCAGAGGTGTTGGTTATCCAATAAAGGTTCCCGGGGCGACGGTACCCATTCAAACCTCTCAAGACCAAGGTTCACTCCTTTTCTTCCACAAAAATACCCTCCACACAGCATCCCCAAAGATGAGAAAGGTCCTGAGGGAAATTATTTTCCCCAGGGCCTCCTGTGTGAGTGCGAAGTTAATGTAAAAAAAAAATGGTTTGTTCACAACATTATTTTACACAAAAATTAATGGTCCTTTGTCATACAAAAATCATTTTACAATTACAGATCAGCATTCACATTACAGAAAAATCATTAGCTCTGTTCACACGACGCAAGCATAATACTCTGAACCCAGTGGCACCTCGTGACTTTTGGGTTTGACAACAATATCAGTAATGTCATTATTTAAAAAAATTACATTACTGAAGTTGTTGTAGCCGAAAATGTTTTTTTTTCAATGTTTTGTGGGAAGTTTCAGGAAATCCAGTGCACTGTTAATCCTGAAAATCTTCATACAGAAAACCGATTTTTCGAAAAAAAAAAGAAGTTTTTAGCTACAACAACATCAGTAATGCTTTTTTTTATATTACCACACTAGCACACCCAAAATTCACGACCTGCCACTGACTGAGCCACTTCCAACCAGAGATGAGTAAGTTCTGCATTTTGCGAGACTTTCTTCGTTTTAAAATTACTCTAGTTCTAGGAGCGGGTCCTGGGTCCGAGTTCTTGGGTGCGGACTGGGTATTGGGTGCTGTTGCAGCTACCGGAACGCGTGGGTTCAAAAGAACTCAAACCCGAGACCAGCTCCCGACTCGCGAGTGGCTAGGATAGCAAACATGGGGACGCGAGTGGAAGCATACAGGTTCTAGGTTTCAGTATGAGTCCTAGACCGGGTTCTCTGGGAGTAGTCGATTTAAAAAGGGAGAAGGAGTAAGAATTCGCTTCCCGTGAAGAACCCGATTTCAAGAGCCCACTCCATATGAACCTACACATTGCTACTTCCAACTAGTAGCAAAAATAATAAAACAGTCAAATAGGCAAAAAAAGTGTTTGACATCAATTTTCGTTTTCGAGTAAATCTAGTTTGAAGTTGGAATTTTTAAGTCGAATTTGAAAAATGTTTGGGTTCTCTATGTGATGTAGATTGACATTGCAGTTTTCCGCTTGTAACAAATAATATTATGAATTTTGTGTTCTGTTCTTCAAACAGGTCATTAAAATTTCCCTCTTTCTTCACAGATCAAACCTTCCATAATGAAGAGAATCCACAAGAAGTCCAAAGTGGTAGCCAAATCGCAGCTGCAATACTTCTTCAAGCCCGACAAGACAGAACTCAAGGAGTTGGCCACAGTGTAAATATAAATATACCAGCTGCATGTCTCTAAAAGGATTAAGTTAGTCATTGATGGTTTGTGATACTGTGTTTTTACTTGTTCCAGTCTGAGTTCTTCCTATGCGAGCGAAGTCCTCGAGCACATGGACGATGGAGGAGCAAAGTGCGCTCTCTGCGGACAGAAGGCGGCCAAGAGGTGTTCCCACTGCATGAATGAATGGTACTGCGGCAGGTAATCATTTCCTCTATTATTCAACCAAAAACAATATAAAGTTCCTGAGTATCGTCCTGATTGAAGTGCTGCGCGGCAAGCCACCAATGAAAGCTAGAGAACTACTAATGAATCATGCCCAAAAAACCCCATTATATTGCCTGTGTTTTAGGGTGCCCCAGAGATAACCAATATCTCACCCGATGAACCCCGGCACCCCTGCTAAGTCGCCTAACACAGCGTAACACTTGGGGTGACCTGCATTAACAGGTGTTGATTATCTTAATAGGTGTTGGTTCCCGATGCGGTGGCCTTTCAAATTGCAGGTCTACATCTGATTTCGAAAAATTCTTGTGTGAAGCCCGGGCCACGCCAGGGACTTCAGCTAGTATGCAATAAATGTAACGTTAAATGATGTGTGGGGCAACTCATTTACAGCAATTCAAATTCTATTAAATCGAGATTTTTTTTATTTGAATATCTCACAAGAATCCTAGCTGCTCCCGTCTGGAGCCAGTGAGACTATGGCATCCCAAATTGGGGTATTTTGTGAGGCTGAAGGTAGTGGGGAGGGGAAGGAGATAGTATCCCCAATTGGGGTATTGTGTGAGGGTGAAGATAAGTAGGGAGGGGAAGGAGATGGAGAAGAGGAAGGTGGAGAAGTATATGGGTATCCAGATCTGGTCACCAAACACAGCTAAAGTTTTAAGTTTGCTCGTTAATGATTCGGACGTGTCGAAACCGGTCGCAAAAATTTCAAATTAAAGTAACAAATGTACATGGAAAATTAAAACTTTTCAAAACAAAAAAACAGCTAAAGCAACTTTTCAATTCTGAATGGTGGTTTATAAACTGGGCGAAAACAGAGTATCAGAACGTTCCACAAATATACTATAAATTATTTGTAATTAATTAATTGCGAAATAACCCAAATTAATCAAATAAAATTTGTTTGCGCACGTCGGGATTCGATCCCGCGACCTTCGGATTGCAAGCCAGGAGCCATACTCCTCAACCAAGGAGACCTGTTAGCATGAAAGAAAGTTAGCGTGTTAAAGTTTCATTAAAAAAGTTCTCCTGTTGAGGTTGACCGCCACCAGGAAACATTGTGCACTCTTCACTCCAAATTCTTGTTCACTCATCCTGCAGGTTTTCTTCCATTCTTGAATTGGAATAAATAATAATAAATTAAAATGATGCTACAAAGTGATTTTGCCATTATTGAAAAAGTGAAATAATTGGGATTATGTTATTGTTACAGAGTATGTCAGGTGAAAAGATGGCCCAATCATAAGGACATTTGTCGTCAGTTGGCTGCCAAGTAATAATTTAATTGTTTGTTTTAACTTTGTATCCTTAATTTCTTGTTATTGTTCAGACTTCAATAACCCTTCTTTACGTTCCTTTATAAATAAATATGATATTTTATGCTTTGTCAACATCTTACTTAAATAATGTGTGTTAAATACAAAAAAAAAAAAAAAATTGATATGAAGGTACTTCTCTACTTAAAATTTGTTTTATTTAACTCTCAACAGACCAAGATGCCAAACATAACGTCTGTAACCATGTGAGTCGGCCGAAAATACTAAAAATATCTTTCATGTATAAGTAGATATAAGAAGGATAGTAATTTTGGGGTCTACCTTTGGCCCCAGTTGGTTGCGGAAGAGTTAATCTCCTTTCATCTTCAAAAATATAATTTTCTTGAGTTCATCTGATAACGGCAACTGTGTGTGACCTAAATACCAAATCTTAGAAAGGTACTTGATTATTTTTTTAATTTTACAAAGATGAAGCTGTCAAATAATTTTTATTGGCGGCTCTCTTTATATGTACGATAGCAAAATTCCATCTGAACTAAATGAAACAGGTGTCTTGGATAAATATGTCCATTTTTATTTTAATCGGCGACATCTATTGACTTTTCTACAAGTCCAAAAATATGCATAAGAAAATGAAGATAATGTTGGTATTACTAAGTCGAAGTATGATAGGGGGCAGTTCAAGTATTACGTAACGAACTTGGGGGGGGGAGGGGGGGTCTTGTGAAATGTTACTAGGGGGTTACGGGCTCGAACAACGCGTTACATAACATGTTTTTATTTATTTAGATAAAAAAACTAGGGAATTAAAATCTTCAAGTTAGCAACCCTTTTCGTTCACGAAATCTCTTTGAATTATTTATTACCGCAAACGAGATTAAAACAAGAAAAAAGGTATTTAAACAAAAAGTAGAAGATTCGTAATAAATCAAGCTTCATATCTCTATTCAAACTTGTCCATAGAAGTACATAAAAAGGACTTATTTTGTAGAAACAGGTTTCACCCGCCTACGCGCCGTTAGATATTGTTAATTTTTCATTAAATATTCTTATATGAAATGGTAAAAAAGTGAGGTGACAAAATTGTTTATTATACATATTTAATCCATGATTTTAGAACCGTTTTCACATAAAAACATCACCGAGTCAGTTTTACAATTTTTTTATGTTTGCACTGGGAATTGCAAGCGTAAATAACACAAAGTTTTTATAAATCTGAAAAATTTGAAACAGAAAGATACAGTCGCATCTAGGTATTGAATCCAGCACCTTACAGCCTTGCCAGGGCTCTGCTTTAACCACCGGGCTAATTCAAACCAAGTATTACGTAACGCAATTTTCAAAGATTTTTGACCCTGTACCCCCCCCCCCCCCCTAAACGTTACGTAACGCTCAAGTGACAATTTTTACCTGAAAGTCACAATTAAGTTGTGCAAAGTACTGGAAAGTCGCTTAAGGGTTGTCACTAGAACAATAACGATTTCTGTGGGAACACACGCGTTAGCGTGAAAACATGCTTTTTGTACTTGATTGCTATTGTTATATTGTCATGTAAACATGCTTAGGGATCGGAGTGGTTAAGTTGTTAAAAAAAAAAATGAACATATTTAGTTCATTTTACACCACATACTATAGAAATGTTTCAAAATTTAGTCATACAAGATGGCTCCAGGCAATTTTCCCTTCTCCCTAGATTTGGCTTCAGTGTCATTCACACAAAAACACACTAATGCTCTGTTCTAGGGCTTTTTAGGTTCATGCTCGAACGTGTGCAGTCGACAAATGTTTACTTCTAGTATTAACACGTTGTGCGCAAATATGCATTCTAACCAAGAGATTACTATGCATACTACCATTAAATTGGAGAAGGGATATGAAATAAAACAAATAATTTTCCCATCAAAATGTTTTTTTTTCCATCACATTTCCATAATATGTATATATCTAAATCAATCAAACAAAGCATAACATTTAATCAGACGACTGCGTGCTTAAAATAAAATGTGCTAATTGCTTGAAAATTGGCATCGCATATCAAAACAAATAATTATTGAAATCACTAACCAACTCTCGACAATACCGCCCACCCATACCTCATTACAATAACATACAAATGGAGGATAGACTGTAAGCTGTTTCATTCCACGTACAAATTCAGTGGCTCAGATGGTCTGGGAGTTATCAGTATAAGTGAAGTCTGACAAATAAATGTAGAAAAAATAAAGGGGTTTCAGAACAAAACGTTTCTTCATCCAGGATTGGTTCTGAATAATTTTCATCTTAGAATGATGCCACAAAGCGAATTTGTAATTATTGAAGTGCTAATCGTAGAAATTACATTATGGCAACACCAAGATGCTATAAAGGTTAAATAAATTACATTATGGCAACACCAAGATGCCATAAAGGTTAAAGAAATTACATTATGGCAACACCAAGATGCCATAAAGGTTAAAGCAATTACATTACGGCAACACCAAGATGCCATAAAGGTTAAAGTAATTACATTAAGGCAACACCAAGTTGCTATAAAAGTTAAAGAAATTACATTATGGCAACACCAAGATGCCATAAAGGTTAAAGTAATATTACGGCAACACCAAGATGTAAATTTAAAAAAAGTACTTTGGTGCGTAATATTTTTAACAATATGTATAAAATGGTGTTAAAAAATTAGCAGTAGGTACCTCCGAAAGCAGTTGATTTTACATCATATTATTCTAAGGAAATTTAATATTAGAGCTTGTTATTTTTGAGAGTTCGTAAGTGAGGTAATATAGTGGAAAGGTATTTTTTAAAGGAATGTATCAAATAAGCCATTTATTGTGTAGAATAGAAATAGTTAAATAAATGGCATGTGAAAGAAAGGCGCATTTTCAGCAAAAATAAGCTAAGTATGCCATTTTTCCTATAAAATTCGAGATTCAAACCTTTACAACCAATGAATTATAATTTTTGTTCCAAAATCGGTGTTGCCACAGTAATAATAAAAAATTCTACATTTTATTGTCGAATTGTACTCGAGAGGTTTTGGATTTCCAGTCTTTCTTCTATACAAAGTTAGGGGTTTGTTGTTTTGAGAAAATGTGTAGGCATTTCGCAATTGCACAAGCCACATAATTATTAATAATTCCGAAAAAGCCTAGCATTATTATCAAAAATATTACAAAATTCAGTCATTCAAAAATAATGCAGTCTTAGCTCACAGCAGCAATATTTTCAGCATTTTAATAATGAGAATTAAAAGAAAGCATTTTCTAATGCTGACCTTGAAGAAGCAGAATTTTAAGAAAAAGTGCAAGATTGATGCATTTTGCAGAAATTCAAATTTAACATTGTCATCAAATTTTGTAATCAGCGCCATTTTGATTTTTTGACATTTGAAAGTTCCCCATTAACCTGTTGTCCCCATTGAATGTGAGATGGTATTTCGAAAAACCGCACGGAAATTATCTTGATAACTCCTGGTCAAATATCCGTATAAAAACTAAGGAATTGTTTGTTTTGCAATTGTTTTCTGTTTACCAGATAATATATTTTATTATTCATGAATATTACATGTTAGGGAACGTACCCATACTACGTGACACGTTTAGGGGGGGGGGGGGGGGTCTTCAAAATGTCACGCTCCATACAAATGAGCGGCGGGTTGCTTAGGTTTTTGGTCACCGGGGGGGGGGGGGGAGGTTAAAAATTGCAAAAAGTCGGTCACGTAGTATGGGTACGTCCCCTTAATATCGTAAGAGATTTTTCCAGAATAGCTAACTAAATTAAAAAATCTCCCATTTTGGAAATAATTGTAAAAAAATATAATCATGCAAATATAAACTGATTGAATTATTTCTACCAAATCTGAATACATATCCAACATGAAAAGACCTTTATACTCATTTTAAAATGTAAAATATCGATTTTTTTGCCATTGATAGTGTCCAATAGTGCAAATAATAATAACCCGCAAAGTCATAGAAAATTCATTAAAAAATATTCAGAGTAGCTAGATTAATGAAATCAACGGTTACGTCGACCTTCATACAGTTTCTTTATAAATAAGGGTTAAAATCGCATGAAAAAAATAGCAAAATGACAGATTAAACGCCGATTCTAAATCAGTTTCGGTTTTCTATGTAAATGCGATCAGCTAACAAGCATAACTAAATAAAATTTGTGCTTTTTTTGCTAATAACAATTTGTTCAAAAACTGAAACGGGCCTAGAACAGATGCACCAATAAAATGTAAAATATTACATTTGAAATTCTGCAAAATGCCCCAACCCAAGTAAAGGTTATAAAATACAAATTTCAACTTTCATCCCTGCATACCCCGTCAAGAGTCTTAATTTTTTTTTTTTTATCTGCAAAGTCTATGAAAATAATCCTTAAACAATATTTATGTTATTTAACTTTTCAGGTGTTGAGCTAACTGCCTTACAAAAGTATACAAGTTTAATAACATAATGCTATTATTAGGGGGGGGGGGGAATCTTAAATAATATCAAAAAGCAATAACGCTTGTGACATGTGAGGAATATAATATAATAAATATACTTGCGTGTGACCTAAAGCTCGCGAGTATGGCGAGTGATATTGTAAGAAGTCCACTTATATCTATATATAATATTTCTTGTGTGTAACAAGCTTTACATGCTTGAAAAATATTACCCCTTACTCATAAACGAGTTTAAATTTTACACAATTTATAAACAACCTTCTAAACCCCTCAGGCCTCGGACACACTCTATTGGAAGGTCGGAAAATTTCCGCTTTTCAATAAAATAAATTAAATATTTCTGAAGGTACCCAAAAACTAAAAACAGTTTTTGAAAGGTGATGAAATACATTTACTAATGTTAACATTAAAAGTAAACATATTATTTTTGAAATATTAAAAATGTTAATGAAAACACAAAAAAGTTTTTAAAATGGTTCACCTTACGTTTTATTATACTATACGTACATAATTTAAGACAAGTGTATTATTAACGTTATTGTCAGTTCACTTTTTTTGTCATTCCAGAAAAATAACGTTAATTAAAAAATCACAAAATTTTATCGATTTTTCTTGAATTGCGGTTGGAAACTTTGGTTTCATAGAGTTGCAATTGCTTTTAATTTTTTTGTGGTTAACTTTCTAGATTCGAATAATATAAAGCATGGTGTTTTCTCTTTCTAACACCGTTTAGACCACATTTCTCTCAATACCAGTAAGGGTGATACAATGATTTCTAGAAGACCTATTTGAGCTGTTTCCAAAAGCGAACAAATTAGCCTGAGGGTTAACTTATATTAATGGTTGCTTATCAGTTGGATAAAATTTAAAACACATTTATTAGTGTTTACATACTACCTTATGTGTGTACTACACATTTAAATAAAGTTGTCTATTTTTGATGTTAAAAAGGGGAGAAAAAATATGCAATAATTACCAATATTATTAAAATGCATTTGAGGTATTGCTAATTGATGCATTGCGTTTATCACCACAACTTTAAATATTGAAAATTAAATATAATGCCACGGCATGTAAAAAAAACAATTTAACAAAAAGTGAAGAACTGAAAAATACAAACTGCTTCATATTATAATGATGCACAATTGTAAAAATTAGTACATTAATAGATATTTTTTAATTAATTTATTCATAAATATAAACTCTTTGTTAAAATTCTGGGGAAAACTTTAAACACAATATTTCATAGTAATATTATTTTTGTAATTATTGGAATCTAATAAAAATACATTTAATAATAAAATGTTTTTCTTTTAGACGGATTTTTGATTTTGTAAAATAATTTAAGCTAAAACATTTTGAAAGGACGGATAAAACCAAAAAATTGTGAATGCAGTTGAATGCATTAAACAAAATATTATTGTATGTACCTACACCAGCTTGAATAAAAAATTACAAACCAAACTGTTAAATAATACATAAAATATTTATTTTAAAATAAAATTACAAGCTTACTTAATACACACTTTATGCCATATGTATGTAAAAAATAAAAATAAAACTGGTAGTGATTATTATGATTTTAATTTTTTTAAATCATTTTCAATGATTGAAAAAATTAAATAAAATTAAGCATGCGGTGGATAAAGATTCTAAATAATATGTCAACAATGATGATATAATAATATTATTATTATTATAACTGGGTAAAAAACGTACAGTTAGGAGAGTACTGAAATAATATAATATTGTTTTTTAAATCTAGCAGTCCTAACTTAATAACCGTGCGTGCGTCTAGTAATTCTAAATCTAAATAATTCAACAAAGGAAAAATGCTTAGATAAATGTAAAATCTGTCTTTGTCTTGTTTCAATCATGTTTTTCATTGACTGGCAACATTTATCTATAATCAAAAGAAAGAATCAATTATTACCAAACTAGGTAAACATAATTTCTTCTGGTCAGTAAAGAGGAGATACAAAGGAAAATGTACAAAATGTAGCGATTAAACATCGATAGAGAGTATTCATTGTTTTAATAATTTAATCCATCAGAAATAAGTAAGTAAATCATCATAATACGCCTTTCAAAAGCTTTTTTTCTTTAACCTAGTCATTTTGAATCCCTGAAACTACGATCCCTGAAATCCCTGAATGCGAGTGAAAAATAACAGCAGTTGCCCCTGACATAGCAGTGGGTGGTATGCCAATGAGTAAACAAAAGAAACAACCTAAAAATTATTACTTCTCGTAAAAATTCTATTTATCCAATTAGTCAAATGCTCAACGATCTGAATTTAGACGCACGGAATACATCCCCCGGAGAGATCTTGTGACAAATTGGTATTGGTAAATATTTCCCTATCGAATCCACGCTCAGAAGACACTTCAAAAAATTAAAACAAATTGTACTAGGTAGATGATGGTTAGTAATAATAATTCAGTAACCGGAATTGAAAAATATTGCGTTTTAATGTTTTTTTTTTATTTAAAAAATGCGAAATGTCATTTTTCAAGGACCGCCATGTTAATTACGACGATGAAATACGCATTTTTAAAAGAAAAAATCGCTTTCTGTCAGTTGGACAATAATAAGTAGGAATTGCAATCTTCGGAAATGATAAATAATGCGAATTAATCATTATTTTGTTCTGTTTCATAAACAAGCACATAGTACAATTTGTTTTAATTTTTTAAGGTGTGTTTTGAGCGTGGACTCGATAGGGAAATATTTACCTTAGTATTTAACAATTTATTATTATTACATGCTGAAATTTTTCAACAGTTGCAATTGTGCGACTCGAGCAGCGCTAGGTTGAAGGACGTCAGACCGTTGTGGAGGTAAGGTGTTGAGAAGGTCAGAAGCGCAGAGACTTGGCTATCAAGGCTGCGGTAGCTTTTGATTTGTCTCCGTTATTGCGAGATAATTCTGTTTCCACCTGCTCTCTCGTGAATCCGAGCTTCATCAGTTCTTGTATCGTGCTCTCATTGCTAGCTTGAGGTGTGGCAGACGTGGTCGGTTGATTCTCCGTACGTTTTGACGCTTCCCCTTGAAGGAGTAAGCTCTCGGCTATTTCATCTTCTATAGTTGAAGTGCGAGGGAGTTCACCCTCGGCTAAGAAATGAGTCTCCGTTCCCGTCGTGCCGATTCGTAGAACATTCTTTTCCAAGTCGATATTGCACTGGTGGCGTTTTAGCATGTCTAGGCCCAGGATCATGTCCATTGGCTGTTCTTCCAAGACGGAGAATGAGGTAGTTAGGAAGACTTTGTCGATACGCATTTGCACCATATGGATTCTGCCGATGATGCGTTGCACTCCCACACCTTTGGCGATTCCTGCCCATCTTGTATCCACTAGACGCATGATGTTGCATCGCTCCGCGCATGCTGAAGACATGATGGTTGTCTGTGCTCCCGAATCGATGAAAGCTTTGACAGGGAAACCGTTGACATGGCAATTGATGTACAACATTACAACGGTTCCGAATGTCTCGGGATTATATTCCATGGCGGCCTCCATATTGGCTTCTATGTTCTTTTGTTTAATTTCCTCCGCGATGAGTCTTTGCGCTTCCGTGTCGAAAGGATCGGCATTCATCATTCTCAGCCTTTGTTGTTGGCGCTCGGCTCTAGCGGCAACCTGTTCTCTCAGGACCCCGGAAAACGTATCCAGGTCACCCGTTAACAGAGCGTCTGCCAGTCTAGAATTGTTCTGTTTTAACAAAGCCAATTGGTCAGGATTAGCCATGAACATATCCCTTATCTTCTTGGGGTCGTCTTCAGCGCCAAAACTCGGGTTTTGTGTCTGCTGGTTTGAAGCGGCAGCTCCTGGGACTCTGATACTGCTGAAATCGAGACCTGCCAGACCAGCAGGTGCTGGGGGAGACCTCGCCGTGGCTCTTCGAGCAGTAGGTGCTGGGGGATCATTGGAGGCAGAGTGCAACATGTGCTGCAGCACGATAACGTCGCCATCAGTCACTCCGTGCTCTTTCAGAGTTTTCTTTTCGTCATTCAGAAGTCGTCCGTTGTGATTGAGCACGATCTCGCGGGCGGGGAAACCGGATTCCACTTCGCAGAATGCCTTGAAATTCTCCAATTCCAGATCTTCGGACACGTCCAACATGAAAATGTCGTCGGAGAGAGTCGTCACGGTTACCTTCATTGTTGATTATTTAGCAATAGCGCGAGAACAACGAATGACATTTGTAGCGGACAACGAAACAGCGACCCGCGATGACAACAAAATAACAAATTCTACTTTATGGTACGATAGCTCAGCAAAATAATCGAAACATCTGTAAATGACGACTTAAATAAAATAACAACGCAATTAAATGCAAAAAATATTTGCTACATTTTGTTTACAATTTAAATACGCTGAAAACTGCGTAATATTAAAGTTTCCTAAATTAGTTTTACAGTTCCTACTGAAAAATATTTAATCACAAGAAAAATAATTGTCTATGCTCCTTTACACATGGCGCATGTCAAGCAAGTGTGTTATTCTTTCGATTGGCGAAAATAAATTAAGCACTCGTCTAAAACTTATTTAAATCTCTTAAACATGGTAAATATATTTAAATAATATAATTCTTCACATATACACTTTGATTAAACCTCATGACATCAAGTAATTATGTCAGAAGTTTATATTTGTATTTTGAAAACATCTGTCACTTATATTCGATAAATAATATTGAGTTTCATTTGTTTTCAGCCGAAAGCCAAGAAGTTTATTGACCGCAAGAATGCGGTGACTTTCCACCTGGTGCACAGGTCGCAGAAGGACCCTTTGGCTGCTGATGAAAATGCTCCACAACACGTTTTGGTAGAGGCTGCTGAAAAACAACAGAAGGTTAGTTTAGAAAATATTGAAATGACCTACATACATACTTCTCTTACATTTATTAATAATCCTTGCTAATGAGTTTATTGAAATGTTTTCAGGGAGATGTTGGCAACAGAAAGGAAGAGGAAAGAAAATGGGGTGTGTTCTTTGAAGATGAATACGATTACCTGCAGCATTTGAAGAACGTCCAGGAATCATCCGTTTCGTGGGCTCCAGCAGTGGTTAGTCTTCTTTAACATTTGTTTTATTGCCTGATAAAGATTAGAATTCTCAAAAAATTAATTCGCATTGATGGTAATATGTCTGTAAAATTTTTAACGGAATCACTATTCGATTAACAAATTAATTAATCGGTTAGGTACTATTTAAAATACGTATCTTTAGTATTATTTAGTCAGATGACTCATACCCAAACATCCTGTATTAATGTTGTAATCGTGGTTGTGTTATTCTATATTATATGTGATTTCTATATTATACGTTATTTCTATATTATATTAAAAAGATAGGTAAAAATGTATGAGCCCACCTCACGGATAATACGAAACATTCGTGTTGTCGAAGTTCAATACGGAGTGTTCTTTTTTTAATTATTAGACAATCAAATATGACATTTTCAGAAGTATCAACCTTATAAAATAAATTCTCGTCAAAATAAAAAACAAAGTACCTACTTCAAATTATTACTAGTACTATACGGGTTGAAGTTCAAGCTACGAAAACTGCTTATCATCATAATTTAGATATACAACCCAGGTTTTGAACGGTTTGTTTGGCAAGACGGGTTTTGCCTGACGGGTATGTGTAATTATTCTAATACCTCTCTTTCCATGTTCTTCTGTTATAAATACAGGTACAACTTGTCAATAATGCTTTCACTTCATAACATGAATAAATTATTGTTTTATATGGCAATAATATTTTTTCTGTGATTGGCAGCATTGATTGACGATTGATTGTCTATGAAATTTAATACAAAAATGATGAAAATAAAAATGGAATAGCAGAGTTCGTATACCGCGCAAGTGAAATAATTTTAACAAAATTAAAATGTAACGTGCATATTTTTTCATTTCCCCCGACATAAATACTCACTTTTCATGATAATAAAGCTAAATCTCGAACTGTTTGAATAAGAAATATTGCGTTTTAACCCGTAAGCGGAGTAAGACATAAATAATAAAAGATATTTGCAGAAGTGTCAAAATCCAGAGAGCAAATAAGGAACTCCAGTGAAAAATATTATGGCTATAAAAAAATATGTTCATTTAGACCAATAAACGCTGATTCTGAATATATAAGTTTTATTTAATAATATTAAACGCAGAGTTTTTAAAACATTATTAAAAAGTCCATTTTTAATTGGGTTGTAGAAACACGCCATCAAGCTGGCATTATTGAAATGTTTAGTGGTGACGTCACTGTTCGTTGTGTCATGACGTCACCGTAAAGTCATTGTATGGGAATGTAGGTATGACAAGCCATCATATTAATTTATTCGTTTATTTACATACTGTTAATAGAGATTTAGTTGTTGTGTTTATTGAAACATTATTTAGGCCTAAATAATGTTTCATTATTGTGAGTTGTCTATTAGATGTTGACGTCTATTTGTGGCTGCCCACAGAAATTCGGTCTTTGATGGATTGAGCTTCAGTTTGTTTGAGGACATCCAGAGACTAATTGCTTCTAGACACTCAACTGTGCGAATTTTAAGGCCGGTGATCTCATTTGGTGTGCAGTAAAAGTAGACTTGCTGATCGTCGGCATAACAGTGAGAAAGGAGACCAAATGACTCGATAATTCTTGCGACATCATTTGTGAAGAGGATGAAGAGAAGTGGACCCAAAACGGATCCCTGGGGTACCCCTGAAGAGAGTTTTGTGAAGTTAGATTGTTTATTTCCCACCTTCACTGCCTGTGAGCGATTCGTTAGATAGGATTGTAGCCAATTTTTTACGTTAGAATGCAAACCAAATGTTACCTCTAGTCTCTTAATGAGAAAGTCGTGGTCAATGGTGTCAAGGCGCTCATATCTAAAAGTGAAAGAAGTGCTAACTTACCTGACTCTATGGCAAGGGTAATATCTGACAGGACACGAAGTAACCCGGTTTCTGTTGAGTGGAATCTTCTGTAAGCGGATTGATGATCGGTAATTAATTTATTTAGGTTTAAGTGGGAGGTTATTTGGGAAGCAGCAATTTTTTCGAGTAGTTTTGCTACGAAAGGCAGATTTGACACAGGTCGATAATTACCCAAGTTGTCGGCATCAAGCTGTGATTTTTTTATAATAGGGGTAACTACTGCATACTTAAGTGCTTCCGGGAAGTCACCTGTGCTTAGGGACTTATTAAACACGTGAACCAGGTAGGGGGCCAACACGTTGCAACATTTCTTGAGAAGCCACGTTGGGATAGGGTCTAAAACACATTGTGATGACCGTGGCCGGTTATCTACATTACTCTGGACTCCTTGTGATGGATCCAGATTCCTCTTGATGATGATCTCAGTGGGATGGTAATAATAAGAATGTGGGTAGACTATTACTGTTTATTCCTAGGTCGTACAGAGGTGCGTCGTAGGAAGCCTAAATGCTAAGAGAGGACGAGTAGACAACATTCACGCCTTTTATACGTTCCGCATGCTGTCTCACTCATACATGCATGTCTCTTTCATACTGCAAGACATACGTTCACTACATCCCTCCACACTTAAATCTGAAGACAGTTACACAACATGATGCGGATAATTATTTACAATATTCCAATATTTACAATGTAAGTAATTCATTTGTCACATGTTGAGTCGAGAGCTGAGTCCTGTCTTCATTGACTCATCTGTGTGTCCGTGGTCGAATTCGGTCCTTCCAATTTCCCGACGTGGAAGCCACTGGATCACTGGAGCTGGAAGGAGAAGGAGAAACACCCATTAGTCTGTCATCCGGCACAAAGCTGGAGACATCGTAATCGTCATACGACAGTCTCTTCGTCTCAGTCGCGATATAAGGATTGCTGGGTTTCTTTTCCCATGATACACACAATTTAGACAACTGATCAAAATGCCTTTTCCAATACATAAGTTTACCATTTAATTTTACTCCAATTATATAAAGTTTTTTCCCTAATTGTTTATGTACTTTCCCTGGTACCCATTTATCATTGTTTTGGTCTCTGAAATCTCTAACCATTACTTTTTGATTAATCGAAAAACCCCTCGAATCTTTATTATTTCTCTTATAATAATATTTCTGATTTTCCTGACATTTAGACATTTTAATTTTAGTTTCTTTCTTAATTATATTATCCTTATCTCTCCCCCCTCTCGGTACAAAACTGTTTAAGTTAGACCTTAGTTTCCTTCCAAACATTACAACTGCAGGTTCTAAGCCAGTTGTACAGTGTGGTGCATTTCTGTAATCAATTAAAAAATTTCCTAATTTTTCCTCATAACCTGACTGAAACTTATTTCTTATCATCATTTTTTTTTTTTAATTTTTACACGTTCGAACCGCGTTTTCTGCTAAACCGTTTGATTGTGGATGATTTACCGGAGTAGTTAAATGTTTGATGTTATTCATCTCACAAAACTCTTTGAAGTCCGCTGACATGAAAGCGGCTCCATTATCTGACACTATTGTGAAATAAGTAAATAAACCCTTTAATATTTTAATAGTATTATACGAATTGGGAGAATTTACCTCTACACAGTCTAACCATTTTGAGGTTGAGTCAATAATCACAAGAAAATATTTATTTGCAACTGGGCCCGCATAATCAATATGCACCCTACTCCATATTTCTTCAGTTATAGGCCACGGAGTCAATTCGCTCTTTGGTTGAGAAGGTTGAACCTCTGAACAAATTTCGCATCCTCTCGCTAAAAGTTCAATATTTCCATCTATCCCTGGCCACCAAAATATACCTCTGGCTAAACCTTTCATCTTTGCTACACCCAGATGAGATCTATGCAATAAGTTTAAAATTTTTTCTCTTAAAACTACTGGAATTATTAGCCTATGATTCCAGAAAAAACAATCATCAATTATGAATAATTCATTCCGTTTAATCCAGTAAACCCATTTTGAATCATCCTTGTTAATTTTATTTGGCCACCCAGTTCTGAGATAATGTTTAATTTCCAATAAAATTTTATCTGTACTTGATTCCGATTTAATTTCCTCGACATCTATAGGTAAATCTCTGTTATTTTTGAATAAACTTAGAATTTGAGTATCAAAGTCATTCTCTACGTGAACTGGTTCCTCGACAGGAACGCGAGACAAATAATCCGAACAGTTCAATGCCGATTTCACGTACTGTACTTTATAATTGAACGACGAAAGAATTACACCATAACGTTGAAGTCTGTTACACGCTAATACTGGGATACCTTTCTTATCACCAAAAATTCTACATAACGGTTCATTATCTATTTCTAAAATGAATTCCCTTCCATAAATATACTCAAAAAAATTTTTCACCGCAAACACAATAGCTGTTGCTTCTAAATCCAAAATTGAATATTTCTTTTCTGCTTCAGTTAATTTTCGAGAAACAAAAGAAATCGGTCTCTGTAAATTATTATCATAACAATGTAAAAGTGTCGCCCCCAACCCTTTTGTTGAGGCATCTGTCACAATCTTCAATGTTACATCCGGATCATAATGAGCTAGCACTCTATCATCACATAAAATTGACTTAATTTTATTAAAAGCTTCCAAGCAATTTTGATTAAAATCAAAATGTGTATTTTTCCTCAATAAATTATGTAACGGATCTAATAGTACAGACATATTAGGTACAAATGACCTGTAAAAGTTCACTAACCCCAAAAAACTTCGTAATTCAGTAATGTCTTTAGGTTGCGATACTTTACTAATAGCAATAGTTTTGTCTTTCAATGGTTTAATTCCTTCTTTTGAAATTTCAAACCCTAGAAAAGTTACTGATGACGCCTTAAAAATACACTTGTGAATATTTACGCTAAATCCACAATCTTTTAATCTATTTAACACTGCTGCTAAATTCTCATTATGTTCTTCTTCCGAATCTCCTGTTACCTTAATATCATCTAAAAATACAGCTGTTTTTTTCAAACCTTGCAAGCACGAAGCTATCGTTTTACAAAAAATAGCCGGCGCGCTATTAATCCCAAACACTAATCTCGTGAATTTAAACAATCCTAAATGAGTAGATATAATTGTGAATTCTTGACTTTCCTCATCTAGTTCTAATTGTAGGTACGCTTGCCGCAAGTCAATCTTGGAAAAAAATATTCCACCCGCCATTTGAGAAAACAACCATTCTATCCGTGGCATGGGATATTTATCTACCACTAGCTGTGGATTTATTGTTGCCTTATAATCACCGCAAATCCTTATTTCCCCATTACTTTTTACTATGGGAACGATTGGTGATGCAAACTTACTATAATTTACCGGAACTAAAATACCTTCCGATTGCAAACGGCCCAATTCCGATTCAACCTTTGCTTTTAAAGCAAACGGTATATTTCTCGGATTGCAGAATTTCGGTTCCGCATTCTCTTTTAATTTCAAATGCACTTTATATTTATTGAATCTACCCAGTTTCTCCGAAAAAACCTCCGGGAATTTTCGAATTAATTTATCTACTACACTACTATTATTTTCAACCATATTGAGAGAATAATTTTCACTTCCCTCCTGGGATAAAGTAGATTGTAACCCCGTAAATCCAATATTAATTTTTTTAATGAAATCACGCCCCAGAACAGTAGTTGTTCCATGTTTTACTACACAAAATTCTAACATTTCCCTACAACCGTTAAAATCAACTGTTAATAAGATACAACCCAATAAATTCAACTTACAGTTAGCGTAACCCGTTAAGGTTAAATCCTTTGATTTTAAATCCAACTGTTTGAAATGTTTAACATAATCTTTGTCTGTTAAAATCGAAACTGCCGCTCCTGTGTCCAATAACCCGTTTAGTTCCACATTATTCACTAATATTTTGCACAATATTGGTTCACAATATACTGAGTTTATCCGAAACATTTTTTTATGTTCCTGCGTATTAACAAACACTGAAGAAATCTTTTTATTATTTAAACCGCGACATATTTTACTAATATGCCCTTTTCCTCTGCATTTATAACAAAACACGTCTTTCAATTTACAATTTACTGATTCGTGATAACTACCACAATGTTTACATTTCGTTCGGTCTGCTGATTTCGCTCTGAACGATGTAACATTCTTGTCCGTAGGTCTTGAAAAATGTTTACCCGTCGAATTTCGTTTTTGTGACAAATTGTTCAGTCTATTTTTAAAAACAATATCTACACTTTCCGTTTTAATTTGCTTATTAATTACCTCGAACGAATCCATGGCAATAGCACATTCTATAACCTTATTTAATGTAAAGTTTTCAGCCTCTACATATAATTTCTCCTTAATACGCCCCACTCGAAGACCGGTGACAAAAACATCTTTTAAATTATATTCAAGTCTGTCTTCGAATTTGCAAAATCTAACGAGATTTCTTAACCGTGCTATAAAATCATTAACAGATTCTGTACTTTTTTGTTTCGTAGCAAAAAAAATTTCGCGCTCCTTGAACACATTTCTTTTGATACCTACATGATTCTCTAGTAATAACAATAAATTTTCGACCGTAAAATCTGTAATTTTTTTAGGAAAACACAAATCAATCAATAAATCTATTGTCTCTGTGTGTAAATGAGATATTAAAACCGCTCTCTTTTTCTCTACGAATTTATTTTGTCATCATTGACGAGGATGAACTGTTCGTACTGAAGGACGAAAGTCTCCAGCTTGTCCCTCAAATGACAAAACCTGGGCAGTTCTCCTCCCTCCATTTCCACACAGATGCAATCAATTAAAAAAACAGAAAAAATTACAAACAGCACTCAACTCACGACTCTGATGACTGGATGCTGCCCGATCTCGCCCTTCCGCGACCCGTCTCTCGCTCCTGAACCCTAGTCTTCCTTCTATGCGCCTTCCGTGAGGTCTGCACCAGGTCCTAGCTCTTCTCCTGAAGATCCGGAACTGCTGTATCCACGCCTTACGCGAATACTCCTCCAGGGCCTTGATGTTTCCAGGATGCTTCTTCTGCTGCTCTTGCTTCCTTCCTGCTCCGCAATGATGTGGAGTCGTGATCTGGCCTTTGTCTGCCCGATCACAGGTTGACCATTGTAGCTTCCATCTCGGATGCTGTGGTTCCTTTTCGGCTGCCCAAATGTGATAATTTGGCTGCCCGTGGTTCCTTTTTCAGACCGCGCCAAATGCAACAATTTGGCTGCCCGTGGTTCCTTTTTCAGACCGCGCCAAATGTAACAATTTGGCTGCCCGTGGTACTTTTTCCGACCGCGCCAAATGTGATGATTTGGCTGCCCGTGGTTCCTTTTTCAGCTGCACCAAATGTGATCGCTGCTGCCTAAATTTCGTCCTTTATCGGCTGCGCCAAATGTGATGACCGTGGCCGGTTATCTACATTACTCTGGACTCCTTGTGGTGGATCCAGATTCCTCTTGATGATGATCTCAGTGGGATGGTAATAATAAGAATGTGGGTAGACTATTACTGTTTATTCCGAGGTCGTACAGAGGTGCGTCGTAGGAAGCCTAAATGCTAAGAGAGGACGAGTAGACAACATTCACGCCTTTTATACGTTCCGCATGCTGTCTCACTCATACACGCATGTCTCTTTCATACTGCAAGACATACGTTCACTACACTTTCCTACTTCTTCTAGTGTTGTAGGTTTGAAGGATGACAGTGTTCCTTTGGAATTGGCTGTAAATATTGGCGGGGGGGCAGAAGATGTGGATTCAACAGATGCATTATGCTCGTATATATGCGAATATATGCAATTATTATTAGTTATAATATAAATTAATATATTTTTACGCATAAATTCATGGTAACCTGCAAATATGGATACATTTATGACGTCGTCAATTCATACTAAAACTAAAACTTTGGTTGTTGTATTTACACTAAAACGTTAGTACACAGGACGAATTATATACACATGTTGAAATCTACTGAAAAATTTTGAATATAGACTTTGTAATGAGAATGCGAATAATGATAAAATGCGCGCCAAACTCTCAAACAACTGACAACAAAGACGGTTTGTTTACACTGGAGTGAAGGTCGCCCGGACCGAATAGTGATGGGGCCAACTTTTTTAGTTGATTCGAACTGCGCTGGAGAAACAGTTCCAAAGAAATATTTTATTTCAATTTATTGTAAGTTATTGAATACAGGTAGACAAAAATAAAAACACATGATATATACAGGTATATATTTTTTTATTATAAAATGACAACAATTGTAAACAAAAAAGAAAAATAATATTTTATTCATATTATATTTTGGAAATCATACATTATGGAATTCATTTAACATTTTTTTCCAGTACAATTTTTTTAAATGTATCATATTTTCACATTTAAATAATACAAATAAAACACGTTACGCCACGTTAGAAGTGAAACTTGTGGAACTCATTCAACATTTTTTTCCAGTTCGAATATTTTAAATGTAACAATGTTTTAAAAAACACGTTGTGCCACGCCACGTTAGAAGTGAAACTTGTGGAATTCATTCGAGACCAGGCCTCTCCCTCTCCGACAGCACATCGTCCCCTCACCCCGCTATGCCCTCCACGTCTCCCGGGTACGGCTGTTGGGACAGGTAGCGGCTGCAGAAACTGGAAATCTGAAAATATAAGAATAGGACACAGATAAGAATGGTCCTGTATATTTCTAAAAGTGTGAATGCTAGAAGTCGGAGACACGGACACCCAAGGAAGACATGGCATGATCAAGTTAATCAGGTACTTGAGTCGGGCCATGTCAAGAGTCAAAATAATAGAAGAGTTTGTATGTATGATATGATGAATGTGATTGAGGCAAGGAGTGTGTGCCAAGACCGAGTTGTTTGGCGGTCCGTCCTCTTTGCCTACCCCTGCGGGGAAACGGCGTGATGGTTAGTTAGTTTTAAAATGTGTAAAAATGCCATAAGTTGTTATAATAGTTTATCTAGTAGGAGTAAGATAGATTGTAGAAATATACTATAAATTTGTACAAAGCCCTTGAGGTGATTTCTCACAAAAAACGGCGCTATACAAGTCATCCATATATTATTATTATTATCATGGACAAATGCTGCAAAATATAAATACGAATGTATTTATATATATATATAATAATGTATATACCTTCTATGTGACTACCGCTTGCTTCTCTATCACTGTCAGTCTGATCCATCGATTCTGAAAATATAATGCAAAACTATTACACAACGCAAACACACACTACTTGTATAATATGTTGTAAAGACAGCACAATACAAATAAAATTATATAGATATTATGTATATATTTATTTATTACAATGTATATATATACCTTCTACATGTCCACCGCCGCTTGCCAGATCTCCACTGGAGCCTTGGGCAGCAGGAGCCACCAACGAATCCAAAAAGATCATTTGACGAGCTTCTTCTCCGCTCGAAAAAAACGAAGAAGTCTGAAAAAAAAATTGAAAAACATTTTATTTTATTGGCGGAATAAAAAAATAAACATTACACAAAGTATTGATTTTAATTATATAAAACACCTCGTCAAATGTCTCTCTTGGGTCCTCCAAGTCGGATTCGTCGCCCAAAGCTGCTGTTTCTATCATTATCAGCTCCAGTGGAGATCAACTCATCGTCGTCATACTCTGACTGAAGTTCAATACGAGCCCAAGTTGGCATCGGCTCCGTGGGGTTCCATGATGTGCTATTCGTAGAAAAATTATAATGGTTTACTCAAATATCAGTTCGCAAAGAAAAATTTTCGAATTCGAATTTTTCAGAAAAATAGGAAGTTACATCCCTAGTGATTTCGACATGTCAAACTAACAGATTTTTACCCTCGTAGCCAATATTTCATAAAAACGTTGAAAAAATAACAATTTTGTCTTGAAATTACTAATGTTTTTGATAGATATTGCAATAGAATACATGCTTTTATGAAAATTTACAATTTCAAGCGGTAATGGTGGACATTTTTTACGAAAGCGTCCATTCAACGCGATGAAAAAATCCAACCACATGAAAGTGTGCAGTAAAATAACGATTTTTACAAGAAAAAACACTTCAAACCAACTAAATATATGATGAAAGAGTGGCAAATATATATCTCAACAATATGGTAACTACTTACTTTTCCATTTTACGATGGTTTTTGTCGAAACAGTCAAAATGTCAGAACGGGGCGTGTACCAATTTCACACAAATGTTCGTTATGAAAGATTGACGTTCAATTGGGCATAGAAAAATAATTTCTATGTTCCATAGATATTTTTGAATACAGACACGTAGTGTTGTTCATTATCGATATTCCGTTTTTTATTCCATGGTAATCCGTGAATTAGTGATGCAAATAAATCAATTTTTGTAAAAACTCGCGCGTTTACGTCAAAACACGCTCTAATGTCTCGACGGCTATTGTTATATTTTCGTCTTTTGACGCTCTAATGTCTTTACCGGTTAAGTTAGAAGGTAAAAAAAAAAAAAAAAAATTGGACTGGAGTTCTCTTTGGGGAATAGGTTTTGTATGGGCAAAACGCAGCCTGGTTTCCTCTAAGGCAATAAGTAGGTATATTACCAGTAGGTAGCTATGTTATCTGGTTTAATTGAATATTTATTGTATTCAGGACCCATCCAAGCCACAGCCCGTGAAGCCAGTAAAAGCCAAGAAGAATGTCCGCCTCAACCTGCCAAGTTCCGTGTTTGCTTCAGAAGTTGAAGAAGATGTTGGACTCCTCAATAAAGCAGCTCCGCAGTCAGGTAACAATTTGTCGCATACTGATCTATGAAAACATAATGGTTAAGAGGGTATTACCAGAGAAAACCAGAAATATGTCATTTTTAAATCAGATTTTAGACGTATTGACTCTTTTCCACAAAAAATTATAAATGGATTTCCAAAGATTGTCCTTTTATCCAGCATTCGCATGTTTTAAATTTTGAGAAAAAATGTTTATTTTTAGTATAATAAGGTTATACCATAGGCCGTTGGCAGATTTGTTAAATTTTCAAAAAAAGATTTTGTATTATACCACACCCATTTCAAATCATATAATCATGCAGTAAAATAAATAAATACATTATCTGGGTATCGCATGTTTTAGAATTTTAATTTAAGTTTAAATAAAATCATTAAAAAATAAATAAATACATGTGTTTCTTGACGAAAATTGGTCTGTTTGTGTATGTATTTGAGCACTTACAAACTAATATATTTCATATATTTTTTAACATTTTTATTTAACCATGATATTATTGAAAAACGATAAATACTTATAATAAAAAATAATTACAAAAAGTACATTATTTTAATAGTTTTATCATCACGCCTTTCAGCATTTTTGCATGTAGGTATAAATTAAAGCAAATTTGGAATGAAATAAAATCGATATTGAGTTATAATTTTAAAAAGCTGGTACGGAGAATAATTAATCTTTCTCATTGTAACCGCCCTGCACGATCATAAGAACAACTTTCGACGAAATGTGGATTTTCAGCCGCTGACTGGTTAAACGCTCTTAACAACCCAAAATTATGTTTCTTAAATATTGTTTGCCAAAATTCACTAAAGTTCTCACAGACATATTCATGTAGAGACTTAAGCTTGAGCTTTCCAGATTACCGGCTATTGATTGATTGAAAATTTGGACCTAGTAACTTTTGGTAGTAACCAATTGTATGTGAAGATGTTGTAAATACAGTGAAACCCTCTTAATAAGTTCTCTGTTAACCACTGGAGCGATCATGCGAAATAAATAAATTAACCTCGATTGCTCGCTATTCCACAGGATCATTTTTAAAATTTTTCACCAACCTTAAAAAAATCGTACCTTTGAATATTAATATGGAGACATAAAAAAATATTATAGCGCTATATGTCCAATGAATTAACCTGTATTTTACCTTTGATCTCATATTTGGAGGATTTATAAAAAAAAGTTAAGTTTATAACCGCGCGAATCCCGCATGTTGTTACTTTGAAACTGCCGTGGGTGCTTATTCGAGTCAACATAAAATATTTTCGATTTCTGCGTGTTGTCTGTGGTATACTTGATAATGAAGGGTGCATATCTATGGATAAAGGACTTAATTTTAACCGTAAACAGCTGATCAAAAATCCGATGTGAATATATATTTTTTAACATATTCTAAAATAGTCTACAAAGTTCGCATTTGCGACATCTATGGTCATAATAGATAAAGCATTTCAATAGTTTCATTTTAAAATAAATGGCTGGCCGGGTAAATGTTTTAAATACTTACAATAAATGTTTTACAAATGGTAGCAAAATATGGTCCAATTTTGGACTGCTATCAAACACAGAAAAATAAAAGTGATCCATTTTTCGACCATAATCACTCCAGTGGTTATGAAGTTTCGTGGCTTGAGAAGTTTGGTTTTTTGGTCCCTCGACCCAAAATTGGCCCAATTTTTCCCACATATAACGTTTTCCTGCTTAAGAAGTTTGTTTTTTCCGGTCCCTTGGAAAACTTCTTAAGATGATTTCACTGTATATGTTCCGTGTATGGATAATTATGCAGAATGTATTAAAAAGTATTTTTTTAATCTTTTAGCTTAAAAAAATTGTTGAATAAATGTATTTAAAAAGTTTTTTTTTTATTCAGGGCTCCGGCTGGATTTGGACCCAGATGTGGTGGCAGCAATGGATGAGGATTTTGACTATAGCGACCCGGAGAATGAGCTGGAAGATAACTTCATGGAGATGGCCATGAAAGAAGGTAATTCGGAGGTTATGTTTCATATCACTGTGTTCTATTACTCCTTTTCATCGCATCAGCTGCTCTACATGTGTAAGATGTACTGATAATCAATAGCGCATTAGTCCATCGATAACAAAAGCTTGCACCAATCAAAACCCAAAGAACACAAAACAAAACAAAAAACTAATACTAATTTACTTTGATTATCTGTACAACTGTTACACCATTCTGTTTAATTTGGACAAATTCAGACAGTTAAGATGGGCGGACATGCGATATATGCCTCTAATTCAGCAGTAATTCCGTACACTTAACCCACGCCAGCTGCTCGCTGTCTGCCGACATTCATCAGCGTAAAGATGTTCAGTTCGTAGTACACTGTTGCGCATATAAGAAAAAAAAAATTGTGTTACTATTATGTATTATATGTAATCATTACATAGTATAAAATGAAGTCGCTCAAAATGTATGTGCGTGTTAATCTTTTAAACTACGCAACGGATTTTTATATGATTTTCACTAATAGATAGAGTGATTGAAGAGGAATGTTTATATGGATAATACATGTAAATTATATTAGAGAAAAGCCGAGAAATTCAAAGAAAACATATTTTTGTGCGATTTAAAACGGCTGGCGGGCCGTACTATAGTCACTTTTGAAATTCGTTCTACGGAAGAAATTGGAAAATAGATGTCCTAGATTAAGTAGGTTTTGAATTAAGGTAAGATTTGAATTATTTTATTTGATGTATGTTCGCATAGATCTTTTAAACTACGCAACGGATATTCATGCGGTTTTCACCAATAGATAGAGTGATTCAAGAGGAAGGTTTATATGTATAAAAACATGCATAGTAGAGAAAAGTCGAGAAATTCAAATATTCAATTCAGGCAGCGGGCAGCTGGCAAGGGGGTAGTGTGGATTTTATAAAGATTGGGTAATGGCATTGTGTTTCGTTAGCCACAGCAACGTGTGGCCCGGGTCTGCTAGTATTATATAATTTGAAAAGGGCCTGTAGAGCTGTTTAAATTTTCATTTCTGCATTTTTACTGTTTTTGAGATCAAGAAATATAGTGGCCCTTGTGTTATTTTGGATTTCATTTCACTTCATTAAAAATTTAGATGAAAATACAGACCTGTAATCATCAAAAGGAATTTAAAATAAGCTAACAAAACTATTTTCAACTTTTAGCAGAACCGACCTTGTTCTTCAAGACCATTGAATAGTTGGTTCATATATTTTTTAATATTTGTACCTTTCTTTTATTATATAATTCTTTCGTACCTATAGTTAGTACATAATTATTTTTCTGCAATTAAAATACTTTCCAAAAATTTAAAAATGTTTAAAAAACACGATCCAGAGAAATCGAATAAATGTAATTTTTTTTTTGACCTATCTAAAACTTTGCTCATTTGGGACAAAATCAATGTGTTCCAAGAGGAATCGATTAATTCGTTCGTATACCACAGGTGGTCTGCGAGATCTAAAATGTAGTCCACGAAACATTTATTCATTTACTACAAAAATCGAAACAAAAGGTATCGAAAAGCTGATTTGTAACCCTTTTGGTATTAATGATGGAGAGGTAGCTGAAGAAGTCCAAGAAGAGCTCATTGAATTGCAAAATTATAGTAATTGCGTTTAATTTCGCGACTAACACTTTATCATTATTGTACCTTGCGGTCCCTATGAGAAAAAATAAATGTAATAGCGGGCCGTGGTCAAAAAGAGGTTGGGAACCACTGATTTAGCAGAATCCACTAGTTATCTTACTGTATTTATAATATCGCTTTTATTCTGCCGACAGGCGTGGTCCAGCGGTAAGGCTTTTGACTCCCAATCCAAAGGTCGCGGGATCGAATCCCGGCGTGGGCTAATAAATTTTATTTGATTAATTTGTGTTATTTCACGATTAATTCATTAAAAATAATATATAGTGTGTTTGCGGCACTTTCCAGAGTGGAAGATACTCCTAATGTCGCCCTGGGGTAAGACCACCATTCAGAATTGAAACATTGCTTGAAATGGCTTTAGCTGTGTTTGGTGACTAGATCTGAATAGCCAGGTACTTCCCTACCTTCCCCGTCCTCATCTTCTTCCCTTCCCCACTACCTTTAGCCTCACAACCTACCCCAATTGGGGATGCAATAGACTAACTGGCTCCAGACGGGAGCAGCTGGGACTCTTGTGAGATTCATATAAAGGAAGAAAAAAAAAATTCTAGGTGCAGCACAAGACGACGATGATGAAGATTACTCCGGAGACGAAGATGATGACTCCCAGCGGGGCTACGTGTCAGACAACCAGTTCTCCAGCGACGAGGAGTGCAGCAGCGAGAACGGAGACGCCATGGCGAGGTTACGCGGTGTGGCCGGCAGGCACCATGATGACGCTGATGATAACAAGTCCAGATTCTCTCAGTACTCCATGTCCTCGAGTGTCATGCGAAGGAACAACGGATTGACACTGCTGGATGATAAGTTTGAAAAGGTACATTAATTTATTTTATATTTTGTATTTCTTCGGCATTAACGACGTAACAATTTGTAGACATTTTGTTTTTATTATTATTATTCGTAAATGTCGTGTTGGGGAAGTATGTTCCATGCTTCCACTACTCTATTTGCAAGAAGGTTTTTCCTAGGTATGAACACAAATGTTGTGCATGGAGATTTACATAATAATAATAAATCAGTTCGGATCTACTGTCATCCAGCGTAGCTAGTCACCGAGACAGGCAATGACGTCATATGTAATATATAACCGCTTGATACAACATGTATTACCGTCAATCTTTCCATATCCGGAGAGATACTACATATTGACAAATTCATAGCAGTTATACCTAGGAGGGACACTTCCCCACCCGATCTGCTGACGGAAGTGGTGACATCTTGTGACGAATTCTTGAATTCAAAACCGAATTACAACGGTAGCTTTGTTTGAAATTCCACGTACACAGATGTTATTTGTAGCGTGGCGTCAGACATGCACTCGAAGTTGGGTTCTGAAATTCAACCATGCAGATGCAAGCCTATTAATACTATTCAATACAATTTGGGAGGCAGAAGTGGGTGCTGCCGCCCCAGGAAGCATTTATTGTTTAACCAACACCTCTGCCATGTCACCCCAAGTAGTTCACTACATTTGGTGACTTTATGGAAGATGTGTCTGCCCACCTCTGGGCTGGATCAGGAGAGACTGGTTGAGGGAGTCCTTTTAACCTCCCCTGTTGGACTCTCAACTCATCGCCTTGCACCGCAGTGTAAGGGATGGATTCATACGTCTGTCACTCCTTGACAGATTCCCCAGATTCCTACCCACCCCTCGTATCTGTTTCGTTCTCAGAACTTCCTCTCCTTCCTTTCCTTCCTTTCCTTAATAATTCTGTGGGCATACTGTAAAGGGCCCGCAGATACTTTCATAGTGCACAACTGCTGAAAATGTATAAATCGTAAGTGCGCCCCGCTGTTGAATTTGGCACCCACCTCTGGTGAAACGGGCAGTCCGTTTGAAATATTCTCGTATTTTATTACCCAGTTATTTTATTATCAATTATTATTACCGAGCGGATTGCAATCTTTAGTGCACAAGCATCAGGTATATATGCTGTCCTTGTTCTACCGGTATTACAATGGAAGATGTTCCGAGGAACTAGCGTCATTGATGCCTTTGGCAAGTACATGGTTGACATTTGTCACATGAGAGTGGGTCGCATCCACGACGCATTCTTGAGTTCCCCAGCTCGGCTGTCTTCTCAACATGGGTCTCTTCAAAGTTCACTCCTTCCTCTCCTCAAGGAGATCCTCCACACAGCATCTCCAAAGATGACATAGGCCATGAGGAAAATTATTTTCCTTAGTGCCTTCTGTGTGGAGCTAAAATAAAAAAATAAATTTTTATGCCTACTAAACTAACTAACTAACTAGCCATCACGCCGTTTCCGCAGGGGTAGGCAGAGAGGACAGACCGCCAAACAACTCGGTCTTGGCACACACTCTTTGCCTCACTCACATTTATACATCGTCTCATACATACTCTTCTATTATTCTGACTTTTGACATGGCCCCTCTCAAGTATCGGATTCACTTGATCGTGCCATGTCTTCCTTGGGTCCCCGACCATTTTTCTACCGGTCTTCTACCATTCACATTGCGTCATATATTTACTTTCTTCGTTCATTCGCTCTACATGCCCAAACCATCTGAGGGTCCCTTTCTTTATCTTACTAATTATGCTTACATCAAATTACGCACGTACGCTTACGATTTCCACATTTCTCACACGATCATAAACGGTTTTACCACACCCACATCTCAGGGATCTCATTTCAACAGCATTCAGTTTACTTTCATCCTTCCTCTGCCAGTTCTATGCCTCACTGCCATTTCTATGCCTCACTGCCATACATTAGGGTAGGTACCAGGACTCCATTTTGGACTGCTACATAGCTTCGCTTCTTTTGACAGTTATTTATTAGTGCCAACGGCATTCAGTCCTCCATTAACCTGTCAAAGGTCCGCAAATTCCAGGAAAAATACGGAAATTTCGTAACAAAACACGATTTTGAATTTTGAATTAAATGTTTTGTTGATTAATTTTGAGCTATTGTATATTTCATTGACTGAAATACGTTCCTAGAACAATAAACTATGCACCAAAACAACATTACTTGCGTTAATTACGTAAATTAATAGGTTTTATGATGTTTTAGTCGAGGAACACGCGTCAATACTGACAGCTTCAATTTGCGCCAAAAATGACATTTCGATTCCACAGATAAAAATCATTTAAAAATAATCTGGGGTTGTCATGCGCAAAAGCTGCGCGCAAATGAGCGTCTCCGGCCGTTTACAGGTTAATGGAGTTACTGGCATTTACCTATTATGCCTATACATTATAACGTTTGTCTGTTTGCCTGCAGATGTTTGCGGAGTACGATGATACGGAGATAGGTGCCCTGGACTGTGATGATATAGATGGACATCTGTCCGCCACCCCGGAGGTGTTGCTGAAGTGCGCCGAGCAGTTTGCAGACCAAAGGAGATTATACAAGCTCGATGAGGACAAGGATGTTAAAAAGTACGTCAATATTCTTGTTGGATAAAAACTTTGATTAAAAAAAAATTATTGAAATAATTTTACACTTGGAATGCTGATGAATCCTGTACCACTGCATTTTCCTCGATTTTATGGTATTTTGAACCTTGAAAAATTCTTCAAGCATACTAAAATACCAACTGCATACAAATCAAATCCACACAAAATTATAAGATGACAACAAAACATTGTAAAATATTATGCTAATCAAAACAACTGATATTATTCTAATGTATTTGAAATGACCCGCAAGAAAACCGGCAGCGGCAAACAGTGACGTCTGACGTCTTAAATGGAAACTTTCTTTCCAACGCACCATGATTGGCTCAGTCAATTTTTTAAATGTCCCAATATCATGTCTTCTGTCTCTATACGCGCCATACAAAACGCGAGATGGCACTATACCGTCTAGAAAAAATGTTTTCGGATTCCGAAGACAGTTTGGGTCGTGGCCGTGAGCGAGAGAAAGTATGATGAATATTATGCGTCTGAAAGAGATGGTTTGATAAACATAGGTTGATTTTGCGTATTGTAGGCTTGTTGCATGAAATAATTTACTATATTAAATCTAATTTGACTTTCAAACTCGTGAGGTAATAATTACAAATTAATATTATCGTATTCAATTTGATATTGTATCATAATACATATATCAATTTTTTTTAAATGACCTTTCACTTCTGGACCCCTAGAGCCGCCTCTGCTAATTATATACCTAAATCTTCCTCATGAATCACTCTATCAATTGGTGAAAACCGCATGAAAATTCGTTCAGTAGTTTTTGAATTTATCATGAACAGACAGACGCAGCAGAGGACTTTAATTTATAATATGATGGTTCCTGGGGCGGTACCCATAACAGCCTCCCAAATTTACGTTTGTTTTGTTTGTTGCAGATTTATCCGTATGCGAGGCATCGCAGAAGAAGAAGACGAAGAAGGTCAGGAATATGATCTGTTTGACACAAAGGATGCCGGCGAGGAACACAAATGGGATTGTGAATCTATCCTCTCCACCTACTCCAATATCTACAATCACCCTAAACTTATAGATGAACCCAAGGTACGCAAAAATACAATGAGTCACTAGACTAAAGCCCGCCTTCCACTGCGAGCGGAGCGGACTCAGTACAGAATCCGCTCGACTAGCAAACATTAACTGCATGCAAGTGCTTCCATCAAGAACGAGGCGAGCGGAGCGGACTAAACGACTTAAATAGGTTCGAACGAGTCCGCTCCGCTAATGCGAGCGGAGCCGACTCCGTACGATCTCCGCTTGACTCACACACGTTAACTGCGTACAAGTGCTTCCATCAAGAATGAGATGAGCGGAGCGGACCGAACTTGTTAAAATAGGTCCGAAAGAGACCGCTCGCGCACACCGTCGCCGACTAGTTTCTAGCGGACTCCGCTCAAGAACTGTAGCCAATTCAGTTGCCTCGCTGCGTTTTTGTCGAGATGGAGGTGTTTATTGAAGCCGTTTTCCAATTTTAGTGTTTATAGGATATGACTAGCAAAGAATGTCGCAATGTCGTCAAAAAGGATGCGGCTTGGAAAACCATCATTGAGATGAAATTGCCAGAAATAAGAAAGTGTAAAAAAAAAATTTATTATTTTTTTATCGAGATGGAGCATCAATGACTAGTTTTAAATGGAACGGTAAAACTATTTCTCATTTTTCGTTGACATGGCTCCGCTCACCTCGCTCATTTCTCGCACGGGCAGTGGAAGGCAAACACCTATCTTCTTAGCGACTCTTTTTTGGTGGAAGGTCAAAGCTATCTCGCTCATCTCCAACCCCCGCAGTGGAAGGCGGGCTTTACACAGTGAATCCTCTCTAACACACTTTTGAAAAGGGAAAAGTCATTAAAAGTAATGAAAAAACTAGCCTTTAACCTCTAATTTGCCGGAGACGCGCGGGCGTGCGTTATTTTATTCAAATTCGAAAATTTGAATCAAATTTTCGACCAAAAACTGTTGAATTTGTATGAAGAACAGGGTCAGAATCGCTTGCGCCAACATTACTCCATGAGATGCATAAAAATTTCCTTCACCTTGCAACACCAGAATATTTTTAAACGATTTTATCTGTGACATAGAAATGTCATTTTTGCTGTGAATTTTAGCCGTCACAATTTATGCGTGTTCCTCGATTAAAACATCGTAAAAGTAATGTTGTTTTGGTACATAGTTTATTGTTCTAGGAATGTGTGCCAGTCAATAAAATATACAATAGCTCAAAATTAATCCACGAAACATTCAATTCAAAATTCAAAGTGGTGCTTTTTTAGTGAATTTTCGTGAAATGGCCTGGCCTTTGACCGGTTAAACCTAACCTAACATATCCTATTTAATCTAGTTTTTCTCATCACCTGTTAAGTTAGCCTCTCAAAAACTGGGCATACTGTACAGGGCCCGCAGATACTGCAGATAATACACAACTGCTAACCCTGTACAAATCACAAGTGCGCCCCACGGTTGAATTTGGCAGCCACCTCTGGTCTGGAGCCCCAAAATACCTGGAAAAAACCCTCGACTCTGTGCAGTAATAGGCAGTCCGTCTGATAGATTCTCCTAGTTTAACAAACGGATTGCAATCTTTAGAGCGTCGGGTGGGAATGCTATCCTTGTTCTACCGGTATTTCAATAGAAAATGCTCCGAGGAACTAGCCTCATTGATCCCTTATGCGATTACGCCAGGTAGATACTTCCCAAACACCCTCTTGCCCATCTCCTTCCTCTCTCCACTACCTTCAACATACCTCAATTGGGGATGCTGTAGTCTCACTGGTTCCAGGCAGTTTGGGGCAGTTGACGGTTTGACAGTTGATAAAAGGTTCCCGTTAAATGCGGATCCTGACTCCGTTTCAGCTTTTGATCAGCAGAAGAGGACAACTCATATTTATGAAGCTTTTCAGCTTATTACAATTTCATAGAAAGTTGAAACTCTTCTTAACCTCTTAAAGGCCTGGAAATTTCCCAAAATTCACGAAAATTCCCTAACAAAGCACCACGTCTATCGTCTATTTTATTGACCGAAACACATTCCTAGAACAATAAACTATGTACCAAAACAACATTACTTGCGTTAATTACGTAAATTGATAGGTTTTACGATGACTTTGACAGAAAGAATCGCGGTAAATGACATTTTGATGCTACAGATAAAATCATTTTAAAATATTCTGGGGTTGCCAAGTGAATGAAATTTTTGCCTAGATCCTGGGTAAATGTTGGCACAAGCGATTCTGACCTTGTCCTTCATACAAATTCTGTAAATAGAAGGGTCAAAATCGCAGACAAACATATTTTTTTCGAAATTTTTTCCGCACGCATCCGCGCGTCTCCGGCCAATAAGAGATTAACAGAAACCTTGGGTGAAATGCAGATCCGGGCACAGTTTGGAAATTTAATAAAAAGGCACTTTCTAGATGAGAAAAGTGTGGAGAAGCTGAATAAAAAAAAAATTAAGGCGCGCTCGGCAAAATTAAGGGAGATACAGCCGTTTAAAGTATAAATAAAATTACACTTCGTGAACCGATACTACGCCATTTTGCCACTGTTATGTTGATTCACCTTAATTACACTAAAAGGCAACTATTTGCATTGGGGGAAGTGGAAAATATTTCATTCTAAATTTCGATTACTTAAAATTAGCTTTCGTCTTGTGAGATTGTACGCCAGAATCACAAACCATGTTACACAAACCTAGCGTAGCCGCTAAACTACTTGAAAACTGGGATGTTTTTCTTGCCTTGACGTGAGTAGGCGTTATAAAGGAACACATTTTCTTTTCTTAGGTTAGTGACAAAATGGCGGGCGGACTGACAGTATCGGTTCGCGAAGTGAAATTTTACTTAACGTAATTTAAAATTAATTACTTATTAAAAAAAAAAAATTATTGCTTTCCGCACTTTTTTTCACCGTCCAGATTAAAGTTCTCAACTTAAAACGCGGTGAAAACAGGGTTTTTTTGCCAAAAACAAGCTGTGCCCGGATCTGCATTCCTCCCGAAACCTTAAAAAAAAAACAAAATGGCGCTGAATGGTCATTTGATGACAATGTTATTTGAATTTCTGTGAAACAACTGTTTTGCCCTAAGATTGCGAAAAGCGGCCCATACAAATTTTCTTGTCTCAATTTCCCCTGAAGTGGTTTTTTCTACATAGTTTCAGAACCTGACCGAAGTATATCACGTATTGTTCTTATCCACTCGAGTATTTTGCGATTGTGCATGTTTTTTGTCTTAAAAGATCTGTCAGATTTATAAAAACTTAATGTTATTTCGCCTTCGCAAAGCTCTATAACTGAAACATTTCTGAACGTAGCCAAATACTAAAAACCGTTTTTGAAAGATTATGAAATAAGCTTTCAAATTGTTAAGCTACAAATAAATATTAACATTTGTAAATATTAAAATTTAGAATGCAAACATAAAAAAGTTGTAAAAATGACTCTTGTGATGTTTTTATGTGTGTACCAAAATCACAGATTATGTAAAAAAAAAACACTTATTCTATTGTATAATAAACAATTTTGTCACCTCACTTTTTTAACATTTCATACAATAATACAGTGAAACCCTCTTAAGAAGTTTTCCAAGGGACCGGAAAAAACAAACTTCTTAAGCAGGAAAACCTTATATGTGGGAAAAATTGGGCCAATTTTGTGCCAAGGGACCGAAAAAACCAAACTTCTTAAGCCACGAAACTTCTTAAGAGAGAACTTCTTAAGAGGGTTCCACTGTATTTAATAAAAAATTAACAATGTCTAACGGCACGTAGGCGATTTGGCGGGTAAAACTGTTTCTACAAAATAAGTCTTTTTTTATGCTATGGAAAACTTTAAATAGGGATGTGAAGCTTGATTCAATGTGGATCTTCTACTTTTTGTTTTAGGGTTGTCACTAGAACAATAACAGAGTTGTAACGATTTCTGTGAAAACACACTTATTGTACTTGACTGCTATTGTTATATTGTCGTGTAAACACGCTTACGGGTCGGAGTGGTTAATTTTATAAAGATTTGCATTTCATTTTAGCTAAACTGTCTAACACACGTCTCACATTCACATGTCACATTTATTAGTAGTTTGCTAGCATTCATTGGTGGCTTGCCACAAGACATTCCTCTCATGTTTTTGGTCAAACTATAATATTGTTAAATTTATTTTGCAGAGAGACAAGAAAATCAAAATTAGCGCTAAAACCGGCATTCCTCTCGGTGTGATTGACGGATCAGATTCCGGTAAAGTGACCATGAAGTCTCTGGCCCGCTTCAACATGGAACAAGCGGAGTTTGACCGCGCCCAGCGAGACGAAGATGATGACTCCATCGGTGAATCGGTCATGACCACCCTCAGCATCCTGTCGCTCCGACCCAAGGACGAGACACCGGAGGACCGCAAGGAGCGAAAGAGGCTGCTGAAGGAGTTCCGCCAGGAGCGGAGGATAGAGAAGAAGACCAACTCGGAGGCATTTAAGGAGGAGAAAAAGAGACAGGAGAAGATGAGCGTTAATAATAAGCTGAATATACAGGGGAAGAAGATTTTCTGAATAAATGTTATTTTAGTCAAAATCACTTGTTTTAATTCACTTTTATTCTATTTTAACCTGTTGAATGTCGGGTGTTGCTTTCTGGTCAAATATCCAAATAAAAACAAAGGAATTGTGTTTTTGCAATTGTTTTCTATTTACCAGATAATGTTTCTTATTATTCATGTGGTAACCGGGCAACTCAGAATGAAACCAACTCAGAACCACCGCAGAAAGTTCATTAAGAGTGATGATTAAAAAATTGGTTAATAGTTTAAGTTAGGTTAGGGTTACCGGCTATTTTAAAATTATTTTTTCATAGCTTGACCTTTCTGAGTTGGCATGGAACCTATTCATGTATATTGATTACATGATAAAATTGTAAGAGGTTTTCCAAGAAAGGCTAACTAAAAAAAAAGATTAAAAAATCACCCATTTTGGAAATAATTGTCAAGAAATATAATCACACAAATATAATAGCTAGGGAGCTGGTGGCAATTTAGGTATATGATTTCACAACGCCCCAACAGGGTAGCATACGTAGCGGCTCTCCAGCGCAGGCAGTCGAGAGCAGTTGGTAAATAAAAACATAATAAGTTTTTATTTGAATAAAACACATTGGTAAAGACAGAAATAATTAACAAGACAATATTAATTATTAACATTAGCAGCAAATACATAAATCTTTACAAATATGTGTTTGACATAAGTATTGCCAACGTTAGCTATAATATTATATTCATATACTATATACTGCACTAAAACAAAACCGTTTGGTTAAAATATTTATTTTTTAAATGTAATGACATTATATTAGGTCAAAACATAAAAGTGATTGCTTTCTATGAAAATATACAAAAATGTTTTTGTTTAGATTTAAATCCAGGACTCAAACCAATTATGAAGTTGAGTTACCATCAAAGGTTGGATTGCTATCCAAGAATTATCTGATTTGTTCGCTAGATGTCGATAGAATCATTTCATTTTTTGTCCCTTTCTCACACAACAGACAAGGTAAAATATAGATGTACCAAACCTATAAAAAGGCTTGGATCGGTAAAATTAACTTACTTCTTTACAAAAACTTGCACTAAGAATTTAAAAATACTACTGAACCCTTGTCCGTTGGGCGGGGAAAGTTATTGTCGTCAGTTGTAAATATTCAAATCATAACAATAAAAAATCAAGAACTTAAAGTGAAAACCAAAAAGTGCTTCATTTATAAAAAACCAGTCTACCCAAAGAAATTCTCCTGAGTGAAGACCTCCACTTTTTACATTTGATCCTTCGAGCCGTATGATCCCACGAGCGGATACGATTTTTTCGGCTGAATACGATCCTGGGAACCAGATCAAAAAATCAATGAAAGCCAGACATGAACCAGCAATAAACCAGGAGAATTCTGATGAAGCGGATCCACAACAAGGGCAAGTGACCATCCTAATTATCCATTTGATCCCATAGAAAAAACAAATTCGGTTAGACCACTTCGGTATTTTATTGTTGTTGATATAAAAAATCGCAACGGGCTGATTGTTACATTTGATATTGGCGAGATTTTTTGTGGCTGGCTATGATTATAGTGTCGCAAAAAACATAAAGATCGGAGTTTTTTTGTGTTTTCATTGGTTTGTTTTTTGATGTTGATGTTTCGATACTGTCAGTAGAGCAGGCGACGAGTACGAAGTACTGTCGTTATTTATTTGCAACTGAAACTAACAAGGTTTTTTGTGGCTAGTCATATGATTATGCTACCGCAAAAAACAGAAGGATAATTATTATAATGCATGAAATGTATTAATTGATTATTCAAATAATCTGAAAGCGAACGTTGGACGTTATTTTGACTACCGAAGTATTGTTCCAGTCGGTAAGGCAGGGCGGTAGGCACGAAGTGATTCCGCCATCTGTAAAAAGTCAAATTCCGACGCGAGCTCTCATAACAAAATAATAACAATAGATTTTCTTTGTTGTTGAATGCATGCATCTAGTGTTCTAGTGTTTTGTTAAAACAAAAGGAACTATCTCGAGTAAAAGACAGTGCAAGTTTTTAGTGTTTAACCGTGGTTAGGATTGGGCCACACCAGAACGATCAGTGAGTATTGTTAAATTGATTGTTATTTACAAAAATCATGGATTTAAAAGTGTTAATTGCCCAGCGCGGCATATGTAAAGCCAAATTAACCAGATTCAAGGATTACTTAGAGAACAGGGAGTTATTAATTTCTGAAGTCGAAATACGCATTCAAAAATTCGAACCATTACTAGACATTTTCGAAGCGTTGCAAGAAAAAATTGAAACATTATCGCAGGATGAATTAGAAAAAGGGAACGAACGAGAAATGTTTGAAAACTCATATTATAGTGTATTGGCAAAAGCCAAAGATAGATTAAACGAAACCGGTAAAGTCGTCCGTTCCAAAAGCGTCAAGCTCCCAATTTTAGAGCTACCAAGGTTCGGCGGAAATTACGAAGATTGGTTACATTTCAGGGATGCATTCATTTCATTAATTGACAGCAACGACTAATTAGATGTTATTCAGAAATTCTATTATTTGAAATCTTGTTTGTATGATGATGCGGCAAGACTGATTGCGTCCTTACCTACAACTCGTGATAATTATTTCATTGCGTGGGAAATGATCACGGATAGGTTTCAGAATGACAGGGTAATAATAAATAAACATGTAAATGCATTGTTTAAATTGCAAGAAATAAAATCAGAAAATCATGTGGCATTACGAAAATTATTAGATGAAGCCCAATTGCACTTAAAGGCATTAAATAATTTAAATCTACCCACTGAAAGTTGGGATATATTATTAATTCATATTTTGTCAAATAAATTGGATAGCGAAACCAGAATGCGCTGGGAACAATATCCAATAAAAAATAAAATTCCCACTTATGAAGAGTTCATGAAATGTCTATACGAACGAGTGCAAGTTTTAGAATTCTCAGCACCAAACGACAAGCGACAGAATCATGCCAAGGGATTTTCTTCTAATTTTAAAAAAGAAACTTATGTTTCGTTATCATCGCAAGATTTAAAATGTATTAATTGTAATCAAAATCATAGAATTTATAATTGTCAAAAGTTTTTAAATCTAGGAATAAAGGATAGAATGACAACAATACGTCGTTTGAAGGCTTGTCTGAAATGTTTGGCGGTAGGACATAAAATTCAAGATTGTAAAAGTAAATATGATTGTCGCAAGTGTGGTGCGAACTCACACAACACTTTGTTACATTTACAAAATGAAGATAAAATGCAAAGTCATCAGGGAAGCGATACTTCTTCAAAAGAACCTCTTGTTAACAATCATGCAACGAAAACATCCAACAATTTCATTTTATTATCAACGGCAGTGATTAACGTGAGAAATAATAAAGGAAATCCAATTAAAGCTAGAATTTTGTTGGACTCCGGAGCACAGTCTAATTTCATTAGCCAGGAATTCGCTTCTAAATTGCAATTAAAAATTAGAAAAACTGATATCCCTATTACCGGAATTCATAATAAAATACAGCATATTAAAAACATTGTGGATTTGGAAATATCTTCCAATTATTCACCATATTCAAAGAGGATTGAATGCCTAGTATTGTCGGAGGTGACCAGTAATCTGCCGCAAATCTCATTTCAGAAAAAAGGCACCGGCATTCCCCAAGGATTGCAATTGGCGGATCCAAACTTTAATGAAACCGGCCCGATAGACATGTTGATCGGGGCTGACACCTTCTGGGAGACTCTGCACTCTGACCGGATGAAGATTCAAGATTCCGGACCAATATTGCAACGAACCGAATTTGGATGGCTGGTTTCGGGACACATCTTCACTTCAGAAAAGAGGCCAGTAAAAATTTGTAATCTTTCACTCAACTTAATACATAAGCAAATTGAAAATTTTTGGAAATTAGAGGAGCTAAGTCCTATTAAACATAGGAATCACGAGGAGCGAGCATGTGAAGAAAGCTTCACAGCTACTCATGAAAGAGATGGCAGAGGCCGTTTCATAGTAAGTTTACCACAACGCCCCTGTGCGAAACAGCTAGGCGAAACTCTCCCTATGGCGGAGAAGAGATTATATAATTTGGAGAAAAAATTAGCCTCAAACCCAGAATTAATGAAAGATTACAAGAATTTTATGCAGGAGTACAAGGACTTAGGTCATATGACGCAATGTGAACCACCGTCACCAAATCAAATACACTACTATCTGCCTCACCATGCGGTGATCAAGGAATCTAGTACAACTACTAAGACCAGAGTCGTATTCGATGGATCGGCTAAATCCTCAACTGGAATTACCCTAAATGATGCCCTCATGATTGGGCCGATATTGCAAAAGGATTTATGTGCACATCTATTGAATTTCAGAAAACATCAGTACGCGTTAACGGCCGACATAGAAAAAATGTACCGGCAGATATTAGTGCAGCCGGAGGATAGAGACTTACAACGTATCCTTTGGAGAGACTCACCCAGCGAGGAGATTCAACATTATCAGCTGAATACAGTCACCTACGGTTTGGGACCATCATCATTCTTAGCCACCAGATGTTTGGAGCAGCTAGGAAATGAAAATCAAAACACAAATCCCAAGGTCAGTCAAATTCTTAAAGAAAATTTTTACATGGATGACTTAATAGCTGGCGACATTGGTGAAGAAGATTGCTTATTAATCAAGAAGCAACTATCTGCTATTCTAGCATCCGCTGGCATGAACCTAAGAAAGTGGCGGTCAAATTTGTCGTCGCTATGCTCAAATCAGGAGGAGGTTAGCGATATGATTATAAAGGATAACTCAAAGGAAGGAAAGATATTAGGTCTTTCTTGGAATAATCAGCAGGATTATTGGAAATATACTGTAGAGCCCATAACAAAACCAATTAGAAGCAAACGTCAGATGTTATCCTGCATAGCATCCATTTTTGATCCCCTGGGTCTGATAGGACCTGTAACGGTAGTAGCGAAGCTATTAATGCAACGTTTGTGGCAGAGCAAAACTCAGTGGGATGATGATATACCCCCTGAAATTTTGAAAGTTTGGAGAACTTATATAGAAGAATTGCCGCAGATAAATAATTTAAAGGTACCTAGGAAAATCATTTGTCAAAATCATGTGAATTTGCATTTGCATGGATTTTGTGACGCATCACAGAAAGCCTACGGGGCCTGCGTGTATATGGTTTCCACCGATGACTCGGGTGGAATCCACTCCAATCTAATAATTTCTAAATCAAGGGTGGCACCCTTAAAAAGCACATCTCTACCTAAACTAGAATTGTGTGGAGCTATATTGTTAGTAAGATTAATTAATTATGTGAAGGGAGCTATTGGTATGCCAGATGTATCTACTACTTACTGGTGTGATTCTCAGATAGTCTTGTGTTGGATAAGGGACCAACCAGCTAGGTGGAACACCTTTGTTGCTAACAGAGTGAGCGAAATTCAAGAATCAAGTCGACCAGCACAATGGAAGCATGTGAAATCAGAGGACAATGCAGCAGATGTACTATCCAGAGGTAGTAGGACTTCTCAATTATTGACATCCACCATATGGTGGCACGGACCCGATTGGCTAACCCTTACAGAATCCGGTTGGCCATGCGGAGAATCTACGTGCATAGATCCACCTGAGGTGAAAACAAAAACTGTAGTGTTGGCATCAGTAACGCAAGATTGGGACATTTTTAGGAAATACTCATCTCTAACCAAATTGCAAAGAGTAACAGGTTATTTACTTAGGTTTTTATTTAATTGTAGGAACCCATCGCTCAGGCGTTATGGTCAATTAAAAGTAAGTGAATTAAATGACTCTTTGAATGTTTTAATATCCAGAGCGCAAGCTTATTCCTTCAGGGAGGAGATACGAGCCTTGCAGTCGGGCAAGGATGTCCTAAAAAGTAGTAATTTGCACTCACTAAATCCTTATTTGCATAATGATTTACTTCGCGTAGGCGGCAGGCTTTCCAAAGGAAAATTACTGTCAATAAACCAACAACATCTAATTTTGCTGCCACCACATCATAGTTTAACCGAATTAATTGTAAAAAACTACCATCATTTACATTTGCATGCAGGTACTCAAGCATTATTGGCAATAATCAGATTGAAGTTCTGGCCAATAATGGGAAAAAATTTAGTGAAAAAGATTATAAGGAAATGTATAATATGTTATAGATCAAATCCAAAGACGATGCAGCAAATAATGGCAGACCTTCCAGCCGAAAGGATAACGGAATCTAAACCTTTTACGATAAGCGGGATCGATTATTGTGGACCTTTTTTGATTAAGTCGGGTACTCACAGAAAAACTAGTAACGTAAAAGCTTATATATGTTTATTTGTATGTATGGTGTCAAAAGCCATACACTTAGAACTTGTACTGTCTTTGAATACAGAAAGTTTTTTAAATGCTTTGAAACGCTTTATCGCGCGCCGTGGAAGGCCGAGTAAATTATTTTCAGATAATGCTACTAATTTTAAAGGCGCGAACAATCAGCTACGGGATATTTATGATTTTTTGTCAAGCTCTAGCGATGAAATCGAGAGATCATTATCAAAGCTATCAATTCAATGGGGGTACATTCCGCCAAGGGCGCCGCACTTTGGAGGCCTTTGGGAAGCCGGGATAAAATCTGTGAAATATCATTTGAAACGAGTAGCAAGTAACTCCTTATTAACATATGAGGAATTTAATACCGTTTTGTGTCAGATTGAATCTTGTTTAAATTCTAGACCTCTTACCCCATTGTCAAATGATCCAAATGACCTAAACTCCCTCAGTCCCGGTCACTTTCTTGTTGGTGAAAGCTTGGCGGCGATTCCAGAACAAGATCTACAAAATATTTCAGTCAACAGGCTGAATAACTATCAAAAGTTATCCTTACTAATACAATGTTTTTGGTCGAGGTGGCGATTGGAATACCTGGCTCAGCTCCAAGGCAGAACGAAGTGGACCAGCGGACCTAATGCGCAGCTAAAACCAGGCGATATGGTGGTCTTGAAGGAAGACAACCTACCACCATGTGTGTGGAAACTCGGACGTGTAATTGCAGTTCATCCAGGAGCTGACGGGAGGGTGCGTGTGGCAACTCTCAAAACATCGCATGGAACTACTCAGAGGGCGATTTCAAAGCTGTGTCTATTGCCAATAGACGATAACGAGGAGCTGAAGATGTCAACATCCCCAATGAGTGCATAAAACAATGAGTGCATAAAAAAGGACAAAAATAAGAAAATAATAATAAATTAAAAGTAAAAACCAGTGTTAAAAGGTGGATACCAATAAAAACTTGAGTGGGGTAGGGAGTGATATATAAAATAATAAAAACAAAAAAGGATTGTAGATCCATATATTTAAAAAAAAAAGGGTGAAAACACTTAAAAATGAACGCTTATAAATCAGGATAGCCTGCTGGCTATAATTGCAAACTGCATAGATATATCTGGAGAGACATTGTAATAATTCAAATGTGACAATGAACTATGGAAGGAGAGATGATTTATCTGTATTTAATTTTTTCCCGAGGAAGGAAGGATGACCAGGAAACCTGCTGCGACATGTTTGTGCTGTCTATATTATATGTTTATATGTAATTATTGTTATGGTTTCTGTTTGTTTTTGAAAAAATGTAGTTTGTTTTTCGGAATTGTCTTAGTATGTTATTGAATAACTTAATTAATTTAATGAATTTGAATTTGATTTTGAGCAAAGTCAATATTTAACTTAGGCTCATAATTGGTTTGCATAATGTTATTTGTTTAGTTTGCAGAAAAATGGATTCGATATTTCAAAATAAATATCTGCCCATTTTGGGGGGGAATATGTTTAGATTTAAATCCAGGACTCAAACCAATTATGAAGTTGAGTTACCATCAAAGGTTGGATTGCTATCCAAGAATTATCTGATTTGTTCGCTAGATGTCGATAGAATCATTTCATTTTTTGTCCCTTTCTCACACAACAGACAAGGTAAAATATAGATGTACCAAACCTATAAAAAGGCTTGGATCGGTAAAATTAACTTACTTCTTTACAAAAACTTGCACTAAGAATTTAAAAATACTACTGAACCCTTGTCCGTTGGGCGGGGAAAGTTATTGTCGTCAGTTGTAAATATTCAAATCATAACAATAAAAAATCAAGAACTTAAAGTGAAAACCAAAAAGTGCTTCATTTATAAAAAACCAGTCTACCCAAAGAAATTCTCCTGAGTGAAGACCTCCATTTTTTACAGTTTTTTTTTATAAATGCAATTAAATATTATGTAGGTCAACATAAGCAGACCTATGTATTGGTGTTTCCGTCATTTACTGAAGACTTAGTGTAAAATGAATAACTTGACATTGTCAAAAAATAATTAAAGATACATAATATTATGATACACAATTACAAACTGAGAAACGTAAGCTATTTTATAACGCAAATGCAAAACAATTATATGGGTCAAAATCAGAGAGGTGAGCATTATGCTTCTGACAAAGTTTTTATTAATAAAATAACATGATATTACTACAATATTTATTTCAAAATATTATTTTTCTATAATAATGTTTTACTTGATTTTAATTAAAACAGGCCTAAATAGTCATTCCGGGAACGCGTCCTTATACCATGTTTCATAGTTCAGACAAGTCAAAAATGTTTACAATTACGAATTAAAAAAGTCATATTTTAATGTTAGCTTTAAAAATTATCAAATAAATAATATATCTGTAAATTAAATTCATATCAGTTAAATTTCTTCACATTTTGGCTATCCAAATGCTCTCTGACATTTATCAAATCATTCCGTGAACGAGGTGGATATTGGTCGATGTAATTAAAACAACACACTCTAGGTGGCGTTAGGGAGCAACAGTGTGAAACTAGTCAAAGCAAACGGCGTGTGTCGTGTTTACGGAAAAAAGTAATTGATTTTGTTGGTAGGTACCTTCTAATTTAATATTTGTGAAGCGTACTTTAATTCCCTGTCATTAAGGGAACGCTGTTTGGTGATTAGTTTTTCGAAAATTTGCTTACTTTTTGCACAATTCTTATAAACATTACAGCTCACTTGTTCAAAACCTCTAAAACCAATACCTAACACGGCGGCGTCAAGCGTGACATGAAAATATTTATCGAATAATCATTTCAGGAACGGTCATTTCGGGAACGTTCTCTTATATGACGGGCGTTCACGAAATGAAAATCTGTGAACAAAATGATACTCTAATACTTTTAAAAAGCATAACTATGCAAAATTTTGGTTTTAGCTTTCGTTTTAGTACGAGTAACATGGAAAACGATAAAAATGAAGAGAAAGGGAAGTAAAAAAAACGATTAAAGCAGGAAAGTATAGCTTATAAAAAGCATCGTGAAAAGGCTAATGCAAGGAAGTGCACGTTTTTGGATAAAATGTCACCTGAACAAAAATAGATGAAGAGACTGATAGATAGGAAATATTACCTAAGAAAGAAAGCTGAAAATAAAGTTAAGACTGTTAGTGATATGACTGTAGACGTGGGCAAAATTGAATGACCGAATTAAATGAATAAATTCAATCTTGTGACACACTTGATCTGATTCTCAATTTCAAAAGGAATTGATTCTTCATTCCTTACCTTTGGCCTTGTATCGTACGATTTTTAACGGCAACATAAATGTTTAATTTCCATTTATTTTACTGTTAAATTATTTCAATGAATAATGTGTTCCGTAAACGATTTAAATATTATAATGTTTCATAGGTATTTAAATATTATTCAATGGGCGGCGCGCCGCGAAGTTGTCGACGGTATTGTGAACAACTCGTATCCCGCGACCGCCGGCGTCGGCCGCCGTTCTAAAAACCCGTAGATCAAAACGCGGCCGCGATTCAGCCGAATTGTCCGAGCGTCCCTTTCACGCAAGGAATTAATCATTTGTCGTAGTCAATAGTCCTGAGATTGTCCTAAGGTCCCCGCGCGTCCCGTCCCGTCCGCGTCCCAGGTACCTACTCGTAGCTAGTCTGTCGCTATCGGAAATTGTCCGAAGCGCTTTATTCAGGAATTAAAACTTAAGTCTTTTTCACTTGTGACGTTGTTGTCTCTAGTTAATCTCAGACCTAGAAATGACGTCAGATGTCATCGTCTTACATCGCCATCGTTTCACGTCAATCTCGGCTCGGGTGTATCCGAAACGCAGCTCGCGAGTTGATCAAGTCTCTGCGGGGTAAGACACTAATCAAAAGTTACTAATTCATTGCTCAATGCCGGCCCTTAATCCGTCCGAGCGCAGCGGTTCACCAATTCCTCGGCGGGCCAAGCCTTCAATTTCATTACATAGTTAGCCGAAAACTTTCGACATTGAATCCGAACATCGTGGCATCGGCTAGAAAAGTGAGAAGCAAAAATAGTGCACTTGTAATCGTTTTTTGGGCACGTATGAAAGATATTGGAATACAAGTACCTACCTACTTTTAGACGTGGATCTTGGGTAGATGTAATATGTAAATTTGCATATATTATAAGGCCAATCAGCTGTTGTCAGATGTCATAAAATACTTTTAAGTTTAATAAATAAAATAAGTAAACTTTAGGGGTGAAACAAAAAACTGTTTAATTTAAAGATTTAATTGCTAGCTATAATTGCATTTTACATACGAAAAATAACGATACTAAAAAAAGACAAACACATACATCTATAGGATTTAGCCTGCGAGATAATGAGATAGAATAATCGGTCCTCTCTGTGTGTGGTGCTTCGTAGCCTGCCCACTTATTGTGATTTGAAATGAAACGAAAAAGCGACACTAAAAAGAGACAAAAACATTAATCTATAGGTTTTAGCCTGCGAGTTAGTGAGATAGAATAATCGGTTTCCTCTTTGTGCGGTGCTTGGTAGCCTATCAGTCTCCTCTTTGTGCGGTGCTGCGGTGTTTCGTAGTCTCCCCATTCAGTTTTTTTTTGTGTTTTTGTTTTTGTTTTTTTTTTTATTTTTTTTTTTTTGGAATTAATTGAATTAAAGGAATGAATAGAAGGAATCAATTCAAAAGGCCGGGGGAATCAGACTGGATCTATTCACTCCTGGGAATCATTTTGCCCACGTCTATATGACTGAAAGAGAGAAGACCAAACATAGAAATTCGTGGAGAATAAATTCTCAAAAATAGATGATGGCAAATATTTTAGATAACAGCCCCCCAGATTCTGAAAATGAGATGGAAAACGACGTTCGCATGTTGAGGAAGAAAATAAAAAAACGTAAAATACAAATTAATAAAATTTTATTTGTATCGCCCTGGTGTAAGACCAAGATTCAGAATTGAAACGTTGCTTGAAATGGCTTTAGCCGTGTTTGGTGACCAGATCTGAATAGCCAGGTACTTCCCCACCTTCCTTTTCCCTATCTCCTTCCCTTCCCCACTACCTTCAGCCTCACAACATACCCCAATTGGGGATGCCATAGTCTCGCTGGCTCCAGACGGGAGCAGTTGGGACTCTTGTGCGGTATTCATGTAATAAAAAAAAAAAAAAAAATGCAAAGAACGATAGATCAGTTGCGAAAAAAGTAGAGAGAAGCAGAAGATGTGAAGAAAGAGCATTCCAAAAGAGTGCTTCTACGCCTACTCACAAAGTTGATGAATTGACAAGAGGATATTCAGTTGATCCGGAAGTTCGTCTATTATTTGGCGAGGTGTTAACAACCCAACTAAAAGACACCGTTGACAAATTACCGAAAAATTCTAAACAGCAAGAGGCTTTTCAAAAATGCGTCAGTGGCAACCTAGGGAATCTACTACCTAGGGAACTTCGTCGTCATTTTGGGAACATCCCCATCATTTTCGGGAACATCATATAAATGGCACATAAATCACTTATAAGTAATCTTATAGTTAAATCTTGCATATACAAGATGAAATGACCTTTAAACTTTTGTAATTATATTATTTATATACCACGTAGTGCAAGAATGTATACAATAAATTGAAATTTTGGAGCAGAATTTACACCAATTGAAAATTGATGGAGAGTGTAGGGGCGTGTAAATAGCCCCTGACACGAGGGCTGACTACCCTATGTAAAATTAACGAAAATTGAATTCTTCCCTATGTGACACAAAAAAACAGTCGACCCAGCAACTCCAAAAACCAAAGTGAAAAACAAACAAACACTCACTCAGAGAATGCAGCTCAGCCACGATGTCCACACGAAAAGACACTTCTTTTCAATAAAAATGTCAAGGCGATATCGCATAATCTTGACCGATGTTTTGCACAGCAAGGAAGTTTCAACAATACACAATTAGTTAGTTTTCACAATGAAAAATAAACAGCAAAATGTTCCAAAACAACAGATGACAGTTAGTTTCACTTGTTGATGTACTATTTTTAAAATCAATCCATTTAGGTGTCTACTGGATGAATTATTCTTATGACTGACCAGGAGAGACATCTCTTGGCCTTTTACTGACACTCCCGTCAGAAGTAATTGCTTGATTCACAAAGGTAAGGAAACGCATGAATACACTGCATCTCAAGTCACATAGGTTAAATTCAATACAATACAAAACCCAGAGATGGCGCCCTTATGGTCTTATAGCATAAATTATTCATTTAAAGAAATTAATGCCCAAATATATTTATGGCGCGTATCCATATTCCCCGCCTTGGAAGTTCGTAGAGCTTACAAAAGAAAGAGTATAAAAATACAAATGAAACAAGAAATGAAATAGAAATAAAGTGACTATTCACCGGTAATATTCAGGAATGACACGCATTGGAAATTCGCAGAATCTCACAAAATAAAGAAAAATAACTAAAAATACAATGTAATAAAGTTCAATTGACCAAGATAACGGATATTAAGTAATGCCATGTCTGGGTCAGAGATCATTGAAACAATGACTAAAATCAAAAAAAATAAATAAATAAAAATAAACAAAAATAGATAAAATATAAAATTATTGCGTTGGAATGGGATATAATTTGACAACCGGACGTTTAAAAGAACCAAATCTTGTCTTTACCGTCGCAACGCGAACAATTTTATCCATTCCGGGATGGATTTCAGTTATCACGCCTAAAGGCCAATTTAACGGACGGGAATCTTCTTGTCCCACTAGTACGACAGTTCCGATATCAATCGGATGATCAGAAGTAGTCCACTTCTGCCTGACTTGCAAGGTGTGCAGATACTCTGAACGCCACTTCTTCCAGAAGGACTGAACCATGTTGTCTAATAATTGCTTACGCTGAGTCAAATTGATTTTACCGTCTGCCAGGACAGAAGCAGGCAAGTACTGCAATGGTGTCGACATTAAAAAATGCGCAGGCGTAAGGACTTCTGGATAAGGGTCAGAAGACATAACTGTAAGTGGACGCGAATTCATTATGCACTCAATTTGAACTAGCACAGTCTGTAACTCCTCATAGGTGAGAAGCTGAGTTCCAATCACACGGTACAAGTGTGTCTTCATGCTCTTTATGTTCGACTCCCACATACCCCCAAAATGAGGCGCGCGTGGTGGAATCATTTTCCACTCTATACGACGCTTAGCGAGTTCGCGCTTTAATGAGGGCTCATATTCAGATTCAACCAAAAACTTGTAGAGGTCATCTAATTGTGCCTTCGCACCCACAAAATTAGTACCATTATCTGAATACAAGCATGTTACCGGGCCACGCCGAGAAATAAAACGGCTGAAAGCAGCCAGGAAAGCATTTGAAGTTAAGTCAGAGACCAACTCAATATGAATAGCCTTGGTCACAAGGCATACGAATAGACAAATATATGCCTTTTGAGAATGTTGTCCTCTCCGACGAGTCAGCGTAATACGGAGTGGACCTGCGTAATCTACACCGGTATGTACGAAGGCCTTTGCTTCTGCAACACGATATGACGGTAAATCTGCCATCTTCGGTGTAGGATGCGATGGATTTAAGCGGAAGCAACAATTGCATTTCCGCACCATCGCCCTAATAACAGTCCTAGCATCTAATATCCAATAGCGTTGACGTAAGATAGACATAAGAAGTCCTGGGCCTGTATGACAGTTCACGACATGAAAGTGAGCGATGATCAGATCGACAACACAGTCATGTTTGGGAAGCAAAACCGGATGTTTAACCTCAAAGGGTAAATCCGATTTAGAAAGCCGCCCCCCAATACGTAACAGATTATCTCCATCAAGAAATAGAGATAAACTCTGAAGTCTTTTGGAATGAAATTTGCCTTCCTGGAGTGCAGCAATATCTCCTGCAAAATGAATACTCTGCACAGCACGAATCACAGCCTTTTCAGCAGTCATAAGATTATTGACCGTTCCAGAGGAAAGTGATATCTTTTTTATGAATCGGAGGACATAAACAACAATCCTTAGTAGTTTATCCCAAGTGGATATACGCTGAGCCAGTTCACTCAGGACCGATTTTTCACCCTGAAATGTTGCAATGAGCACATTAGCCTTGTGTTCAGGCATTTCACCAGTATTGGTAGGGTGAAACGGTTTTAATGGCCATTCCAAAGGTGGGCTGCGAATCCATGATGGGCCGTTCCACCATAAATCATGTGAAACGAGTTGGGAAGGAAGCATGCCACGAGAAAGGCAGTCGCTCGGGTTTTCACTACCAGCAACATGGTAAAAGTTCTCTGGAGACAAATTTTCTTGGCACTGAGCTACGCGATTACTAACAAACACCGACCAGCGATGCGGTGAAGAATGTATCCAAGAGAGCGCAACGGTAGAATCGGAAAACGCATATGTTCCTGCAATAGGAAGACGCTCAGAATAATTATCTTGAACCGTCCGTATTAATTTGGACATCAATACTGCGGCACAGAGCTCCAAACGAGCGAGGGTCGTCACTTTGGTGGGAGAAACCTTTGATTTTGCGCACAACAATCTCACTGTAATTTTTCCAAACAGATCAGTGGTGTGCAAATAAATCACACAGCCGTAACCATTCATGCTTGCATCGCAGAAAGCAACAACGAGCACCGTACTGTCTTTCAGGACACCAACATGGCGAGGGATTTTTATCATTGAAATTAGAGGAAATTCCTGTGTAAGCGCCGAAAACCGACGAATAACGCTATCAGGGGGTGTATCATCCCAACCAATGTTGCACAGCCATAGCTCTTTGATAAGTAATTTAGCGTACAGAATGACAGGGGCGACCAAGCCGAGGACATCAAATAAACGGGCGACTATGGAGAGTATGCTCCGCTTTGTGCACTTCTTAGATGTCGTAAAGAAGAAGCTGTCATCAGCTGGTTCCCACGAAAGGCCCAACACCTTAGAGGTATTGTTAGAACCAACAGTGAAGTCCACTGGGCTGCGGTGAGAATCCGGGAGGTTCTCAAGTACAACTTGAGAATTACTAGTCCATTTTACTAAATCAAAGGCACCGGACTTAAACAACGAGATTAATTCTCGAGAAAGACGTATGGCGCTGGGCTCATCTGCAATAGAATAGACCAGGTCGTCCATATACAGCTTGGACTCTGCCACTTTGGCAGCATCCGGGTAATGTGGTCTCATATCCTGGGCCAACTGGCGAACCGTCCTTTGACATGGTCCTTCTAACCGGACACAAAATTGGACAAAATAATAACAAATATAAAAAACCAGCGGCCAAAAACCGAAGAGCAAAAAACCAGAGCAATCCAGTCAACAAGAAACAGAGCTAAGTGTCCATAATCCTTATGACCTACAATTTCCTGATTCCAATCCTAAAGAACAATCTCAATAATTAATTTCTAGAATCAGTTCTTTTTTATTATTATCACCCATATTCAATACAATTAAAAACTGCAAGTCATAGTATAATTAAAATAAATCACAGTTGTAGTCCCAACTTGAAAGTAATGAAAAACCATTGAACAGGTGGAATTATTATTTGAATCTTTAAACATCGACCGGCAAAACTGTTATCGTATCGTATGTGTCATTTTTTAATCCCGTTGCAAGTAAAACAATAGCGACGAAGCATATCAGAGTATATACGTTCTTGATGTTTCTATAGGAATTAGCGCCAGCGCACAGCACTACGATATATTTATTCTATCGTTTTCTTTGAGCAACAAAGTAACGATCGTATTTTTTGCGTTATTGTTTGTTTTTGTTATTTAGTATTGTCGCCAGTACTTATAAACTACGATATAGTTTGTTTTTTAATCGCTTGTTTTTGGAATTATTGTCGCAACAGATAAGAAGTTGAGATGGAGAAATTAAAAGGTTTAATCAATAAACGGTCGGTTTTAAAAGGGAAATTAACAAGATTTAGTCAGGTTCTAAATACGCTGTCAGCAAACGAGATTAAGTTGAGGTACGACAAAATTAAAGATTTATTAGACGAATTCGAAATAATCCAATGCCTAATAGAAAGCATCGACGACTCAAATGTAGAGGAGAACGAAATTCAGCGTGAAACCTTCGAGAACCAGTTTTTTACGATCCTGGCGACTGCCAGAGGCGCGATAGACTCGGTGGAACAAACTAAGTGCGAAATTAAACTACCCAATTTAAGGCTTCAAGAATTCCACGGTGATCAAAAAACTTGGAATAATTTTGTAGAAACTTTCAAAGCATTAGTTCACAATAACCATTCGCTGAATGACATTCAAAAATATTATTATTTGCAATCTTGTTTAAAGGGTGACGCAGCCAAAATAATAGCTAATTTGGAAATATCAGAATTAAGTTATCAAACTTCTTGGGAATTATTGCATGAACGCTTTACTAATCTCAGAACTACGGTACACAAACATATCCAAACATTGTTTCAGTTAAAAGATATGAAGATGGAAGATCAGGTCGGATTACGAAGATTAATCGACGCTACAAACGTCAATCTGAAAGCCTTACAGAACCTTGCAGTTCCAGTAGAGCAGTGGGACGCGATAATAATTTACGTGATTTCAAATAAATTAGATACGAGAAAATTTTGGGAACAATCGCCCATTAAGGGAAAACTACCTACTCTAAAAGAATTTCTAAAATGTTTATCATTACGAGCACAAACTTTAGAATTAATGCAATCGACAGAGAAAAGGCCTTCGGTTGGGATTAAACCTCAGATAGGATTTAATAACCCAAAAAGGGAATCCGTAGCATTTTTAACATAATTTAACATTTTTAAATAATGTATTTTTTGCGATAAGGATCACTTAGTGACTGACTTCAAGGCTCTTTATTATGGCATAATAAAGAGCCTTGAAGTCAGATTGGCCGAAGTGGAGCAAAGAACCCGTGAAGATACCCTTGAATTTGCAGGGATTCCGGAAAGAGAGGGAGAACAGCCTGCAGAAACAATTAAATGGGTGGCCGGAGTCACGGGTGTCGACTTAAAAGGCGATGATATTCTAGATATCAAGAAAATACCGGACCGACGACCAGGAGTTCCCCCAAAATTCCACGTCAGATTTACCAACCCCCAAAAAAGACGGCAGATATTACTGAACAGGAAGCAACTTAACCTAACCACAACCCAAGGAAACGCATTCCAGAAAATCTTTGTTAGTGAAATCCTTAGTGCCTTTTTCAAAGATCTTCTGTGGAGGTCGAAGAATAAAGCAAAAGAAATGGGATACAAATTTGTCTGGTATAAAGATTGTAAAATAATGATTAAAAAAAATGAAAGTGATAGAATAATACACATCAAACATTCGGATGATCTAAAAAAAATTGTTTAGATTTTTTTTAGTGAGAGCCCCTCTCTCACCGGTCATACACTGGGTCGATTCCCCTCAGTTTGGTGAGTCATATTATGTACATTTATTTGTTCACTGCAACAATAATTCACCTCCTTCACATTCAATCAAAGGGTGAAATCCCCAGTGATGGCCACGAATTAGTGGAGCTCTCATTAAAATTAATTTAACAGTTTTTTTCTTTTTTATAAAATAAATTAAATATGGCTATTAACATTAATAACATGTATAAAGAACTAGGTGATCAAGACAATTTGTTTACAACATCAGATGCTAAAATATGTAAATATCTGACAGCCGATCCAAAAACCACTACTATTATGCACCAAAATATTAGGTCAATCAATAAAAACTTTAATGAACTTCAGATACAACTGAACCACCTTAATATAGACTTTGATGTAATCATTCTTACAGAATGTTGGTTAACAAACAATTACACTCCAAAACTTATAACTCACTATTCTTCATTCAATTCTTCAAATCATAACAGTCAGAACGATGGAGTTGTGGTATACACAAAAAATGTTCTAAACTCCGTTGTAACTGAAGTAAACATTATTGACGCGAGCTGTATGCAAATAATGTATAATAATGATTCGTGCATTCTAGCAATATACCGCTCTCCATCCATACGTAATATCACACCATTTCTTAATAGTCTTAATAGCATACTCTCTAATCTTTCCTATACTAAAAATTTAATAATTATGGGAGATTTAAACATCAACATACTCCCAAATAACCAACACCACCAATGTCACGACTACCTGAATATGTTAGAGTTCCATGGACTAATTAGTACTATCAATATACCAACAAGAACAGCTAATGAATCTACATCATGCATAGATCACATAATGGTCAAAACTAATAAACAAAACAAAAGCATTGTTTACAAATCAACAATTACAGACCATTACACAACAATATTCACATTACAATCCGACGCCACAAAAACCAAAAGAGATCAGTCAATCATATACAATAATATTAATTTTGACAATTTAAAAAACATAATTAAAAATAAATCTTGGCAAGAGCTTTTACAAATAAAAAACTCAGATGATGCATGGAATTATTTTATTGACTTTTTGAAAAACGAATTAATTAATAATACCACAATTTTAACAAAAAAAATACCTAACAAAATTAAACCCTTGAAATCATGGATAAACTATTCAATTATCAACTGCATTCGTAGAAGAAACGCATTACACAAAAAAGTGAAAGAAAATCCCTATGACATAATATCACTAAACATCTACAAAAGATATAGAAATACATGCGGCGAAGTCATTAGAAAGGCGAAAGAAATCTACTACAGACACAAAATCCAAAGAAAGTAACAACGATCCCAAAAAAATATGGCAAACTTTAAGGGAAGCCACAAATACACAAAACGCTAAAGACAAACAGGACATAAGTAAACTTTGCATTGACGGAAAAATTATTGACACCTCAAAAAACCCCAAGCTCGTTGCGGATTACATCAATAATTACTTTACAAATATTGGTTCAAATCTTGCTTCTCGTCTACCAAATTGTGGGAATGCTCTACCTGCTGAAGCAGAACTTCAATTTCCCAAAAGAAGTTTCAATTTTCAAACTGTGTCAGGGGAAGAGATTCTAAAAATAATGAATTCCTTAAAAAACACTTCTTCTGCCGGGGTTGATGGAATAACAACCAAGATTTTGAAAACGCTGTCTACGGAAATTACATTTCCCCTAGAATACCTAATTAACCTTAGCATCAGTCAAGGACACTTCCCCTCGAACCTGAAACAAGGTATCGTTATTCCCATACATAAAGCAGGTAACAAGACAGACATAAACAATTACAGACCTATAACTCTACTGACCAGTCTATCCAAAATATTTGAAAAAATTATCAATGCTCAGTTGGTAAAATTTCTAGTGAGCCATAAAATACTCTCAGAAAATCAGTACGGGTTCCAAGAAAACAAGAGTACCTCAGACGCTATTGCCGCCGTAACTGACTTCATTGTAAAAAACCTCGACAAAAGCAAAAAATGTATTTCCATATTTTTAGACCTTTCCAAAGCCTTTGATACAATATCACACAGTAAATTAATAAACAAACTTCAAATAATCGGTATTACAGGCAACGAACTTAACTTTTTTAAGAGCTACCTTGATGACCGCAAGCAACAAGTGAAAATAATGAACACACTTAGCAATCAGTGCTCAACTCACTATGGGATACCTCAAGGTAGCATATTGGGACCGTCTTTGTTCCTTTTATATATCAACGACTTATGTAACATTAACATTCAGGGAAAAATAGTTAGTTTTGCCGATGATACTGTTTTACTATTTGAAGCTGACACTTGGCAAGCTGTTTACAAAAAAGCTGAAACGGATATAAACATTATAAAAAAGTGGTTAGATACAAATACGCTCACATTGAACACCGAGAAAACTAAATATGTCACATCAAGCATAAATATAATAGGTCAACCTCGTGATGACGCCTCTATTAGAATACACACATGTTTAAATTCCGATGAATCTTGTCAGTGTCCCTACATTGAGCGCACTACACAGATGAAGTATCTCGGCCTCACAATTGATCCATATCTCAAATGGAATATTCACACTCAAATAATTGCAAACAAAATAAGAAAAACCATGCATTTTTTTAGAACGATACGAAACTTTCTCGACTTACAACACTTGAAAATGATTTATTTTGCAGTCTGTCAATCCATTATTGAGTATGGTATCATAGCATGGGGAGGCGGTACTGCATCAGCACTAGACCCAATCATAAAGGCACAGAAAACTATTATAAAATTAATTCTTAGACTACCTCTAATTACAGATTCGAACTTAATCTTTAATATTATGAATGTGTTTGATGTTCGGCAGATATACGCAAAAACAATCCTCACTCATCTATTCACAAATATATATAAATACTATGAAAAAAGATTAAATACTCGCTGTATTCGAAACAATAACAAAGAATTACTACAAATTCCCATAACTCATACTACTTTTGGTCAACGTAGCTTCAGATACCTTGCAACAAGACTTTACAACATTCTTCCAATTAGTATAAAAAAATGTGATTCACAAAAAAATTTCAAAAAAAACATAAAAGTTTGGATAAAAAATAATGATAGGGCATTTACCGGTGCACTCACCCAAATTCGAAATTAGTAATGAACCAATGCTGTCACTATTGCACCTATGTTATTGTTATTATTAATGCAACCAATCTATTGTGCGATTATTTTCTAATATAGGTGTAGGTATTTTCACAGAATTATAAATTGACGTAAAATTACTGCCTCAACACAGGCTAGCCTAGTGAGGCAGGTTACGAGAAACCTACGTTTATAATTATAAATCTCTATTCTTTAAGTACCTACTGTTATATGTATATTGTTTACCATTATTATCTTTTGTACTTATGCAAGTTTTAAACTATTGTATACTTTTTTTGTAGTTATAAATCTTTAAATTTTTGTTCAATAAAGATATTATATTATTATTATATTATTATTATTATTAGTATGTTATTGTAAAAAATTCTTAAATTTAAAGGTACAGAGTCGAGTTAATGCGATAAAAGAGCGCCAAGCATGCTTTAAATGTTTAAAACCGGGCCATCTAGCTGATGATTGCAAGGTAACCTTTAAATGCAGATTGTGTAACAGTGAAAGGCATAATACGCTGCTACATAAAAAGGAGTTTGAGGCGGAATCCTCAAACATGGAGACGGATGCTGGAGAGGTGTCCGTCAACAATCACTCTGCAATAGGCAGAACCGAAAAAATAGTATTGTTGTCCACGGCAATGGTTGGCATTGCTGGGGTGGATAACAGGATACATAAAGCCCGAGTCCTGCTGGATTCGGGATCACAGTCCAACTTTATCCGGAAAGATTTCGCCGAAGAATTGAATTTGGAATTTGAAAAAATAAACAAGCCAATATCAGGAATTCACAATAATGTTACCCATATAAAAAATAGAGTGTGTGTAAAATTGAATTCTTTGAAATCGGATTATAAAAAAAAACATTTCTTGCTTAATTTTACAGGACATAACCTCAAACATACCACAAACCAATATACGTAGGAGCGAGTTCAGGCTACCTGCAGGGTTGGAACTAGCCGATTCTAAGTTTAACATCGCCGCTCCTATTGACATACTACTCGGGGCGGAGGAATACTGGAGCATCCTGACAAATGATAGGATAAAATTGGATGCCGGACCCACGTTACAACGCACTCAGCTAGGATGGATTATATCTGGACCCACCGCTACGAACCACAAGAAAAGGCCAGTATTAGAAACTTGTAATTTGTCCTTGAATAAAATAAGCAATCAAATGGAAAATTTTTGGAAAATAGAGGAAACAGGTACATCCAAATGTCAAAATCATGAGGAAAAGGCCTGTGAAGCTAGCTTCCTGGCAACCCATGCTAGAGATGAAAGGGGTAGATTCTTGGTGACTCTACCTACCCGCCCATGTATCAATCAATTAGGAAATTCTTTGGCCATGGCGGAGAAAAGATTTAAGAACTTGGAGAGAAAATTGTCTTCCGATAGAGAGTTGAAATCACAATATGTTCAATTTATGAAAGAGTATAAGGAACTAGGTCACATGGAGGAATGCGATAAGCTAGAAGGAGACCTTAACTCTTATTTTTTACCTCATCATGCCGTCCGGAAGGAGTCTAGCACGACGACCAAACTAAGGGTTGTTTTCGATGGGTCGGCGAAAACTTCAAGTGGAATATCGTTAAATGATGCCTTGATGGTAGGACCAGTCATTCAAAGAGACTTATATACACAACTATTACGTTTCAGGAAACATCGCTACGTTATCACCGCGGATATTGAAAAGATGTATCGACAGATAAATTTGAATGCAACCGACCGCAAGCTGCAAAAAATAGTATGGCGGGAGGAGCCGGAAGATGAACTGCGTCATTACCAGCTGAAGACTGTCACCTATGATTTGGGACCTTCATCCTTCCTGGCTACAAGGTGTCTGCGTCAGATTGGTATGGATAATCAAAATATATTTCCTAAGGCTAGTCAGGTCATACAGGAGGATTTCTATATGGACGACCTGTTGACGGGAGACGATGACATTCAATCTTGTAAAAACTTAAAGCTTCAGCTGATAAGCTTGCTACAATCTGCTGGTATGACCTTACGAAAGTGGAGGTCGAATGTGCAGGATTTGTCATCCGAGGAAGGCCAAGCCGGAATTGCCGAAATTGGCAATTTTGAGAAAGCGACCGCTGACAAATCCAACAATGAGAAAATCTTGGGCCTAATTTGGAACAACTCCTCGGATTACTTCTCATATAAAATAATAAAACCAACGAACCAAACTGCAAGCAAACGTAATATATTGTCATGCATAGCATTTACGTTCGATCCAATAGGGCTACTTGGCCCAATTATTGTAGTAGCAAAGTTGATAATGCAAAACTTATGGCAATCAAAAGCATCATGGGATGAAGCATTGCCTAATGAAATACTAGTACCATGGAGGAATTACTTAGAGGATTTATCCAAATTAAACTAATTAAAAATCGATCGAAACATAATGTGCGGAGACTATAAGGGCCTCAAAATACATGGATTTTGCGACGCCTCAGAGAGAGCATATGGAGCTTGTATCTATGCCGTAACAATGGACCCAAATGGTGAGAGACATTCTCAATTGATCACTTCCAAATCTAGGGTAGCGCCACTGAAATGCATATCATTGCCAAAACTAGAACTTTGTAGCGCAGTATTACTAGCCAAGTTAATGAGGACTGTCAAGCAAGCATTGGATATAATGGAAGCGGACACCTACTACTGGAGTGATTCAACTATCGCCTTGTGCTGGTGGAAAGGCCAGCCTGCTCGCTGGAACACCTTTGTTGCTAACCGAGTAGCAGAGATACAAGAACTTAGTAACCATCAAGACTGGCGTCACGTGAACTCAAGTGACAACGCCGCCGATATATTATCTAGGGAGTCCCCGGCAGAGAAGTTATTGAGCACCACCACTTGGTGGCATGGACCAAGGTGGCTGATTGAAGAACCTAGCAGCTGGCCAATACCCAAAATGGAGTGCTTAAACCCACCTGAGGCAAAGGCAAAAAACGTTATGTTGGTAACAAGTGCAAGAGATTGGGACATATTTGAAAAATTCTCGTCTCTAACTAAATTAAAGCGTGTAATTGCTTACCTACTTAGATTTAAACATAACTGTAGTAAACCACAATTTAAGCATACTGGTAATTTGAAGGCTGAAGAATTAGAATTAGTGTTAAAACGATTGATTGAATCGGCTCAAAATAACTGCTTTTTTCTAGAAAGGGAAGCTTTATTAAAAAATAAAAATGTAAACAAAAACAGTTCTTTAAAATCACTTAACCCGTTTTTGCACGAGGGTTTGTTATGCATAGGAGGCAGGTTATCTCATTCAGGGCATTTAACATTTCAACAAAAACACCCAATAATATTACCTGCAATTAATAATACGACATTATCATTATATAAATTTACATGCGGGAACCCAGGCTTTACTCGCTGAAATAAGATTGAAATTCTGGCCCATCTATGGAAAAAATACAATTAAACGAGTATTACATAAATGTATTATATTTTTTAGATTACGCCCAGTCATTGGCCAACAGCTGATGGGCAATTTACCAGCTGATCGGATCCATCCGAATCGACCATTCAGCATAGTCGGTGTCGACTATTGCGGACCGCTGTCAATCAAGGCTGGAGTCCAGAAAAGGGCTCTGATCACTAAAGCGTATTTATGCATCTTTGTTTGTCTAGCCACGAAGGCGGTCCATCTAGAACTGGTAACAGATTTGTCTAGTAATGGATTTTTAAATTGTCTATAACGTTTTATAGCTCGCAGAGGTCAGCCAAGGAGAATATACTCTGATAATGCAACTAATTTCAGGTGAACTTGTAATAGATTGAAGGAATTATATAACAGTTTGAAGGAAAATGGTGACAAGATTAAAAAATATTTAGCAAATATAGGTATTGATTGGAGTTTTATACCTCCACAAGCCCCTAACCAGGGCGGGTTGTGGGAGGCTGCTGTTAAATCTGCCAAATATCATTTATACAGAATCACCAATCGTTCAGTTTTAACCTTTGAATTATAGTACACTATAATATGTCAAATTGAGACTTGTTTGAATTCCAGACCTTTGACCCCGCTATCTAATGATCCAAAAGACCTAAATCCTTTAACTCCCAATCATTTCCTTATGGGCACTAGCGCTTCTATTATTCCGGAACTGGATGTTCAGAAAATACCATACAACCGACTGGATCAATATCAAAAAATGATAGAACTAATTCAGTGTTTTTGGTCCAGGTGGAAAAAAGACTATCTCGGTGAGCTTTAGAGAAGATATAAATGGCAAACCAGCAATCAGAGATCTTTACAGAAGGATGACTTGGTAATCTTAAAAGAAGACAATCTGCCGCCTGCAATGTGGCGGATGGCACGCGTTCTATCCTCTCATCCCGGTCCTGATGGCGTGGTAAGGGTGGTCACCCTCCGGACATCACAAGGGACGTTCGTACGTCCCATAACCAAAATCTGTTTACTACCCCTGGAGGACAACCTAGAACGAGCCCGGACCTCGCCCCCAGAAGATGAAGGAAGATCTCAGAAATAAAAAAACTCCTAAGAAGAAAGAAATTCCCAGAAGATGAAAAAGGTCACTACAAAAAGGAAGAAACATAATGACTCGACACGGCAGTCTTGGGATTTGTGATGCTCTCCTTGGTTTCTACCCTTGACCAGCTATTCATTATGTCAGCCACAATTATCCCCCCCCCCCCAATGATGAAAGGAAAATGTGAAGTCCTCGCTGCAGCGTCTCATGATGGATAAAGCAGATGACTAATCTCGGACTTCAAGACTTGAGTGTTTGTGTTGTTAAGAGTCGTTATTATGAAGTTATTATTTGCATGTTATTTTAGTTGAATAATTTATAAAGGTTCAATTTTATTAATAAGTTTATTTAAGGTGCAGGTTATTGATTCTACGATATTTTGATCTATGAATTTATTTTTGTGTTGTTTTTTGATAATATGGAGTATTCTTTAATTATATAATGTCAGTATTAGCATTTATTTAGTAGATTTAAAAAAAAAAACGTAGAAAATGTTAAATGTTAAGGTAAATGTTAAATACTTAAGTACTGCTCTACATTATACATAACGAATTATTTAGCTTTTTAAATCAATTTCATTTCAGTTCATGTATATATTTTGTTTGTTGATCTGTCTGAATATTATTTTTAAATTAGGGTTAGATTAAGAAATGTTTTAATTTTCTTTAAAATTAATCCCTTTCCCGGGGGTCTGTTAAGAATAGTGACATCTATGAGATAAATACTGTAGTTAATACCATTGGTTTAATTATTCTTAGTTTATTAAAAGAGTATGCATATTAGAGACCTCTGTAGGAATTTTATAGAAGCTAGTGTTACCGACTAACTAAATTAGAGCACGTGACCCAGTATTTGTTTAATGCCATTATTTATTATTCTTGTCTTTTTAACAGTCTAAAAGACGGTATTTTTACAGTTTTTAGCAGTATAAAAGGGGTGCTACTCAAATATTTCCTTCTCTCGCATTAACCGATACTTAGAGTATAGACCCCGTGTTGCCCAGGCGAGGTCCGGGCCAAAATTAGCTTCAAAAAGTGTTGATTTCATTGTTGCTCAAAAGTGTTTGTAAATAAAACGACTCTTCAGTAAAAAAAAGTGTTTTACAATAAAAAGTCCACCAACCTAGACGATATCGAAGTGACTTTGACATGTGGCGATCTTGCCAGGATAAAACAAAGTGTTTTTAATTATTTCATTAATAAAATGGTGCAACAAAGTGAATTTGCAAAATTTGAAGAAGTAATATAAAAATAGTTAATTTGCTGCAATTGGAAATATAATTTAAGGTTTTTTTTCTGCTATTATAAGTGTACATAAGTTTTCTTTTTTTTTAAATTAACTCCACACATGAGGCCCTGAGGAAAATAATTTCCTTCAGGGCCTATGTCATCTGGGATGCTGTGTAGAGGGTCTATTTGAGGAGAGGAAGGAATGAACAAAGGTCTTGAAGAGACCCATGTTGTAGGAAGGAGGAAACACAGAAGCCGGAAAATCATTCCACAGCCGAGCTGTTGAACACAAGAACGAGTCGAAGAAACGACCCGTTCTCATGTGACAAATGTCAACCGTGTACAAATGTTGGGCACGCGTTTGGCGTGTTTCCCGACTATGCACCCGTGCCGAAGGGATCAATGATGCTAGTTCCTCGGGGCATCTTCCATTGTAATACCGGTAGAACAAGGATAGCATTCCCACCCGACGCCTGTGCTCTAAAGATTGCAATCCGTCTGTTAAGATGGGAGAATCTATCAAACGGACCGCCCGTTTCTGCACAGAGTCGAGGGTATTTTTCAGGTATTTTGGAGCTCCAGACCAGAGATGGCTGCCAAATTCAACCGTGAGGCGTACTTGTGATTTGTAAAAGGTTAGCAGTTGTGTACTATTAAAGTATCTGCGGGTCCTATACAGTACGCCCAGTTTTTGGGAGGCTAACTTTACTCTAGCTTCGATGGAGCCTCCATACCTGAGCTGGTCACTTAGGGTTACACCAAGCATATCAATGGAGGGCCTGTTCGGAAGATTGCTACCGTTGAAAGAGACTAGATTTTCATTTCGATCCCTTTTAGACGTAATCAGACAAGATTGGGTCTTTGAAACATTAAATTCAACGAGATTATTTTTACCCTAAGAGAAAACACTCTCGAGGTAACCGTCCATTCTTTGCTTCAAAGCCCTACGAGCTGTTGGAGTTTGTGAGCCCTTTGGGGGCTTGTCAAACAAAATGCTATCATGAACTGTACTGTCATCCGCGTAACAGTGAATTGGTGCACATGACAAAAGGTCGTTGATGTGCAACAAAAACAAAGTCGGAGACAGAACCGATCCCTGCGGGATGCCAGCATTTATTGAGTGTGAGGAAGAGGTGAAACCATCGACTACCGTCTGAATCGATCTCTCCCTCAAGAAGTCGGCAATCCACGTGCACAAGGATGCGGGAAGTCCGTAAGAATGCAGTTTGTTGACAAGTCCTCGGTGCCAAACCCGGTCAAAGGCTTTGGAGATGTCCAGTGCAACCGTTCCAGGCATCTCCCCCAAACATGCGTCACCAAACAAGATCACCGCACGAGCGGTTCCGCCGGAATCCGTATTGACGGTCGTTAATAATTTTGTTCTTCTCGAGGTATGTGAGCAGTTTGTCGTTGATCACACGTTCCATCACCTTAGACAGAACTGATGTGATCGCTATGGGGCGGTAGTTGGCCGGGTTGGAGCGGTCACCCTTCTTTGGAATAGGATGGATAACCGCTTTTTTCCAACCAGAGGGCACAGAGCCAATCTTCAGGGACATTTTAAAAAGCTTCGTCAAAATTGGAGCTATTTCTGCAGCGCACCTCTGCAGTACCAGGGCAGGTATTCCGTCAGGCCCACTAGCTTTATTAACATCAAGCCCTCGTAAAACATGGAGAACTTCCCGATGCAGGATCCTCAGCTTTTTCATACGAAAACCGCAGTGAGGAACCGACGTCGGGACAGCACCTTGGTCATCGAGGGTTGAGTTATCTGCCAACATTTTACCTAGTAAGTTAGCCTTTTCGGTGGCGGTGTTTGCTAGTGAGCCGTCAGGTCTGGTAAGAGGTGGCAGACTGGATTTGCAGAAATTGCGACCTATTGAGCCCGCAAGCGACCAGAATTGCCTGCTGCCATGCGGGCATGCAGTCAGCTTTCTGCTGATCTGCTGGTCGTGCTCGAATTTTGATCTATTTATGATTCTCTTGGTTTCCTTTGCCATTTTGTTGTAAGCTGTTCTGTCTTCGGATGTTCTAGATGTGTTGTAGGCTCGGTAAGCCGCATTTTTTCGTTGCACTGCTTCAGCGCATTGTCGACTGAACCACGGCTTTGAGCCTACACCAGATTCCTTAACAGTAGATTGAATGAAGCCATCCATCGCGGATGTAATGACTTCACCAATTTCCTGGGCACATCTTGAGGGATCCGAAGTCCGAAAACAGACAGCTGACCACGGAAAAGCATTAAAATGTGCCCGCAGACCGAACCAATCTGCTGACCTATAGTGCCACACTTTTCTCTTCAGCCTCTCGTTTGGTGGTCTGAAGTTTACAGGGATTGATGTCGTCACCAGGCAGTAGTCGGACGATGCTAAAGGCGCTGTGACTTCAATCTTGTAACTGTGTGTCACAGTAGTTAAAAATAGGTCTAACAGATTGGAACGGTGAGTCTGGACATCAGGAACCCTTGTAGGCTCCTGAACCATTTGCTCCAATCTGTAGCAAAGGGCAAAGGATTCCGCTTGGCGTCCAGCCGAGTCTGTTGATCCTGAGAACTTCAACCAAGGTTCGTTATGAACATTGAAGTCCCCCAGGACCACAAACTCTGCCGTAAGGTAACGGGGCAAGAGGTCATCAATAGTGTCGCTTAAGTGTTTGAAGAGCTCGGACGTGTCTGATTCGCTAAGGTTCGATGAGCGGTATAAACACGCGTAGAATTTTACCGTACTGGCAAGATTGACGCGTACCCACATTACGTCGAATCTGGAGTTTTCCAGATTCAACAGTCGCACACAGTTGACGTCAGCTCAACTATAGAGACAGACACCTCCTTTAGGTCTGAACTTGCCTGCGAGGGTGAAGCCCAGGCAGTCCAGATAGGAGGTGTCTACAGGCTCAGCTATCTGCGTTTCAGACAGGAAAAGTAGGTTTGGGCGTTGAGAAAAAAGGTGGTGGTGGACAAAGTTTAAATTGGTGTTTAGTTTGTTATCTTAATATATAAAACAAAATCGGGTTAGTTACACTATTTATAACTCGAGAACGGCTGGGCTGATTTTGATGATCTTTGATTTGTTGGATTTGTCTCCGCCCCGGATAGGATAATAACTATTAAAACATCACAAAAGTTAACGAAATAAATAGTTATAAAGAAAATTATTTTCCCCATACATTGTGTATGGAACGAATTCTCCTATTTTGAAAGAACTGCAGCAATATTGTGAGGGGTACAATATTGAACTGTGCATGAATTCCAAACATTCAAAAACGTCAAATGTCAATGCGTTGATTGTTGTGCATTTGTTTTTAATCATATAATGCTGCCCTTCTTTCTTAAAACACTCAATGTCAATAGTCGAAAATGAGACAAATGGTGAACGTATGTCTGCACACCTCCAAAGTAAAAATACAACAATTATAATAAATCTCTGAAATCAAACGCATTTTTTTACAAAAGCTCCACACAGGAGGCCCCGAGGAAAATAATTTCTCTCAGGACCTATGTCATCTTAGGGGATGCTGTGTGGAGGATCTTTTTAAGGAATGGGGAGGATAGAAAGTTCTGGGAAGGAAAAAGGTATGAGGGGTGGGTAGGAATCTGGGGGTCAGTGTGTCCGGGAGTGACGGACGTATGAATCCATTCCTCCAACTGTGGTGCAAGGTAATGGGTCGAGAGAGTCCGGCTGGAAAGGTCAAAAGGCCTCCCTCAACCAGTCTCTCTCGATCCGGCCCGCCACGCAGCAGGTGGGCAGGCGCATCAACTGCCAAGACCCGGACATAAGTCACCTCATGAACCCGGCACCCCTGCTAAATCACCAAACGTAGCGAACCACTTGGGGTGATCTATGGCAGAGGTGTTGGTTATTCAATAAATGGTTCCCGGGGCGGCGGCACCCGTATCCGCCTCCCGAATCCCCGTAAGTAATTGGAAAAGTAAGAAAATCACAAAAATATAAATTCGTACGCAACGCCATCTCTGATACTGACAAAAACAAAACACGGACAGTTGCGCATTGATAATTGCTTCATTGCGTAATTTTTAACTTAATAAAAAAACTGAATTTAATTCAACAGCTATTGATTCTGAGGCGGTACGAAGTTCGTCGGGTCAGCTAGTTATTATTATAAAAATAAAAGGTACACTTATTAAGGGTTACTTATTGGAATTTGTTACTGTTAAAAATTTGAAACATTTCAGGATTGTTGCATTATATCTGCATACATATACGCTTTAAGTTGAAATATTTTATTGCCTTTTCGATTTATTATTTTGCCACGCGAACGACCTAAAACTTCACCTTATAAAGGCAACGCGAAAGTTCATAAGCTGTCTGAAAGAAAAAAAATACAGAATATAGAAATGGTTACGAATATAATATTAGGTCCTTACATATGAAATTGGCGTTTTGTATGGGAGGAATATAAAGTCGATTTTTTTTAAATATAATATATTTATTTAATCAAAGTATGTACCATTGCTATCTATGCACTTTTGCCATCTCATTGGTAGTTCATCGATCCCTTTACTAAAAAAACCATTCGGACGGGAATCAATAAAATCTCTGAAGGCGGTTTGGACTGCCTCATCGGAGTAGAATTTTTTCCCTTGCTAGAAGTTTTGTAAAAAATGGTAATCTGTTGGGGCAAGGTCCGGAGAGTGCGGTGGATGTCTTAGACATTCCAATTGAAGCTCCTCTAATTTGTTAGCCGTCTGTTGTGCAGTGTGTGGTCTAGCGGTCAACGCGCGTTAGTTTGTTGATTTGCTTCACTCAATTCGTGAGGTACCCACCTTTCAAGCTTTTTCACTTTCCCAATTTGCTTCAAGTGGATTAAAACAGTTTTATCACTAACACCGCAGCCTGCAGCTAACTCGGACGTGGTTTGCGATGGATCCGCTTCCACAATAGCCTTCAATTCTTCATTATCAACTTTGGTCTCCGGCCGTCCACGGGGTTTGTTCTGCAGGTCGAAATTTCCAGAACAAAAACGTTGGAACCAAAAACGCACTGTGTTTTCTTTTGCGGCACCGTCACCATACACATCATTAATCCTTCGAGCCGTTTCTGCAGCACTGGTGCTACGGTGGAACTTGTACTCGTAAATAACACGATATTCCAAGTTTTCCATTTTGTAAACTAAGTGACGCAAAGAAAAAAAACAATTAAGGAAAAAACAAATGAATTATAATTTTCGAAACACAAATACATGAGTAAATAGCTGTATAAATTTGAATTTGGAATTCCTAACCAAAGAGAAGATATTTGAGATCAAAGTTGCCAGTACGGTAAAACGCCAATTTCATATGTAAGGACCTAATATATTATATCGCCAACCTAATATTTGCGGTGAACCTGTGAATTCATCAGATAAGTTAACAGCGTTGGTGAGAAGAAAGACTTATTATGGCTCACCTCAATACTTAGTCGGCAGAACGATATATTCGTAAAGAGGGAACTCATCCCTAAATTTTGCCATCGGTTTCATTCGGGTGGTAAATGAGAAGATATTTCATGATCTCTGGAGGTTTAAGGTCGCCTGCCAAGTGCTTATTTCCATACAAAAGTTGGTAGAACACAAAACAAAAGTTTTTTTATTCAGTTACTATATATATTCTTATATTATTTTTTTTTTATATTTTTATATAATACATGTTAGGTATATACAAGGCGCGGCAAAATAAACAGTGAAGTTGAAAGGGCTTTAAAAAAAAAGAATGGCCGAACCGTGACTGTCAACGCTCAACATTATGTTTCCATGTTGGAAATTTTTTTGAACCTCAATTGGAAATATTAACGGAGGAAATCGATCTGGAAGACATCTGATTTCAACAGGACGGTGCTACGGGCCATACTACTAGAGTTTTAATGACAAAACTGCAACAGATGTTCCCTGCGCGCCTTGTCATTCTGAGGGGCGACGTAAGATGGCCTGCGCGCTCACCTGATTTAAGCTTTTGCGACTTCTTCCTGTGGGGCTATCTGCAGGGAAAGAGTTTTTAAACATCGGCCTCACACCTTGGAAAAACTCAAGGATGGAATTTGGGATGAAATCGCCGCTATGCCCATCAAGATGTGCCAAAATGCAGTTAAAAACTTTAGAAATCGCCTTCATCAATGTATCGCTGCTGGGGGCCATCATCTTTCTGATCTTCTTCAGGACTTGATACATAAAACGGCGTGATGTACTGAATAAAATAAAAGAAACCCCATTTCTGTAAGTTATGCATTTTTTTTAGTAACCTTTCAAAAGTGCATTGTTTGTTTTGCTGCACCGTGTATATCTATATATTAGATGTTGATTATAAATAAATAAATAAAACGTTTATTCATCGATAGACTTTTACTGTTTTACACATTTGGTTAATTTTCAATTATTCTATTGACAAAAAGGTCACTTCTCAGGATTTCTTCTGGAATGTAGCTGATTTTCAGCTGTGTCTAATTTAATACTCAAAACAAATTGTTAAATCTTAAATTAATTATACCGTGAGTGACATCTATTGTCTTTTTATCCAACTTAATTATTCTAATCATATGTCGGTAATTCCGGTTCCCTACAACGCCGGCAGAGGCCGCCAGGAATAATTTTTCTTTTTAATCGACGGATAATTTGTACTGGAGTGGGAGACAGTATTTATATTTGTAAAAAAACTTTTTTTGGTATTATTGTCCTCTTTTTTCCGTAAATATCTTGTTAAACAACACAAGGGCTTTCCTTGTATTGTAAACTCGTAAGGGACCGGGCCGAAAGTACCTATTTAAACATATTTTCAAGTTTTTTTTTTATCATGTTTGTCAATTCTCCAAAAAAAGACAATAAATGACTGGATAAAAAAATCACATTGCATTTAAAATCTAAGAAGAACCTAGCATTAAAACCCCAACACAAATAATTAATTAAATTAAAATAAAATAAAATAATATTTTAAATAAAAAATTAAAAAAATAAATCAAATCTCCAATTTAACACACTTATTATAATACAATAATATATAATTAAATTAAAAATTAGATAACATTTAATAATGTAAATCAGAATTCAAAATAAAGCAATAATCTTAATATAAAAATTCAAATATAAAATAGAATCAATAATTATGTTCATAGGAGATCCTGTGTGCTGAGGGGGACTATGTTTTGGATAAGTTTTCAACGAGTTCAACGGTTCAATTTCATGGTTTGGGTAAGGTTTTCCAGAAACTTCTACATTAGTAAATTCATTTTCCGATAGTTCCTTAAGCCTCATGGAGAAACTAAAAAATAAAGCAATTGGCGACGCAATCACAATCAACCGCTGAATAAAATTTATATTTTCCCGATCTACATATCGCAGATTACTCGAAAACTTGACAGTTCGTGAGCCGCTACCATGGCAACCTGTCAACAAGGCAACTGAAACGCGACTGCCGCGGTAACCAGCACTGCTGGCACTCATTTGGTGCATGTGGCCTATCGGATAGTCACAGATAGATACGGTCATCGTTTGCACTATTAGTACTTGAAGGTGGTGGTCTCTACTCCAGCGGGTGTCCTCTCAGAATATTCAGATGATTGACCAATTGAACTCCCGTTAGAAAGGAATCATAACATCTGGGTGTCAGGAACCGAAGGTCCGTATCGCAGTGTGTTGTATCTGAAAATATACCAATAATATTAATCCGACAGAAAAGCCAAAGTAGGAATTCCGTATCATTTTAGAATTTTCATATTTCTGTTCACGGGCGAGTTTATTTTCTTATCCATTGTGTATTTTTTTGTTTGTTTTTAACTTTTTACATTTCCACACAGAAGGCCCTGAGGAAAACAATTTCCCTCGGAGCCTTTGTCATCTTTGGCGATGCTGTGTGGCCAGTCTTTTCAGCGAAAAGAAGGAGAGAAAGTTCTGGGAATGAAAAAGGTATGAGGGCAGGAATCTGGGGTCCATGAATTCCTCCCACTGCCCTATCCCTCAACCAGTCTTTCCCGATCCGGCCCGCCACGCAGGAGATGGGCAAATGCATCCGTAGCGAACCACTTAGGGCGACCAACGGCAGGGGTGTTGGTTATCCAACAAACGGTTCTCGGGGCGGCGGTTCCTATACCCGCCTCCCAAATTATTAATTTTTGGTTGTCGGCACTCACACTTTTTGTCTCACTTGGAAAGATTGATCTCAAATCTAGGCAATGTTGGAATTTTTGTATTCTTCAGTTTATATCTCATTCTTGAACATTTTGGTTTTGGTTTGGCTAAATGTTCTTGTAGAGATGAAACTCATTTACTAATACAGATTTATCTAAAAGTGGTTTGGGTTTTTAAGTTCAGCTTTCTAATAATTTAGGTATTTCTGAAGGTCACATGAAATATCTAAATATTTTAGTGAAACATATCGTAGAATTTGAAGTGGAAATTGGCTTCAGATAAGGGTGCCCTCTGTCGCCAATCAATGGATTGAATTAGCCGAAACAGTCAAACACCGGATGCAGCACTAGTAGGCAATACTAGAATCAGCTCCCGACTATTTACTGACGGCATCGCGAGATTAAGGTGCCACATCCGCATTCAAAAAGAAGAAGATGGAGAGATATGTGATTACGAATGTTAGAGAGGAGCGCGCTAATATTTAAAGTGATAAAATCGACGCGAAAATTGCGAAAATGCTTTATAAAATACGACTCGTTTAAAATAGAGTGAAAATCTCGTGGAATGTATCTTAAGTAGCATATAAAGAAAAATTGTGAATTTTTTTATAACTTGTAAAATAACTGAAAGAAACTTGTTTATAGTAATTTTCGGAGCATACTTTACGATTTTTTTCTATCGAGGGAATTTTATATAATTTGCTTTTCGGCGTGGAATGCGTCTAGATATTATCTTAAAAAATAACATATATTTTTTAAAGAGCTTAAAAACATCAAATGTTTAAGGCAAATATGTATGTAAGAAATCGGTAGAAATTCGGGTAGCGGCGCTTTAACGCAAACACAGGGGGGACTACAAGATCAGTGGATCAACCGTTTCAACGAAGAGTGAACGGCGGCGGCAATGAAGATGAGTACCTCAAAAACAGAGATGATGGTTATAGGAAGGGACATACTCGCTAATGGGACTCAGCTGAAACAGGCGGACAGATTCAAATGCCTCGGCATTGAATTCTCCAGCGATGGACGGCAAGACGGAGAAATTGATCCAAGAATTAGTGCGACAAGAGGTGCATTACGTCCTCTCTACAGCTCAGTGATAAGGAAAGCCGAGCTCAGTATCAAGACAAAGATGGCAATGTTCAAAACTATAGCCACCAGATATGGATGCTAAACGAATGAACGCGCTCTAGAGTCCAAGCTGCCGAAATGAGGTACTTGAGAGGAGTAGCAGTGGTTACGAAATGGAATTATATAAGAAACTCAACGATCGGAGACGATCTAAACATTGCTACTGCTACTCTTCATAGAAAAATCGCAACCGAGCTTGGGCATGTACTAAGAATGTCTGATGACCGAATTCCGAGAAAAATACTGAGTGCCATTCTAGAGGGTAGACGTCCAGTGGCCCGCCCCAGACGCAGTTGGGCGAGGCAACTCCAGAAACTGTGTGAGGAGAGGATGGGACTGCCATGGACCGAGGCCGAACAATCAGCACAAGACAAGGACGTATGGAGGAGCCGTGTCGATGCAGCGGGTCCCCGACCCGAATAGGATAAGGGGAAGAAGAAGAAGAAGCATATTGTACTTAATATCCTACCTTTTAATGATGAGATTTTTGACCTGCTTCTTCCAGACCAAAATAAAGAAGATGACCACGCCCTGCATGGTGTTAAGGAGTATTAATCCATTAAAGAGGTCATAGGGCAGCCAGATTTTGGTGGAGCCTCCGACGATGAAGTTTATTGCTGTAGCAATCCAGCTCACTCCCATGAAGATGAACAGTTTGAGATATACGAAGAACCTGAAATCAAATCGATAAATCAATAAATGAAAAACTTGAGAGCAAAAAGAAATGAGCCATAGGTTGAAAATTTTTTTTTTATTATTGAAGAAGGATTACTAAGGTTAGTAATAAGTATTTTTAACCTCTTGGGGAGTATGGCCGTAATATTACGGCGAGAACATAAAACTCTCCAAGGAGTATGGCCGTAATATTACGGCCGTGTGTATAAATCGTGCCCCACGCGATTTATTAATGAAATGTGAAGTGTACTGCCACCTATGGACAGTTTCTAAGGATGTTTCGAACATTTGGAGTAGTTGACACATTTTACCGACGTTGCTATTTGAAATTTAAAAAAACATGTGACGTCATCAACCGCCATTATACCTGTTTCTTCAGTTGACAACAATTGATTAGAGTTTGGGTGTTTGCGGTTTTCTCGTTATTTTCGCCACGAATCGGACTATTACGTATGATTATAAGGTTTCGAGTTTTGTTTATTGTTATATTATATAATAATATCCTTCTGTTCAACAATTTATTGAGTGTTTGGTGAAATATTTTTGCAAAGTTTTGTTTGACGTTTGTTTTCGCGGATTTCTTAGTTATTTTCGCTATGAATCTAAATATTACGTATTGTTTTGTGGTTTTGAGTTTTGCTTATTCTTATATTATGCAACAATACCGTTTTGTCAATAATTTTTCAAGTGTTTGACGAAATATTTTTATGTAACAGTGACACATGTTTATTTTTGTGTTTTATTTGTTGTTTCTTATATTTGTTTATGTATTGTTTTGGTCGTTTGATAATATATGTGTTAGACATAGATAATTAAAACTAATTCATGTGCGTTGAAAGTAATGTGGCTCTATTTATTTACCCATGTTTTGAAAACTACCATACGAAAAACTAATATTAAAAAAAAAAAAACTAAAAAACAGAAAAAACCATACAATGCACCAAAGTGAATTCATTTTCTCACGACGTCCTGCTATGTTGTATGGTGAGTAATATTTTGTAGTAGGTGTGTGTATATATATATATTTTGTTGTATTCATGTTATGGTGATTCATCTCCAATGGTTGGCGAACCCTTCGATAGGCTAAATTAGTTTTTTCTCTAACTTGTCTAAATAAGTAATAATATTTTTTTTAAATATTTTTACATTGCTAGATTTTGGCCAAACTATTGTTTTGCATTTAACTTTGTTTTATTCATACACTTCAAAAATGCTTACTCCTGGGGCACAGTTTGTTCGAAAAAGCTCACTCTCCGAGAGGTTAATACTACCTAAAAAAATCTTTTTTACCCTTGCTTTTCGTTGGTGGACAGGTCATTTCTTGTGTTTCCCGCGATGTTCAGTACTGCGGTTTCACGCTTTGTCGTTAGAATCTTGTAGCTGGTAAAGCTGAACATGAGTAGGTTAATTACCAACAAAATTAATACCGGTGAGTAGAAGTACAAGTTTTCAGATTTCCATTCTGAAAACAATAAATACTTATACCTATTTCATAGTACAAGGCACATTTATATATAAATACTTGCTTATATTTAGTATTGTACGAAGAGTCTGCGAGAGTTGTAATCATTTGTTAGTTACAATTAATTTAATGTATTTAATCACATAAATAAGCCGACCATGACATGTTTTAAACCATTGGCCATGAATAAACCACTTGAAACCAATGCCGTACAAAGCATTGCAAAAATTATATTAATGCTTTAACAGTTAAGCTTCCACACACACACACACACATACACATTATAGTTTTAGAAGGGGACCCAACATCGTGCCTTGTGGAACTCCAAAAATCGCGCATTAATCGGAATATATTCCTGAATGGGAAAAGTTTCTAGGAGTAAGGAATAAAAGAGTGGCTAAAAATATCAAATAGAGGAAGATGTTGTTAATTAGGACAAATATCAAGATCTAAGACGGGAAAAGAATGAATAAACGAAGAAATTCACAGACTTACCAGAGAACCAGCAACTCGTTTCTCCAAACTCTGGCCTAATATAGGACTCTGGTAGGTTTTCGTTGAATTGCATGAAGGCTAACAGAGCAGTGAGAGGCACGGGGGCCCCCCAGCCGTACAAGCAGTAGAGGAAATAACGCCGCCCCTCGGATTCCCGTCGACCAAGACGAGGCGCTCTGACGTTCCTGTTAAAAAGGTGAGTAAAAGTTGAGTCGTTTGACAATAGGGGTCGTCCATTAATCACGTGAGGCTCGAAAGGGGGGGGGGGGGGGTTCGGAAAAAATCACGAGGGGGGGGGGGGGTAGTTTGTCTAAAACCTCACCACATATCACCAGGGGGGGGGGGGGTTAAAACCCCTTACCAGATATTATTTTGTTTTGGAATAAACGCAATTGCTGTTAGTTTGTTTTCTTCAGTATCAATAATTTTAAACTGGTATGTTGGATGCCTAATGGATCTCGCTTTGATATTCAAATTTCAGAACAGAAAACTTTTGGTCACACTTCAATGTGACCAAAATTTAAACCCAAAAATATTACCAAGGTACTTACATATACTTCTTAGGGAACGTACCTGTTCGGGGGGGGGGTCTTCAAAATACCAAATACCACGCTTGGTACAAATGAACGGCGGGTTGCTTAGGTTTTTGGTCACTGGGGGGGGGGAGGGGGGGGGGGGGGGAGATCCGGTGGATGTATTTATGTTGATGTACACATCTACCGGATCTGCTGGATCTGCTGGATCTGCTGGATCTGCCCTGATGATGGTCACTGCAAAGCTATCCGAAACGTTGGCTAAAGAAGGAGGTAGTGCACGGCATAACACCCCAAAAACAAATAACGAAGATGACTCAGAATGAGTAAACATTGTTAACTTCTCTACACATTATTAAGTCCTCCGATGCGTCGTCTGTTCGCAATAAACTCGAAATCGACTGAACGGATTTTCATGCCGTTTTCACTAATAGATGGAGTGATTTATGGGGATGGTTTAGATTTATAATTTGTCAAGGTTTTATGTAAATTGTTTGAAATATACATATAATATATAAAGGAGAATGTCCATGTGTGGTGAACGACGGACGGACGGAGGGACGGAGGGACGGAGGGACGGACGGACGGAGGGACGGACGGACGGAGGGACGGAGGGACGGAGGGAGGGAGGGAGGGAGGTGAGTGAGTAAGTAAGTAGAAAAATAGAAAAATAGACAATAGATAAATAAACAGAGAATTAAACTAACAAAAAAGCAAACAAACGAAGGAACGAACGAACGTACGAATGAATGAATGTATGAATGGAATGAATGAATCAATGAATCATTGAATGAATGAATGAAGGATGGAATGAATGAATGATTGATTCGACGAATGAATGAATGGATGAATGAATGAATGAATGGATGTATGAATGAATGAATGAATACATAAAAAAATAAATATATGTATAAATAAATAAATTAATGGTAAAATAATATTATCACATACAATTTTGAGAGATTGTAAAATATTTAAAAAAAAATAATGCACAGGCAAATATTTTTGCTTGAAAGTTTAGGAAACGTGTTGGAACTTAAATAGGTAATTAATAAAGAGTTCACCTCATTTATGTAAAATGTAAGCCCTTGGAATAAAACTGCAAATGTTGCTTTTTTGAAAAAATTGAATTAAAGATGAATATATTTTCACATTAAATGAAAACAAATCACGCTTTAAAATACCACTTATTTACCAAACAAAAATGTTTTTATATTTTCAGTGTTTTGATATAATAAATAAATATTCGCAATAGGTAGAAAAATCGGCTAACTTATCCGAGATGTGTAGGTTATTTATTTATTTATTTTTATTTTAACAAGATATTATATGGAACATGATTTGTAGAATAAACAAAAATTTTGACAAAACAAAAAAACTACTTAAAAAAATGCACTAAAAAGTAAAAAAATAATTTCGTATTCTTCTACAACTTTATAATCAACTTACTTTTTCTACTCATCAATATTTAGGTACGATTGTTATTTTTGGAGTCGGTGTCCAGTCAAGGTAGGTTTGTAACAACATACATACACAGTTTGTAATTATATACATGTAATAGGTGAGATGTGCTTGTGTCGCACGAGCGACTTGACGAGGCGAGAGTGGGGGCGCGGCGTGAGGGGAGCTGTCAAGTGAACACGCCGGGCCGGGTACCTTTGCTGACACCGACTCCAAAAATAACAATCATACCTACATATTGATGAGTAGAAAAAGTAAATTGATTATGAAGTTGTAGAAGAATATGAAATTATTTTTTTTACTTTTTAGTGCATTTTTTTAAGTCGTTTTTTTGTTTTGTTTATTTTTTGATTTTTACTGAATCTGAAGTACACTAACTAATTTGTTTGAATATGGGTAGACCTACTAAACGTGCTGCTCATATGAGACAGACATAATTTTAACTGTAAAATATTTAAAAATATTGGTGTTATTTTTTTTTTTTTCAATTATTTCTGGCTTTCACCCTTCAAGGGTGTTCTAGGCCATCATGTATAATTAAAGAGAAAGGAAAGGTGAATTTATATATTTATTTTATTTAAATGTGCAAATTTCAGAATTTTATGGAAGATTGGAGTAGAGTTCAGACTTAGAAGAGATGAGATGTTGAATGGAGGAGAGGCAATTTTTGATAACGCTTGATAGAAGAGAGGATATTTATTTAGAGAGGGACAATCAAAAAATATGTGATCTAAAGTTCCCACATCTAGAACGTACCACGCACCACAGAACGTACAATCTGGGGAGTCAAGCACATGAATTTTATAAAGGTGAGAAGGAACGGAACAATGTCCGATTCTCATACGAATAAGTAAGGAAATTTCTTTTTTGGAAAAATGGGGGAATTTTTGAAACCACGGTTTTGATGGAGTAGTCCTTTGTATTGAGGCGTAACGGGCACCCTTGGATTGACTAGCAATGTTCCAATACTCTGTCCAAACATTGCGGGATCTATCTTTGATGATGGAAAAAATATCAGACAGGGGAATATGGTTTACGAGGGTAACGGTAGGGTTAGACGCTCCTTGTTTTGCCAAGGAATCAGCAATATCGTTACCCACTATGCCAACATGTCCAGGAATCCAAATCAGAGTGACAGTTTTTCCAGAGCTTTGAATCGAGGTTATCAATACTCGAATAAGACATACAAAGTGATCATCAGGATGAAGAAGAGGACTGGTTTTAAGTTTTTGGAGGGAACTGAGAGAGTCAGAGAGAACAAGAGAATGTTCAAAATTATTTTTTATTATATATTTGAGAGATTCAATAATCGCAATGCACTAGGCAGAAAATATTGAAAATTGGTTTGAAATTGAATAAAATATTCTTTCATTAGAATTATTGTGGTAAACGTTAATACCAATACCACAGTTAGGAGAGTCCGGAGATTTGAAGCCATCAGTAAATAAAAGAGAAGAGTTGGGCCATTTAGAAGAAATAATGTCATTGAACATATTATTGACAGTACGGGCTGGGAGATTGGAATGACTTTTAAGGATGCAGATCCCTTCTAAAATCGTTGGGGATAGGGTGACGTGACTATATTTTAATTTTTACAAAGGAAGTAGATCATTTTTGATAATTTGAAGCTCTGAGAGAGAGCGAAAATTTTTACAGATGGCAGGGAGATGTTTAGTTCGAGCTCTGATTGTAACATTTAAGAACAAATTTGTCAGCAAATAGTTGACGCCTTAAATAAAGAGGAGGATCAGAACATTCTACTTGAAGGGAATTGATGGGCGATGATTGCATCGCGCCAGTTATTATTCGCAATGACTTAGATTGAATTTTGTCTAATTTACTGAGTGCATTTTTGGATGCAGTACTAAAAAGTGGGCAGGCATAGTCAAGATGGCTTCGAATAAGTGCATTGTAGAGCAACTTAATGCAGATAGGATGTGCACCCCACCAAACGCCAGTCAATGATGTGATAATATTTAAATTTTTTTCACATTTAGTAACTACATATATTATTAATGTGGGAAGACCATTTAAGTTTCCTATCAAATGTTACTCCCAAAAATTTAACTTCGGAAGCATTGGGGATTGGAGAGTTTTTAAATAAAATTTGAACAGGGGGGTTGTAACAGACGTATCAGCGTCTTCAGACTGTAAAAAAGTACCAGGTTTTTAGTGCACGTTCAGGATGATGAGATGAGAAAAATAATAAAAACTGACCTCCCAGCACCCAGTGCCTGATGTGTGAAGAACACTGGATGTGCCTAATCCTCTGCCTGATCCTGGCACCTGGCGGTTGCCTGAAGTAGGGCCGGCTTTTCTTGAAGAGGTTGGCACCAGGACTGAAGACAGGCAGAGGTCGGCGGGGGAGGCAGCTTGTTGTAGAAAAATTCCGAAGAATAAAACACGAGTTGTCAAGTAGAGATGAACTGATTTATTACCAAAAATGTTGCTGCTTATATACCCAAATTTGGTACTAAATTTGATCACGTGGTACAAATTTGGGGTGGGAGCTTTGACCTCGCCCGCAAGAATATAAGGGCAGGTTTCCCGTGGGCCACCTATTTTGCCGACCGTTATCTTGTAACTGGTCGCTTAAAATTGAAATTTAAAAATAATTATACAGGGTAAAATTGTTATATACAGGTACATGTCTTAATTCTAACATATTTATACAGGTATGATTTATCCGTACATTTTTGTTTTGGTGAGTTTATATTGATTTTAAGGCAAGTTTACAATTTGGTGACAGGTTTACTGTTTGGCTAGTTATGGGAAGTTAAAACAAGAATCTAGTATTTTTCCCAGGTCCCTCGCAAGACTAGCTACTGAAACCTGTTTGTTTCATCGTCTTACGAGGTCCCTGGATTTTTGAAATGGGAAAAAACGGATTCTGGCAAGGAATTTTTCAAAGTGTTTTTTGTGGGCAAAAAACGCCCTAGCATTGTGATTTTAAGGGTCAGAGGCTCAAACTTTCTTTCCCTGGGTGCCCTGCAGGACTCTGGAATGAAATATGTTTGTTTCATTGTCCTGCGGGGTGTGTAAGTTATATTAATTGAATAAATATACATTCAGTATAGGAGTGCGGAAAGGGAGGAAAAGCAGTTTACTTGGCTTGGAGGCGGAGCAGACTCTTGTTTTCCCTTGCGGCGAAGCCGACCTGGGGCCTTTTAGTGGCAAAGTATTTAGATAAGTAACAATTTGTAAATTATAAGAGTTTAAAATGTCTCCCGGTGGCAACCTGGGCACTCAAGCATTTATTTGTTGCACCGGGGCATTGTACATAATAAAAAAGATAATAAATGAAAATTAAAATATTTCGGCGAAAGATCGTCGCTAGCGGCACGGTACTAACGAGCTTAGTGGCCAGAAATGACCACTAAATGTAGAGGATGCTGCCAGCGATGACTTTGCTGAAAAAACAAATGAGAGTGCGTAACACGTCGGTTACAGGGGTTATTATGACGATTTGAGAAGGTGACACACTGACTCTTTTGTACTGAAAGTTCAAGACCATTTAAAGTGAGCCATGTGCAAAGGGCATCCATGGCTTCATTAAGATATTTGACGGCGGATGGAATGATTTTGGATGATAAGAAGAAAGCTATGTCATCTGCGAACTCAACAACTTTTACTTGAGGGGGAATGGTGACATGCATATCGTGTGTGTATATATTATACAGTAAGGGGGATAATACATCGCCTTGGGGTAAACCCTTCCAAATTGACCCACTGTGAGGAGTAACATCTCATAGCTCAATGAAAATTTTCCTATCGAGAAAAAGATTAATAATATATTGGACAAACATGAGGGGTAAGACAAGGCCTAAAAGTTTTTTTTTAAGAATTGGGATGGAAACATTGTCAAATACGCCTTCTATATCTATAAAAACTGCAAGACATACTTCTTTGTTAGAAATGGATAAATTAATATCAGTGCTGATGATGGCAAGGTTATCTTGTGTAGATTTCTTTTTCCTAAATCCAAATTGGGATGGAGAGAGATGATGATTACTCTCGACAAAAAATTCTAACCGGTTTTTAATTACTTTTTCATAAATTTTACTAAGGGTGGATGAAAGAGCAATTGGCCTATAGTTGGATCCAGAATTGGGTGATTTGTTTAATTTTAGAATTGGGATGATTATTTGAGAACTCCAGTCATCCAGGAGATGTTGGACTGAAGGAGGATCGAAATCTTTGAATCATAGACCAAACTTCCGAAATTGGAGTGTTCGGAGATACTGAACTGCAGAAGTTGTACCACCCGGATCTTTTTTTTGACCTCAATACCCTTTTGGGATTGGCTTCGGCATTTTTGTATATGAGATAGTTCTCCATAGTCATATTGGAAAGAGATTTAGCTTTCCGAATTCTCACTACTTTGGAACATTCCTCATCCCACCAGGGAGTCAGAGGGAGTTTTTTGAGAGATTTGGTTTTAGGGGGAGGATTTCATTTATTGATTGCAGTTACGAGCATTGATTTGAAGTTATCGTAGTCATCTTTGACAGATAATGTATCGGTATAGGATAAATTTTGTATAAACTTATCCATATGTGAGTTAAATTCGTCCCATTTGGTGTGTTTTGTTTTAATCTTTGTCGAAATATGGGACTTGTCTGAATGGAAAGAAGTTTGATAAGTGATGGTGATCGGGAAATGATCACTGGAGCAAGGGTCGGGGAACACCACCCACAAGGAGAGAGGTGCCAGATTAGTAGAGCATATGGAGAGATCCACTGCACTGGGGTTTGTGTTGGGGCGAGAGATTCTAGTAGGAGATCCGTCATTCAAAAGAAAAAGGTTGGATTCATCTAGGAAATCCATCACACTTCTACCGTCTCGATCACAGAAAGCAGAACCCCAGACGGGGGAATGGGCATTAAAATCACCCAATAAAAAGAAAGGAGGGCTTAGTTGACGGACAATTTGCAGCCACGCTTGTTTATTGAAGTGCGATGTTGGGGGAACGTAGATAGAAACAAAGGAAGTGTCCTTTATTTTAGCTGCAACCATTTGAAAGTCAGCATTGGGGGGTTTGATATTATTTATTGGGAAAAACGGAAGGGATTTTTTAATAAAAAAGGCAGCACCACCGCCCGTACCTTCCGGGCGATCATCGCGGAGACAGGAGTACCCTCCCATATTAAAGTGGGTAGATGGAGTAAACCATGTCTCCGAGACCCACAGAAACAAGGTTTGAATTTAATAGGTTAGAATTTGATTTGTTAGAAATAGCACTGCGGCTATTCCACTGAAGAATTCGGACATCTTGAAGAGCCCTTTTGAATAAATGATTTTAATGTGGAAATAATAGAAGCAGCGTTGGACGGTAGATTAGTTTGAGAAGAAATCAATCATTCAGTTAGAAGCATAATAAGAGTTTGAATAAATGAAAAATTATCTTGGGAGAATTGTTCAGAAAGCTTTTGATGGTTTGTTGAGGATGAATTATAATTGTTTGCGCACCCATTTGTGGCATTTGAAAGAGGTGAACCATTGGGATTTAAGAGAAGTGAGTTGTGTTGTTGCTGATCGTATCGTATGACGACCTCCGTAGTCCAGTGGGTAAGACTCTTGACTCACAATCCGGAGGTCGCGGGTTCGAACCCGGCATGCGCAAATAAATTTTATTTGATTAAATTATTTCACAATTAACTCATTTAAAATAATATAAAGTATATTTGCGGCATGTTCCAGAGTGGAAGATACTATCAGTATCGCCCTGGTGTAAGACCACCATTCAGAATTGAAAAGTTGCTTGAAAATGGCTTTAGCCGTGTTTGGTGACCAGATCTGAATAGCCAGGTACTTCCCAACCTTCCTCTTCCCCACCTCCTTTCCCTCCCCACTACCTCCAGCCTCACAACATACCCCAATTGGGGATGCCATAGTCTCACTGGCTCCAGACGGGAGCAGTTGAGATTCTTGCGCAGTATTCACTGTAAAAAAAAAATATATCCAGGAGCCGGCTTAGTGATAGGGTTTTTGTATGTGAATTTAGTTGAACGAGAAGATGTTGAGGAGGAGGCGGGTGGGTTGGATGAAGAGTTACTGGATAAAACCTCAGCAAATGATTTTTTGACAGGCGGGAATAGTTTAGAAGCCTGCAGAAAAGACAAGTTCTCAGAGGCCATAGAAATTTTTATATTTTTTTGGCGAGATTGTTCCGGACAAGAAGATTTAATGGCGGAATGAGCACCTGAGCAGTTAAAACATTTAGGTGAAGAGAGAGAAGAACATTGGTCGGCCGTGTGGTTTTCTCCACATTTGAAACATCTGGGAGGGGATCTGCATGCAGCTTTGGTATGACCAAAACGACAGCAATTGTAACATTAAGTGGTGGGATAAGTATACATTTCAACTGGTAAGGAGTTGAAAAATAAATAAATATGGGAGGGAAGAGATTGTCCTTCAAATGTGATGACGACAGATTGGGAGGGCTTCCAGGAAACGATGCCCTCAGAAGAGTCCTTATAATTTAACCTCCTGACTTTTATGGGATTGCCGATATGTTGGGGGGTTGAAAGTGAAGACAGGATTTCTGGAATGGACAGATCGGTCGAGATACCTCTGACAAGGCCCATTCGAGTGACATTGAAAGTTGGGATGTACGCCTTGAATTTAGAATTTGATGAAATAAATATGTTTTTGATAAAGTTGTTGGCGGCTGAACCTGAGAGGAATTCAACAGAGATTCAGAAGCGACCCTCGGCTTTTACACCTCCAGGCTTAATCGAAAGGTTCTTGCTATTTGATAGGAATTTACCAAATTCAAGAGGGTGGATAGTTTTACCTTGCTCAGTTTTTTGAGCGTACACAATGAACGGGCCACAGGAATGAGGAGAATAAAAGTTTGTAGGAGGAGGTTGAGGAAGAGCAGGTGAAGACTGAGAAGAAGAAGGAGAGTCATGTTTTATTGAGGAAGAGGGACTAAACTTCCTTTTTTTTTGTGGTAGTCAGAATGACAGATTCACTGTCCGAAATTACTACATTTTCACCATCTGGAGGGTCAGGGGGAGGATCTGGGGGCTTTTTAGGATGTCCAGGGGGGTCCTACTCCATTGTTCACAAAATTACAAAAGAAAAAATGTGTGGAAAGTGACAGAAATAAAAAAGGTTATAAATATCTGGAAATCAGCGACGAAAAGTGACTCCTGGAAGATCAGAGGGGAGAAGAATACTCCTTCTAGGGGAAAACAAAATAACTGTCTATTGGTGTTATATTATGTTATATTCATTTTGTATAAATGAGAATTACTATGAGAACAGAAACAAAAAAATAAAAATAAAAAAAATAAAACCTGATTATTACTGTTGTTTGCTTAGCATATTAAAACAATAATAAAATAATAGGTATGTGTATACTTATTACTGTTGTTTGCTTAACATATTAAAACAATAATAAAATAATAGGTTTATGTATACTTATTACTGTTGTTTGCTAAGCATTTTAAAACAATAATAAAATAATAGGTTTATGTATACTTATTACTGTTGTTTGCTTAGCATATTAAAACAATAATAAAATAATAGGTATATGTATACTTATTACTGTTGTTTGCTTAGCATATTAAAACAATAATAAAAGAGTAGGTATATGTATACTTATTACTGTTGTTTGCTTAGCATATTAAAACAATAATAAAATAGTAGGTATATTTATACTTATTACTGTTGTTTGCTTAGCATATTTTTTTTAATTTGATTTGTAAGAAACAAACAGCTTGTATACATACAATAGACATAAAAATATACACGTTAACTGCAGTGAAGCCAAAAGAGTTTCTTATGCTAATATTGTTTCTAGATGGAGTTTTAATTTATCGTAAGCTATATTTAGACTTAGGAAGGGGAGAGGAGGGGAGGAGGGAGGGAGAATATAGGATAAGGATATGAGATGCTCTCGATACCTTGCACACCCCGTATCAATCCAATATCGCACGCGTTACTTCTATTCGATACTTCTGAAGGTTTAAATTTAAAATGTCTACGTTGTGAAACAATTCTTTGTATTGAGCACATATTCGAGGAATCGGGGAATTTTTTCCAAAGTTTGTTCTACAAGTGGGCAAATGAAGTAAATTCGATTGTCGGGTAAATCTTGAAGGAATATGGAGTTTTATTAAATTTGTAAGCTCTGGTGAGTCCAGGCCATTGTTTAAAATTTTAAATAATAAAATTTGATCAAAAATTAATCGTCGTGTATGAAGGGAGTTGAAGTGATGAAATTTAATAGAATCGGTGTAATTTAGAAAGTGTAGGTTAAGTTTATAATTTAAGTGTTTAAAAAATTTTTTTTGAATTCTTTCGATCCTAACAATGTGGGCTTGGTAGAAAGGAGTCCAGATGGGTGTGCAGTGTTCTAAGTGTGGGCGGATATATGCGGTGTAGAGGGAATATAGAGTATTTACGTTTCGAAAAGGTTTCGATACACGAATTATAAACCCCAGCATTTTGTTGGCTTTGTTGATGATATTATTAGTGTGTTGGATAAAGTTTAATTTAGAATCAAGCGTTACCCCAAGGTCCCTGATAGATTCAACTTCGTTGATAAGTGTCCCGTTTATTGTATAATCAAATGAAATTTTATTTTTATTACGTGTAAATGATATTTTATTACATTTTGAGATATTTATGACTAGTTTATTCAATTCACAGTAGACAAAAAGACGATTGAGGTCCTCTTGAAGTTTAAAGCAGTCTTCGATTGATTTGACAACTAGGTATATTTTTTTATCATCTGCGTATGCTAGATAATTACAGCCTTACTAAAAAAAAACCACAGCGCGACCGATTAACTGTGTTATTGCAATAACATAAATAGAGCTCGTATACACTAAAAGACGTTTTATTACCAATAACGTTTCTTTCGTGGTCACGCTGTTAAAACGCATTGAAGATGTGACAACGTTGTATATGGTTTTAATTTACTAGGAAACAATGTTGTTTTAATTTTTCTCCGCAAGGGGCATTATTGGTGCGCATGTGCATATCGGCCCGCGATGACAAAACAGTTCGGTGTGTTTATGGCGGGATATGGAAAATTTTGTTTGTGCCTAAATGTTGTGATTTTACTAAATAATTTCTATTGTAGTGACGAATTTACTCTTCTGTTCACATAATTGATATATTTACCATATTATTTGTGTGGTTTACATCAATTTAATCAAGTTATTGTACAAACGCCGTACTTTCAAAGTTGAACTGTCAGAATATTGTTTTTTATAGGTTACTTAAGATAAAATTTTGATTTTAAGATCTTTATTTTAAGAGAATTTCTTAAAAGTGATAATTTTTTATAATATTAAAACCTAATACATGTGTTCGTAAACGTATCAAAAAAATTAACGTCTTTAGAGATGCAAGAAATCTGTTTTAAATTTCGGTATTATTTCTAAGTTATTTTTTTGGCAATAAAAAAAACTTTGAAATTTTTTATTATTTTTTTATTGTATACACGATGAAAAAGTGAGGTGATAGTTTCCTTTCAAATTTATTACACAAAGGGACTGTGTTTTTTTAATTTTGATTTTATTTAAATTTCTCTACATTTTGGTCAAAAATGTTGTGGGAGGAATTTTTTTTCCATTTTTTTCCGAGTTTGAATCTTAAAATACGGCAGTTTTTGAAAGCTAAAGTGTATTTCAAATACTCAAATCTAAAAGGTAATTTTATCTAGTTTTCATAAATGGTATTTGTTTTTACGACACCTTCAAAAATAAGAAATATATAGAACATTCAAAATACTATGGAAAAATTACAAATATCGTTCGGACATCAATGGTTAAAACAGAGATAAACTACCCTCTCAGGCCGTGGAAACCATGTGTATTTCTTTCAAAGAACAAATTTTTAATTAGTAATGTTTTGACATCCGCGGCCGTTTGTCAATTGAATAAAATTTTCACTGGGTTTTTTAGTAAGGCTGTTAGAGTGTAAAAAACATTTGTGAATATCATAAATATACACATTAAATAATAATGGGCCTAGATGAGATCCTCGAGGTATGCCGGAGGGCACGGAAAAGAAGTTGGACTTTGATCCCTCAACTGAGACGCATTGGAGTCTACTCGAAAGGTATGAAGTGAGCCATCGGAGTAAGTCACCATGAATGCCTAATTGATTTAATTTTTTAATTAAAATTAAATGGTTTACCTTATCGAAGGCCTTCGAGTAGTCAGTATAGATCACATCTATTTGGTTTCTGTTGTCCATATTACTCGATAAATAATCGGTAAAATTTACGAAATTTGTTAAAACCGATCTTTTTTGTAAAAATCCGTGTTGTTGATTTTGAATGTTGCGAACAATTGTAGTATAAATTTGATCGTAGATAATGCGCTCAAATAGTTTGCTAAATACCGTGAGTATTGATATTGGGCGGTAATTTTCAATGTTGCTTTTAGAACCTGTTTTATGAATAGGGATTATAATTGCTTCTTTAAATTTTGTGGGAAATTTTCCTTCTTTTAGTGATATAAAAAATATGTTAGTTTAAGGGTATGAGAGATTTTTGGCACATTTTGAGACAAAGTATTAAAACAATAATAAAATAGTAGGTATATGTATACTTATTACTGTTGTTTGCTTAGCATATTAAAACAATAATAAAATAAAAGGTATATTTATACTTATTACTGTTGTTTGCTTAGCATATTAAAACAATAATAAAATAGTTGGTATATGTATACTTATTACTGTTGTTTGCTTAGCATAAAAACAATAATAAAATAATAGGTATATGTATACTTATTACTGTGGTTTGCTTAGCATATTAAAGCAATAATAAAATAGTAGGTATATGTATACTTATTACTGTTGTTTGCTTAGCATATTAAAACAATAATAAAATAATAGGTATATGTATACTTATTACTGTTGTTTGCTTAGCATATTAAAACAATAATAAAATAGTTGGTATATGTATAGGTACTTATAACTGGTGTTTAAATATGAATAAAAAAGAGAAGAGATAGAATAATATAAAATATTCAATTAAAACATTAAATTATTATGTATACAGGGTTTTAAGGGACGTACTTGACTTACTTTAACCAGTGATTCCTGACATTATTTGGAGTAAAAAAGGTAAATGAAATTTTGGTCTCCGGTGACATTTTTTATGTTTTTTTTTTCTACAAAAACATAAAAAAATGGTAGTTGTTGAACAGTTGGAGGCGGGGTAAGGGGTTCGTAGGACACCCGGCTGAGTGACCAGTGACGACATGCGGAAGAATTTTTTTTTGTTTGATTTTGAAGCAAAAAATTTTGAAAAAAAAAAAAATTCGTCAAAAAAAGTCATCGGAGACCAAAATTTCATTTACTTTTTTTACTCCAAATAACGTCAGGAATCACTGGTTAAAGTAAGTCAAGTACGTCCCTTAACACCCTGTATATCCACTATTCACAGGTTCGAGTACCAAATAGTAAAAACGTCATTTTTTTATTAAAATAAATCATTTACCGTAAGTTGAAAATAATACATTGTTCCCGACAATATTCGAATTCTCCCTACTTTTATCATTCCAAGCGGAAAGTATTCCTTTAAGCAGAGGACTGAGCCACTGAACCACTGATCCCACAATGATAGGTAATCCGATGACTAATTGCGATCATATTTAATGTTTAAAAATAACAAAATATATATAAATACAGCGCTTTAGTCACCGGATAAATGCGGTTTTAGTCCCAACACGACGCGACGGAATCATTGCCACAAAACTTTTATATTTAAACACTGAAGACAATCTTAGTGAAAATTTGAAACAGAAAAATCAGACAAAGACATGGCCACATCCGGGAATTGAACCTAGGACCTTAGCCTCACCGGAGCTCTGCTCTAGCCCTGGTTCCTTGAACATGGCAGCGCCATTAACACTCCTACCAGAGTACCAGAGACTCGGAATCATGGAAGATACTCCTAGTATCAGCCTGGTGTGAGACCACCATTCAGAATTGAAACATTGCTTCAAATGGCTTTACCGTGTTTACCAGATCTCCATCCACCTTCCTATTCGATTGAGTTTCGCTTATATTGTCTTCATTTAATTAAATATTACAATTTGAGGTTTTACTCATAAAGTTGAAATGAAAATATATTGTTTTTTGCACTTTAATTATCACATATGGTATACTGGCTTGGGGAATTGCAGCGAACATAACAATAGACCCAATAGAAAAAATACAAAAAGTAACAATTAAACTCATCTCTAAGTATATTTCTACACAAACTCCAATGAAGTTTACGAAACGCTAGACATCATGACAGTAAGGCAACTTTATGCCAAATCTGTACTACTATAATACTTCGTCCAAAATAAACTCCACATTCTAATGCAACCTCAAACCTCAACCTCCTCCACAAAAAAAAAAACAATAAATATACCGACACAGGCAGAGAAACTTTAAATACTACACATCAAACTATACAGGGTGTCAAGGGACATACTTAATTTATTTTACCGCTGATTCCTGACATTATTTGGAGTAAAAAATTCGAATAAAATTTTGGTCTTCAGTGACATTTTTGATTTTTTTTTCAACCAAAAACAACAAAAATTTCAAGTGCAGTTTACACGCGGTAGAAGCGAAACTTTACCAAAACAATCTCAACCAATACTTGAAAGCGACCATAGCCCAGACCAATCGTAATTTAAGTTTCATATCTCAACTAACAGGAACCTTTAAAAGTGACATCATAATCAAAGCGGCCAACAGTGCAGTTGATGCGTCACAGGTGCAGTAATCGTCATTTCTGTTTCATCCGAAATCCAAATCTCAGCGAGGCTATAGAAGTTTCACTTCAAAAAATCAGTAGGTACTGGATAGTTAGGGGCTGGTGAGAGGTTGGACGGTTACTCGACTGAGTGACCAGTGATGATAGGAATTTTTTTTTGTTTGATTAGAAGAAAAAAATTAAAAAAGAAACATCAAAAAAGTCACCGAGACCAAAATTTCATTTACATTTTTTACTCCAAATAATGTCAATGAGGATACTGTGTTTTTACCTATGTCGACAGAATAACACTTAATCCTAAATATGCGAACACCTTAGCACAGGTTCTCCCAGTTCTCCCAGTTTCTCCCAAAGAAGTGTACATAAAATGCTACAAATAACCTTTTTATTTACAGCTACTGAATATTAACGTTTTTTGTACTACTACGTAAACCTCTGTAATCATTTGTAAATGTTACATAGAAATAAATAAAATACTCCCGATAACGATCCTCACAAACACACAATGAGGAACCGACATAAGAAAAAGAAGCATGTAAAAAATTCCATAGCAACAAACCTACCTGAAAGTCATCCAGATGTCGATACACATGATGTTCAACCAGAAAAAGCTCACCATGAAGAAGAAATAAGTACAAAATGCTGTAACAAGAAAAAACCACATTCAAAATTAAAAATATTATAGCGACATTTAATATCATTATGTATATGATGACCTCCATAGTCGAGGGGTAAGGTTAGTGGTCGACTAAGCCCGTCAGAGTCCCGGAGCGGCAAAGCCGAAAGAGCAACCCCCTAGTTAAAGAAGTTGGTAATTTTTTAAGCTTTTTATTCAGTTCACGTAAGCCTCTGGTCCTGGGGGGGGCCTCCAAACGCCTCCATGTTCCCTGGATCGAATCCTGAATTTAAGGAACCAGTACACTGTAAAAAAAAATGTCATTTTTTATTTCATTTTCTTAAAGATGCATTTGTTAATAATGCTCTCACCAAATGTTTTAAGAAAATTCGTAAAATTGACAAACCGTTTTAGACGTTTTGTATGTTGAATTATCATTCAGCAAAACATTGAACGCGTTTTTATCAAAACTACGTTTTTCAACCTGATTGACAAAATATTAGAAAAACTATACATCTGATTTGCATGCACCATGCACCAAGTCTTAAACTGTGGCCCTTGCAGGGCCGTGTTGTCTATAAGGCAGTGTAGGCCACTGCCTAGGGGCCATGCATCGGCTAGGGCTGCTTTAGTAAAGGGACCCCGAGACGTGCATTGCCTAGGGGCCCCGACATGTTTATTCCGTTCCTTACTATGACAAAGGGCCCCCTTCTATTTCATTTTTATTTTTATGGACGTTGAAAATTTTCCATAAAAAATCAAAATAAAATTCACCAGTCCACAATTTATTTTTTTAGATATCGAAATTACCTTACACGATGCCATAGACACTGGATTTTCGAACAGTTTAAGAATCGGTGCGTGCAAATCGGATTTGTAATTTGTTTAATATATTGTCAGCCAGGTTGAAAAACGTGTTAAAAAGTTTCGAGAAAAACGCATTCAAAGTTTTGCTGAAGGATGATTTTTCGAATTTTTAAAAAATATTTGATCTGAGCATTCTTAACAAGTGCTTCTTTCAGAAAATTAAATAAAAAATGAAAAAATTATTTTTCAGTGTCCTGGTGCCATAAAGCATTGTTTGGGATTTGATCAAGGGAACGTGAAGGCGTTTGGGGACCCCCCAGGACCGGGGGCCCGGGGCGGGTTCCCCCCCCCCCCTTCGTCCCCCACTGGGTAAGGCTCTTGATTCGAAATCCGAAGGTCGCAGGATCGAATCCCTGCGTGCGCAAAATTTTTTTAGTGACTAATTAGTCTTATTTCACAATGAATTAATTAAAAATAATGTATCTTAAATTTGAAATTCCAAAGTGGAAGATACTCTCAGCATCGCCCCGGTGTAAGACCACCATCCAGAATGGAAACATTGCTTGAAAAGGTTTTAGCCATGTTTGGCGACCAGATCTGAAAAGTCAGGTACTTTCCAACGTTCCTCTATCCCATTTCCTTCCCCTCCCCACTACCTTCAAGCTCACAGCACACCACAATTGGGGATGCCATAGTCTCACTGGCTCCAGACGGGAGCAGCAGCTTCCACATAAAAAATATTTAAAATTATTACTTAGGGAACGTACCCATACTACGTGACCAACTTTTTGCATATTTTAACCCCCCCCCCGCCGGTGACCAAATACCTAAGCCCCCCGCCGCTCATTTGTACCAAGCGTGGTATTTTGAAGACCCCCCCCCTGAGCAGGTCACGTAGTACCTATGGGTACGTTCTCTCATCTGAATCTTCCATCCAGATCATGGAGGTAGGACTTTCTCCATGATCCGGATATTCTTCCCTATGCTGTCGATAGGGGGCTCATCTAGGTCAATGATTGAACCTCCGATGTCTGGGTGGAAACCTGATGTTTTAAACTGAATGACCATCTAACGTTAATGTAAGGATGTATAATAAAAACAGACTATACTCACCCATGAAAATGCAACTCAAAACACCCTTGAAAACATATTCCTGATGTTTCGTGAAACTCTGCAGAACAATAACTTGGGAAATGAATGCCAGGATGAGGCCTGCAATATAGTTCATCAATGTCTTGCCCTGAAGGTTCCTCAGTTCTGGGACGAAGGCATACACCAGGAAGGTTGCCAAAAGGAAAGGGATAGATATCGCAAGACCTGAAAAAGAAACTTTCATTATTACAACTACCTACGTATGCTAGATGCCTTTTGAGGTGTCAGTCGCAGCAAAGTCATTAAATATATATGTATAATGCTACAAAGCTATTCAATTCTCTACCTACTGACATTAGAAACACGGAAACCAAAAGTTCATTCAAATAAAAATCATTAATTACCTTCAATAAACATATCTGTGTCAGGAGTATTTCATAACATATTTACATTTATGCCTACTGTAGCCGATGTGTTATCAGTGAAATAGAAGACGAGGAGTGTTTGCTATAACTTCTTCGTTTTCTGTTTTCCTGTCGCTCTGCGGGCACCCTCCCCCTTCAGCCGGCATTTTTTTGAATGATAGTGGCGGCGACCCAGGCCCAAGCTATATACGTTAGACCTCGCTATATAAGTTAGCTCCCCGCTCCATAACCCGGGCGGGCTCCCTGCCGCACAGCCTACCAATCAGAACGCCGAGAATCATTGTAGTCGGATATGTGCGATAGTTTGTATTCTGATAATTATTATATGGTATGTTTATGTTTGATTTACAGGAGTTCGGCTTATAATATTTCCGAATAAATGATAATGAAAGGTAGGCCGAACTCCACTTTGCATAAATAGCTGATAAGAAATAATGTAAGTCTTAATTTTAAGTGTCATAATTTGAGATCCCCTAAGCATTGTTAGGCCGGGGGACCCGCGATATTTTTGTTTCTTTATTTCTGAATTTTATAAACATACTAGAAAGAGATGGTTTTGGTCGGCAGAGAAAACACATATAAAAGAGTAGTCCCAAAAGTCGCAACGCCCACCACACGAATCGTGGCGGAGATTACAACCTACGAAACATTCGTGCGAATAGAGCCGCACCAAATCCTCCTCTCGGTCACGGAGGGTTTTGGAATAAATAGCGGTGCGCCCCCGGAACAAAACTCACTCTAGTAGGTACCGAATACGAAAAGCTATCCTTCTAGCTAAGCTATCACCTAGGACTTGACTTTACATCTTCCCCTGGACCCCACTTCTTGTCCTCTGGACACCGAACCACTCGGGACCAAGCGGCTGATACAGACTTACCGGCGCTCCTATTTTTACAGTCTGTGTGAGAGGCGGAAACGTCTCTTATACTTACTGTATGTATATATGTATACTAAGGTGGTCCAAAATTTTTTTTTTATTATTTTTGATTTGGCCACCTCGTGAATTTGTTACACGTATTCATAGAAATAACATAGTAAAATTTCAGCGAGATAGCTCAAGTAGAAAGGGGTGCTCAATCGAGTGTTGTTTTTGAATTTTTTGTGTAAAATGCTTAATTTTTACTTTTTGCTACAGGCCTGTTTTGTGTATTAAACTATTAAATAAATATTAAAATAAAGTACTGAAGAGTTTTATAGGCAAATTTGAACAGTATTTGATACTTATTTAGTAGACTGTGAAGTGAATCAGTGTAGTAAAACGTGTTCATCTGCTCGAAAAAAATACGAAATTTTTATACTTAGGGTTCGAGATATTGAGCCATCGATGAGGCTTAACCAACATCCTAATCTTCGGCAAGTTTTACTCCGTTATCACTAGATATTAAATGATTCTAAAAATGTGAAAGATTCCGCGCATGTACTTATTCAAGAACTTATAAAAGCATGGAGTAAACCTAGTATTCCGACCAGACAACAAAATCACTGCATTGAAAAACTGATTAAGTTTCTTAAGAACTGGCTGCTATTGATGAAAAATAGAGGAAGAAATTCTGAAGCAAAAAGAAAAGAAGAGTATTTGTTTAAAAAAGAACTGGACAAACTTTTTGATATTGCCCATGCAAGCGCTTTGAATTTGATAAAAATTGCGGAAGACAGAGCATTTCTCATCGATCAAAGATGTGAACGTAAGATGATTATGACCTCAATCGACAAGAAACTAGAAAAGGTCAAAGAAAGTTCTCTAAAACGGAAACAAAGTTCTGAAGAATTGAAAGAAATGGCTGCTAAAAGTAATGCTTCATCTTCGGTGGTGTCGAGACAAGAGTTAAAGCTTGAGTGCAGCTTCGGTAGCACTTCTAGTAATGCTAGCGTATTAGAGGATAAGTCCAAAGATGAGTTTGTAGTGCGTTGAGCTGTCTACAAGTGACATATTTACACATAACACGTTACCAGTGCGCTTGATCGTAACAAGATTTAAACTAATCAAGAGAAAAGAAAAACAAATTGTTCGATTTGTCAGTTATCATCTACACCAAAGTTTGAATCGAAGCGTCTTTGGTAGCAGACGCACCAGTAAATGACTTAATACTTTGGAATAGCTTAAAATTGTACGAAGCCATTGATTCCGAAATCAGTATAGCAGGTAGGGGTGTCTTAGAGCGTCACTTATGGTATTTGTCAGATGAACTAGTCGCATTTACCTTGTTTTCTGAGAAGCTGTCTGATGCTGAGAAACAGGCCATTGTTCAAAAAATAAATTCTGATGGCGGTAATCGTTCAGTACGAGGTGATTTTGCTAAGCTTGCCTCAGAGGTTACATTAGAAGTTTTTGCAACACAAAGAACGTTGAAAACGCTCTTAGTTCTTGATATCAAGAACTCTTTCTTGCAATTACCTTGAGACGATGATTACCTTCAAGGCAAAATCTGAGTCAAAAATTTGCGTGTTGTTAATGATACAGCGGAGAGAGGTGTTAAACTATTTGAAGATTACAACATTATTACAGCCAATTTTTACTTCACATCGTTGAACAAAACTGAAAAATCGTTTCTACTGAAACATTCAAAAAGGAGTTAACAAACATAGTTTTGAAAGATTGCGACTAATATTATGTTAATTATTGCTTTGTTACCAATTTCTTTTCAAATTTAAATACGTTTTATCCAAAACTTTTGTCAGAAACTTCTAATTCGATGAGCACCCCCTTGTATATAAGATAGGGGGCTGAAATTTTTTACACATAATAGGAATGGTAGCTGTAACAAATCAAATGGGTGGCTATATCTATATTTGAAAAAAAAATTACTATACATATAGGCCTGGACCACCTTAACCACCTATGTACAGAATATTAACATTTAACAAGTTTCACTTGCCTTTTATCATTTTATTTTTTGAATTTTAAATTTTTATTTATTTATTATAATCATAAAGGTACTTAAATTAACATGATAATATATATATTTGAAATAATAAACTAGATATATTTACCTTTACGAGAGTTAAAAACTCGTGTGTATCGTGCTGAGGGAAATTATTTTCCTGTTTTTATTACTTATACGTATTGTATTTTCTTTGTAAAATTATTGAATTCCGTAAGTAGTCTAAACTTAAACTTTAGGGCGCACAGTTTACACTCGCGCTGTGCAAGCGGGTTCCCTACAGAGCATCGGACCATTCCATTATAAATTTGTAATACAAAATTTGACTAGATGTAAAAATATATAGTTGTCCTCTCCTAAGCACAAGCATCTGCTTCATTAGGAGAGTGTTTTTCGAAATATTTATGTTATGTTATGGGCGAGCGGGCTGGCAAGCGGGCGGTGTGGATATGGTTTGTGTGCAAATCAACAGATGGCGGTGTGAGTTAATTTATCGTGGTTATAAAGGTTGGGACACCATCAAGTAGATGGTGTTGTGTTTCGTTAGCCACAGCAATGCGTGTCCGGATCAGCTAGTGGATATATACTTGCCTACCGATAAATAGATAACTTCACTCTTCAGTTCGATTGATAAACGCTTAGAACAGATGTGAACCAGGTATCTTGGGGTCCAGTCTGCAACGGGCCTGTAGAGCGATGAGACACATGGCAAGGCGTGCGCGGGCTGGTCGATAAAGGCATCCAAACAGTAATCTTTTGGACCTAAGTAGCCTTCACGGAAAGGCACGTACAGACTTCCATTCTGAAACAAATAATGTTTCGGGTAGAATAATTTTTTATTTTTTTATTATAAGCAATAATTGTCAGCCTGAAACACTCATTTACATTGAAAAATCTTCCGAGAAAAGATACTTGCCGCCAACGGGACTTGAACCCGTGTCCTTCTGATTGTTGCTATGCATAAAAATCTTGTCTAAACGTTAGTTTATAAATTAAAAAATAATATATTTTTTTTATTGAAACATATAACATATAACAAGGTTACAATTTTACAACATATAAACATCAATATTTCAATCACTCTCCTAATAAAGCAGCTGCTTGTGTTTAGGAGAGGATAAATAAATATTTTTACATTTGTAGAACTATGTTTGGGTGTTGTATGATTTTTATTGAGTTCTACTTTAAAAATATAATTTGCAAAATGAATTTATGTATGGACAGCGTTACAGATCTATAGAACTACTGGCGTCTCTAGGAAAAACCAAACGAACGTCGTTTAATTGTCAATGGTTCTTAATTTAAAATTTTTTAATATTATTTTTATTTGCTTCTGGAAAAATCGCTAGGTACTTTTTGAAAACATTCTAAATCATGAGGTAGCAGAGGCTGGCTGCTACAGGACTCCCTCCCCAGACAACGCAGACATGGCTGCGGTGAAAGGAGGAACGGGTTGGTTGTGATGCGGCTGCTTGTGGCTCTGATGCTGGTTTGCTGGTTGCTGGTTGCTGGTTGCTGCTCGTTGCTTGTTGCTTGCTGGTTGCTGGTTGCTTGTTGCTTGTTGCTTGTTGCGTGTTGCGTGTTGCGTGTTGCGTGTTGCGTGTTGCGTGTTGCTTGTTGCTTGTTGCTTGTTGCTTGTTGCTTGTTGCTTGTTGCTTGTTGCTTGTTGCTTGTTGCTTGTTGCTTGTTGCTTGTTGCTTGTTGCTTGTTGCTTGTTGCTTGTTGCTTGTTGCTTGTTGCTTGTTGCTTGTTGCTTGTTGCTTGTTGCTTGTTGCTTGTTGCTTGTATTTGACGAGAAAGTCTGCTCTGATGATGGGCCCGGAGACGTCAGCAATGACGAGACTCCAAGTAAAGTCGCGTCGCAATCCCGGGTCAAGGTTGAGCGTTACGCTGCCGTAGGTAGCGATTATGCTGCCATTTGCTTCTGCCAGTTTATATTATGTTTGTTTAGTGGGACGTCCCTGTACAAGGCGTCGTGTGAAAATGCAGAGATCTGCGCCGGTGTCCACAAGAAACGGGTAAGGGTTACCCTGTCAGTAACAAAAATCTACAAACTTGGTTGGGGCTGGCTCCTGGTCGCCATCAGTTTGAGTCCTGTAGGGTTTCCCAGTGGGAAGTTGCAGGGTTTGGTGCAAGTGCGTGCCTTCGTCCCAAGCTTCCAGTGGTACCAGCATATTCCTTCGGGCTGACGACCTCTGGACTGGCTGCGGGAACGATTGCTCCAACGATGCGGGGTGGCGCTCTTCTCATGCTGGTGAGAGCGTGAGAGGAGCGCCACGTCAGGGTCACCAATGTAGAACTATGTTTGGGTGTTGTATGATTTTTATTGAGTTCTACTTTAAAAATATAATTTGCAAAATGAATTTATGTATGGACAGCGTTACAGATCTATACGATCTATAGAACTACTGGCGTCTCTAGGAAAAACCAAACGAACGTCGTTTAATTGTCAATGGTTCTTAATTTAAAATTTTTTAATATTATTTTTATTTGCTTCTGGAAAGATCGCTAGGTACTTTTTGAAAACATTCTAAATCATGAGGTAGCAGAGGCTGGCTGCTACACATTTGTTTAAATTGAACAAAAATATTAGTAATTTAATAAAAAATATTAGTGATTTTATGAGAAAATACAGATAAAAGTAATAAAAATATAGGTTAGTTGATAAGTTAGTAAGTTTAACTCTTATTGTTTATTAAAACCAACATATTACGTAAGCAACGCTTTCTTTTTCAGGGTTTACTTAAAACTAATTACTAATTATAAATAACAGACATAGACAATTGTATCAATGGAAAGACTAGAATGGGTAGAGGGAAGAGGGAAGAGGGGCAACAGCCCCTGGAGCGACGATTTTTTTGGTGACCATTTTGAATATTTTCCACCCATGTTAAAAATGTCATACCTCCGAATTTTAATATGCAGACATACAAACTGATTATAGTTCTATGTATATAGCCAATGAATTCATCTATCTTTGTCGATATCAAATATTTATTTAATATTTAGATTATTTGCTTATTTTCCTTGTTTTGCTTGTTTGGCTCGTTTGGCTCGTTTTGCTCGTTTTGCTTGCTTGCTTACTTATTTATTTATTAGCTTTGGCCCCCGGCTTCGCTCCCACAGCGCCTCCTCCACCTGCAATTTTTGTATATAAATTTCATAATGCCAGAGCTCTAAGCTACAGCCTATTGCCTATTCTGATGTATGATCTATATTATTGTAAAGTTTCATATAATCCATTCAGTCGTTTTCCCGCTAAAGAGTAACAAACATTACATCCATACAAACTTTCGCCTTTATAATATTAGTAGGAAAAGGATTTATTTATTTATTTATTCATCTATTCATTTATTAATCTATTCATCTATTCATCTATTCATCTATTCATCTATTCATCTATTCATCTATTCATCTATTCATCTATTCATCTATTCATCTATTCATCTATTCATCTATTCATCTATTCATCTATTCATCTATTCGTCTATTCGTCTATTCGTCTATTCGTCTATTCGTCTATTCGTCTATTCGTCTATTCGTCTATTCGTCTATTCGTCTATTCGTCTATTCGTCTATTCGTCTATTCGTCTATTCGTCTATTCGTCGATTCGTCTATTCGTCTATTCGTCTATTCGTCTATTCGTCAATTCGTCAATTCGTCGATTCGTCTATTCGTCTATTCATCTATTCGTTGATTCGTTTATTAATTTATTAATTTATAAATTTATTAATTTATAAATTTATTAATTTATTACTTTATAAATTTATAAATTTATAAAATTATTAATTTATAAATTTATTAATTTATTAATTTATAAATTTATAAATTTATTAATTAATTAATTTATAAATTTATTAATTTATAAATTTATTAATTTATTCATTTATTCATTCATTCATTTATTAATTTATTCATTCATTCATTTGTTCGTTCGCTCGTTCGTTCATTCATTCATTCATTTGTTCGTTGGCTCGTTCGTTCGTTGGTTCGTTCATTCATCCATTCATTCATTCATTCATTTGTTCGTTCGCTCGTTCGTTCGTTGGTTCGTTCATTCATTCATTCACTTGTTCATTTATTCATTCATTTGTTCGTTGGTTCGTTCATTCATTCATTCATTTGTTCGTTGGCTCGTTCGTTCGTTGGTTCGTTCATTCATTCATTCATTCATTTGTTCGTTTGCTCGTTCGTTCGTTGGTTCGATCTTTCATTAATTCATTTGTTCGTTCGCTCGTCCGTTCGTTGGTTCGTTCATTCATTCATTTATTTCATATTAAAAAAAAAAATAAATCATTCTATCTCCGTAGAACATGAAAGCAAATAATATTGTATACAAATACCCAGATCGAATATTGATCAAATACCTGGAAATTACTATCACACACTGTATTCATAAACATTATAATAATAAGTAGTTTATAATAATTATTATTTTATATTTTACACAGTTATTACAATGTAAAACATAAAAGTATAATAGTATTAATTAAATAGGACAAATGAGAGATTTCTTACAATCAAACAGATTGATCAGTTTTGTAAGATTTTAAAGATTAATATTGTAAAATTTAAAAAAAACTGAATAAATATACTTAAAAAAAAAAAAATAATAATAATTTGTTCGTTCGCTCGTTCGTTCGTTGGTTCGTTCATTCATTCATTCATTCATTTGTTCGTTCGCTCGTTCGTTCGTTGGTTCGTTCATTCATTCATTCATTTACTAGTTGGTACCCGGCGTGCGTTGCTATGCCATTTAATAAAGAAATTGTTTCTCCCTGCGCGTACTTTCCCATTCTTCCCGTTCACCTTCCTCCTCCCCTACCTCCCCCACATCCCCTTCCCTTCTCGCGTTCCCACTCCTCCTCTTCCACATTCCCTCTTCCCACTCTACCCACCCCCCTTCCCCCGTCCCGCGAACCCCCCTCCCGAGTTCCCCTCCCCCCTCCGGTGTTCCCCGCCCTCCCGGGTTCCCCTCCCGGGTTCCCCTCCCGGGTTCCCCTCCCCCCTCCTGCATTTCATACATTCACTCCCGATCTAAGAGTATGGATATTAGAGAGACGGCATGTAAAGTGTGCCCACCAGGCCAAAGCATGCCTTTTCAAAAATATTACCGAACGGTTTTTAGACGGCTGACATTGGCTTTTACATCTCGGTCGCGCATAGAGCTCCCAGAAAAACGTTCATAAAACATAGAAAAATGGTCCACCGCGCCGTAAAATTGTGTAAAAGTAGTTCTATGAAGACCTTTAAGAAGAAAGACGGTCTTACCTTTCAGATGTAAGTGTTTAAACATAGCTTAAATATACATTTTATAATTTTCGGCGTGTTCATTTCAACCGCCATCGCCATGGGCCCGATGTTAACACGTGAACTCCGACTGCCAATGGGCCGAATCAGTCAACTTAAATTATAATAATTAAAAATTACCTAATTTTTTTTAATGTTTTTATTAATCATAACGCACAAATATAAAGTTGAGATTTACACATATCATAGGTATGTGTTTTTTTATCATTTAGCTTATTCATTTTTAAATATTTTTACTTTGTCTTTTTAGCACTGTTATTTTTAGTTTTTTTCCTACTTATTTAACACTCTTTTTACATATATTTACAATGTTAATTCAAAGTATGTAATCACTGTATTGTTATGTAAAAGTCACATTGACATGCCCCCGTGGTCGAGGGGTAAAGCTCTTGACTAGCAATCCGGAGGTCGCGGGTTCAAATCCCGGTGCGCGCAGATAAATTTTATTCGATTGATCTGTGTTTTCAACATTTTATAATTAAAAATAATATAAGATATATTTCCGGCACGTTCCAGGTGGAACATATTCTCAGTATCGCCCTGGTGTAAGACCACTAATTAGAATTGAAATGTTGCTTGAAATGGCTTTAGCTGTGTTTGTTGAATAAATCTGAAAAGACGGGTACTTCCCCATCTTCCTCGTCCCCATCTTCTTCCCCTCCCCACATCTTCAGCCTCACAACATACATGCCATAGTCTCTCTGGCTCCAGATGGAAGCAGTTCGATTCTTGTGATTGAAAATTCACCTCAAGGGTGCAGTATGAACATATGTATATATACATACATAAAATTAAATAATATAATAAGCACTTCGGCTAAGTAGTTGGGTTGCTAGATTGACCTTCATTATCTGTTTTCTGAAATAAAGTGTTGGTATGTTATTTCATGGGTGAAATTTAGGCCTTGCTCTTCTTGGGTCCTAATAACTTTTTCGAGAAATTCCCACCGCGCTACCTTGCCGTCTTTGTCGATAATTATTTTGTTTGGATTCCTGTGTACATATATTCTTGTCTAACTTTATCATACGGTAAGCATCTAAAGTTGCACTAACCTCCCGCACATCGGTTGTTGCAAATTGTGGTAAAGGAGCTAGCTCGTAGATTACAGCGGAAGTTTCAGCAGGATCAAGAACCAGTTCTGTTAAAGGAGAAACACTGATAGTATCTCTCTTCACGTGACACTTATTTTATTATGATTTTATAATTTTTAAATTGTTATTAATGTCTCCTGTACTTATCCATCCTTTGTTCGAGCATTCTATTTTTTTATTATTTTGTTATCACTGTAATTACAGTTTTTATTAGATTATAACGAGCACTTCTTTCCCAAAACTCAAACACCAGCTTACATCAAGAAAAAATATAAAAACGCACTGAATTTTACACTGCAAGTCTGTTGATTATTTAAAATATTTAAAAAAAATAATACTAACTAATATAAATTTTTTAAATCTACACGAAATCAATCATAATCTTGTTTCATGATTTTTTTTTAATTAAGTAAACGCTGAGGAAGTGAGCATTGCTCAGGAAATATGTCGGTTTTTTATAAACAATAAACGTGGTTAAAACTAGGAAAATTATTAATTATGAAAAAGAAATTCGTTCAGCAAATAATACGTAATGGGCTATTATATTTTGTGCTTAAAATAAGAAAAAAAATGAGAAACGTTTTTTAATTAAAAAATAAATTAAATAATGAGCCCATTACCAGTTCGGCCCTTCCTTGTAAAGCGCTCACCCTCCCCGCGCTCGGTGAGCGGTAACCCCGTCTGTATCCCCACTCCCCGCCGCCGAAAAATGGAGAGAGCTACACTGGTTTTGGCGGTATAATAGGATCCGAAATGTTTATGCCGCTTCCTTAGAATCATAGTTCCATGCTCCCGATACATTCAGTTTTAAATCATCTCACGACGCCAGAGCTCGTACATGTTATTCTGATTCATGAGCTTATTAAATTATTATTTAGAGTTTATTATTTTTTTATTTTAAGTTTCATTAAAATCCATTCAGTAGTTTTTACGTGAAAGAGTAACAAACACACATAGATCCGTGTTTCGTTTAATATTATGGCTGTCCGATGGAATATTATCTAATGCAATTTTGAACATTTTTACTAAATCATTGTTCTATTGATTGTTGGATTATGGGCACAACGCCTTTCAACTTCCGCATCTTGATTGCCCATAAAATGCTAGTTTTTCCCGCGGCTTCGCTCGCATGATATTAGAAAATGAAATTGTTGTTTTTACTGTCTTCCCCGCAATTTTTACCTATTTTTTCACCGTTTAAACCTTCCCTGGACTACGACAAACATTTCAAAACCAAAATCAGCTAAATTGGCCAAGCCGTTCTCGAGTTTTAGCGAGACAAACGAACAGCAATAGATTTTTATATATAGTATATTTTTTAAATATTTACAGTGGTACACAGGGGATTATCCATAAATATACCAAACCACCCGGATTATCAATAATAACAAAATAAGAATGAACATTTACTATTACGTGTTACTAACTACTGTTATTATACTAAAAAAATAATATCAATGTTATAATAACAGAGAACATAATATTGAAGTACGATTATTTAGAATAAGAAAGATGTAAACAAAGGGGACTTGTCAGAAACAAGAGTTGTCAAGAGTTTATTGTTACCTTCAAAGTTATCTTTGTTTGCAGGTATTGCTAATTAGCTAACTGTTTCAGAGCTGTCAGTTAAAGATTTAATAATAGTTTCACTTAAAAAATATATATTTTAAATAAAATAATACTTTTAAAGCTATCCCTCTTTAGTCTGATAGTAAAGATATCTGAAGTAAGTACCTAGTTGATAATCTATACTAAAATATTTATTTATTTATTTTGAATTTCCCGCCCGGCTGGAGCACATCTAAGTAAGCACAACTAAAGCAAAAACAAAGTAAAAAACGAAATAACATCGAAACTAAATACTCCGCCATGCAAGGTGGACAAATGTAATACTAGGAAAATTACAATTCATTGGTTTAGGTAGTCGATGCTGAGCTACGTAGTTTGTTTAGTTAATTAAATTTAATTTGATGTTCTTCTTTTCAATATAAATTGGGTAATGACTTGTTTATATTTGGTGAATGATGTGTTGAATATATCAACAACATTTTTTTATTTTTTTATTTAAAAAAAATACATACGTATACAGATTCATAGTAAAACATTTGATTCTTAAAACTAATAACAATATGTAAATTTCTTTTTAATGAAACTACCCAATTCAAAAGAGAAAACATTTCTCGTGCTTGAATTTTGGAGTGCCATTGTAAAATGCATAGTTACACAGAGTATGTTAATAATAATAATAATAATAATAATAATAATAATAATTTGGCTGATTTATAAAGCGCCGTTTTCATGAAAAATCATCTCAAGGGCGCTGTACATATAATAAGCATACAATAAAATAAAATGAATACGATAGGCTTACAACTAGGATTCAAACTTACAACTAGGAACCTACATTTAAGACTTATATGTAGCTAGTGACTTACAACTAAAACTACTGACTTAAAACATTCATTATATTACAAGTACTTATATTAATAAAATATATATTCATGAAGACAAGTGGACATAATAACTGACAGTATTGTCAGAGTAGGTACATATAATAAAGTTGTAACAATTTGGTGCCTGCAAATAATGCGTATGTACTTTACTTTCAATTTGATATATTTGATATTTAACATCTTTATAGTCATTACTCATTACCCAAATTTTGTATACGGCGAACGGGAGTATACAATAGAGAACTCCAGTCCATTTTTTTTAATGAATAAAGACCTTCAAACTTAAATAACTGCATATTTATAGTTTTTACAGTGAATACCGCACAAGAATCTCAACTGCTCCCGTCTGGAGCCAGTGAGACTATGGCATCCCCAATTGGGGTATGTTGAAAGTAAGTTTTAATAGTGAAAATAATTGTCAATGTTTTAATTTTTCAAGACCCCCCGAAAACCACCGTATCTATCTATGGTGGATTGTGTGACGTCATCACCCACCGATAGTTTTATTTACTTTCAAGTTGTCATTTTGAATCAGTGATGTTATGTCTAGGGAAATTTCCCTAGATTTAGGGGAGAAAAATATTTTTTAGGGAAAAGGGAAATCAGGACAAAATCTACGGAAATTTCGAATTCTGGCAAATTTGATTTTTATTTTTATTTGTGCAAAGTTTTTTTAATTTTTTTATTTGGAATTCAGTTTCTAATTCAGTGGTGAGTGTATTCGTACTTTTAAATTATTATTTCACGTAGCAAAAAGTGTTTTATTTGGAAAAGCACAGTACTGCAAGTACATTTACCAAATTCCGATAACTTTCCAATTAATTAATCATATTAATTAACATATAACAGGATTAATGTTACACAATCAGGTGGCTACGTAAGTAATTGCGTAAATGTGAAATTCTAGGGAAATTTCACCTCGAAATCTAGGGAAATATTTTTTTTGGGCAGAACATCCCTGTTTTGAATGGAGGAATTAATGGCGGAATGACTATAGGATGACTGTGTGAGAAGTCGGGGAGTTTTTTTATTCAAGATTAACTGCTTTTAATGTAGAAAAACATTGGTAAAATGTCCACATCTCACCGCTACAGTTATTGTATTTTACCAATGTGCAATATAAAAACAATAAATCATCTTTTTCATTGCAAATACAAATGACATCGTAAGCCCACGAATTTTGTGTTCAGGCGTGACTTTGTACATTGTTTTATGTATAACACATACAGAAACACTGGTATTTATAATACACTGATCATGACGATTATGTAATAACTTGTATAAAAAGCCCTTGATACTAAAAACAATTCGAAAATACGATCGATGTATCGTAAACCAAATTTCAAATATGACCTATCTATGACTATATTTACGACTATATTTAATACTACGGTACACGCGCCTCTAAAACGTTCATGAGTGCTCGCGTGGGCTTCAATTGTAGCCCATTTTACATTAAAATATACTGAAAGATAATCGTTTAATTTTTAAATAAAACACATTTATTATTATAAATGACATTTATTAAGTACTAGCAGACCCGGCCACGCGTTGCTGTGGCTAACGAAACACAACGCCATTATCCAACCTTTATAAAATCCACACCACCCGATCGCTGCCTGAATTGAATATTTGAATTTCTCGGCTTTTATCTACTATAAAAAGCATGTATTATACATATAAACCTTCCTCTTGAATCACTCTATATATTGGTGAAATTCGAATGAAAATCCGTTGCGTAGTTTAAAAGATCTATGCGCACATACATTTTGAGTGACTTCATTTTATACTATGTAATGAAACCGAAAAAAAGTATCTTCTCTTTCAACTTAAAATATTAACAAAACTTCAGACTTTTCAAACAATCACATAATTTTTACTTATTTGAGATCAATCAACTTTTGTTTTAATTCTTACATTTAAAAAAGAAAAAAATTTGTTTCATTACACGAAGGAAAAATTAAAATTTGGTAACATTACATAAGGTCAAATTAAAATTTGGTGATCATTACATATACGCATGGGCTACATACGTAGCCCAACAACTTTTAATCCTTATTTTTCGCCAGTGCGCCATCGTCGATCGTTCACGCCACACTGAATGCGTCGAGCAACAACCAATCAGAGCTTAGCTAGAGACTCGAAGTTAAATCACGCGATTTCACGAAATTATGAACAAAAATAATACTCTGGGCTACATATGTAGCCCACGCGTGTACTCTAGTGTTAACCTCAAATATAGCCCTTTTCTGTCATCATTTTAATTGTTGAGGGCCTAAATAATGTTTCCAATAAACACAACAACTATTATTTATCTAAATCTCTTTAACAGTATGAAAATAACCAAAAAACATGAAATGTTGAATGGCGTACGTATCTTACGTGGCGTAAGGTTTCAAATGTCAATACATCTTGATACAACTTCAACACGCTATCACCAGGTGAATAGTTAGCAGTGACGTCACCACTAACCATTTCAGTAATGCCAACTTGACACTGTGTTTTGACGAGAGGTTTAAAAATGGACTTTTTAATATTTTTTTAAAAACTCTGCGTTTAATATTAGGTACTAAATAAAACTTATATATTCAGAATCAGCGTTTATTGGTCTATATTAACATATTTTTTTAAAGCCATAATATTTTTCACTGGAGTTCCTTATTGTGATTCTGTGTTGGAGTTATCACAATAGAACGGTAGATATTGCCTCGATGTTGGTTTGCGAGGTATATGTAAAGAAATCGAGTATAATAGTTCAGGGCTGTCATTTATTGAATTTATGGTTTTATATAAACATGTTAGGTCATTAACTATTCTACGTTTAGATAATTTTAAAAAATTGAGTTGACATAGTAGATAATCATAGTTGACACATTCTCTTGTAAAACACATTCTAAAATTAATTTATCTTAAGAATTTATTTAGAATTTTTTCTATCGTGAGCGAATGACTAGCGTAACTAGGTGCCCATACTGTCGAGTTGTACTCAATTTGTCTCCTAACCAATGACATGTACAAATTTTTATATAATTGTCACATCTACCGGATCTGCCCTGATGATGGATACTGCAACGATGTCCGAAACGTTGGCTAAAGAAGGAGGTAGCGCAACACGGCATAACACCCCAAAAACAAATAACGAAAATGCTTTTGACCGTGAAAATCTTAAAACTTAACCAAATTTTTATAGGTTTGAATATTTTTAAATTGACTGCATTCTTATTACAAAACCCAACATTTTACCCAAGATTTATTTGAAGTAATTTCAATATAGTTTATAAAATTCAGATTTTGATCAAAGTTTACACCCAAATCATTCACCTCGGTTACAGCTGTTAGAATTATATCATTGATGGAGTATTCATAAATGATTGGATTTTTTATTCCATGAAATCTCATAATTTGACATTTGCTTATATTTTGTAGATAGTTCTCTTGGCACCAAACAAAACGTTTAAACAAGTTATTTGACAGTGTTTGACAGTCATTGATATTTCTTATAGCTTTGAATATTTTCATATCGTCCGCAAAAATATTCGTAAGATTTATAAAAAAATATAATAAAATCGTAAACTTCTACTTAATTAATTACAAATATAGGAAAATCTGCCAAAATTGGCAGCAAAGCAATCTGAGATATTTTAAATAGTGTCATATTATAGCAAAAAGCGCACCAGGGGATAGGGAACAATTTACAAAGGGAACAGATTTAATATTGGGTCATTTAAAAACAATTTTTGATTATTCTGTGACAAGCCAGGAAAAACATGGAAATTCCCTAACAAAGCACGACTTTGAATTTTGAATTGAATGTTTTGTGGATTAATTTTGAGTTATCGTATATTTTATTGACCGAAACACATTCCTATAACAATAAACTATGTAACAAAATAACATTACTTGCGTTAATTACGTTAATTGATAGGTTTTACGATGTTTTTGTCAAGCAACACGCATCGACTTTGACAGATAAAATTAAGGGCAAATTTGACATTTTGATGCCACAGATAAAAATATTTTAAAATATTCTGGGTTTGCTAGGTGAGTGAAATTTTTACCCAACTTATGGGGATACAACAATACCTACATAAAAGTGACAGCTGCGTTTTGCTCTGCTCCCGAAACAAATAATTATTTTTCTGTTTTAGTTAACAAATCTTTCAGTGCACTTATCAAACTAATAAGAATTATTATTTTATACTTAGAGAGTGTTTCCTCCCACTTGTGATCAATTGATTGACAAGTTTACAAAAGAAAACAATAATCAGAAATTCGCAAGTGAATCCAAGTGTCAAAGTAAAGAGTGATATAGGCAGTGTTTGACATTACAAACGAAAAACGAAATCCAGTCTTTTAAAATGTCAACTACAGATAAAAATCTGAGAAGTAAAGGACAAATAACCGGGACTAGTGTTTCATCTCAGTCCCAGGGAATAAATATTGATGTTCTATTAGAAAAAATAGAGATGAGGATGGAAAAAAAATTAGAAACATTTAAATCAGCAATAATAAAAAAAAAAGATGATGAAAATAAAGAGAGCAGAAGTACAAGAGATTTCATCAGTCATCAATACGATGACATCCACCTAAAGATGGAAACTATAATCAAACTGGTTTCAGAAGTAGAAGTCATGAGAAAGGAATTAACGGAAAAATATGGCATAATAAAAAGCCTTGAAGTCAGATTGGCCGAAGTGGAGCAAAGAACCCGTGAAGATACCCTTGAATTTGCAGGGATTCCGGAATGAGAGGGAGAAGAGCCTGCAGAAACAATTAAATGGGTGGCCGGAATCACGGGTGTCGACTTAAAAGGCGATGATATCCTAGATATCAAGAAAATACCGGACCGACGACCAGGAGTTCCCCCAAAATTCCACGTCAGATTTACCAACCCCCAAAAAAGACGGCAGATATTACTGAACAGGAAGCAACTTAACCTAACCACAACCCAGGGAAACGCATTCCAGAAAATCTTTGTTAGTGAAATCCTTGGTGCCTTTTTCAAAGATCTTCTGTGGAGGTCGAAGAATAAAGCAAAAGAAATGGGATACAAATTTGTCTGGTATAAAGATTGTAAAATAATGATTAAAAAAAAATGAAAGTGACAGAATAATACACATCAAACATTCGGATGATCTAAAAAAAGTTGTTTAGATTTTTTTTAGTGAGAGCCCCTCTCTCACCGGTCATACATTGGGTCGATTCCCCTCGGTTTGGTGAGTCATATTATGTACATTTATTTGTTCACTGCAACAATAATTCACCTCCTTCACATTCAATCAAAGGGTGAAATCCCCAGTGATGGCCACGAATTAGTGGAGCTCACATTTAAATTAATTAAACCGTTTTTTTTTTCTTTTTTATAAAATAAATTAAATATAGCTATTAACATTAATAACATGTACAAAGAACTAGGTGATCAAGACAATTTGTTTACAACATCAGATGCTAAAATATGTAAATATCTGACAGCCGATCCAAAAACCACTACTATTATGCACCAAAATATTAGGTCAATCAATAAAAACTTTAATGAACTTCAGATACAACTGAACCACCTTAATATAGACTTTGATGTAATCATTCTTACAGAATGTTGGTTAACAAACATTTACACTCCAAAACTTATAACTCACTATTCTTCATTCAATTCTTCAAAGCATAACAGTCAGAACGATGGAGTTGTGGTATAAACAAAAAGTGTTCTAAACTCCGTTGTAACTGAAGTAAACATTATTGACGCGAGCTGTATGCAAATAATGTACAATAATGATACGTGCATTCATACCACTATCCATCCATACGTAATATCACACCATTTCTTAATAGTCTTAATAGCATACTCTCTAATCTTTCCTATACTAAAAATTTAATAATTATGGGAGATTTAAACATCAACATACTCCCAAATAACCAACACCACCAATGTCACGACTACCTGAATATGTTAGAGTCCCATGGATTAATTAGTACTATCAATATACCAACAATGAATCTACATCATGCATTGATCACATAATGGTCAAAACTAATAAACAAAACAAAAGCATCGTTTACAAATCAACAATTACAGACCATTACACAACAATATTCACATTACAATCCGACGCCACAAAAACCAAAAGAGATCAGTCAATCATATACAATAATAGTAATTTTGATAATTTAAAAAACATAATTAAAAATAAATCTTGGCAAGAGCTTTTACAAATAAAAAAACTCAGATGATGCATGGAATTATTTTGTTGACTTTTTGAAAAACGAATTAATTAATAATACCACAATTTTAACAAAAAAAATACCTAACAAAATTAAACCCTTGAAATCATGGATAAACTATTCAATTATCAACTGCATTCGTAGAAGAAACGCATTACACAAAAAAGTGAAAGAAAATCCCAATGACATAATATCACTAAACATCTACAAAAGATATAGAAATACATGCGGCGAAGTCATTAGAAAGGCGAAAGAAATCTACTACAGACACAAAATCCAAGAAAGTAACAACGATCCCAAAAAAATATGGCAAACTTTAAGAGAAGCCACAAATACACAAAACGCTAAAGACAAACAGGACATAAGTAAACTTTGCATTGACGGAAAAATTATTGACACCTCAAAAAACCCCAAGCTCGTTGCGGATTACATCAATAATTACTTTACAAATATTGGTTCAAATCTTGCTTCTCGTCTACCAAATTGTGGGAATGCTCTACCTGCTGAAGCAGAACTTCAATTTCCCAAAAGAAGTTTCAATTTTCAAACTGTGTCAGGGAAGAGATTCTAAAAATAATTAATTCCTTAAAAAACACTTCTTTTGCCGGGGTTGACGGAATAACAACCAAGATTTTGAAAACGCTGTCTACGGAAATTACATTGCCCCTAGAATACCTAATTAACCTTAGCATCAGTCAAGGACACTTCCCCTCGAACCTGAAACAAGGTATCGTTATTCCCATACATAAAACAGATAACAAGACAGACATAAACAATTACAGACCAATAACTCTACTGACCAGTCTATCCCAAATATTTGAAAAAATTATCAATGCCCAGTTGGTAAAATTTCTGGTGAGCCATAAAATACTCTCAGAAAATCAGTACGGGTTTCAATAAAACAAGAGTACCTCAGACGCTATTATTGCCGCCGTAACTGACTTCATTGTAAAAAACCTCGATAAAAGCAAAAAATGTATTTCCATATTTTTAGACCTTTCCAAAGCCTTTGATACAATATCACACAGTAAATTAATAAACAAACTTCAAATAATCGGTATTACAGGCAACGAACTTAACTTTTTTAAGAGCTGCCTTGATGACCGCAAGCAACAAGTGAAAATAATGAACACACTTAGCAATCAGTGCTCAACTCACTATGGGATACCTCAAGGTAGCATATTAGGACCGTCTTTGTTCCTTTTATATATCAACGACTTATGTAACATTAACATTCAGGGAAAAATAGTTAGTTTTGCCGATGACACTGTTTTACTATTTGAAGCTGACACTTGGCAAGCTGTTTACATAAAAGCTGAAACGGATATAAACATTATAAAAAAGTGGTTAGATACAAATACGCTCACATTGAACACCGAGAAAACTAAATATGTCACATCAAGCATAAATATAACAGGTCAACCTCATGATGACGCCTCTATTAGAATACACACATGTTTAGATTCCGATGAATCTTGTCAGTGTCCTTACATTGAGCGCACTACACAGATGATGTATCTCGGCCTCACAATTGATCCATATCTCAAATGGAATTTTCACACTCAAATAATTGCAAACAAAATAAGAAAAACCCTGCACTCTTTTAGAACGATACGAAACTTTCTCGACTTACATACAATGCTTGAAAATGATTTATTTTGCAGTCTGTCAATCTATTATTGAGTATGGTATCTTAGCATGGGGAGGCGGTAATGCATCAGCACTAGACCCAATCATAAAGGCACAGAAAACTATTATAAAATTAATTCTTAGACTACCTCTAATTACAGATTCGAACTTAATCTTTAATATTATGAATGTGTTTGATGTTCGGCAGATATACGCAAAAACAATCCTCACTCATCTATTCACAAATGTACATAAATACTATGAAAAAAGATTAAATACTCGCTGTATTCGAAACAATAACAAAGAATTACTACAAATTCCCATAACTCATACTACTTTTGGTCAACGTAGCTTCAGATACCTTGCAACAAGACTTTACAACATTCTTCCAATTAGTATAAAAAAATGTGATTCACAAAAAAATTTTAAAAAAACATAAAAGTTTGGATAAAAAATAATGATAGGGCATTTACCGGTGCACTCACCCAAATTCGAAATTAGTAATGAACCAATGCTGTCACTATTGCACCTATGTTATTGTTATTATTAATGCAACCCATCTATTGTGCGATTATTTTCTAATATAGGTGTAGGTATTTTCACAGAATTATAAATTGACGTAAAATTACTGCCTCAACACACAAACCGGCTTACGAGAAACCTACGTTTATAATTATAAATCTCTATTCTTTAAGTACCTACACTGTTATATATATATTGTTTACCATTATTAACTTTTGTACTTATGCAACTTTTAAACTATTGTATACTTTTTTTTGTAGTTATAAATCTTTAAATTTTTATTGAATAAAGATATATTATTATTATTATTATTATTATTATTAATGTTGGCGCAAGCGATTCTGACCTTGTTCTTCATACAAATTCTGTACATGGAAGGGTCAAAATCACAGACAAACATATTTTTTTCGAAATATTTTTTTCTCGCATGCGCGCAAGCTGCGCGCGTCTCCGGCCGATTAGGTAATATTCAAATTCGCGTTCACGTTCTTTCTGATTTCTTACATTTCTAAATTGCCTATCCGACTGAATTCCTTTAACATCACAGTTTCAGTTTCGTCACCGTGCGGGACAGTTTATTTTAACATCGCTCCGTTGCTCGAATCCTACCGACCCGCGCTCCGCCCCTGTTAAATCGTTTCTTTGAGCAGATTTCTGCCCAATTTCAAATAGTAATAGTGTGTATACAGTGTGAAATAACAGTGCCGAATTGAATAACGTGTTGAAACATAAAATATTCGACTTCATTAGAAGCTTACCGGCTGTGGGAGCCTTTTAGCGTCCCACAAAAAAGTGTCGAAGTCTGTAACTTTGGAGAACGGAAACGGACCGAGGAAAAAAATATATCAGTGAATGCTATCAAACTCTATCGAATAAGTGTACTTGGTGTTCAAATTTATTTTTCTGAAAAAACATTATTCAAACTTAAATTTTTTTTCCCTCAAAAAAGTGTAGATACCTATAACTTTCCCCAGTGAAAACGAATCGTGGAAACAGTTATACCATTAAAACCGCGCTGTGAAACTTTATCGAATAAGTGTACTTGGTGTTCAAATTTATTTTTCTCAAAAAACATTATTCAAACTTTAAAAAAAAATTCCACAAAAAAGTGTAGATACCTATAACTTTTCCCAGTGAAAACAAATCGTGGAAACAGTTATACCATTAAAACCGCGCTGTGAAACTCTACGGAATAAGTGTCGTATCCCGTAATTTCATTTGTTTTAATCTTGCATTCGGAGTGTAATTATTATCTACATTTAAATTCACTTCTTAAAACTAGGGTAAGTTATGTTGAGGTAAGATATGGACCGCGCAGATGAGATTCTCGGAAGACCTAGACCGCCAAATGGCCCACAGGGCACGTCTGGCGGAGATGGAATATGAGAATGCTGTGGAATTTGCTCGCTCGCTGGAGACCACAGACCCTACTGCGGAAACCTCTCATCAATCCCCGGTAAGAGACAAAACTAACTTGGGCTTGTCCTTACAGATTGCTGATATGATTACGCAGTCTCCCGATAAGGATCAGGAGTCAGATCCTCGGCGACTTACGGCAGGCTTCTGCAGTAATGTTAATGAGGGAGTGGGAGGTAAGCCTCCAATTCAAATAAACAAAAAAGCGCCCACGCTCTGAGGAAGCTCAACCTTTCTAAGATTTCCTGAATAAGTTTCGGGATAACCTCGCAAAAATTACAGGTGCCGTCACGGAGGGTAGGAACAAAATGAATAAGGAGGAGAAACAAGTTGTCGCTCAAGCGATCGACATAATCAAGAGAGACCTAGTTATCCTGGTTGTGGAGAATGCGTCGCTGAAGGCAAGGGCTAACGCTCTCGAGGAAGTCATTACCTCTCAAGCTTGCTTAGTTGAAAAAATCGACCATTTAATCAAACATAAACCCACTGCTGCCTCCCCCCAGGCGAAAAACAAACAAACGCGAGCAAAAGAACGTACGCGAGTGCGGCTGGCTCTACACCTAGCGCCTCGATCTTTGTCGATGGATAGGAGCGCGGTTTACCTCCTCAACAGCCGACAGTATTATTCTACCCCACAGTACCGGAAGGTTAAACGTCGGAGGACACTAAAAAAATGATCACCTCCATCCTAGATCCAAAGTCAGACGGATTCCAAGCGGTCCGCACTAGAAGTATTAAGGGAGGAGGTTTTCTCCTACAAACATCCAGTGCCGGGGGGTTGAAAAATATACAGAAGGCTGCCGAGAAACTCTCTGCCAGTGGTATAAAAATGATCAGTCCACAGGTCCGCCTACCCAAAATTGTACTTTACGACGTCCCGAGGGGTGACGTCTCAAAAGATGCCGCCCTATTTGAGGAGATCTTCGTAAATAATATCACAGGGAACTGCACCCTCACTAAGGACGACCACCTCGGAACCATGCGGAGGGTATCACTTTTTGGTAAGAGGGATGCCCCTACCATGAATATGATTATTACGTGTCATCCTGACTGCAGGAAGGTTCTAATAGACAGCGGACATTGCTACCTTGGGTGGAACGCCTGCCGTGTTCGGGATTACTTGGGTGCAACGAGATGCTATAAATGCCACTTGTATGGCCACGTGAGCAAATCTTGCACCCAGAAGACGACAACATGCCGCCACTACGCCGCAACTGGCCATGACTATGAGGATTGCCCCAAAAAAGCACTGGCCGCTGTCTGCGCTACTGCGCCCTGCCCACAGAGCGGCTATAGAGGTCAAAGTACGTATGACGGACTATGGCGGGCGCTAATTCCCTCACCATTGGTCAGGCAAACCTGCAAAGATCTCGGGTGGCCACCCTGGAGACCCAGCGGGTGATGTCTGACCTTGGCATAGACATCATGCTTATTCAGGAGCAGTACGTGTGGCAAGGCAAAACTCCTGGAATTAATAGTCCGGGTGCGGTGCTCGAGGTGGGTTCCTCTCCGGGTGCGGGTGTCCTGGTCAATACTTCCTTGATCAGACCCCTCCTCTTGGGAGGGCTCTCAAACGAGTACCAAACCTGTGTATCCATTAAATTAGGTAACACGGAAATCATCGTGATCTCCGTTTACTTTAAATACGGTAATCCTGTTGAACCGCATATTTTGAGCTTAACGCGAGCGCTTCACAAATTAAGAGGTCGAAACGTAATTATTGGTGGAGACTTCAACGCGCGATCGCCTCTCTGGTTCGACAATAACGGAATTCGGACGGAAAGATCCTTTGCTGTCGAAGACCTTATTGCGGTGCAAGGTCTGTTCATCCTCGATGAACCGGGCATGCTTTCTACTTTTTCAGGAGCCGGAGGCGAAAGCAACATTGATCTCACTCTATGTTCTAGATCTGTTGCGACTAAAATATCTCAGTGGAAAGTTCACGAGTGTGCGTTAGTTTCTGATCATAGACTTATAACCTTTTCTGTGGGTATTCCAAAGACAGAAACTCCACGGTCTACGTGGAATTTCAGAACCACAAGGGCGGATTGGGATAAATTCGGGGAGGCGCTACGTCAATCATTAAGGGGCTTTCACGACGTAGCAGCTAGGGAACCGGACAATTTGAGGAATTTTTTCAACGCGGCGGTGGTATCGGCCACAGAAGCCTCTTTGGGAAGAACTAACCCTAAAAAGGCTATTAGGACGCCGTGGTGGACACAAGAGCTGACTTTGCTGAAGGGTACATGTTGGAAGTTGTGTTCAAATTACATTTGTACTGTATGGTGCTGCCGCCAGTATGTGGTTTGAGGAATTAGATTCCTAGCAACCGTCGTTTGTTATGTTACTAGTTGTTATGTTAATAGAATCCCGTTGGATAAACATTGTATTGTAGTTAAATAAATATATCACTGATTAAATATGTTACACGTGTTTTACTTCAAATCCAACCTGGAGATTCCAACAGTACATTTAAAAGCGCTTACAGGAATCTCAGTGTGGTCAGGCACAGTTTATGCTCGCCCGAAGAGGCTATTGTCCTCCAAGCCCGCTTTAGGGCCGCACGAGGTGCCTATCGCTCGGGTGTCCTTTCGGCAAAACGAGCTGCCTGGCGTAGTTGGGTTAATGAAGTGGGTAACGCCAACCCGTGGGAAATCCACAGCGTCGTTGGAAAAACGGGAAAAGGATCTGAAAGTTACTTGTCGAGCGTGGTGCTCGGGAACGTTGAGAGTGTCGATGTTACCTCCACTCTTGAGACACTTCTGGGCAAGTTAGTTCCGTTAGACTCAGTAATTGGGGAAAGTGTTCATCATAAACAGATTAGAAATCTGTCACGGCTACCACCTAGTGAGCCCGCCCAGGGGAACGGCATGTCACCGTTAAGTCGAATCGAAGTGGAGGGGACCCACCACTTTCCCAACGGCGTTATAAGGAAACATATGGTTTCCTCCTTCACCGCACACGTCAAGACTCTACTTTTTTTTTAACGAAGCTACATTTATTTGAATGACTCTAGACCCTCCAATGTCCATGCATACGGGGTTAGTAAGCAGTATGCAAATACTTACATTAACATTATACAAAAGATAAATAGAAGTAGCAGCCCGTGGAATAATTCTTCTGAAATAGGTAACATCAAAAAGAGATAATAGTGTTAGTAAAAGAAAAAGAAAAATAAAAATAACGGCTATGACCACTCGAAGAAACCTTCTGTGAATAAAATAAGTAATGAGGAAAAACAGTTATATGATTATGTTATAATGTAAGTAATTACTATAGTAGCGGAAATAAAATAAAATATATTAAAAAAAAAAAGCCAGAGAAAGTATTCCATAGACCACCGGGCAGTCCCAATGAGAATGCGTATAGCTATCGGCCCAACCGCAGACGATGCTCGAAGTCCGCGTCCTTTAGCCGGTTCCCCGATTTTGCCTCGAAGAAATGTACTTGGGAGAGAAGGGGAAGTTTTTGAAGACCTTAAGGAAAGATGAGCGTCGGGTTACCGGAGGGGGGACGGAAGGACATCGAGACCGCACGGTTACGCCTCAGGCCAACGCATGTCGATGGGGGAGGCGCGGGCGGATCGCGGGAAGACCGCTCTGTTGTATGTTCGCCTGGCAATGTGCATGGACAGGGTCTATCTCACCCCCTTTCTATGGGGGAATGACGATACATAACATGCACAGTTCAGTTGCGCCACCAAAGAATGGAAACCAAAACTAATCAAGAAAAATAGAAAATAATAAGAGCATTTATACATGTAAAACATAATTTCAGAATCAGTACAGAGTGATAATGTATCAAGCGATACTGTCATCACTACCATCGCTCACCAAGATGACCTATCGAGGTAAAAACATAAATCATTGTTAGCAGAAACCAGAGAAGAAAAAAAAAATAGTCAAACATAATCAGCAATTTATAGGTCACATAAGTTATATTATAGATAGTTCAAAGCATATTCACTAAATAAAGAGTAATAGAGGAGGACCGAAGAAGACGGGAGCAATACGTGTAGCACCTGAAACAAAGATGAATTTAGTCTAGGTCGGCGACTCTAAGTACAGGCCATCTCTCTACCCAGGACTTGACAAACTTTTTCAAGCATTCGAAATTCTCTTTGTTCGACACAAGGTCAGCATTCCACGCTGGTCTTGTTATTCCGCGCAAACCATCCAACATTTCCTCTCGTGCTTCCTTCATCAACTCGCAGTGCCACAGAATGTGCTTGGCGTCTTGGTTAGTATCACCACATGCGCAGTTTGGGTGAGGAGAGAGGGTCAAGCTATGAAGCCGACCCCTGAACTCCCCATGCCCAGAAAGCATCTGCGTCATGTAGTGATCTAGTTTAATGTATGCCCCTTCCATTCTGAATTTAACTGAAGGAAAGAAGGAGAAAGTCCATCTGCCCTTCGTCGACCTATCCCATCGCTCTTGCCATACACTCAGCGTCCTCTCACGCATCGCTTTGAGCAAGCCAGGGACGGCCACTACTCCTCCCGGTGTCAGCTCGACTCCCAGGTGGACAGCAGCCCTGCCTCTAATAAGTTCCTTTTTGGTCAATATTTCCCTAATTTCAAGGTCAATCGGCAGGACGCCGGCCAGAACCGGTAATGCATCTGAGGCCACAGTCCTATAAGCGCCCAAGAGCGCCAACAGGGGAGTCCGCTGACCCCGTTTAAGAGCCGAGTTTATCAAGACGTTATCCAAGCGATGCTCCCACACAGAGGCAGCATATGAGACTTGCGACACATATACCCCTCTGTACAGCAGGCGAATCGCCGGAGAACGCAATCCCCACTCGGCAGTTGAGAGTCTTCTCAGTTTCTGAAACAGGGCCTGGGCCCTGTCGGAGGCGTTCTTGACGTGGGCTAGGAACGAGGAAGATCTGTCCAAAATTACGCCTAAATACCTGGTGTTTTCTGCAAATCGGATGGGTGTGCCTCCCATTCTGATGAAGGGGTTCCTGCCTCGGCTGAGCATGCCCTTCATAAGGAGGCCCACGGTCTTGTGGGGAACGAAGTTCAGTCTATTTCTCTGTCCCCATTCAAGGATCACTTGTAAACCTTCTTCAGCCTTAGATTCCACTTCCCTTCTACTGTTAAATGAGAATCGAAGTGAATCGAATCGAAGTGGAGATAATAATTAAGGGTTTGGGTCCAAAAAAGGCACCGGGATTTGATAGATTGAATGGAATAATTGCGAAGAATGTCTGGATCCACGCCAAAGAGGAGTTCTACCAGGTGTTGGAGACGTGCTTGCGTAGGGGAAAATTCCCTACGGAATGGAAGAAGGGCGTGCTCCAGATTATGCCAAAGGGCAACGGTAAGCCGAAGACGGACATAGGAGCTTATAGGCCTATAACATTATTGCCAATTCTAGGTAAAATACTGGAAAACATCATCAAGCATCGTATACACCTCACCCTAACAGCCCTTCACCGCCTGACCTATAAATTACTGATTACGTTTGACTATTATTTCTTTCTTCTCTGGTCTTTGCTAACAATGATTTATGTTTTTACCTCGACAGGTCATCTTGGTGAGCTATGGTAGTGATGACACTATCGCTTGATACATTATCACTCTGTACTTAACTGATTCTGTAATTATGTTTTACAAGTATAAATGCTCTTATTATTTCCTATTTTTCTTGATTAGTTTTGGTTTCCATCCTTTGGTGGCGCAACTGAACTGTGCATGTTATGTATCGTCGTTCCCCCATAGAAAGGTGGTGGGATAGACCCTGTCCATGCACATTGCCAGGCGAACACACACCGGAGCGGTTTTCCCGCGATCCGCCCGCGCCTCTCCCATCGACATGCGTTGGCCCGAGGCGTAACCGTGCGGTCTCGATGTCCTTCCGTCCCCCCTCCGGTAACCCGACGCTCATCTTTCCTCAAGGTCTTCAAAAACTTCCCCTTCTCTCCCAAGTACATTTCTTCGAGGCAAAATCGGGGAACCGGCTAAAGGACGCGGACTTCGAGCATCGTCTGCGGTTGGGCCGATAGCTATACGCATTCTCATTGGGACTGCCCGGTGGTCTATGGAATACTTTCTCTGGCTTTTTTTTTTTAATATATTTTATTTTATTTCCGCTACTATAGTAATTACTTACATTATAACATAATCATATAACTGTTTTTCCTCATTACTTATTTTATTTACAGAAGGTTTCTTTGACTGGTCATAGCCGTTATTTTTATTTTTCTTTTTCTTTTACTAACACTATTATCTCTTTTTGATGTCACCTATTTCAGAAGAATTATTCCACGGGCTGCTACTTCTATTTATTTTTTGTATAATGTTAATGTAAGTACTTGCATACTGCTTACTAACCTCGTATGCATGGACATTGGAGGGTCTAGAGTCGTTCAAATAAATGTAGCTTCTTTAAAAAAAAGTAGTCTTGACGTGTGCGCTGAAGGAGGAAACCATATGTTTCTTTATAACGCCGTTGGGAAAGTGGTGGGTCCCCTCCAGTCACAATTTAATAATTCTATTTCACTATTTAAGTTAAAAGTGTGACTAGTTTCCACCAAATGATTGGCAAACTCCGAGAAACTGTTATTGTTTAAAGATTTCATATGTTCTTTAATGCTTATTTCGAAGTTTCTAGAAATTTTACCTAATAAAGGAAACAACAATCATTTCCATTGACACTTATGACTCGCCTTATGTGTATGTGTAAGATGTGATGATAGTAATATGGCCAATAATAATTATTTCATTTAATTTTGCGTAACGTTCTTACTATTTCTTCAACAATAAAAACACATCAATTCTTCATCAACTTGATTAAGCTTTTGTTACTATAGATAACTCATTTATTCTCTCGAAAGGTTTAAGCGATTATTTTATGCAAATATTTATTGATACTTACTTCTTGCAAATAAAACGTGTATGACGGCACTCCCGCGACTGGATTAATAGTATTCCTTGAAAATCCTTTGCGGCATGAGAGATTGTGAATAATCCCAAAATGGTTCTTCACCTTCAATTTAGAGGTTTCATTGCCCGTGAAAATCTGTGGATTAAATTCCTTCACTATGTCTTCTTGACTCCGTACGCATAGGTTATTTTTCAAACCTTGGCCCATAGGACAGCATTTCCTCATACAGGTTTTAACCAAACAGATGCATCCCCTCGTTTGGTTTCGTTTTTCTTTTTTGTCAATAAAGTTGAAATATTGTTTAGGAGAGTATTTGAGCCCGTCGTGTTCCATGGTACCGTTGAGTAATTTTGACCCATTAGTTATATCAACACTCAATAGAAAATCGCACGGATCCTCACAATGACAGTAAAAAAACAACCCAGAAAGATAAACTATGAGAGTCAGTATTTTGAATTCACGCATTTTGGTTACCGACTACAACTCGCCGACTTGTTTGTATATGTTTATGTAAAATTATAACTATTTTAGCGGTCACTTTCTCCTTGTTCTTGCACTCTCGTGTGAATGTGTTGCGAAAAAGGAAAGAATTAAATTGAAGCCACCTTTTATCAGGATAGCTTTGGGTCTGCGGTCATTCGTCATTTGTTATGATCATAAATAAACGACCCACGTTATTATGATTAACGTCGAATGGCCGTTTTACACCACCTCTTTTTTCAGCCTGATTCCAATTAGAGGCCAAAGTCAACATTTTTCGCTTTACGCGATCGCTACTTTCATCTCTATTTTCATATTTAAACATTTTTCAAGCATTTACCTACTCAAGAAATACAACAAAACTACAAATAATACTTACGTTAACTTTACAAAAAAGACGCACATCGTCAGATCTGTTGTTTCTATATAACCTCCTAAATAATAAAATAGATAGTCCTGAATTGCTATCCGTCATTAGTTTAAATGTCCAAATGAGGCGTACCTACAGGCACACTTCCCTGTTTCATATTGAAGCTGACAACACTAATGCAGCAAGTAACTCACCAATTGCTCGCGCAATCTCAACTCATATCCAATACGAAAAATTACTACATTTAGACATTTTCCATGATTCCTTGCAAACATACAAAACTAATTTATTAAATTTCTTGGCGTGATGTAAATACGTATTATATATTTAAAACTACTTACACGTAACATTTCACTAAACTTTAATCAGTCAATTACAATTCAATGAACATATAATTCTTGATTTTTAAATGTCTTTTTATCTCCCCCCACCCACCCTTTCTTTCTTTTTATTATTATTACTTGTTTATTCACTAATTAAGTTTTAAAACCCGTTTTTACATATTATGTCAGGCGCAATTATTAAATGACATTCGTAATCGGTACATAACATAACCATGTAAAAATTTAACATCTTATAACTTGTATTATAATGTACTGTGTGTGTCTTTGATACCAATTGAAATCGTAGATATTTTGGAGGTAAAACTTAAGGGCGGAGTTACACAGTGTAGCAAATACCTATCATATGTCAGAAAGATTACGCCAATTAGCAAGGAATTTTAGCGTCAGGCAAACTTCTTCATGACCTTTTTCTGCAAAACGGACACAAACACGCCCCTGCTTAGTCGATTCTTGACGGCTCTCGCCCATTTGAAGACTGCAGGATATATTTAAAATCAGCCTTACTAACAAACCTGCGAAAAATTAAATAAATAAATTAAAAAAAAATAAATTAAAAAAAATTATAAATACCTTACCTTACTCACAAACAAAATTGATTAAACTGATATTTAACGGTAATAAAAATGGAGAGGGAGGGAGTGGGTGGGGAGCTCGGGTAAGGGATTAACGGATGGGGGGGAATCCAAAGGAAACCTGGGAGGGGGGAGGGAAACTCGGGTTCGTGGGACGGGGGAACCCGAGTTTCCGAGTTTCCCTCCCCCCTCCCCCTACTTTGACTAAGAACCACCAACATTATCTTCATTTTTTAACATATTTGTTAAACATTGGCTGATATCTTTAATATGATTTCAAGATTCAAACCAGAAGTATATGCTATCCAGATAGTGTCTGGATAAATCTTTATCCATTTTATTTTTAATATGCGACTTTTCTGCAAGTCTAGGATGAATATTTATTTTTAACTTTATGAGTAAAACCTCAAATTGCAATATTTATTTAAATGAAGAAAATGTTAGCGAAACTCAATCGAAAATCAGAAAACAGAAGAATCAGAAAAATATATTTGCACCTCCGGGACTCGAAACCAGTTAATGTATGAGACAGTTAAAAATGACCAAATCTTATATACCTTGGTGCAGTGGTTAGCACAGTGGCCCGGAAAGCCGAAGGTCCTGCATTCGAGTCCCAGAGGTGCCAATATCTTTTTCTGATCTTTCTGTTTTCAGATTTTCGATTGAGTTTCGCTAATTTTGTCTTCATTTAATTAAATATTACAATTTGAGATTTTACTCATAAAGTCAAAAATAAAAATCGGTAAATTTTTGAGATCGCTGGCAATGGTTAATACGCACTTTTTTTGAAAAAATCTTTTGATTCACCTTAATTACATTAAAAGACAACTATTTGCATTGGGGGAAGTGGAAAATATTTCATTCTAAATTTCGATTACGTAAAATTAAAATTAGCTTTCATTCTGTGAAACGAGACCGTCCATTTTCAAACATTATTTTCAAATGTCATTTTGTTATGTTGGTATTCTTGTTACTGTACGAAAAGTTGCTAGAACAAACAACAAAGCGTAGCAGACTTCATGGGAATTCTAGGTTTGTGTAACATGGTTTGTGATACAAAAGAAAGTGCCCCTTTATAACGCTTACTCGCGTCAAGGCAAGAAAAACATCCCAGTTTTCAAGTAGTTTAGCGGCTACGCTAGGTTTGTGTAACGTGGTTTGTGATTCAAAAGAAAGTGCCCCGTACCTTCAAAATCTTCTATCCGTTCGTTATACATTCAAGTGTATCAGGAATACCAACTTACCAAAGTGACAGCGAATGAGCTAATAGCTAATGGCGTACAATCTCACAAGACGAAAGCTAATTCTAATTGTAATCGAGATTTAGAATGAAATATTTTCCACTTCCCCCAATGCAAATAGTTGCCTTTTAATGTAATTAAGGTGAATCATAAGGTTTAAAAAAAGTGCATATTGACCGTTGCCAGCGATCTCCAAAAATTAATTAAAAATAAATAAAATAATATTCTACACAATTTTTTAACGTTTTAAATTTTTTTGCGTTTTTGTTCATATCACCTTAATGTTATGTTGATGGCAGAATGCATCATAATGCATGCATTATGCATAGCAATCTAATTTGTGGTCGGTGTTGTTTCGAAATTGGTGACTGATGATGATGACATTGATGACTGTACGCCTTACGGACAGCAGAAGCTTACGGAAATATTCCCACTCTTTTTAAATTACTGAAAGCGTCGCGAAAGCCATGACTCGGTTGTACACAAGGCTAAATTATCAATATATGACGTCTAAAATATTTTTTCTTCAAACTTAGCAAAATAACTTTGTGGCATCGTTATTAATATAAGGAAAATCAAATAACTTTGTTTAAACCACTACATAACATAACACTACACAATATCAACATGTTTCAATAACAATGTTATCTTCTTCAGGACAACATGTTAATTTTTAAAAAAATGACGAACAAGTATAGACAAGTTAGAAAAATTAGAACAAAAACTAAATATTAAAAATGAGAGGTGATTAATTGCTTAAAAAATCTTATAAAAATATTTATATAAAATTAAATATAAATTACTAGCTGACCCGGACACGCGTTGCTGTGGCTAATAAAACACAACGTCATCTACTGGATGGTTATCCAACCTTTATAACCACCGCCGTCTTTGAGTTTATCGCGAAGAGACAGACAGATGCCGCGGAGGACTTTATTTTATAATACGTAGAGATGGTGTAAAAGATTGTAATAATGTGCATGAAATTAATGCTTGGGGTAACTAACGTATTTAAGTTAATACGGATTAATGCTGTATCGGTTGTCTAAATAACTTTTCAATTAAGTACCGCAATGTACGTGACCATTTTTTTAGAAGATAGAATGGGTATAGTAAGCTATCCGTAAAAGATAGATATACCTATACCTTCGCGGACTTTTTTGTAGATCTATAAAAGAGGAATATTCCACCATGCATTGTTTTGTTATATCCCAAAAGGATTAGGCAGCGTTCTCGATGAAAGCTACCAGGCGGCTTGACTTTTTCCGACACTTCTAACAATTATCGTTATGTTTCAACCAATTTACACAAATCCTCGACAAATTACATACCTAAACCTTCCTCACGAAACAATCTATCTATTGGTGAAAACCGCATGAAAATCAGTTCAGTAGTTTTCGAGTTTATCGCGAACAGACAGACAGACAGACGACGTGGGGGACTTTAATTTATAATATGTAGAGATTTCGTGTTGAATTATTTCTGTATTTTGAATTAGTGATACCAGGTTAGGTCAGTTGGGGCAATTGCGTCATATTTTTAGATTTTTTTGAACAGTCATCTTTACAGATCACCTGACTGCAACTCATTGGATTTAAAGTTGTTTTTTGAACAGTCATCTTTACAGATCACCTGACTGCAACTCATTGGATTTAAAGTTGTTTTTTGAACAGTCATCTTTACAGATCACCTGACTGCAACTCATTGGATTTAAAGTTGTTTTTTGAACAGTCATCTTTACAGATCACCTGACTGCAACTCATTGGATTTAAAGTTGTTTTTTGAACAGTCATCTTTACAGATCACCTGACTGCAACTCATTGGATTTAAAGTTGTTTTTTGAACAGTCATCTTTACAGATCACCTGACTGCAACTCATTGGATTTAAAGTTGTTTTTTGAACAGTCATCTTTACAGATCACCTGACTGCAACTCATTGGATTTAAAGTTGTTTTTTTGTGAATCTCAGTTTGCTTTAATTAACAAAGGCCTCTTCGTTAAAATGAAGTGAAAGTAAAAAATGGAAATTAGTCGCATTTACCCGTCTCTTGGCCCCTCTACGATTTAAATGCGTCCAAGACGTATTTTTTTACCTAAATTTCAAATTCCTATAACAAAGATTATTATCTTAATTGTTCATACATTTTTACTTCTGATCAAAATATAACAATATATTTGTAGATAAATGCGTCAATAGTGAACGCCGCATTTACCCTTCTAGTATTTAAAACTCTATTTAAATACTTAACCTCTTTTTATGTTAAGCTCAATAATATATGTCTTCTACTTAGGAAATATGAGTATCTCATTTCCTTGCAATTTTTTTCTTCTCTAACTTTATTATATTCTGAATTATTGTCCGGTAACCACAGTGTTAACACGCTAGTATTGAAATGTATGTTGATGTTAGTCTATCCTTTGCAGAAAAAATATTTATTGTTGTCAATTATTAAACCAAATATGTTCTGATCAAAACCAAAATCTAACTATGAATATATTGTTAATGCTTACTGCTATAAAAACATTGATATTTATAATTTGCCTTTATAAATCTTCACACATGTTTACATACTATTCCCGCATATTTAAATATTATTCAGTATGGGTGATTTGAACGGAGATTTTGACATATCAGAAATTGATTATGAACGTTCTCACAACTTTGAAAATTGGTCAAATAAACATGTATTAGGAATTAATAATATAACTGCCATTAACCTTAACATTCGATCCTTATCAAAACATTTTGATACTTTCCTCCTAACTATTTCTAGTTCTTTGCGAAATATTGACATAATAACGCTATGTGAAACGTCGATAAATGAAAATAATGTAAATCTATACAAAATATCGGGTTTCAACTCTTACTATTTTTGTCGTAAAGATCGGGTGGCGGAATTATTGTATACGTGAAGGATCATCTTACATTCGAAAAAATAAATATAGTAACAACTAATTTTGAATGCGTTTACGGCACTATTTCTATTTACAAACATAAACGTATACATCTATTGGCAATGTATAGACCTCCAAACACAAATAAAAAATTATTTCTCCATGAACTGGATACAATATTGGGCAGTATTGACATTAAAGAATCCATTTTATTACTTGGCGATACGAACATAAACATTTTAAATGAACTCGAACCGATTGTAATCCAATACGAAAACCTAATGGCCACCTTCGGATTGGTCAAAACTATTAACGATGTGACACGAGAAGCAGTTTTGTCAAACTATATAACGGCTACTTGTCTAGACCATATCTATATAAGAGAGAGAGAGACCATAGAAATCAGTTCGTGCGTATGTGAAACAATAATAGCTGACCACTACCTAATTGCAACGACGATTTATTTCTCTACCTACGACAAACACACTTCTGACATATCGCACACTGAGTACTATACTGCACTCTCTGAAAAAAAAGTTAATCTATTTATCTCAATCACTGATTGGAATGAAATGCTACAATTATCTGAACCAAATGTATTGTACGAAGAAATGAAATCGAAATTTAAAAATATTTATGAACTAAGTTACATCACAAAATTTAATAAAAAATATCGCAATTATCAAAAAACTTGGATGAATGATAGCCTCATTGAAAATATACAAACAGGAGATACTCTTTGGAGGAAATGGAAAAACTCACCTAACAACAAAAAATATGAAATCGATTTAAAAAAATACAGAAATAAATTAAATAAAAAAATAATAAACACAAAAAAATTATACTATAACTATAAATTTAATCACTGTTTCAAAGACATTAAAAAAACATGGAATGAAATTAATAAAACTTTAGGAAGGAAAGATAAATCCGGTTGTGATGAAGTCATATCAAAATATTTCTTAAAATCCAAATCGAAAGATGCAGTGGCAGAAAATTTTGCAGACTTTTTTGATGAAGGGGTAAATAAGTTATTACATATATGTGATGTCCGAGCGTCAGAATACCCGCCGGAATATTTAAATCACACAATTTATTTATTTATTTATTTATTTGATGCAATATTATTTACATTTTTTACATAATTCAATGATGTTGGCCTCACTGGGTGGTTTACCCGTGCTGAGGCCTCCATTTCATATACAAAATTATACACAATACAAATAAATATATATATATACATAATATTGGTGAAAAAAAGGAAAAAAGTAAATAAAAAACATACGATTAAGATAAATTAAACTTAAAAATTAGAGATTTAGAATTAACGTAAAATTAAGAATAAATAATATTATATAAGGTTAAAAACGATATTTTTAATACGTGTTGTGTGTTTGTGGGTGATTGTGTTTTATATTGGTTTTGTGTGTTACTTATATGTTTTGTTATTTTATGCTATGATATTTTGGTAGTATTGTCTATTTTGGTCTTTAATCCATTTTGTAATTTTGTGTCGGAATTTATTTTTGTTTTCCTCAATTTTATTTTCAAGTGTTAGACTGTTGAATGCTTTTATAGCGTGATATTGGTAATGTCTTTGTCCAAAGCTTGTATTTACCGTCGGAGTTTTTAAGTTTTCTTTGTATGCTTGTCTAACTGGTCTGTTTGTGATATTTTGTGTTTGTTGAAGGTTGTTTTTTTGGTCAAAAATGTAATTTAGTAGCGATTTAACATATAATTGTTGTATGTCTAGTACGTCAAAACGGTTGAATATTTGGTCTGTATCAGTAAGTCTATGTTTTTAAGTATTACCTTTAAGATCGTTTTCTGCGCAATTTCCAGGTGTTCGATTGCTGAGTTTGTTGCTCCTCCCCAAGCAATTATTCCATATTCTATTATAGACTGACATAGAGCAAAATATATTGTTTTCATTTGTTGTATTTTGTATATGTTTCTTATGTTTAGGAAAATGTGTATCGTTTTGAGGAGTTTATTTGTCACTTGTTGGATGTGATGTGTCCATCTAAGGTTATGGTCAATTATGATTCCTAGATACTTTATTTGTTCTTTTTTTTCTAGAGGAGGGCAAACGCAAATGTTGGTGTTTAAACATTCGTGTATTTTTATGGTGTTTGTGTTATTTTTTGGCTGTCCTGTGCTATTTATACTGTACGTTGTGAATTTTGTTTTCGATATGTTCAGTGTTAGTATGTTTGAGTCTAGCCATGATTTCACTCGCGTGATTCCTAAATTCGCTATGTTGTATGCATTTTTCCAATCCTTAGATTTAAAGAGTAAAACTGTGTCGTCTGCATAACTAACTATTTCACCGTCTATTTTCATGCTGCAAAGTTCATTAATGTAAATAGTGAAAAGAACGGGCCCTAGTATGCTTCCTTGTGGAACTCCATATGTAATTGGCAGTGGCTTGCTAATATGGTTGTTAATTTTTACTTGCTGTGTTCTGTTACTCATACAACTTTTTAATAGTTGGAGTTCCTTGCCTTTGATGCCTATGTTTTCTAATTTTTTAAAAAGCGTTTGGTGGCAGATTGAATCGAAAGCTTTAGCTAAATCTAGGTATATCGCTATGCATTTATACCCTTGATCTAAATTGCTATGTATATAGTCTATTGTACACGCCAAAGCTTCTTTTGTGCCTATTTTTTCTCTAAATCCATATTGTTTTTCCGAGATTAATTTATTTTCTTCCAGGTATATTATAATTTGGTTTTTTATTACTCTTTCGAAAATTTTTGAAAGCGAGTTTAACAAAGTAATAGGTCTATAGTTAGTTATTTGCATTTTGTCTCCGGATTTGTAAATAGGGATCACCAGTCCTTTTTTAACACTCCCAGATCCACGATGCGATTACAGTTTACAACGCTCTTTAAAACATCAATAACTCCTCGAATGCTACAATCATTAAATCAACATTTTAGGTATTCCTAAAAAATATATTTTTGCATCCGTAAAAAATATTAAAAAAATTATGACTATTCTGTATAAAATAATAAAAAATGTTTTCCTAAAAGTCGACACATTTCTATGTCAGATGAGACAACAAATTTTAAATCTCTGTGGGAATAACAGAGAAGACAAAACATTAATTCATTCCAACCTCATTAACCTACGTCCAATATTACGATCTCCCTTTAGTTATGTATGACAAAAAGAGATGTAAAATAAAACGTTAAAACCTTTTGCCTATCTGTAGAGACTATTTTACTTCTCAAAGTTGACATCATAAACGTTTGCCGTCGCTTTCTAGTGCAATAATTTGAAATGTCTGAAAACAGAGATGACAATATTAATTAACTTGCTGCAAAAAAACTTGGGTTGCTTGACATTCCGTTTTCATTAAAAAAAGAGCCACAAAAAAAAATAAGGAACCACATCGGAAGGTTCGGCCGACCGACCACCTGATCCTTAAACCAGAGTCATTTTTTAATCCCTTTCTGCGTATTTCCTTAAAATTAACGAAAAAATGTTACGATTGTAGACAATCAGATGACGGGAGATGTTTTTTGTTTAGTTTTATGGGTTTTGGGTTATTTGCAGGGTCATGCCACATTAGTTCAGAAGTAATAAATATTTATTTAATTTCATTTTATTGTTATCAAATAATCTCTTCGTGGAAGACTTGATTAAGACAATGACAATGCAGTCCTTTTTTATAAAAGCTCCACACAGGAGGCCCTGAGGAAAATAATTCCCCTCAGGGCCTATGTCATCCTTGAGGATGATGTGTGGAGGGTCTTTTTAGGAAAGGAAGGTTAGGAAGTTCTGAGAAGGAAAAGGATATAAGGGGTGGGTAGGAATCTGGGTGTCATTGTGTCCAGGAGTGATGGACGTATGAATCCATCTCTTCCACTGCGGTTTAAGGCGATGTTCCGAGAGAGTACAGCTGGAGAAGTCAAAGGGACTCCCTCAACCATTCTCTCCCGATCAGGCTTGCCATGCAGTTGGTAGGCAGATGCATCCGCCGCCAAAACCTGGACAAATCTTTACCCACGAACCCGGGCACCCCCACTAAGTCACGAAACGTAGCTAACTACTTGGGTTGACCTTTGGCAGAAGTGTTGGTTATTCAATAAATGGTTCCCGGGGCGGCGGCACCCATACTCGCTTCCCAAATTGAAAAGTAAGGCATTGAACTGGCAAAAGAAGGATAATTGTTGACATGCTCTATAAATGAAATTCCTGATATGTATGTTTTGTAAAACCATATAGTTACATTATAGGTAGAGCCATCTTAATTTGTGAAGATCTGGAAGGAATACAAGGCCGATAAAAATTATAATAATTTCCACCTTTTTATAGCGCCGTTTAGTGATAAAGTCACGTCAAGTGTACTTCATGGATGGGATTAAAAGGTACGCTTATTTAGTTAGGGCATTCAAAAAGGAAGATATGACGCGAAGTGAATAATAGCCAAGGAAGTCATGGCATGGTGAAGTGAATCACATACTTTCAGTCGGACCACGCCAAGAGACAGAATAATAGAAATATACAGATAAATCATTTTAAAAAGAGCACGTTTGAATGTATCTCTTCCCTCGCGGTAGTCCTCCGATAGAGTGCACCGTAACGCAACCAAGCATCTGTTTATTCAATTTATCTGGACAAGTATTAGACGATTTAAGAATTCGAATGAAGCAAGGAGTATTTGTCGAGATAGAGGGTTTTGGTGGTATATCCTCTCTGCTGCATGATGTACTTTCGGTATCGAAGACAATACTTCATCCAAAATACGATTGTAAACATTACTGCACCACCATAAAACTCTTTTGTGAGGGTCGGGTACAATATGTAGAATCTTACCTACCTATTTTATTCCTAAAACTACCCCCATAAAATAATTATTTTAAAAAGGGACTTTCTTTCCATTGAAACAGTAGCAAAGTGACGTCTTTACAAATGATTATTACATGGAAGGAAGTAGCAATAAATATAAATGGTTAGGTTTCAGTAAATTAAAGGTACACTTTGCAATGAATGTTATGATTTTTAGAATATTTTTTTATAGAATTATCTTTTTTTACTGTTTTGTAATGCTCACTGTCTTTGTTTTACTTGCTATTTCGATCATCTTCTAAAATGCATATTTTTAATAATAAAGGCATGCCGCCGCCCCGGAAACCACAACCAACAACCAACACTTCTGCCATAAGTGAACTCAAGTAGTTTGTTACGTTTGATGACTTAGCAGGGGTGCCCAGGTTCATGGGGTAGGTTTGGTTCCGGATCTTGGCGGCGGGTACGTCTGTCTACCAATTGGCTCTGCGTGGCTGGCCGGGTCAGGAGAGACTGGTTGAGGAAGAACTTTTGACCTCTCCAGCAGGAAGACCTCTCCCCCAAGACGACATAGGCCCTGAAGCGAATTATTTTCCTCAGGGACTCATGTGTGAAGTTAATGTTAAAAAAATACTGTATGTATGCACTACAGTATCCACAGTTTAAGTTCTTATAGTTTCGTATAGTACTGGATGACGTGTGGTCGCCATTTTACGATTTAATGTAGATTTACTATAGACGAATGCATTACATTATATGTAGGTAAATATAATAACAAAGTCTTTGTTTTGCTTTTTTGTAAAAATCTTTTACATCTAAATTTTAACCTATATTTTGTTATGATAAACACGTCGAATTAATGTTGAAATAAGAATTTACCTAATTGGTTTTTGTCGTTATGTTCCTGTGAAAAAAATGTTTTTAATTTGCTATGTAAACTATTTCCACTCATAAAAGTAAATTTTATCCTAAAGGTTATCTCTAAATTTCGGAAAAATAGGAGTATTATAAAAAATACTAGCGTGCAGTTCACACCGGTAGAAGCGAAACCTTTAGAAAAAAGAGTCGGAAGGCTATGAAGCACCGCATAAAGAGGAGACCGATTATTCTAACCCATTCTCTATAAATGCTATAGATGCATGTGTTTGTCTCTTTTAAGTGTCGCTTTTTCGTTTCATCCAGTTTCAAATCACAATGGTGCTAAAGAAGTTTTCACTTCAAAGTCATTATAAAATTATTTTTTTCGTGGTTTGCTTATTGTTTCTTTTTAGTGTCGCTTTTTAGTTTCAACTAGTTTCAAATCACAACGGTGCTAAAGAAGTTTTCACTTCAAAGTAATTATACCTAACATTTTTTTTTCTTGGTTTGCTTATTGTTTTTTTTTGTGTCGCTTTTTCATTTTATCCAGTTTCAAATCACAACGGTGCTAAAGAAGTTTATCACTTCAAAATAATTATAAAATTATTTTTTTCGTGGTTTGCTTATTGTTTCTTTTAGTGTCGCTTTTTCTTTTCATCCAGTTTCAAATCACAACGGTGCTAAAGAAGTTTTCACTTCAAAGTAATTATAACATAATTTTTTTCATGGTTTGCTTTCGCGTAAAACTGTAAAAAAAAATAAAATTCGAGTGTTCTTTAAGTATTGTATTTTTTTTTGTAATCTACTTCTCTACGCAACTAGTGGTAAAACCATTCAATCTGGTATTAACTTAGATCAGCAAACATAAAAAGCACTTTACGATAAAGTATTTTTTGTAAATGTATTTAAAAAATGATAGTAGGTCGGTGTCAGCCCTTACTAGTACCTAGCGCATTCCACATGTGGCTTTCTGAAACAATGGTGCTATTCTAGAGGCTAACGTGACCCTAGGAGGTCGCTGTCACAGCCGCCCGCCTTGTTGGGCGTGTCAAATAATATTTGATTATTTATTATGAATGATTATTTTTTTAATATTTCAGTTTTAGGGCACAAAATTGATATTTTTTTCTTACAATAAATTAATATAAGCCAAATAAAAAATATTCACAACAATATTTTTACAAAAATCCCGAAATAATTTCCAAATCCTATAGAGTAACGCTGTGTTACAAGACGGTTTGTCGAGGGTATTTTTAGCATGGTATGGGAAAGGTTAAGAGTACTAGGGAAGCAGGAGTGTGTTATACTTAGATTGATTAAGGCCCCGTTCTCCGCACAAAAAAAAACCATTTCGGACGAGTCGTGAAATTTACTTTTAACGCATTCGACAGGAGGTGTATCTGCAGCGCACGGGTCAATAGGAAAGCGCGCGCATTATTATTACAAAAAGGTCTGGTTTGGAACTTGGCTTATAATTCTCGTTAAGACTTGTCATATTTGAAATGATACTTAGTGTATCATTTCAAATATGCGTTCCCAGAGAAGTTGATAATATTTGTAGGGCTGCCACAATTTTAAAATACACATAATATTTATGAAAATATTTGTTATTTTCTCAATGTATTACGTTAGATTACCTATAAAGTGTAATGTACACTTGAGGTGACCGTTCACAAAACAAAGCGATATTATTTGTTATAACGGAACTACTATTATCATTGTTTCTCTTTAATTTCTCTTATCAATTTGGGAGACGGGACGGGAAGGGACAATTTGGGTACTGCCGCGCCGCCCCGGAAAACATTTTTTGGATAACCAACACCCCTGCTGTAGGTCACCCAAGTGGTTTGCTATGTTTGGTGACTTAGCAGGGGTTCCCGGGTTATGGGATGATGTATCAATTTGGAAGGCGACCATTGCCGCCCGGCAACCATTCATTGGATAACAGAGGTGCCCGGGTTCATGGGGTGAGGCTTATCTATTTATTGGGTACTACTTTTTTTAAAAGAAAAAGAGTCATAATTCGTATTCCCGGTTTACGAATAACCTGACAATTTGAAAATCTCCTACCAGCATCATAATAAGCGGAAGATGTTGCTTGTGCATTGAAAGAGGAATTGAATCCGCGACATCTTGACCCGACACATTTTTCAATTTTCAACTAAGTAAAGTGCACTTAATCATATTTGTTTATAGTCCAGTCAATTATTAATTTGAGAGGTGGGAGTGGGTACCGCCGCCCCGGGAACCTTTATTGGATAACCAATACCTCTGCCATAGGTCACCCCAAGTGGTTCGCTACGTTTGGTGATTTAGCAGGGGTGCCCGGGTTCATGGGATGAGGTTTGTCCAGGTCTTGGAGGCAGATGACCAGGACATACTGAACCCGAGATTCCTACCCACCCCTTAAACCCTTTTCCTTCCCAGAACCCTCCTCTACTTCCTTTCCTTAAAAAAACCCTCCACACAGCATCATAGGTGAGCATAAAGATGACATAGGCCCTGAGGGAAATTATGTTCCTCAGGGCCTCCTGTGTGGAGCTCATGTAAAAAAATGAATGGTCCAAAAGGAGGTGTAGAGTGCACCTAAGCGATTCCTTCAGAAACTTGGTCAGGGTGCTTAGGGTGTGAACATACTAAAAGTTCTGACGTCTAGGTGGTGAGCTAGGGGAGGGAGGGGGGGGGGGGGGGGGAGAAGGTTCAAATTTTTGGATTTACGCTTATTTATATCTCGGAAACGGTGCATTTCAAAGGCTTTTTTTATAATAAGTGAAAGCTCATAAAATTATCTACAACTTTTATTCTATACGTAATTTTCGAAATCCCAGCCGTTTTTGACTTACACGCTCCACAAATGTAGATATTTTCGAATAAAATCATTTTACCTCACATTTTTCATCAAACATTCCTTCATATCGTCTAAAATATTTATCAAAGAAAGAAATTTGTTTGAAAGAAGTTGTAAAGAATTTAATTCCATTTTAGATAATATGTATACATTTGCAAACTAATCTTCAACCAGTAAATATTTACAGGAATTTTTAGTTTTTTAGTAAATATCGTCATTTTTTATCTTATTACTGACACACAACTTTTGTTTGTAACAGATTGTGGGACTTGGATTTAATTTATTATTTCATCATTTAGTTCCTAAAACAATTAGTTTAATGAATCTTCACCAACTTGAACAGCATCTTAGCAAGTTATTGTGGCGTCTCGGACGACTCCACTCCACAAAAATTGACGTTATTTCACTGGTTTGTGGGAAGGGAGGATGTGCATCAAACCACTGACTGAGTTTGGCACAACCTGTTTTTTCCTACATGCACCTTTTCGCTCTTTATTTATATCCGGGGGTAAAGTGCACAAACTTCGGGGGGTAATTCTGCACGACAGACAGTACAAGTAAAAAAAGATACGAAACTTTTTTCAAAACGTTCTAAGGTAGTTACGGGTAAAAAAGTTTTGTTGTTTGTATGAAAAAAATAATATTCTTCTGTGGAAAAATAATTTTGTATAGGGAAAAAATTGAATTTTGAAAAAAGTTATTTGTCTTTTTTACATTCACCATCATGTACCTCCCGAAGTTTATGTAGAAATTTATGAAGTGGCAGCCCTAAAAGCTATCAGCAAACTACAGCTTTGCTAGGACAAGTTAACCGATGGAATCTAAATTATTAAACATTTATAAAAAGGTCAAAGTAATAACTTATAACATTGTAGTCGGTTTTAGTAAACAAGCGAAGCTTTTATTTACTTTCATTTACGTAACGCATTTTGGTTTTATTATCCAACGAACATCTAATAAAAGGTAGTAATAAAATAATACGTATGATGATAATTACATATTTCCTTGTCCGTAACAATTTGGGACGCGGGTAAGGGTACCGCCGCCCCGGAAACTATTACCCCAAGTTGTTCGCTACGTTTGGTGACTTAGCAGGGGTGCCCGGGTTTGGATCTTGGTGGCGGATGTGTCTGCCCACCAGCTGCGTGGTAGGCCAGATCGGGAGAGACTGGTTGAGGGAGATCTTGTGACCGCTCAGGCAGAACTCTTTTGGAACATCGCCTTGCACCGCATTGGGAGGGATGGATTCAAAAGTCCGTCACACCCAAACCCACTGACCCTCAAATTCCTACCCACCCCTATAACCTTATCCTTTCCAGAACTTCCTCTCCTTCCTTTCCATTAAAACACCCTCCACACAGCATATCCAAAGATGACATATGCTCTGGGGGAAAAAAATCCTCAGGGCCTGTGTGGAGTTACTGTAAAAAAACAAGGTAATTTTTGAAAGCAGATTTTTGTTAGCAGTTTGATCCGTAAAAATGTATTATTTATTATTATGTCCTATAGTTTTAATAAATGAGCAAAATAAAAGCTTTTGCATTCAATGGTCATTTAAAAAAAAACGTAATTTAATTTAAAAAAACTTGCCCGGGAATTTCAGTTTCCGAAGCATTGGAAATAGATTTATTTCCCAAAGTACGCATTCTGTAAAAAATAAAACAATAACTGTCACCTTTGTTATACAGGGTGTAACAGGACGTACCCGAGGGATTTTAACCAGCGGTTCCTGAGCATATTTGGAGTAAAAAATGTAGATTTCATTTTGCTCTCCGGTGATATTTTTTTTCTATTAAAAACAAAAATTATGTTTTTAAATCACGCGTCGCCAATGGCATGATCATTGGTCTACTCGGGAGACAACGTCGCAATTTCACACGTGCACACAGTGGAAGGGAGGCGACAATGGCCAGCGCGCTTCAAGGCAGGACCATATTATATGCTCCAATACCAAACAAGTAATATTTAATATTGCGTAAATAATTATTATGCTTATTTTACTCAGATATTATTGCTAGCTTTAAGTAAAGACTTTAAGTACCGAAAATTCCTGATGGAATTCTAATTTAAATAATTTGTGGTTAGAAGACGGGTGGGTTTCTTCATTTACCGAGAATGCTAAATGGAATGCTAATTGTAAAAGTAAACGATCGAAATTTAAAAATGTCTATGCATTTGACCGTTTACTTTTACAATTAGCATTGCATTTAGCATTCTCGGTAAATGAAGAAACCCACCATTAAATAACTTTTAAACAAAAAAAAATGTAGTTCTACGAATTAAACACAAAAACAGTAATTAAATAACTTATTTGTTGACAATAATTGAGAATAATTTCCAATGGTCCTTTTATCATAAATATTAAGAAATAAGATAAGATAAATATTTAACCACCTTTAAAAACACAATCTCCCTTGCACTTGCTTAATTAGGTATCCAGAATCACCAAAACGAAACGCGCATCAATGCTCATATAAAACGAACTTGTCAACAGCTGCAAATGCGTAACCGTGACCTTGACCCACAGAATTTAAAATAATATGAAATACATACATGTATAGGTAGAATACGATGTTATTTTAAAATTAGAATGCTGCCAGGTGCTGAATTATTTGAATAAGAAAAATATTTAATTTTATAAATGAATTTAAAAATAAATCAATTACATATTGGAACAATTTTAAAACCGTGTGAAATATTTTGTTCAAAAGATTTATTAAACATCACGCGGTAGGTAGAGAGGATGAACTGCCAAACAACTCGGTCTTAGCATACTCCTCGCAATTCCACGTAGTAGGTAATTGTGTATTCTTGGAAGTACCTAGTCATGATTCAAATTCCAATTCAAATTCCCCATTTATTTTTACCTAACTACACAATGTAGGTACTAATATTTTTCAGTTATGTAGGTACTCAGAATAAGGGTTACAATCAATAAACTATTGGTTTTACCGATCTATTAATACGTATTATGAAGAACAGGATACCTAACACAATTCTTAGAAAGTTCTCGACTTATAATGTGGCCTAACCAGTGTTTTGAAACAATAAACTATTGGTTTTACCAACCCATCAATAAGTATGTTGACAAAGTTCTTAGAAAATAAGTTGATCTAGCAATGTTTTGAATGTAATAGCATACATTTGGATTACAAGGAACTATCCAGAATAAGGATTGCAATAATAACCTGTTTTACCGATACAAATAATATTATCATTTTACAGAAGGGAACGTACCCATACTACGTGACCAATTTTTTTTGCAATTTTTAACCCCCCCCCCCCCCGGTGACCAAAATCCTAAGCAAATCGCCGCTCATTTGTACCAAGCGTGACATTTTGAAGACCCCCCCCCCCGAAGAGGTTACGTAGTATGAGTACGTTCCCTAAGGTAATGGTGCCGATTTAAAGAAAAAAAAATCAAGTCAATAAGTTGACTGTATTCAGCCTTACCAATAAAATACAAACTAACCACAAACAGTCCGATTATGAAGGATTGGAATGTTTCATAATTTTGACACAAAATGTGAGTTCTTATAGAAGTTTCAAATAAATTAATCGTGGTGGTTCGATCATAAGCTTTGAAAACATTTTAGTATCTACTGTTTAAGTGTAATGTTGACTGAACTTACAATACTTAAAAATACTATTTGCGAAAGTTATAATTAAATAATACCTCTAAAAATAATTTAAAAACCCACCCGGCAATGTTTTGTTCGCGTTTGTGTCTGTCATCTGTCACAGATACGAACATAATATTATGAATGACATGTAAGAATAAAAATGCTGACATTTGGTTATAATATTTTTTTTATTATTATTATAAAAGTTGCTCGAAGTGGCCGCCATCGGCTTCAATGCATGCATGCAATCTTAACACATTATGGATGCTTAAATTAGCAGGATTCGCCTTCAGTTCGTCTGCTGCCTCCATGATCAGTTGGATCAATTGCTCTCTCGTCGCTATCGGCTTCGAATATACCTTTTCCTTCAGAGTTCCCCAGAGGTAGTAATCCAACGGTGTTAGGTCGGGTGATCTCGGTGGCCATGCAATGTTAGGACTACCTCGGCCTATCCACCGTCCAGGAAACTCTACATTCAGGTAGTTCCGCACGGCAACGGAATAATGGGGTGGAGCTCCATCGTGCTGGAACCACATCCTTCGCAGTGCTTGTAAGTTTACTTCGTCCAGAATGTCGCCCAGCTGCCCTTGCAGGAACTCCAGATACATCGGTCCATTTAACCTGGGAGGCAACTCGATCGGACCAATTATTTTGTTACCCAAAATACCCGCCCACATATTTACTGAGAATCTCTCTTGGCTCGACGATTCCCGGACAAGCTTAGGATTTTCTTCGGCCCAATGATGCAGGTTGTGGATATTTAATATTCCTGTTTTTGTAAATTGGGCTTCGTCTGTGAATAGAATATTTTTCATGAAATCTCCATTTCTCAACACATTTCGTAGCATCCGTCTACAGTAAATTAGTCTTGAGAAATGGTCGTTCTCCAGTAGACCTTGGCAGCGCCTGTAGTGGAAAGGTTTCAGGCGATGTTTTTTTAGGATTCTCCATACCGTCGTGTGTGTTATGTCTCCAACGATCATGGCGACGCGACGCACGGAAAGCGTCGGGTCTTCTGTCATCATGTTGAGGATCCTCTCTTCAACACGAACTGGAACATCATTATTTCCTCCGCCCTGAACCCGTACGATTCCATGGTCGCGCAGGCGTTGATACATCTGCAAACAAAAATACAATTGCTAACATTATTCTGTTATAAAATATCAGTAAAAATGAATGACGGGTGCGTTTTATATCAGTTTATTTCTGAGAACATAGAAATATTTGATTAACATAGAAAACGTTCCGTAAGTACGAATTAATTTATTTTGTGAGTGAAACTATTTAAAACAAGCTTTCTTGGAACCGATTTTGATTAGCAACTATTTACGTTGGGGGACAAGCACAAAATATGATTATTTAGTTCTTAATTTGGGTTATAAATAAGTGTTAATAACAATTTCAAAATGACGCGACGGCTTGATATTTTTTTCACAAGAATTTCGAACTTTAATTGTAATGAAAATGGAACTTTAAAGCATCTTTTACCAATTAACCTACGTAAATTATTCTTGTTTCTGTTGTATTATTATTCATTTTTTACATCAACTCCACACATTTTCGGGGATGCTGTGAGGAGGATATTAAGTTAAATGAAGTGTTATTTAAATAATTTTGTCTTAAAGAATTAGCCAAGTTGGGAAACATTACCCTATTTTTTTTACTTGGCACGTTTGATAGGTATTATCTTGGATTTCCGAGAGTGAAACATAAAATTTTGGAAAGTTTTGTAAATAAACATACGTAGTGATAACCTTTTTCCGTAACATTACAAGACACAATTAGGCGGATTTTTGGGAGCCTTTACAATGAGATGGCGGCATTAAATGTGTGTCTAGCTCTACGATAATAAATAGGTAGTTAGGTACAAACCTGTACGAAAGTTGTATGGTGTGGTAGACGTCGTTCTGGATATATTCTGCGATACTCTCTTACAGCTTCCACTGAATTTCCTCGGCAAATTCCATAAACAAACACTATATCTGCTTCATGGGCAGGTGGATAATTTTGAGGCATCTTTTAGAATAAACACTAATAATAACAGTAAAACAAAAACAAATTTCAAAGCAACTACGCACGACCCCGTTCACCGTCAAACTCCAAACACAACTGACCGAGCGGTATTCGGAAAGGGGTAGCTTCGCCGCGGTATGGGAGTGAGGGAGCGTGCTGCCGATAACTGTAGGGTTGGCTAGCGGATAGGGGGAGGGGTTATCGCGAGGTTGCCATATCCTTTACTCGAAATATGAGATCAGTGAAGGTGTGTAGAAAAAACAAAAAAAAATGTTTTTAATTGAAAAAAAATGTCACCGTACAGCAAAATGATATACAAATTTTTTTCTCCAAATAAGCTCATGAATCGCTGGTTAAAATCCCTCGGGTACGTCCTGTTACACTATTTAAAAATACTGTATGCGAAAGTTATGTTAAATATTATCTCCAAAAAAATATCTATTTAAAAAACCACCTGGCAATATGTTTATTCGCGTTACGAGGAGGCGCGCAGTAGAGAGTGAAAGAGTACGCTGCCAACAACGGGGTTCGGGTTGGCTAGCGGATATGGGGGAGGGGTTTGCGCGGAGTTGCCGTATCCTTTACTCGAAATATGAGATCAGTGACGGCGTGTGGAAAAAAACCAAAAAAATGATTTTATTTGAAATAAAAATTTCACCGGAGACGAAAATTTCATTTACATTTTTTACTCCAAATATGCTCAGGAATCACTGGTTAAAATCCCTCGGGTACGTCCTGTTACACCCTGTATAATACACAAATAAATTGAAAATTTATTTTTATAATAAATATTACATAATAGTAAATAATACGAGTATGTATTATATTAATAAAATCAAAAAAAAAATTTTTTCTTCTTACCTTATACATTCCATCATACGTTCTCGATTTTGGAGATAATGTTTACGCTTAGAAATACGACTTTTTTGTTGTTGTCTTACCATTTTCGCAAAATAATATTATTATTTACGTACGTGTATATTAAACAAATCATGAAACGTAGGACTACACGTCTGTGTGGCGAGCTGTCTGGACAGCGAATGACGAATATTTGAAAGGCACATAGGTTACACGCACGTTAGATAGAGATGGCCTGTAAATATTATCTTTAGAATTAAAAAACGTAAGCGCCTGTTGTTAAAATATTTCATTAATCACGGTTTATTGAAAAAAGAGCAAAAATCTCGCGATAATTTTTTTTTTTTTTTTTTTTTTTTTTTTTTTTATTATTTATTTAAAAATTTATTATAATTAAAATTTTACAACAAAATATTTTTTTTTTACAGGTTTTTTTTTACTACTCTTCCATTAAAAGCATTTGCTTGTGTATGGAAGGGGAGTGTACATAAATGCTATTAGTTATTAGTTAGGTATAAGTTAGTACTTAAATAATGAATTGTACATAAATATATGTGAGCTGCAGTATTTATTTGATAATGGTGTGTTTTTTTTTTTTAAAGAAAGAATGTTATGGAGAACTAAGATATTTGTAAGATTAGTTGACAGTAGTTTTTTTTTTAAGAATATTTTTAAAATGTCTCTTGACAGAGAGCAGTATTTGGGTTTTATCATTGATGCTTCTGATTTCTTCTGGTAGACGATTGAAAAAAGTTCTTCCCTGATAAGTATAATGATGCTGTGCAAAAGACGTATTTAGTTTTGGGCATAGAAAAACATGTTTAAGTCGAGTTCTGTTTTCATTTAAAAATGGATATTTATCTTTTTCTTTTATTATTTGAATTACTGAATTTTTAATATATAGATCTTTAAATGTGGGAACTTGAAATTCTTCAAACAGGCGTTCAGTTGGGTAGTCTAAGGATTTTTTTAATATAATTTTAATAATTGTTCTTTGTACAATTTCTATTGGAAGAAGGTTACATTTATACGCGGATCCCCAACTAATAATAGCGTATTGTAGAGTGGATTGAACTAAGGCATAGTAGATTAAATATAGATTTTTTACCGACAGAAAATTTCTAATTCTTAAAAATATATATATTAATTTTCTGATTTTGTTTACTACTTGACATATTTGTTCCTTCCATTTCAGATTTTTATCGATAATTACGCCGAGATATTTAATTTTATTTGTTGTTTTTAATATTGTACAGTTTGATTTGCAATAATGTTGGCTGTGAATTTTAGTGTTATCGTGTATGACAATGTTAAAATTTTTGGGAGCGTCGTTTGGATGGATTGCAAATGGAATTACAAATGTCTTTTCACTATTTAGTGATAGTAAATTAGTGTCGAAAAAATTCTTAAGCGTATTGATGTCTTCTGTGGCCTGTAATTCTACATTTTCTTGTAATTGTCTTTAGTTTTATTTAAAGAAGCGCTGTGAATTTTTTCATACATATAACTTGTAAAATAACTGAAACAAACGTGTTAATAATAATTTTTGGAGCATACTTTGTGATTTTTTTCTATCGAGGGAATTTTCTATAATTTTCGTTTCGGTGCGATAATTGTCTAGATATTATCTTCAAAACTAACATATATTTTTGGGACTCGCAACAATAACATTTGGCTGTCATCAGTTCTTTTGTTTTGCTCTTTCAAAAAATATTCTTAAACCAATCTTTTTATTGTGTTTTGGCTGTAAAAAGTTTAGTGTGTTGGAATCTTCTCCCCCCTGATCTTCCAGGAGTCACTTCTTGCTGCTCATTTTCAGATATTTATATAATTTTTTTTACTTCTGTCAATTTTTATATTAGCTGTAATTTTTTGAACAATGGAGGAGGATTTCCCTCCTGTACCCCTTACAAAGCCCCCAGATCCCCCTCCTGACCCTCCAGATGGAGACATTTCAGATAAAATAGACTGTTCAGAACATTCAAACATTTCAGACAATGAATCTGTCATCCTAACCTCAATTAAAAAAAGAAAATTTAGTCCCCTTTCCCCAAAAAAACATGATTCGCCTTTGTCTTCTCAGTCCCCTCCAGCTCTTCCTCAACCTCCTCCAACAATCTTTTACTCTACTCATTCCCGTGGCCCCTACATTGTATATGCGCAAAAAACTGAACAAGGTAAAACCATCCATCCTCTTGAATTTGGTAAATTTCTTTCAAATAACAAGAACCTTTCGATTAAACCTGGAGGTGTTAAAGCCGAGGGTCGCTTCCGAATCTCTGTTGAATTCCTGTCAGGTTCAGCCGCCAACAACTTTATCAAAAATATATTTATTTCATCAAATTCTAAATTCAAGGCGTACATCCCAACTTTCAATGTCACTCGAATGGGCCTGGTCAGGGGTATCTCGACCGATCTGTCCATTCCAGAAATCCTGTCCTCACTTTCAACCCCCCAACATATCGGCAATCCCATAAAAGCCAGGAGGCTAAATTATAAGGACACCTCTGAGGGCATCGTTTCCTGGAAGCCCTCCCAATCTGTCGTCATCACATTCGAAGGACAATCTCTTCCCTCCCATATTTATTTATTTTTCAACTCCTTACCAGTTGAAATGTACACTTATCCCACCACTCAATGTTACAACTGCTGCCGTTTTGGTCATACCAAAGCTGCATGCAGATTCCCTCCCAGATGTTTCAAATGTGGAGAAAACCACTCGGCTGACCAATGTTCTTCTCTCTCTTCACCTAAATGTTTTAACTGCTTAGGCGCTCATTCCGCCATTAACTCTTCTTGCCCCGAACAATCTCGCCAAAAAAATATAAAAATTTCTATGGCCTCTGAGAACTTGTCTTTTCTGCAGGCTTCTAAATTATTCCCGCCTGTCAAAAAATCATTTTCCGAGGTTTTATCCAGTAACTCTTCATCCAACCCTCTCGCCTCCTCCTCAACATCTTCCCGTTCAACAAAATTAACATACAAAAACCCTATCTCTAAACAGGCTCGTGGATACGATCAGCAACAACACAACTCACTTCTCTTAAATTCCAATGGTTCTTCTCTTTCACACGCCACAAATGGGTGCGCAAACAATTATAATTCATCCTCAACAAACTATCAAAAGCTTTCTGAACAACTCTCCCAAGATAATTCTTCATTTATTCAAACTCTTATTATGCTTCTAATTGACCTAATTTCTTCTCAAACTAATCTACCGTCCAACGCTGCTTCTATTATTTCCACATTAAAATCATTTATTCAAAATGGCTCTTCAAGATGTCAGAATTCTTCAGTGGAATAGCCGCAGTGCTATTTCTAACAAATCAAACCTTCTTAACCTATTAAATTCAAACCTTGTTTCTGTGGCTGCTGTCTCGGAGACATGGTTTACTCCATCCACCCACTTTAATGTGGGAGGGTACTCCTGTCTCCGCGATGATCGCCCGGAAGGTATGGGCGGAGGTGCTGCCCTTTTTATTAAAAAATCCCTTCCGTTTTTCCCAATAAATAATATCAAACCCCCCAATGCTGACTTTCAAATGGTTGCAGCTAAAATAAAGGACACTTCCTTTGTTTCTATCTATCTTCCCCCAACATCGCACTTCAATAAACAAGCGTGGTTGCAAATTGTCCGTCAACTAAGCCCTCCTTTCTTTTTATTGGGTGATTTTAATGCCCATTCTCCCGTCTGGGGTTCTGCTTTCTGTGATCGAGACGGTCGAAGTGTGATGGATTTCCTAGATGAATCCAACCTTTTTCTTTTGAATGACGGATCTCCTACTAGAATCTCTCGCCCCAACACAAACCCCAGTGCAGTGGATCTCTCCATATGCTCTATTAATCTGGCACCTCTCTCCTCGTGGGTGGTGTCCCCCGACCCTTGCTCCAGTGATCATTTCCCGATCACCATCACTTATCAAACTTCTTTCCATTCAGACAAGTCCCATATTTCGACAAAGATTAAAACAAAACACACCAAATGGGACGAATTTAACTCACATATGGATAAGTTTATACAAAATTTATCCTATACCGATACATTATCTGTCAAAGATGACTACGATAACTTCAAATCAATGCTCGTAACTGCAATCAATAAATCAAATCCTCCCCCTAAAACCAAATCTCTCAAAAAACTCCCTCCAACTCCCTGGTGGGTTGAGGAATGTTCCAAAGTAGTGAGAATTCGGAAAGCTAAATCTCTTTCCTATCGTCACAATATGACTATGGAGAACTATCTCATATACAAAAATGCCGAAGCGAATGCCAAAAGGGTATTGAGGTCAAAAAAAAAATCCGGGTGGTACAACTTCTGCAGTTCAGTATCTCCGAACACACCAATTTCGGAAGTTTAGTCTATGATTCGAAGATTTCGATCCTCCTTCAGTCCAACATCTCCTCGAGCTTCTCATTCTAAATGGATAGACGAGTTCTTGGACAAAATTGCCCCCCCTTCTGTACCTAACTTAGATGAAATAACTCCAATCCACAACACTCCTATGTCTGATCATTGGCTTGACTCTCCATTCACTTTAATTGAATTAAAAAAATGTTTATCAACAGTCAAGGACTCATCTCCAGGCAGAGATGGTATACCTTATAGCATTATCAAAAATAGTAACGATAATGTTCTAAATCACTTTTTAAGCATCTTAAATAAAATCTTCCAGACTGGCATAATACCTGATGACTGGAGTTCTCAAATAATCATCCCAATTCTAAAATTAAACAAATCACCCAATTCTGGATCCAACTATAGGCCAATTGCTCTTTCATCCACCCTTAGTAAAATTTATGAAAAATTAATTAAAAACCGGTTAGAATTTTTTGTCGAGAGTAATTATCTTCTCTCTCCATCCCAATTTGGATTTAGGAAAAAGAAATCTACACAAGATAACCTTGCCATCATCAGCACTGATATTAATTTATCCATTTCTAACAAAGAAGTATGTCTTGCAGTCTTTATAGACATAGAAGGCGCCTTTGACAATGTTTCCATCCCAATTCTTAAAAAAAAACTTTTAGGCCTTGGCTTACCCCTCATGTTTGTCCAATCTATTATTAATCTTTTTCTCGATAGGAAAATTTTCATTGAGCTACCAGATGTTACTCCTCAGAGTAGGTCAATTTGGAAGGGTTTACCCCAAGGCGATGTATTATCCCCCTTACTGTATAATATATACACACACGATATGCATGTCACCATTCCCCCTCAAGTAAAAGTCGTTGAGTTCGCAGATGACATAGCTTTCTTCTTATCATCCAAAATCATTCCATCCGCCGTCAAATATCTTAATGAAGCCATGGATGCCCTTTGCACATGGCTTACTTTAAATGGTCTTGAACTTTCAGTACAAAAGAGTCAGTGTGTTACCTTCTCAAATCGTCATAATAATCCCCCTGTTCAAATTTTATTTAAAAACTCTCCAATCCCCAATGCTTCCGAAGTAAAATTTTTGGGAGTAACATTTGATAGGAAACTTAAATGGTCTTCCCACATTAATAATATAGTTACTAAATGTGAAAAAAAATTAAATATTATCAGATCATTGACTGGCGTTTGGTGGGGTGCTCATCCTATCTGCATTAAGTGGCTCTACAATGCACTTATTCGAAGTCATCTCGACTATGCCTGCCCACTTTTTAGTACTGCATCCAAAAATGCACTCAGTAAATTAGACAAAATTCAATCTAAGTCATTGCGAATAATAACTGGCGCGATGCAATCGTCGCCCATCAATTCCCTTCAAGTAGAATGTTCTGATCCTCCTCTTTATTTAAGGCGTCAATTATTTGCTGACAAATTTGTTCTTAAATGTTTAAATTCTAAAAGTCATCAGATTATTCCCAGAGTCTCGTTGTTCAACGACTCAACACATTCATCTACAATCAGAGCTCGAACTAAACCTCTCCCTGCCATTTGTAAAAATTTTCGCTCTCTCTCAGAGCTTCAAATTATCAAAAATGATATTCTTCCTTTGTACAAATTAAAATATAGTCACGTCACCCTATCCCCAACGATTTTAGAGGGGATCGGCATCCTTAAAAGTCATTCCAATCTCCCAGCCCGTACTGTCAATAATATGTTCAATGACATTATTTCTTCTAAATGGCCCAACTCTTCTCTTTTATTTACTGATGGCTCCAAATCTCCGGACTCTCCTAACTGTGGTATTGGTATTAACGTTTACCACAATAATTCTAATGAAAGAATATTTTATTCAATTTCAAACCAATTTTCAATATTTTCTGCCGAGTGCATTGCGATTATTGAATCTCTCAAATATATAATAAAAAATAATTTTGAACATTCTCTTGTTCTCTCTGACTCTCTCAGTTCCCTCCAAAAACTTAAAACAAGTCCTCTTCTTCATCCTGATGATCACTTTGTATGTCTTATTCGAGTATTGATAACCTCCATTCAAAGCTCTGGAAAAACTGTCACTCTGATTTGGATTCCTGGACATGTTGGCATAGTGGGTAATGATATTGCTGATTCCTTGGCAAAACAAGGAGCGTCTAACCCTACCGTTACCCTCGTAAACCATATTCCCCTGTCTGATATTTTTTCCATCATCAAAGGTAGATCCCGCAATGTTTGGACAGAGCATTGGAACATTGCTAGTCAATCCAAGGGTGCCCGCTACGCCTCAATACAAAGGACTATCCCATCAAAACCGTGGTTTCAAAAATTCCCCCATTTTTCCAAAAAAGAAATTTCCTTACTTAGTCGTATGAGAATCGGATATTGTTCCGTTCCTTCTCACCTCTCATAAAATTCATGTGCTTGACTCCCCAGATTGTACGTTCTGTGGTCTAGATGTGGGAACTTTAGATCACATATTTTTTGATTGTCCCTCTCTAAATAAATATCCTCTCTTCTATCAAGCGTTATCAAAAATTGCCTCTCCTCCATTCAACATCTCATCTCTTCTAAGTCTGAACTCTACTCCAATCTTCCATAAAATTCTGAAATTTGCACATTTAAATAAAATTAATATATAAATTCACCTTTCCTTTCTCTGTAATTATAAATGATGGCCTAGAACACCCTTGAAGGGTGAAAGCCAGAAATAATTGAAAAAAAAAACATATATTTTTTTAAGAGCTTAAAAACTTCAAATGTTTAAGGGAGATTTGTAAGAAATCGGTAGAAATTGGGAGAACCGAGGCTTAAGTGTGTTATGGGTTTTAAAATTTCTGTTTTTATTATCTTAATGCAATCCGTCGTTATCTCATCTAATCCAGGAGCAATACGGTTTTTTAATGTGTTTATTATTTTGTCAATTTCCTCTTCCGAAGTTGTTTTTATTGCAAATCTGTGTTGTGTCGGTTGTGTATTGATGTTTGAACTGTTTGTTTGTGTTGTCGTGTTTGTGTTGAGAATTTTACGGTTCGCTAAGACTTTTCCTATACTTGCGAAGAAGTTATTTACATGATTTGCTATAGTTTCTTTATTTGTATTGGCGTCTACTTTTTTTGAGTTAATGTATAGATGTTCGATTGTATTTTCTTGTTTGAATTTTTGTGTGTATGTAACTTCTTTTAATATTTTCCATATTTCCTTTGGGTTATTGTTTTCTTCTTTTTTAAGTTTTTCTCTAAAATACAACTCCTTAGCTACTCTAATAATTTTCGTGCAGATGTTTCTATATCTTTTGTAGTAATTAAGTTGTTGTATGTCATATGGCGTATGTTTAATTTGTTTGTGAATTCTGTCTCGTTTACGAATACAGTTTAATATTCCCTGCGTTATCCATAGTTTAATTTTTTTTGCTTTGTGCGTAAGTTTTACTTGTTTTAGAGTAGTGTTATTATTTATTTCTTGCGCTAAAATTGTTGTAAATTTATCCCAGGCCTCTTCGACCTTCTCTATTTGGTATATTGTACTCCAGTCTATTTTTTTGAGTTTTTCTTTTAAGTTTGTGTAGTCAATTATTTTTTTTGTGAATATTTTATGTTGGTTAGGTTTTGTGTTTTCGGTATCTATTGCTATCATATTCATGTAGTGATCTGTAATAGTGCTTTCAAGTATTATGGTTTTGGTTTTTAGTTTTGTTTTGATCATTATATGATCTATACAACTTTTTGTGTTGTGTGTGACTCGTGTTGTATCAATGTATCTACCACGAGCAAATACAAAGCAAATTGAATTAATTATCGGAGGTATGAAAAATTCCAAGACACCAGGCATAGATTTAATTCGTATGTATGATTTGAAAAAACATGTTAAATTACTTAGTCCTTTAATCGCCTACTTATTAACAGAATAATTGATACGGGCCATATTCCCGATGAACTAAAATATAGTATTGTAAGGCCTATCTTTAAAAATGGAAATCACTCTTTAATAAACAATTACAGGCCGATTTCCTTACTTCCTGCATTAGAAAAAATATTAGAAAAATATATATCAATAAATTTAGATAAATACTTAAATAATCTGAGTATTATTGATGAATGCCAGTATGGCTTTCAAAAAAATAAAAGTTGCGATAAATTGCTCGAAAAATTTTCTAATCATATAAATTCACAACTAAACTGTAAAAAACATGTATTGGTTCTATTTATTGATTTCTCAAAAGCTTTCGACACACTTAGCCATATACAAATAATTAAAGTACTTGAATTTATAGGTATCCGGGGTAAACTCCTCTTATTCTTTAAAAACTATTTGACAAATAGAAAAATGAGTGTGAAGATTTTAAATATAATTAGTAAATCAAGACACATCAAATCGGGAGTACCGCAAGGGTCAATTCTAGGTCCAAAATTATATATTATATATGTAATTGCTATGTGTAAGATTTTCAAAAAAGCTCGTCGATTCATTTTTGCTGATGATACTGCTCTTGTTGAATCAAATGAAAATCCTGAAATAGCTATACAAGAATTACAAAGAGATTTTAACGAGCTTCTCAAATGGGCTCATGATGTAGGATTAATTATTAATGTAAAAAAAACCAAATGCATGTACATAAAATCACCAAGTTTGAAAATGTGGAATGTTCCTAAAATAACCGCTCATAGCTTTGACTGTATACATAGAGGAATTATTAATGTTTGTGACTGTGAAAAAATAGATTTCACAAATGAATATACTTATCTGGGAATAATTGTTGATAATAATTTTAAGTGGGATAAACAAGTGGCTAAAATTTGTAACCAGCTCAGATCCTTAGCTAGTAACTTTTACAAATTAAAATTTATTTTGCCTCATTGTACTCTTAAACTCATATATTTTTCTATGGTAGAATCCATCCTTAGATATGGTATTCGAAATTGGGGACATGCAAGCACTACTTACATTAAATATATTGAAAATTTACAAACTGCCATAATAAAAAAAATTGTCACAACAAATATTTACAAAAAGAGACATAACTTAAAACTACTGTATGGCTCAGAGAGCTTACTTACAATAAAAGGTCTCCACTGGTTCACTACTATTATGGATAATATGGGGGAAAGCCCTTACAAACACCTACTTGTACACAAACATACCACAAGATTTAGAGAAGGAAAGGGCCTAAAAACTCATCGAATATTAAATAAATATGGAAGCCGTACTCTTGAATATCTAATACCAGTGATTTTCAATAAAATCAATAAAAACATAAAATTTGAAAAAAATGAGAGACTATGTCCTAAAATGATAAAACTATGGTTAATGAGCGAAAACTCCATGTATCTTTGAATATCTTAATAAAGCTGCCTACATATCTTGTTATTAGGCAGGTATATTGAAATATCTTATATATTTATGGTTGTAAGTTAAATTATCTAATATTATGTGATCCATTCTAAAGTTTCCTTAAAACTATAAAAGTATTAACAAATATTTTCTTAGATATTATATTAAGAATGTTTAAATTCTTAGAACCTGCAGACAAGCTGCCATATGACAGCTTTGTGGGTCTACTCAAATTTTTTGTACAAAATGTATTCTGTAATTAAATAAATAAAAAAAAAAAAAAAAAAAAGCAAACATGCATTGCCAACCTTTAGTTATGTGCCTACTTAATTAGGTAGATGGAATATAATATGTCAAGGGAACTTATCTTCTTTAAACATATTGCGACTGTCTTTGTTCTAATTTGAGTTGTTTCAAACACCAGCGGTATATTAAAAACAGCGGTTAAAACCTTTGGTATTTAAAAAAAAATAAGAAGATTAGGTATTTTAAGCAGAAGGCCGTGGGTTCGAGTCCCATTGGCGGCGGCGGCATGTATCTTTTCTCGGGAGATTTTTCCAATTTGCATTATTCTTCTCTTACAATAATTATTGTTATAATCACTTTGAAAAAATATATTATTTTACGGTAATTTGGCAATTTTTTTTTATTTTTTTTACATGAGCTCCACACAGGAGGCCCTGAGGAAAATGATTTCCCTCAGGGCCTATGTCATCTTTGGGGATGCTGTGTGGAGGGGTTTTGGGGGAAAGGAAGGAGAGGAGAGTTCTGAGAAGGAAAAGGGTTTAAAGGGTGGGTAGGAATCTGGGGTTCAGTGTGTCCTGGTCATCCGCCTCCAATACCTAGACAAACCTCACCCCATAAACCCGGGCACCCCTGCTAAATCACCAAACGTAGCGAACCACTTGGGGTGACCTATGGCAGAGGTGTTGGTTATCCAATAAAGGTTCCCGGGGCGGCGGTACCCAATCCCGCCTCCCAAATTTTAACCATTACCAGAGATTTTAGTTATGACTTTATGCATACCACCACCATAACTGGACCTGGAGTTCGTAATATAACAAAATACAGGCTTACAGTATTATTCGACCAGCAGACACATTCGTAGGCAAATCCTGGCAAAGGTAACTATACAAAATATAATATATATATATAGAAGTGAAAAAAATATATACACAGTTCTTTTCATCAAATATTTATTTAAACAAATGAACATTCATTATAATTATTCCATGGTTTTTTTACAACATAACTACTACTGATATAGAATGTAAGATTACATTAGAGAAAATTTAACATGGTCTTGGGAGAACAAAAATAATGATGTTATCGAAGGCAGTGAATGTCTAGCCAGACACAACAACAGTAAAAATAATGATGTTATCGAAGGCAGTGAATGTCTAGCCAGACACAACAACAGTAAAAATAATGATGTTATCGAAGGCAGTGAATGTCTAGCCAGACACAACAACAGTAAAAATAATGATGTTATCGAAGGCAGTGAATGTCTAGCCAGACACAACAACAGTAAAAATAATGATGTTATCGAAGGCAGTGAATGTCTAGCCAGACACAACAACAGTAAAAATAATGATGTTATCGAAGGCAGTGAATGTCTAGCCAGACACAACAACAGTAAAAATAATGATGTTATCGAAGGCAGTGAATGTCTAGCCAGACACAACAACAGTAAAAATAATGATGTTATCGAAGGCAGTGAATGTCTACCCAGACACAACAACAGTAAAAATAATGATGTTATCGAAGGCAGTGAATGTCTAGCCAGACACAACAACAGTAAAAATAATGATGTTATCGAAGGCAGTGAATGTCTAGCCAGACACAACAACAGAAAAATAATGATGTTATCGAAGGCAGTGAACGTCTACCCAGACACAACAACAGTAAAAAAAAAGTCACACTGAAACGCCATTAAAATAGTTTATTTATTATTATTTATTTATTTATTTATTTATTTATTTAAACGCCCATTGGGCTTTTACATACATTGTTATTAGTATTATTACATTAACTATATGGCATATAAAAGTTTAAGTACATATATGAATAAAATAATTATTATATGTGTAGTACCTACATAAATGTTTTACAAATAATATAGAATACCATTATGGAGAACAGTTTTTTTTTTGTACTTACAAACAAAAATAACGGGATTGAAATTAATCAGCATTAGTAGGGACTTAAGCATAATCGAAATATAAATTAAATTACAATATTAATTTGTAAAGTTACATATATATATTAAAGTTTAAAAGTCTAAAAGAAAAGAGTGAAATAAATAGAAGCTAAAAAGGGTTTTTCACTATGGAATGGTGAAGTCATACATTTCAGCAAAGTGTTTATGTAGATTTCGTTTAAGCACTGCTACGGAATCTCTAAATATATCAACGACATTACCAAATTTATTACCAAAATTTTGTTTTCGATTTAGGGATATGTGCTTATATATTTATAAGCAATAATTGTCAGCCTGAAACACTCATTTACATTGAAAAATCTTCCGACAAAAGATACTTGCCGCCAACGGGACTTGAACCCATGTCCTTCTGATTGCCGGTCGGATGCTCTGACCACTGAGCTATGGGGGCTTATCAAATACCCGCCAAATAATTCAATATATACTAGTGTTTCATTCAACAATTACTGCTTGTTATATTTTTTCCACCTGAAAACAACCAACTTTATTTTTGCGAGAAAGACATTGTTAGTGTTAAATCCCTCGCTAGGTGGCGTCGAGACAAATTATGTCTGCATTTATTGGGGAAATACTTAAACTTGTTAAATATTAATTATTATTTTTTTAATTTATAAACTAACGTTTAGACAAGATTTTTATGCATAGCACAAAGGGTAACAATTATTATAAGCAATAATTGTCAGCCTGAAACACTCATTTACATTGAAAAATCTTCCGAGAAAAGATACTTGCCGCCAACGGGACTTGAACCCGTGTCCTTGCATGCATAAAAAAATCTTGCTATTGGAGTTACTAGCTACCCCCCATAGCTCAGTGGTCAGAGCATCCGACCGGCAATCAGAAGGACACGGGTTCAAGTCCCGTTGGCGGCAAGTATCTTTTCTCGGAAGATTTTTCAATGTAAATTAGTGTTTCAGGCTGACAATTATTGCTTATAATAATTGTTACCCTTTGTGCTATGCATAAAAATCTTGTCTAAACGTTAGTTTATAAATTAAAAAAATAATAGTTTATTTATTATTGTATATTAAAATCAGCGAAAATATTACGTGACCTCTTCTAGCAATAATAGGTTTATATTCAGAAACCGAACCATATTATCTCCTACGTCTTTTAATTCAGATATATCTTCCACAACAGGATAATGGAAGGCAGTTTTATATTTTATTTCGGAGGTAACAATTTTTCTGACATATTTACAACACGGATATTGCTACGTAATATTTTATTGATTATTTTGAGGCAAATTTAACCTACACCCAGTTGCCCTCATCTGGTTTTCTGGTCATCAGAAAAATATTTGTGTTAAAGATCAGTTCATCCACGTCGTCAATATCGATTAAGGCTCCGCAACCGGGCTCGAAAAGAATAAGATGGAGAGATTAAAAATTACGAATGTTAGAGGAGAGCTCTAACATTTACAGCGACAAAATCGATGCGAAAGTGTTTAATAAAACACGACTCGTATAAAATAGAGCAAAAATCATGCCGGCATTGTCTTAAACAGCATTTAGAGAAACACTGTGATTTTTTTATAGATATAGCTTGTAAAATAACTGAAATAAACGTGTTTATAATAATTTTTGGAGCATACTTTGCGATTTTTTTCTATCGAGGGAATTTTCTATAATTTGCGTTTCGGCGCGGGCAATGTCTAGATATTATCTTCAAGAATAACATATATATGTTTTTAAGAGCTTTAAACATTAACGTGTTTAAGGGAGATATGTAAGAATTCGGTAGAAATTCGGGTTGCGGGCCCTTAAATAGTCATTGCAAAAGTCATTAATAATTTCGTAGTCTGATTCAGTATCCAATTTAAAATGTTCAATGTCAGATTCTTCAGAATCACTAGAAAAGTGTTTCTGTGTAACATTTTTATAAATTCTTTTTTTTTTTTATTAACTCCACACACATTTTTTTCGATCTAGACACGCGTTTTTAACAGCAATTTCTTGATAAACCTTTTTTTGTATAAAATCGTTTTCTTTTTTTTCTCTTCATCCTTTATTTTTTTAATAAATTCCTCTCTAGTTACCTCGCATCCTTTAGCAACTCTAGTTTTCTTTCATTTTATAATATCAGTTCTTTTGAAATTTTTTAACAACAAGGACTGAAAAGAAATTTTCTCAGTGTCGTTTAAGATTCGGTTTTCGGTTACAGTAATTATTTTAGAATTTGTTGGGGTATTTATATTAGACTAGCTTTTTCCCGTGGCTTCGCTCGCATGGTATTAGAGGAATCCCACTAAGCCTCCTCCACCTTCCATCTCCCCACTCTACTCCCCCCATCAACCCCCCTCCCCCTCCATCCACCCCTCCCCCCACTCCACTCCCCTCATCAACCCCCCTCCCCCTCCATCTACCCCTCCCCCCACTCCACTCCCCTCATCAATCCCCCTCCCCTCCACCTACCCTTTCCCCACTTCTCCCCCCTCCACCTTTCCTCTACCCACTCCACTCATCCATCAACCCCCCTCTCCCTCCTTCTCCACCCACCCCTCCCCCACCTCACCACTCCCTCACCACTCCACCTCCCCCATCTTCCTCCACCCCTCCCCCTTCCCTTCCTTCCCTCATCCGATCCCTAACACTTTTGGACCTTTGTTAAATCTAAGCAAAAAAAACTCAGAAATTCCTAACAATATTGATTTATTAATTTTAAAATGGGTATTACAAGGGATTGTGTCAACTATGATTATCTACTATGCCAACTCAATTTATTAAAATTATCTGAACGTAGAACAGTTTTTTTTTTTTTTCCAATTATTTCTGGCTTTCACCCTTCAAGGGTGTTCTAGGCCATCATTTATAATTACAGAGAAAGGAAAGGTGAATTTATATATTAATTTTATTTAAATGTGCAAATTTCAGAATTTTATGGAAGATTGGAGTAGAGTTCAGACTTAGAAGAGATGAGATGTTGAATGGAGGAGAGGCAATTTTTGATAACGCTTGATAGAAGAGAGGATATTTATTTAGAGAGGGACAATCAAAAAATATGTGATCTAAAGTTCCCACATCTAGACCACAAAACGTACAATCTGGGGAGTCAAGCACATGAATTTTATAAAGGTGAGAAGGAACGGAACAATGTCCGATTCTCATACGAATAAGTAAGGAAATTTCTTTTTTGGAAACATGGGGGAATTTTTGAAACCATGGTTTTGATGGAATAGTCCTTTGTATTGAGGCGTAACGGGCACCCTTGGATTGACTAGCAATGTTCCAATACTCTGTCCAAACATTGCGGGATCTATCTTTGATGATGGAAAAAATATCAGACAGGGGAATATGGTTTACGAGGGTAACGGTAGGGTTAGACGCTCCTTGTTTTGCCAAGGAATCAGCAATATCGTTACCCACTATGCCAACATGTCCAGGAATCCAAATCAGAGCGACAGTTTTTCCAGAGCTTTGAATGGAGGTTATCAATACTCGAATAAGACATACAAAGTGATCATCAGGATGAAGAAGAGGACTGGTTTTAAGTTTTTGGAGGGAAATGAGAGAGTCAGAGAGAACAAGAGAATGTTCAAAATTATTTTGTATTATATATTTGAGAGATTCAATAATCGCAATGCACTCGGCAGAAAATATTGAAAATTGGTTTGAAATTGAATAAAATATTCTTTCATTAGAATTATTGTGGTAAACGTTAATACCAATACCACAATTAGGAGAGTCCGGAGATTTGGAGCCATCAGTAAATAAAAGAGAAGGGTTGGACCATTTAGAAGAAATAATGTCATTGACAGTATGGGCTGGGAGATTGGAATGACTTTTAAGGATGCCGATCCCTTCTAAAATCGTTGGGGATAGGGTGACGTGACTATATTTTAATTTGTACAAAGGAAGAAGATCATTTTTGATAATTTGAAGCTCTGAGAGAGAGCGAAAATTTTTACAGATGGCAGGGAGAGGTTTAGTTCGAGCTCTGATTGTAGATGAATGTGTTGAGTCGTTGAACAACGAGACTCTGGGAATAACCTGATGACTTTTAGAATTTAAACATTTAAGAACAAATTTGTCGGCAAATAGTTGACGCCTTAAATAAAGAGGAGGATCAGAACATTCTACTTGAAGGGAATTGATGGGTGACGATTGCATCGCGCCAGTTATTATTCGCAATGACTTAGATTGAATTTTGTCTAATTTACTGAGTGCATTTTTGGATGCAGTACTAAAAAGTGGGCAGGCATAGTCGAGATGGCTTCGAATAAGTGCATTGTAGAGCAACTTAATGCAGATAGGATGTGCACCCCACCAAACGCCAGTCAATGATCTGATAATATTAAAAAAATTTTCACATTTAGTAACTATATTATTAATGTGGGAAGACCATTTAAGTTTCCTATCAAATGTTACTCCCAAAAATTTTACTTCGGAAACATTGGGGATTGGAGAGTTTTTAAATAAAATTTTAACAGGGGGGTTATTATGACGATTTGAGAAGGTGACACACTGACTCTTTTGTACTGAAAGTTCAAGACCATTTAAAGTGAGCCATGTGCAAAGGGCATCCATGGCTTCATTAAGATATTTGACGGCGGATGGAATGATTTTGGATGATAAGAAGAAAGCTATGTCATCTGCGAACTCAACAACTTTTAGTTGAGGGGGAATGGTGACATGCATATCGTGTGTGTATATATTATACAGTAAGGGGAATAATACATCGCCTTGGGGTAAACCCTTCCAAATTGACCTACTCTGAGGAGTAACATCTGGTAGCTCAATGAAAATTTTCCTACCGAGAAAAAGATTAATAATAGATTGGACAAACATGAGGGGTAAGCCAAGGCCTAAAAGTTTTTTTTTAAGAATTGGGATGGAAACATTGTCAAAGGCGCCTTCTATGTCTATAAAGACTGCAAGACATACTTCTTTGTTAGAAATGGATAAATTAATATCAGTGCTGATGATGGCAAGGTTAGGGAACGTACCCATATTATGTGACCAATTTTTTTGCAATTTTTAACCCCCCCCCCCCCCCCCCCCAGGTGACCAAAAACCTAAGCAATCCGCCGCTCATTTGTATGGAGCGTGACATTTTGAAGACCCCCCCCACCCTTAACGCGTCACGTAGTATGGGTACGTTCCCTTATCTTGTGTAGATTTCTTTTTCCTAAATCCAAATTGGGATGGAGAGAGAAGATGATTACTCTCGACAAAAAATTCTAACCGGTTTTTAATTAATTTTTCATAAATTTTACTAAGGGTGGATGAAAGAGCAATTGGCCTATAGTTGGATCCAGAATTGGGTGATTTGTTTAATTTTAGAATTGGGATGATTATTTGAGAATTCCAGTCATCAGGTATTATGCCAGTCTGGAAGACTTTATTTAAGATGCTTAAAAAGTGATTTAGAACATTATCATTACTATTTTTGATAATGCTATAAGGTATACCATCTCTGCCTGGAGATGAGTCCTTGACTGTTGATAAACAATTTTTTAATTCAATTAAAGTGAATGGAGAATCTAGCCAATGATCAGACATAGGAGTGTTGTGGATTGGAGTTATTTCATCTAAGTTAGGTACAGAAGGGGGGGCAATTTTGTCCAAGAACTCGTCTATCCATTTAGAATGAGAAGCTCGAGGAGATGTTGGACTGAAGGAGGATCGAAATCTTCAAATCATAGACCAAACTTCCGAAATTGGAGTGTTCGGAGATACTGAACTGCAGAAGTTGTACCACCCGGATCTCTTTTTTGACCTCAATACCCTTTTAGCATTGGCTTCGGCATTTTTGTATATGAGATAGTTCTCCATAGTCATATTGTGACGATAGGAAAGAGATTTAGCTTTCCGAATTCTCACTACTTTGGAACATTCCTCATCCCACCAGGGAGTCGGAGGGAATTTTTTGAGAGATTTGGTTTTAGGGGGAGGATTTGATTTATTGATTGCAGTTACGAGCATTGATTTGAAGTTATCGTAGTCATCTTTGACAGATAATGTATTGGTATAGGATAAATTTTGTATAAACTTATCCATATGTGAGTTAAATTCGTCCCATTTGGTGTGTTTTTTTTATCTTTGTCGAAATATGGGACTTGTCTGAATGGAAAGAAGTTTGATAAGTGATGGTGATCGGGAAATGATCACTGGAGCAAGGGTCGGGGGACACCACCCACGAGGAGAGAGGTGCCAGATTAGTAGAGCATATGGAGAGATCCACTGCACTGGGGTTTGTGTTGGGGCGAGAGATTCTAGTAGGATCCGTCATTCAAAAGAAAAAGGTTGGATTCATCTAGGAAATCCATCACACTTCGACCGTCTCGATCACAGAAAGCAGAACCCCAGACGGGGGAATGGGCATTAAAATCACCCAATAAAAAGAAAGGAGGGCTTAGTTGACGGACAATTTGCAACCACGCTTGTTTATTGAAGTGCGATGTTGGGGGAAGATAGATAGAAACAAAGGAAGTGTCCTTTATTTTAGCTGCAACCATTTGAAAGTCAGCATTGAGGGGTTTGATATTATTTATTGGGAAAAACGGAAGGGATTTTTTAATAAAAAGGGCAGCACCACCGCCCGTACCTTCCGGGCGATCATCGCGGAGACAGGAGTACCCTCCCACATTAAAGTGGGTGGATGGAGTAAACCATGTCTCCGAGACAGCAGCCACAGAAACAAGGTTTGAATTTAATAGGTTAAGAAGGTTCGATTTGTTAGAAATAGCACTGCGGCTATTCCACTGAAGAATTCTGACATCTTGAAGAGCTATTTTGAATAAATGATTTTAATGTGGAAATAATAGAAGCAGCATTAGACGGTAGATTAGTTTGAGAAGAAATTAGGTCAATTAGAAGCATTATTTCTACTATCGTGGTACGAGAACACAACAGAATGGAGTTGGCAGGAAAACACTTCTTTTTCTTCTTCTTCAGCACAATTTATTTAATGCAATAAATACAATTATTACAAGAGGGTCTATTTACCCTCACTCGGGTGGTCCACGACCACACCACACTGACAAATATCGAAGTCTCTACTTCGATCTCTCTATTGTCAGTTTTTCCAATACTGAACCGTAGGTACGACTCGTACCTCCCAGCTTCAGTATAATTACACAAGTGAAGGCACACAGCGTGTACCTACTAGCTTTACTCTACTAGCAAAACTAACACAAAGGGCTTATCTTCCCTGGGTTCTAACTGAAGATACACCTCGTGTATCTTCCAGTTCCACCACAACAACCACACTCCTCCACTCTAACAGCAAGACTAAATTCTGTTCCAAAAATCACAATATTTAAAGAAAAACATACAATGGTGAGACAGCATATTTAAGCTGCTTCCACCACGGGATTTTAAAATCCCACAATAAAACAATTACGCTAAAGTCAGCCCAAAAGGGCCACCCATAAAACTAAGTACAGTATAAAACACTTAAATGTAGAAATGCTTGGGACTAAGATTAAATATTCCCATATCTCAAATTCTTAAACTTAACCCACAATAAAACAATAAAAAAAAAGTTTGCCAAAACGGGCACACCATTAGGTACAAACTAACTTAATGTTAAGGTACTTAAAACTAAGAGATGAAGTTCATTTAGTTCGGGTCATAAAAGAGCCGCCAGCAAACCCTTTCTATGGGTTCTATTTGCAATGTACAGGTATACATAACTACTTAAAAATAAACAATTTAAGAAATTAACCCTTTGTTCCTTATCGGTAAAGGAATGTCCTCATATAATATCAGGCAGAATACATTTATTTCTAAAGGTTGAGAACTTATTTGAAAAACCCAAGGGAGAATTTTTATTTGCAAAGGTGAAAATACGTTTAACTAAATAACTGAAATAACACGAATGATACGACCAATTATTTTACTTAAAGCGAAATGGATAAATCGCATTCTGGAACGAACATACCCCTTCCCGTGAATTTACTTCACTAAAAAAGTAAAGAATGCGATTTTTGTATCTTTAATAGGTACTAATGATTTAAAAGAAAATATTTACAAAGTGTGATCAAATGACGGCGTATCTACCCCCTTTTGTGTAAGGGGCGTCATTTCTGACACACTGATAATTAAATAACGGGTTTGTGGCCCGCATCTCGAGAAAAACCCTATCAGGTTTTAGTTTATGCTTCGTATAAACGAACAAACTTTTAATCGCTTTTATGGCGATTATTTGTCCCGTGTCTTGTAACCAGTAGAATTGTTCACAAAGGAAAACAAACAAAATAATAATTCTCATAAATCCGTCAATCGGTTTGCCGTTAAATGCGGAAAGAAATTTAACTATGGGCCTGGTATCATATGAAAACATTACCTTACCGATTGATTGCGCGAAATGGTCTTCTATTATTTTAGACGTCGGCCTCTGTAATCGGCCCTGCGGCTCAGGCTGCTGCTGCCCGTCGCGTTTCTCTGCTTTGCTGAATGATTGCTCCCAGCAGCTACTTCTTGGCGGCTGATGCTGCATCGACTGCAGCGGGGGAGGTTGCCCTATCGAGGGCTTCTGATGCGTTGATCCTTTGTTCGGGGGTACCTCGTACCGCCCATCCTGTTGCTGCTCCACCCGCCGTTCCAATTCCAACGGAAGAGCCTGCTCTTCCCGAGGCTCCGATGGCGACGGGAGAGTCTGCCCTGACAAGGGATGTTGATATGTAGATCCTTTATGTGGGAGTAGCTCGTACTGCCCACTACTGTGCGGCTCCAACCGCTGTTCCATTTGTAGCGGAAGAGCCTCTTCTTCCCGGGGCTCAAACTGTGGCGGGAGAGTATGCCCTGCCAAGGGCTCCTGATATGAAGTTCTTGCGGGTGGCTGCAGTGAGAACCGCCCATCACGGAGCAGATCCTGTTGCTGCTCTGTCCGCCGTTCCAAGTGCAGCAGAATATCCTGCTCTGCCCGATTCTCTAACTGTAATGGGAGAGACTGCCCTGCCAAGGGCTCCTGATACGAAGTTCTTGCGGGCGGCTGCAGTGAGAACCGCCCATCACGGAGCAGATCCTGTTGCTGCTCTGTCCGCCGTTCCAAGTGCAGCGGAATATCCTGCTCTGCCCGATCCTCTAACTGTGATGGGAGAGACTGCCCTGCCAAGGGCTCCTGGTGTGCAGATCCTTTATGTGGGAGTAGCTCGTACTGCCCACTAGTATGCTGCTCCAACCCCTGTTCCATTTGTAGCGGAAGGTCTTGGTCTTCCCGAAGCCTTAATTGCACAGGGATAGTATGCTCTGCCAAGGGCTCCTGATGTGGAGATGTTGTGGGCGGAAGTTGTGGGTACCGCCCACCACGGAGCAGTTCGCCTTGCTGTTTCTTTTGCTGCTCCAGTACTCGCAGAGATTTCTGCAGCTTTGACATTTGAAGTTTATAAACGAGTGCTGCATGCTGCTTTTCTGCTTCGATGACTGCAAGATCAGCAGCCATCTGTTTTTCAGCCAACTCTGCTATTAGGCGGGCCTTTCTTCTCGCGATGTCCACCTTGGTATCTGCTGCTTTCAGTCGCGCCTCGTTCCAGCTCGTGCTGAACCCCGCCTTGCTGCTGCAGATGGATGTCGTCTTCGATTGTCGTCCTGTTTCCATGATGTCTGTATTCTCGATCCGGCTCGAAGGACCATATATTTCTACTATCGTGGTACGAGAACACAACAGAATGGAGTTGGCAGGAAAACACTTCTTTTTCTTCTTCTTCAGCACAATTTATTTAATGCAATAAATACAATTATTACAAGAGGGTCTATTTACCCTCACTCGGGTGGTCCACGACCACACCACACTGACAAATATCGAAGTCTCTACTTCGATCTCTCTATTGTCAGTTTTTCCAATACTGAACCGTAGGTACGACTCGTACCTCCCAGCTTCAGTATAATTACACAAGTGAAGGCACACAGCGTGTACCTACTAGCTTTACTCTACTAGCAAAACTAACGCAAAGGGCTTATCTTCCCTGGGTTCTAACTGAAGATACACCTCGTGTATCTTCCAGTTCCACCACAACAACCACACTCCTCCACTCTAACAGCAAGACTAAATTCTGTTCCAAAAATCACAATATTTAAAGAAAAACATACAATGGTGAGACAGCATATTTAAGCTGCTTCCACCACGGGATTTTAAAATCCCACAATAAAACAATTACGCTAAAGTCAGCCCAAAAGGGCCACCCATAAAACTAAGTACAGTATAAAACACTTAAATGTAGAAATGCTTGGGACTAAGATTAAATATTCCCATATCTCAAATTCTTAAACTTAACCCACAATAAAACAATAAAAAAAAAGTTTGCCAAAACGGGCACACCATTAGGTACAAACTAACTTAATGTTAAGGTACTTAAAACTAAGAGATGAAGTTCATTTAGTTCGGGTCATAAAAGAGCCGCCAGCAAACCCTTTCTATGGGTTCTATTTGCAATGTACAGGTATACATAACTACTTAAAAATAAACAATTTAAGAAATTAACCCTTTGTTCCTTATCGGTAAAGGAATGTCCTCATATAATATCAGGCAGAATACATTTATTTCTAAAGGTTGAGAACTTATTTGAAAAACCCAAGGGAGAATTTTTATTTGCAAAGGTGAAAATACGTTTAACTAAATAACTGAAATAACACGAATGATACGACCAATTATTTTACTTAAAGCGAAATGGATAAATCGCATTCTGGAACGAACAAGCATACTAAGAGTTTGAATAAATGAAGAATTATCTTGAGAGAATTGTTCAGAAAGCTTTTGATGGTTTGTTGAGGATGAATTATAATTGTTTGCGCACCCATTTGTGGCATTTGAAAGAGGTGAACCATTGGGATTTAAGAGAAGTGAGTTGTGTTGTTGCTGATCGTATCCAGGAGCCGGTTTAGAGATAGGGTTTTTGTATGTTAATTTAGTTGAACGAGAAGATGTTGAGGAGGAGGCGGGTGGGTTGGATGAAGAGTTACTGGATAAAACCTCAGCAAATGATTTTTTGACAGGCGGGAATAGTTTAGAAGCCTGCAGAAAAGACAAGTTCTCAGAGGCCATAGAGATTTTTATATTTTTTTGGCGAGATTGTTCCGGACAAGAAGAGTTAATGGCGGAATGAGCACCTGAGCAGTTAAAACATTTAGGTGAAGAGAGAGAAGAACATTGGTCAGCCGTGTGGTTTTCTCCACATTTGAAACATCTGGGAGGGGATCTGCATGCAGCTTTGGTATGACCAAAACGACAGCAATTGTAACATTGAGTGGTGGGATAAGTATACATTTCAACTGGTAAGGAGTTGAAAAATAAATAAATATGGGAGGGAAGAGATTGTCCTTCAAATGTGATGACGACAGATTGGGAGGGCTTCCAGGAAACGATGTCCTCAGAAGAGTCCTTATAATTTAACCTCCTGGCTTTTATGGGATTGCCGATATGTTGGGGGGTTGAAAGTGAAGACAGGATTTCTGGAATGGACAGATCGGTCGAGATACCTCTGACGAGGCCCATTCGAGTGACTTTGAAAGTTGAGATGTACGCCTTGAATTTAGAATTTGATGAAATAAATATGTTTTTGATAAAGTTGTTGGCGGCTGAACCTGAGAGGAATTCAACAGAGATTCGGAAGCGACCCTCGGTTTTTACACCTCCAGGCTTAATCGAAAGGTTCTTGCTATTTGATAGGAATTTACCAAATTCAAGAGGGTGGATAGTTTTACCTTGCTCAGTTTTTTGAGCGTACACAATGAACGGGCCACAGGAATGAGGAGAATAAAAGTTTGTAGGAGGAGGTTGAGGAAGAGCAGGTGAAGACTGAGAAGAAGAAGGAGAGTCATGCTTTATTGAGGAAGAGGGACTAAACTTCCTTTTTTTTTGTGGTAGTCAGAATAACAGATTCACTGTCCGAAATTACTACATTTTCACCATCTGGGGGGTCAGGGGGAGGATCTGGGGGCTTTTTAGGGTGTCCAGGGGGGTCCTCCTCCATTGTTCACAAAATTACAAAAGAAAAAATGTATGGAAAGTGACAGAAATAAAAAAGGTTATAAATATCTGGAAATCAGCGACGAAAAGTGACTCCTGGAAGATCAGAGGGGAGAAGAATCCTCAAGGAACAACACACTACACTTTTATTGACCAGAAAACATAAAAATATTAGTTAAAATAATAAAAAAAGATTATTTTTTTCTAGGGGAAAACAAAATAACTGTGACAGCCAGCACGTAGAATAGTTAATGACCTAACATGTTTATATAAAATCATAAATTCAATAATTGACAGCCATGAACTATTATACTTGATTTCTTTTCATATACCTCGCAAACCAACATCGAGGCAATATCTACCGTTCTATTGTGATAACTCCAACACAGAATCACAGTTGTATACCCCCGCTCGCCGCATGCAAAATTTGGGAAATGACTATAAAGATGTTGTTGACATATTCAACACACCATTCACCAAATATAAGCAAGTCATTACCCAATTTATATTGAAAAGAAGAATACATATTACATACAACAATACAACCTTTACATAGTCTTGGTAACAAATACTTATACAATATGGATGTTTTGATAACAATTTTTAACTTGGCAAACTTTAAACGCCGTTATGTGCCAACTATTTCAACTTGTTTCATTAACTATTGTGAACACCAATTTTATGCACTTTTATTAATATTATTGTTGATATGGAGGATATTAGAAAATTATCTAATACTAGCTGGGTTACCCGGCTTCGCTCGGGACAACATTCGAGATAGTTCTGGAATACTTTGCGTCTTGTATTTTATGTAACCTTTATTTTATTTTCTATATTTTATGATATCTGTATTTTGTCAACTCTTTATTTTGTTTGTAATAAAAAAATGTACTGCGTTATATGTAAAAGCCCTTTGGGCGTTTAAATAAATAAATAAATAAAATATGTTTCTTAGCTCACAGCATGTATCAGGTGGGGAAGATATAAGTAACTTATTTTAGACGCATTTCCAATCCTCCTTCGAATCCCACGCCCAGTGCACCTCGTCTACAACTCGAATATATAATCCAAACACCTCAGTTCTCAATCTTAATAATTTTATTATAAACACTGAATTAGTTTGTAAATATCTTAAATCATTAGACCCTACCAAAGGCAGTGGGCCTGATGGTATACACCCCATATTCTTAAAGAATTGCGCTAGTGTTCTATGTTATCCGCTAAGTCTAATATTCAAAGCTTTATTATCTTCTGGAATTTTTCTGCAGGAATGGAAAAGTTCATACATTGTGCCTATATTCAAAAAAAGGAGACAAGCATAATATTGAAAATTACAGACCAATCTCTAAGTTAAATGTAATGGGTAAACTTTTTGAAAAAATAGTTTTTGATATCATTTTTCCTATATATTGTATACGACCACACATAATTTCTAATCAACACGGTTTTGTCACCAAAAAATCAACAGAGACTAATCTATGTGATAACGGTGTGCGATAACGGATATCAAGTCGATGTAGTCTACACAGACTACTACAAAGCCTTTGATAAAATCCCACACAGCATCTTAATTGAGAAAGTCGAAGCAATGGGTATATGTACATGGTGACCTCCTTCGTTGGTTAGCCTCTTATCTTGACAATCGTACGAGGGCTGTAACTGTACAAGGATTCTGCTCTAGTTTCGTCCCCATAACCTCAGGAGTTCCCCAAGGATCTCACCTCGGCCCCCTCTTATTCAATATTTTTTTTAATGACGTTAACAAAACTATCCGTAACTCTCAACTGTACCTATATGCGGACGACAAAAAGAGTGTCAAAATCATTAAGTCTAAGATGGATTGTCTAGAGCTCCAGAATGACCTTGACTCTCTGGTTAATGTATATTGTCTAGAAAATCGCCTTCTTTTGAATGCAGATAAATGTAGTGTTATATCTTATTCTCGAAAGAAACACACAATATTATATCCCTACAATATTAAGAACAATATTTTAAACAGAGTAAATGTAATAAGAGATCTTGGAGTTCTATTAGATAGTAAGCTTCTTTTTTAATCTCACGTCGAGCATATCACATCGAAGGCTTTGAAAATGTTGGGATTTATTCTTGGAGTAAGTTCAGTTTTCAAAAATCCACAAACATTTAAGATTCTCTACATATTCTATGTTAGAAGCCACCTGGAGTATGCTTCTACAGTGTGGAACCCTCATTGTTCTACATATAAAGCAAATATAGAAAGAGTTCAGAAAAAGTTTATTAAATATGTCTCTTATCGCGTGCGAAATGATGAAAACCATGTCCCCGTAAACCTTAAATCTCTTGATCAACGCCGAGATATCAGAGAGTTATTAATGCTCTATAAAATTAATCATAACTTCATTGATAGCCCATACTTACTACAAAATATTAATTTCAGATGTTCATTAAGAGTTACTCGATTTCCGGATACCTTTTATATCCCTAAGAGCAAGACAAATTATCTTGAAAATGTATTTAAAAGAAGAAACTGTAGCACATTTAACAGATTATGCCCAAATATCGATGTGTTTAACACAAACCTTGATAAATTCACAGCATGCATAAAAAATAACACTATTGAATGCTACCAGCCTTACTAAAAAAAAACCACAGCCCGACCGATTAACTGTGTTATTACAATAACATAAATAAAGCTCGTATACACTAAAACACGTTTTATTACCAATAACGTTTCTTACGTGGTCACGCTGTTAAAACGAATTGAAGATGTGACAACGTTGTATATGGTTTTAATTTACTAGGAAACAATGGTGTTTTAATTTTTCTTCGCAAGGGGCATTATTGGCGCGCATTAGTTCTGCGGCCCGCGACAGCCCGCGATGACAAAACAGCTCGGTGTGTTTTATGGCGGGATATCGAAAATTTTGTGATTTTACTTAATAATTTCTATTGTAGTGACGAATTTACTCTTCTGTTCACATAATTGATATATTTACCATGTTATTTGTGTGGTTTACATCAGTTTAATCAAGTTATTGTACAAACGCCGTACTTTCAAAGTTGAACTGTCAGAATATTGTTTTTTATAGGTTACTTAAAAGATAAAATTTTCATTTTAAGATCTTTATTTTAAGAGAATTTCTTAAAAGTGATAATTTTTTATAATATTAAAATCTAATACATGTGTTCGTAAACGTATCAAAAAAATTAACGTCTTTAGAGATGCAAGAAATCTGTTTTAAATTTCGGTATTATTTCTAAGTTATTTTTTTGGCAATAAAAAAACTTTGAAATTTTTTATTATTTTTTTATTGTATACACGATAAAAAAGTGAGGTGATAATTTCCTTCCAAATATTACATAAAAGGACTGTGTTTTTTAAATTTTGATTTTATTTAAATTTCTCTACATTTTGGTCAAAAATGTTGTGGGAGGAAATTTTTTTCCATTTTTTTCCGAGTTTGAATCATAAAATATGGCAGTTTTTGAAAGCTAAAAGTGTATTTCAAATACTCAAATCTAAAAGGTAATTTTATCTAGTTTTCATAAATGGTATTTGTTTTTACGACACCTTCAAAAAATAAGAAATATATATAACATTCAAAATACTATGGAAAAATTACAAATATCGTTCGGACATCAATGGTTAAAACAGAGATAAACTACCCTCTCAGGCCGTGGAAACCATGTGTATTTCTTTCAAAGAACAAATTTTTATATTAAATTAAAAAACACACTTTGTAAAGCACCACTTTTAATTAGAATTGATATTTAACAGCCAACCAGGTTTCGCTCATCTCGAGCTTCATCAGGGCTTATTATAACAACTAAAGATAATTATCTACAGACATACATATATAAAAGAAATTAAGAGAATGAGTGAAAGAGATAGAAACAGAATAGGCAACACCCTATTGGTGCCAGGCCAATATAAAAGAAATTAAGAGAATGAGTGAAAGAGATAGAAACAGAATAGGCAACACCCTATTGGTGCCAGAGAGCGATACAAATAGGGTGTTGCCTATTCTGTTTCTATCTCTTTCACTCATTCTCTTAATTTCTTTTATATATGTATGTCTGTAGATAATTATCATTAGTTGTTATAATAAGCCCTGATGAATCTCGAGATGAGCGAAACCTGGTTGGCTGTTAAATATCAATTCTAATTAAAAGTGGTGCTTTACAAAGTGTGTTTTTTAATTTAATATATAATGTCACACCACAAAGTATTTGCTTCCTTCGATAATATAACAAATTTTTAATTAGTAATGTTTTCACATCCGCGGCCGTTTGTCAATTGAATAAAATTTTCACTGGGTTTTTTAGTAAGGCTGTACATGTTTAACTTAATATTTCATTGATTTTTGTATTTTTCTTTTTAGTATCGCCACATTTTCTCTCCTACTTTTAGCAGTTTGAAATCAAATAAAATCACTTCCTGAAAGATATTATTGACATCCATCACAATTTAAATGTAAACCCTTGAAAATTTTCATTTATGACTTTTGTAATTTTAAATAAGATGCACTTTATCAGAATTGTTTATATCAGGTATAGGTATTGTGTATTTTTGTAGTTTGGTTCTAAATTTCGTTTATTTAATTTAATTTTTTGTTAATTGTCGTTATTTTATTGGTCAATGACATACATATTATTATCACTGTCACTTATGAATTTGTACAGACTGTTTATAACGCTAATAAATAAAATAAAATAAAATAAGGGATGAGGGGAATTCGGGAGAGGGGAAGGGAACTAAAAGCCGCCGGCAGGGCCTCCGCAGGTTTTTAATTGCTAGTCTATATATTAAAATCTGGGTTTGTATACATATATATATGTATGTCCGCTATGCGTAAACTTTGGGGATTTGATGTGCACATGCCCGCGATAGTTTCTGTATCCAATAGTTAGCTCTGGCGTCATAAAATTATGCATTGCTAAACCGTTCATCCGATTGCGATGAAACTTTGGGGATTCGATATGCGCATCCCCTCGATTCTTTCTTTATAAAATATTGAGCTCTGGCATCATGAAATTATGCATTGCTAAACCGTTCATCCGATTGCGATGAAACTTTGGGGATTTGATGTGCGCAAGCCCACGTTGGTTTCTGTATCCAATAGTTAGCTCTAGCATCATGAAATTATGCATTGCTAAACCGTTCATCCGACTGCAATGAAACTTTGGGGATTCGATATGCGCATCTCCTCAATTCTTTCTTTATAAAATATTGAGCTCTGGCATCATGAAATTATGCATTGCTAAACCGTTCATCCATTTGTGATGAAACTTTGGGGATTTGATGTGCACATGCCCGCAATGGTTTCTGTATCCAATAGTTAGCTCTGGCATCATGAAATTATGCATTGCTAAACGGTTCATCCGACTGCAATGAAACTTTGGGGATTCGATATGCACATCTCCTCGATTCTTTCTTTATAAAATATTGAGCTCTGGCATCATGAAATTATGCATTGCTAAACCGTTCATCCGATTGCGATGAAACTTTGGGGATTTGATGTACACATGCCCGCGATGGTTTCTGTATCCAATAGTTAGCTCTGGCATCATGAAATTATGCATTGCTAAACCGTTCATCCGATTGCGATGAAACTTTGGGGATTTGATGTGCGCATGCCCGCGTTGGTTTCTGTATCCAATAGTTAGCTCTGGCATCATGAAATTATGCATTGCTAAACCGTTCATCCAACTGCAATGAAACTTTGGGGATTCGATATGCGCATCTCCTCGATTCTTTCTTTATAAAATATTGAGCTCTGGCATCATGAAATTATGCATTGCTAAACCGTTCATCCGTTTGTGATGAAACTTTGGGGATTTGATGTGCACATGCCCGCAATGGTTTCTGTATCCAATAGGTAGCTCTGGCATCATGAAATTATGCATTGCTAAACCGTTCATCCGACTGCAATGAAACTTTGGGGATTCGATATGCGCATCTCCTCGATTCTTTATTTATAAAATATTGAGCTCTGGCATCATGAAATTATGCATTGCTAAACCGTTCATCCGATTGCGATGAAACTTTGGGGATTTGATGTGTACATGCCCGCGATGGTTTCTGTATACAATAGTGAGCTCTGAAAAACAAGGATGTTTTCAGACATATTCAATTACCTTTTGAATAACCATTTTTACCACAGTCAAAAAAGAATGCCCGGCGTCAAACAAAATTTTGTAAAAATGTACAATGCAACGTACTAAAGCTGCGGCAGAGAGTGTACTGCTTTCTAAAATAATTAAAATGTCGCCTTTATGAAACCAAAGATTCCGACTGCAATTTGAAAATAAATTGGAAAAGTTTAGGAATTTTTTATTAATTATTTTTACAATAAACAATAAAAAAGTGAGTTCACAATAACATTTATAATAAATTGGCCTAATAATAAAATATGTTTTTGTTTTTATTTTTTTTTCCTTGTCAGTAAGTTTTGATAGAAAAAACGTAAGGTGAGCCATTTTTAAAACTATTTGTATTAAAAAAATTTATATTTCAAAAATTATATTTATTTCGAATTATAAAAAATGAAAACGTATTTCATCACATTTCATTTTAGATTTCGAATCCGTTCTGAAATCTGTTTCGTTTGAATCTGTTTCGAATCCGTTCTACCCATTTATTTGGATTTAATTGCAAAAGCATCAGTTTGGGAAGCGGGAATGGGTACCGCCGGATGGATTGGAGGCGGATGACAAGGATATACTGAACCCCAGATTCCTACCCCCCCTTAAACCCTTTTCCTTCCCAGAACTCTCCTCTCCTTCCTTTCCTTAAAAAAAAACCCTCCACACAGCATCCCCAAAGATGACATAGACCTTGAGGGAAATTATTTTCCTCAGGGCCTCCTGTGTGGAGATCATGTAAAAAAAAAAAACCAGAAAATTTTCGACTTTCTGACAAAAGGCTCGAGGTCTGATGAGTTAGTTAAATGTACACGATCGTGACGTCACACAAGACGCATTTCAGTACAATTCATAATTCAAATGTCGGGTAATCTCCAATTGGGGTATGTTGCGAGGTGAAGGTAAGTAGGGAGGGAAAGGAGATTGGGAGGAGGAAGGTGGAGAAGTACCTGGCTATTCAGATATAATAACCAAACACGGCTAAAGTCATTTCAAGCAACGTTACAATTCTAAATGGTGGTCTTACACCAGGGCGATATTGAGAGTATCTTCTACTCTGGAACGTGCCACAAATAAATCTTATATTATTTTAAATTATTAACCCTTCGAATAATAAGAAAATAATTTTCTGTCAACTTTTGCCTGTCAAGGTTTGCGCGCAAAATTCCTGGTTCATCCCATGCATTTTAAATGTTACTATTTATTGTTTTTTTTAAACGCTTTTGCAAAAACAAAAATTGTTATAAAATGTAGATAAAATAATCTTTCCGATGTGTTTATTAAAAATCAAAATTTTTGTTTCTAAATATTAAAATTTTAATATTGGAAATGTAAATTGGCTAAAAAATGCACACCTGCGAATATTTGAATTAAAGTAATTAAAATAGAATAAATTCAAAATTTTAAATACAGATTCCTATTCTTAACAAAATTTGTAATAAAACTGTCACCTCACTTTTTATCACTTTCATACAATTTTATTTAAAAAATTAAATGTGTGATACGTCACAAATTGGCGCAAAATTAAACCGTCACTTTTTATCGGGTTTGTAAAATATCTGAACAACCTAGCTCATATAATTCTAAGACAATGAGAAGCATTATTTCATTCCGTTTCTACCATAAAAGAAATCACAAATATTCGCATGACAGAAAGAGAGATATCTAACTTTTAATAATGCACATTTGCTCTGGGACAATCTGGGTCTCCTGTTATTATAACGGCATATGATGTTTTGGGACAACTTGGGTCTCCTATGATTAGACGGGTTAAATTGTGAAAACACAAATCAATCAAATAAAATTTAGCCGGGATTTGAACCCCAGACCTCAGAATCGCTAGTCGAGAGCCTTACCTCTCAACCACGAAAGCTGTCATTTATAAATAACATAAAAATTTATTGTAGGGGATTTCAACATTGATGAAAATATTCAAAATATTCCCCAAAAATATGCACCCATGAATTACATATTAGGTCCTTACATATGAAATTGGCGTTTTGCCGTACAGGCAACTTTGATCTCAAATATCTTCTTTTGGTTAGGAATTCCAAATTAAAATTTATACAGCTATTTTACTCATGTATTTGTGTTTCGAAAATTATAATTAATTTGTTTTTTCCTTAATTGTTTTTTTTCTTTGCGTCACTTAGTTTACAAAATAGAAAACTTGAAATATCGCGTTATTTACGAGTACGAGTTCCACGTGGCACCAGTGCTGCAGAAAAGGCTCAAAGGATTAATGATGTGTATGGCGACGGTGCCGCAAAAGAAAATACAGTGCGTTTTGGTTCCAACGTTTTCGTTCTGGAAATTTCGACCTGCAGAACAAGCCCCGTGTACGGCCGGAGACCAAAGTTGATAACGAAGAATTGAAGGCTATTGTGGAAGCGGATCCATCTCAAACCACGTCCGAGTTAGCTGCAGGCTGCGGTGTTAGTGATAAAAGTGTTTTAATCCACTTGAAGCAAATTAGGAAGGTGAAGCTTGAAAGGTGGGTACCTCACGAATTGAGTGAAGCAAATCAACAAGCGCGCGTTGACTGCTGCGTTGCAGTACTCAACCGGCACAATAATGAAGGGATTTTAAATCGAATCATTACCTATGATAAAAATTGGATCCTGAACGATAATCGGAAGCGCTCATCGCAATGGCTGAACCCTGCCGAACCAGCCAAACCATGCCCCAAGCGAAAATTGACTCCAAAAAAGTTACTTGTGAGCGTTTGGTCGACTAGTGCTGGTGTCGTTCACTACAGCTCTCTTAAATCTGGCCAGACTTTTATGGCAGATGTCTATTGTCAGCAACTGCAAACCATGATGGAAAAGCTAGCTGCTAAACAACCGAGGCTGGTTAGTCGCTCTAGGCCACTGCTGCTTCATGACAACGCTAGACCACACCCTGCACAACAGACGGCTACCAATTTAGAGGAGCTTCAATTAGAATGTCTGAGACATCCACCGTACTCTCCGGACCTTGCCCCAACAGATTACCATTATTTTCGAAATTAGGATAACTTCTTGCAAGGAAAAAAATTCAACGTATGTACTATTGCTATCTATGCACTTTTGCCATCTCACAGGTAGTTCATCGATCCCTTTAGTAAAAAAACCATTCGGACGGGAATCAATAAAATCTTTGAAGGCAGTTTGGAGTGCCCCATCGGAGTTGAATTTTTTTCCTCAATTCGTGAGGTACCCACCTTTCAAGCTTTTTCACCTTCCCAATTTGCTTCAAGTGGATTTAAACAGTTTTATCACTAACACCGCAGCCTGCAGCTAACTCGGACGTGGTTTGCGATGGATCCGCTTCCACAATAGCCTTCAATTCTTCATTATCAACTTTGGTCTCCGGCCGTCCACGGGGCTTTTTCTGCAGGTCGAAATTTCCAGAACGAAAATGTTGGAACCAAAAACGCACTGTGTTTTCTTTTTCGGCACCGTCGCTATACACATCATTAATCCTTCGAGCCGTTTCTGCAGCACTGGTGCCACGGTGGAACTCGTACTCGTAAATAACGCGATATTTCAAGTTTTCCATTTTGTAAACTAAGTGACGCAAAGAAAAAAAACAATTAAGGAAAAAACAAATAAATTATAATTTTCGAAACACAAATACATGAGTAAATAACTGTATAAATTTGAATTTGGAATTCCTAACCAAAAAGAAGATATTTGAGTTCAAAGTTGCCATTACGGCAAAACGTCAATTTCATATGTAAGGACCTAATATATTATATTTAAAAAAAAAGACTTTATGTTCCTCCCATACAAAACGCCATTTCATATGTAAGGACCTAATATAATATACCAATCGATCGTTCAATTGATTAGTCAGACATCTACCAAAAATTTGATTTGAGAATGTAGTTATATGTAAAAGTGTACCCTCTATCTCCGTGGTCGTCAAACTGCGGCCTGGATATTTGTGTGGCCCGCACATATTTTTTTTCAAGTACAATTATATTATCCGTTTTTTTTGCGGCCCACACAAATATCTGCATTATCTTGTTAAATATATATTTTTTCATGTACAATTATACTTTTTTGTTATTTGTTTTTGGGGTGTTATGCCGTGTTGCGCTACCTCCTCCTTTAGTCAACGTTTCGGACAGCATTACACTGTCCATCATCAGGGCAGATGTGATCGCACTGTAACGCTGTCCGAAACGTTGGCTAAAGGAGGAGGTAGCGCAACATGGCATAACACCCCAAAAACCAATAACAAAAATATTTTTGGCCGTGAAAATCTAAAATCATATCTACAATTATACTATCCGGTTTTTTGCGGCCCGCACAAATATATAAGTGTGCGGCCCGCGGTAATACCTCCCTTGTCCTATGTGGCCCTTGACCAGAAAAGTGCGACGACCGCTGCTCTATCTGGTACAACACTCAGATTACTCGTAAACCACCAAATCAATTATAACATCGTCACAAAAACTTGTAATGAATTAAACTCTCTAGCATATTTCAAAATGTCGTACTAATGTACCGGACCTTTATGCCTCCCGGTGTTATTCTACAGCTCATTTAATATGGTGAGCATTGGAATATTAATTTATTCACTATCTCAAAACCTAGTATTTGGAGATGTCTGACTTATCAACTGACGATCCATAAGCGCCACGAAACTTACTATTTGGCTGAAGACTCTCGGAATACTCCAAACATTCCTTCTTTACGTCCTGGAGGTTGATTTCAATATCCATATACGGCATTTTCTCTGGAACTTCTTCCTGGAACCCAAGTTCTGTCTTGATGGAAAATTTCTCTGCTTTGGGAATATGCATGACACTGCTGTTTCTAATTTATTGGGCTCGGCTCAAAATAAAGTTGACCTGTAACGAAACACTTAATAATAATTAGTGGAGTGTGAGTGAGTTTTTTTTTTACATTAACCCCACACAGGAGGCCCTGAGGAAAATAATTTCCATCAAGGCCTATGTCATCTTTGAAGATGTTGTGTTGAGGGCTTTCTGAGGAAAGGAAGGAGGTGTAGAGGGAGGAAAAGAAAAGGCCGGCAAGTCGTAGAAACGATCCGTTCTCATGTGAGAAATGTCAACCATATACATATTTTGGGCGCGTGTTTCCCGACTATTCACCGGTGCCGAGGGGATCAATGATGCTAGTTCCTAGGAGCATCTTTCATTGTCATACTAGTAGAAAAATGACAGCATTCCCCTTGACACCTGTGCTCTAAAGATTGCAATCCATTTGTTGATATGGGGGAGAATCTATCAAATGAACCGCCCGTTTCTGTACAGAGTCCAGGTTTTGTTTTAGGTATTTTGGGGCTACAGACCGGAGATGGCTGCCAAATTCAACTGTGGGTTGCACTTGCGATATGTACAAGGTTAGCAGTTGTGTATTATTAAAGCATCTACGGGCCCTGTACAGTATGCCCAGTTTATGGGAGGCTAACTTAACTCTGGCTTCGATGGAGCCCCCATATCTGAGCTGGTCACTTAGAGTTACACCAAGCATATTAATGGAGGGCTTGTTATGAAGATTGCATCCGTTGAGACAAGAGTGAGGTAGATGATGCTAAGAGACTAGAGTGAGATAGATGATGCAAGATGAGAGGGCGAATATGTGTGCGCAAGTTGGAATAAATGGCCATCGCTAATTTGGGTCTTACGAGTGACAGGTCAAGAGTGTGTCGTATATTAAGGAGCACCTAACGATGGGAACATCGTTACTGGAGACCTCTCAGACCAAGGGCAGATTTAGGGAGGGGGCACGTGCCCCCCCTAGATGGTATTTTTGTGTACTGTGGGGATTCCATCACAGTACATACTGAGAAGCAAAAATTGTCTTTATTAAACATTTAATTTTCTCTTGTTTTGACACTTTAATAAACCTTCCTAAACATATTTGAACTTTTAGAAATAAACTTTAAGTATGATACTTGACTTTTGGTGTCGTTTACGTTGGTAATTTGGCCACAAACCGCTTACGTGAGCGATTTACGGGAAAAAACTTCCGAAAAAGCTAGCCATAGTCAACCTATTCACAAGGCGGACGGCGGCGGTCAATTCCAGTGTTCCATTCATTGTGATGATTATTAGTTGATGCTATCAATAAATAATAAAGAAAAATAAATATGATTACCTATTTTATTATTATATACGTGACAAAATAACAAATCAAGCAGAGACGCCAAATTTGACAGTGACAGTTGGTTATCATAGAAGCGCATAGAAGATAGAAGCATAAATAAACCAATCCCTAGATCGATATCTTCGGGCCTTCTCCATACTAGAAGTTTTGTCATCACTGTCACCAACTTAACCAAAAATAAAATGGTCCACCAAAGACAATAACATAGAAGAAGTTCAAGGCCATTTGCCACCATAGACAATATAATTGCATTCGACCTACTTTATTAATTCATTAGTCAAATAAATTATTTAAAAATAAAAATGCTTGAAAGCAGAAAAATGTTTTAGTTTCCCCAAGAAAACAACGTTCCATCTGACAAAGCCTGAGGGAATGAGCTTTACATAATTTTTAAAGCTCATTTTCTCAGCAAGGAGCTTAGTCAGATGGAAACCTGTTATCCTGAGGAAATCAAAAATTCAAGCGTTAGTAAAAAACCTAAAATACTTGAAATATGAACTCCTTATAAAAGGAAAACATTTTCGAATAATGATTATGGTTTTCTACGACGAATTTACATTTTTCTGCTTGAAAAATGATAACTCGGGGGTACATGTTTAAATTCTTTTTATTTTCAGAAAGACAATCGATAATAGCACATAAAAACACTGGTTCGGTGAATTCGATGAATTGAAAAATGGTTTGAAAAAGAATATCGACAAAGGAATGGAAAGGAAACATGGCTAAAGCGTCATACAGCTATGACATTAAAGATTAACGTAAAGAATAGCTGTATTGTTTGTTTATATACATTCATCTTCAATGTCACATCTACATAGCGTTTTAGCCATTTTTCCTTTCCAGCAGTCACCGTACAGTTCTTGTAGAATGAAATAAAAAATCTACATATTCTAAATTTCCTTTCAACCGAAATTAAACAGAGTACCTATACCTTCATTGGGGACCCATTTCAGCCATCTCACAGTAAAAACCGCATCATGTGTTCTGAAAAATATATATCACATTAAACAAAGTTTGTGAACAGAATATACAGTATTTTTCCCTTGTGATGACATACTTTGTTTATCACAAGGGAAAAGTATTCTCACTTCTGTTCATATGAACATATAAATTAGTAGCATTATTAATTTTACCTGCCATTAATGGTGTTATGGTCTGCCAAACAATGTTATAAGGTATTCCTAACGTAAAGCTCCAAAATCATTCAAAGTCTGGAACATTTTCTGAAACAATATTTGTGAAACAATATTTGTGAAACATTAACCACTCGGACCCATAAGCTTGTTTTAACGATAATATAACATTAACAGACATATTTATGACGTACGAGGCGTACGTATTACAATTATACTTATTAAAGTAAAATTGAAAGAATATTTTATCAATAAAAATGTCATTTAACCTCAAATAGATTTACAGATAAATTAAGCTGAATGTTAATGTCTCATGTAATTACCTGATTTCTGGATCAATTGCGGACACATTTGAAACATTTTTCCACCTTTGGAATTCCTGTAAACGATTTTTAAATGAAATATGCCCATGGCGATGTCAACAACACAAATTCAAATTCATGTTCGTTTGATAATCGCATGACGCAATTTGACGTTTAAAGTTAGACCTATCTATAATAAAATTCAGCTTTATCTATAAGAATTTGGTTCACTCCTGTCAGTTTCAAGGTTAAAGCCAAGTTTTACGCCCCTGGATAGAAGATACAGATTACAGATTCATAATAATGCCAAAGACGCTTCGATTCAAACTTTGGTGTAGACTGAAGACTGTAGTTTAACCCGCGGGCCTCACTCCGATTTCCGTCTCGGGGAGGGGGGGGGGGGGGAGCCACATTCGAATCAAAGAACTGCCAACACTCTCTAATAACTCCGCACATAGTCTACAACCAGAATTTTATAACTGCACTTTGAACACGAGAATGGTTTCCGTCAAAATTCATCAGCAGATGAAACCACAACTGAATTTCTGAACACGGAAATAGTTTCAATTATGTTGGACAAACTGGCCGGTCCTTTAACATTAGATTCAAAGAACACATGCGATCTTTTAAAAATAATAATAAAATAAAATCACAACTTGCCAAACATCTCTTAGAAAACAATCACTCACTTAGTGATAATAATAAACCATTTCCCTTACCCGTTACACTTACAAAATAAAGGACGCAAACTCAATCTGTTAGAGCAGTTAGAAATTAATAAAAACTCTAATAATCAGAAAGCTATTTTAATTATTGAACAGACAAATATAATTCGCTCGCCACTTTTAAATATATTTAAATCCTGTCCAAATACCTAACTGTGCTATTAAGTAAATACATAAGTCATCGTGGGTTATTCAAGAGCACAATGATCACCATTTCAAATATCAATTATTTTGAGCCGATTCAATCAATCGTTTTAACGCTAATTCTAATTCTTCAGCCTTCAAATTACCAGTATGCTTAAATTGTGGTTTACTACAGTTATGTTTAAATCTAAGTAGGTAAGCAATTACACGCTTTAATTTAGTTAGAGACGAGAATTTTTCAAATATGTCCCAATCTCTTGCACTTGTTACCAACATAACGTTTTTTGCCTTTGCCTCAAGTGGGTTTAAGCACTCCATTTTGGGTATTGGCCAGCTGCTAGGTTCTTCAATCAGCCACCTTGGTCCATGCCACCAAGTGGTGGTGCTCAATAACTTCTCTGCCGGGGACCCCCTAGATAATATATCGGCGGCGTTGTCACTTGAGTTCACGTGACGCCAGTCTTGATGGTTACTAAGTTCTTGTATCTCTGCTACTCGGTTAGCAACAAAGGTGTTCCAGCGAGCAGGCTGGCCTTTCAACCAGCACAAGGCGATAGTTGAATCACTCAAGTAGTAGGTGTCCGCTTCCATTATATCCAATGCTTGCTTGACAGTCCTCATTAACTTGGCTAGTAATACTGCGCTACAAAGTTCTAGTTTTGGCAATGATGTGCATTTCAGTGGCGCTCAGGGCCGGATTAAGCATGTCGGGGCCCGTAGGCAGTGCACGTCTCGGGGCCCCTACCTACACTTTTTTCAAACTATCAAAAATATTTTTCTACCACAACGTATTTTTATTCATTATTTTTTTTTTATTTTATTTTTTTTATTATTATTTTTTTTTATATGAATACCGCACAAGAGTCTCAACTGCTCCCGTCTGGAGCCAGTGAGACAATGTCATCCCCAATTGGGGTATGTTTTGGCTGAAGGTAGTGGGGATGGGAAGGAGATAGGGAGGAGGAAGGTGAGGAAGTACCTGGCTATTCAAATCTGATCACCAAACACGGCTAAAGCCATTTTAAGCAACGTTTCAATTTTGAATGGTGGTCTTACACCAGGGCGATATTGAGAGTATCTTCCACTCTGGAACGTGCTGCAAATATACTATATGTATATTATTTTAAATGAGTAAATTGTGAATAAAACAATTTAATCAAATAAAATGTATTTGCCACGCCGGGATTCGATCCCGCGACCTTCGAAATGCGAGTCAAGAGTCTTACCGCTGGACTAAGCCGGCCGGCTACGAAGTAATGCCATCATCCCATCCAATAAAAAAAATTGAAACGAATGCAATACAATACAATAATTCTTTATTAGACATAAAAAGGCACAGATACACACGGTGTCCAGAAACTCGTAGTACAAGCGGGAAATTGGTCAATCTACATCACAATTGGAGTCGATTCGTGATATATTTTTTTGATTTGAGCTTTCGTTTTCGAGTAAATCGGGTCCGAAGTTGGAATTTTTTTGGTCATATTTGGAAAAATCGAACACTTGCAGTAAATATCAGAAAATAAGTTTTTTGTGTAATGTCTTTTAAAATGCATCGAATGTTAAACCAGGCTCAAAAGTTTTTTTAACCCTTTAGTTGCCGAAAAAATTGAAAAAATGTAAAAAAATAATAAAAAATCGAAATGCTCAGATCGAAAAAAATTTTTTTTGGGTTCTCTGTGTGATGTAGATTCACTAGTTTCCCGCTTGTACTACAAGTTTCTGGATACGTTGTAGAAACAAAAATATATTTAAAAAAAAAACGGTACTATGAGCGGTCTTATCACTCTTGTGATCTCTTCCAGACCACCTTGGTATGGAGATAAGCTTGTATAACATTTATATTTTAAACACATAATTAGAAATAAAAAGTTTAAAAAAAACTGATACAAAATAAATACCAATAAAAGCCACACTCGGCACCTACCTGATACTAAGTAATGCTGCTTAACGAATAAAAGTATAAATACCAATAAAAGCCACACTCGGCACCTACCTGATACTAAGTAATGCTGCTTAACGAATAAAAGTAAAGTAAAGTAAAATACAACAATGTTTTTAGATTTTCACGGACAAAAGTTTTTTGTTATTAGTTTTTGGGATGTTATGCCGTGTTGCGCTACCTCCTTCTTTGGTTACACGGCGTAACACAAAGCCGTGGTTCAGTCGACAATGCGCTGAAGCAGTGCGACGAAAAAACGCGGCTTACCGAGCCTACAACACATCTAGAACATCCGAAGACAGAACAGCTTACAACAAAATGGCAAAGGAAACCAAGAGAATCATGAATAGGTCAAAATTCGAGCACGACCAGCAGATCAGCAGAAAGCTGACTGCATGCCCGCATGGCAGCAGGCAATTCTGGTCGCTTGCGGGCTCAATAGGTCGCAATTTCTGCAAATCCAGTCTGCCACCTCTTACCAGACCTGACGGCTCACTAGCAAACACCGCCACCGAAAAGGCTAACTTACTAGGTAAAATGTTTGCGGATAACTCAACCCTCGATGACCAAGGTGCTGTCCCGACGTCGGTTCCTCACTGCGGTTTTCGTATGAAAAAGCTGAGGATCCGGCATCGGGAAGTACTCCATGTTTTACGAGGGCTTGATGTTAATAAAGCTAGTGGGCCTGACGGAATACCTGCCCTGGTACTGCAAAGGTGCGCTGCAGAAATAGCTCCAATTTTGACGAAGCTTTTTAAACTGTCCCTGAAGACTGGCTCTGTGCCCTCTGGTTGGAAAAAAGCGGTTATCCATCCTATTCCAAAGAAGGGTGACCGCTCCAACCCGGCCAACTACCGCCCCATAGCGATCACATCAGTTCTGTCTAAGGTGATGGAACGTGTGATCAACGACAAACTGCTCACATACCTCGAGAAGAACAAAATTATTAACGACCGTCAATACGGATTCCGGCGGAACCGCTCGTGCGGTGATCTTCTCGCGTATGTGACGCATGTTTGGGGGCGATGCCTGATGAACGTTTCTTTTTTTTTTTTTTTTTACAGTGAATACCGCACAAGAATCTCAACTGCTCCCGTCTGGAGCCAGTGAGACTATGGCATCCCCAATTGGGGTATGTTGTGAGGCTTAAGGTAGTGGGGAGGGGAAGGAGGTGGGGAAGAGGAAGGTTGGGAAGTACCTGGCTATTCAGATCTGGTCACTAAACACGGCTAAAGCCATTTTCAAGCAACGTTTCAATTCTGAATGGTGGTCTTACACCAGGGCGATACTGATAGTATCTTCCACTCTGGAACATGCCGCAAATATACTATATATTATTTTAAATGAATTAATTGTGAAATAACACAAATTAATCAAATAAAATTTATTTGCGCATGCCGGGTTCGAACCCGCGACCTCCGGATTGTGAGTCAAGTGTCTTACCCACTGGACTACGGAGGTCGTCAAGGTGATCATGGTGATCAAGGTGGTCGTTTCGGTGAGACCCAAACGGTTGCACTGGACATATCCAAGGCCTTTGACCGGGTTTGGCACCGAGGACTTGTCAACAAACTGCATTCTTACGGACTTCCCGCATCCTTGTGTACGTGGATTGCCGACTTCTTGAGGGAGAGGTCGATTCAGACGGTAGTCGATGGTTTCACCTCTTCCTCTCACTCGATAAATGCTGGCGTCCCGCAGGGATCGGTTCTGTCTCCAACTCTGTTTTTGTTGCACATCAACGACCTTTTGTCATGTGCACCAATTCACTGCTACGCGGATGACAGTACAGTTCATGATAGCTTTTTGTTTGACAAGCCAAAAGGGCTCACAAACTCCAACAGCTCGTAAGGCCTTGAAGCAAAGAATGGACGGTTACCTCGAGAGTGTTTTCTCTTGGGGTAAAAATAATCTCGTTGAATTTAATGTTTCAAAGACCCAATCTTGTCTGATTACGTCTAAAAGGGATCGCAATGAAAATCTAGTCTCTTTCAACGGAAGCAATCTTCCGAACAGGCCCTCCATTGATTTGCTTGGTGTAACCCTAAGTGACCAGCTCAGGTATGGGGGCTCCATCGAAGCCAGAGTAAAGTTAGCCTCCCAAAAACTGGGCGTACTGTACAGGGCCCGCAGATACTTTAAAAGTACACAACTGCTAACCCTGTACAAATCGCAAGTGCGCCCCACGGTTGAATTTGGCAGCCACCTCTGGTCTGGAGCTCCAAAATACCTGAAAAATACCCTCGACTCTGTGCAGAAACGGGCGGTCCGTTTGATAGATTCTCCCATCTTAACAGACGGATTGCAATCTTTAGAGCACAGGCGTCGGGTGGGAATGCTATCCTTGTTCTACCGGTATTACAATGGAAGATGCTCCGAGGAACTAGCATCATTGATCCCTTCGGCACCGGTGCATAGTCGGGAAACACGCCAAACGCGTGCCCAACATTTGTACACAGTTGACATTAGTCACATGAGAACGGGTCGTTTCTTCGACTCGTTCTTATGTTCAACAGCTCGGCTGTGGAATGATTTGCCGGCCTCTGTGTTTCCTCCTTCCTACAACATGGGTCTCTTCAAGACCAATGTTCATTCCTTCCTCTCCTCAAAAAGACCCTCCACACAGCATCCCAGATGACATAGGCCCTGAGGGAAATTATTTTCCTCAGGGCCTCCTGTGTGGAGTAAATGTAAAAAAAAAAAAAAACACCCAAAAAACGAATAACAAAAAATACAATGATGTTTAAATATTAACTCTTCTAACTTTTTTAGATACAAAATCGTTTAAAACATCTTGAAAGTTGACCTTTTCCAAAATATCATTTTCAATCGACATTATCGCCAATGAATTTAACTTACTACTTAGGTAGGTACTATTAGGCGGACGGAGAGAAAATGAAAACGGCACGAGATGAAACAGTAACAATTTTCATAATATCTTCACTAGAAAAACTTAACAAAAAAAACTTCACACTCGTCAAATTCTATAATATTAAATGAAATAAATACTTATGTTAAATAAAATCTGGTAATCAAACTTATGTGGTATCGTAATGTAACTTCAGTTTATTACACTCGTCGTCCCGCCGATTTTCTCGAAGCACTTGCAAACAATAAAAATTTAACACTTCTTAACAAAATTCGAAAGTTTTGAAACATCGAACAGAGTAAAACTGTTTAAATGAAATCACTGTCGCAAAACTCCCAAATCGTAATTTAAGACAAAACGAAATGAAGTTTGTTTACGACACAATTCAAATTCTATAATATTAAATGAAATAAGTATGTTAAATAAAATTTGGTAATTAAACATACGTGGTATCGTAATGTAACTTCAGTTTATTACACTCGCCGATTTTTAGAAAATGAAATGAAGTTTGTTTATGACACATGACACAACACACAACATACATATCGAACGAATCTGAGTCAATCGGGGACTCCCCCAAATCCGGGGTCCCCAATGCTCTTTGTCATGCCAAACTCCCTTCTCCCTTCTCCCTTATCCAGAATGTCGAGACTTGTCAACGCAAGTCAAATCATTGATTTTTTTGGTGTAAAACTAAATGACTTTCGGCAGTCGTTACGCAATATTTAAATGCTTCTTCATGCTTTGACTTGTAGTGTCTCTATATGTACTTTTTATATTTTATATTGTCATTGCTATTAATTTTTATGTGCTCTCCCTTCACTGTCATCTCTGTTTTTTTTTTTTTTTTTTTTAATGTTTTTAATGGACTGTTGTCCGTAAATTAATAAATAAATAAACAATACTGTCAACCTTATGAAAGTGGGCATAAAATAAATAATGTAGCAGTAGGTGCGCATTTATAATGCATTCAGATTTGGAATAAATATCTAGAATTGACGATATCTAGATTTTCCCTGAGATCTCTGCACTATTACCCTGTGTCTGAAGAATTAATTACTCTATGATATTTTAAGCAGTGTTTTCGTACCTCGCTAGATCTTTTCTAAGCCGATCAAAACTCCGGCGCGGCATCCCGTTGCCCGTTGCTTACTGATAGAGAGTCAAACCATTGAAGCAAGTCATTTTTTCTCGGGGCGCGGGGCCCCCAGCCGATGCGGGGCCCCTAGGCAGTTGCCTACTCTGCCTTAGGGATAATCCGCCCTAGATTTGGAAGTGATCAATTGAGAATGTCTCTCATCATTTGGGTCCATTGTTACGGCATAGATACAAGCTCCATATGCTCTCTCTGAGGCGTCGCAAAATCCATGTATTTTGAGGCCCTTATAGTCTCCGCACATTATGTTTCGATCGATTTTTAATTCGTTTAATTTGAATAAATCCTCTAAGTAATTCCTCCATGGTACTAGTATTTCATTAGGCAATGCTTCATCCCATGATGCTTTTGATTGCCATAAGTTTTGCATTATCAACTTTGCTACTACAATAATTGGGCCAAGTAGCCTTATTGGATCGAACGTAGATGCTATGCATGACAATATATTACGTTTGCTTGCAGTTTGGTTCGTTGGTTTTGTTATTTTATATGAGAAGTAATCCGAGGAGTTGTTTCAAATTAGGCCCAAGATTTTCTCATTGTTGAATTTGTCAGCGGTCGCTTTCTCAAAATTGCCAATTTCGGCAATTCCGGCTTGGCCCGCCTCGGATGACAAATCCTGCACATTCGACCTCCACTTTCGTAAGGTCATACCAGCAGATTGTAGCAAGCTTATCAGCTAAAGCTTTAAGTTTTTACAAGATTGAATGTCATCGTCTCCCGTCAACAGGTCGTCCATATAGAAATCCTCCTGTATGACCTGACTAGCCTTAGGAAATATATTTTGATAATCCATACCAATCTGACGCAGACACCTTTTAGCCAGGAAGGATGAAGGTCCCAAACCATAGGTGACAGTCTTCAGCTGGTAATGACGCAGTTCATCTTCCGGCCTCTCCCGCCATACTATTTGTTGCAGCTTGCGGTCGGTTGCACTCAAATTTATCTGTCGATACATCGTTTCAATATCAGCCGTGATAACGTAGCGATGTTTCCTGAAACGTAATAGTTGTGTATATAAGTCTCTCTGAATGACTGGTCCTACCATCAAGGCATCATTCAACGATATTCCACTTGAAGTTTTCGCCAACCCATCGAGAACAACCCTTAGTTTCGTCGTCGTGCTAGACTCCTACCGGACGGCATGATGAGGTAAAAAATAAGAGTTAAGGTCTCCTTCTAGCTTATCGCATTCCTCCATGTGACCTAGTTCCTTATACTCTTTCATAAATTGAACATATTGTGATTTCAACTCTTTATCGGAAGATAATGTTCTCTCCAAGTTTTTAAATCTTTTCTCCGCCATGGCCAAAGAATTTTGTAATTGATTGATACATATGCGGGTAGGTAGAGTCACCAAGAATCTACCCCTTTCATCTCTAGCATGGGTTGCCAGGAAGCTAGCTTCACAGGCCTTTTCCTCATGATTTTGAAATTTGGATGTACCTATTTCTTCTATTTTCCAAAATTTTTCAATTTGATTGCTTATTTCATTCAAGGACAAATTACAAGTTTCTAATACTGGCCTTTTCTTATGGTTCGTAGCGGTGGGTCCTGATATAATTCATCCTAGCTGAGTGCGTTGTAGCGTGGGGCCGGCATCCAATTTTATCCAATCATTTGTTAGGATGCTCCAGAATTCCTCTGCCCCGAGTAGTATGTCAATAGGAGCGGCGATGTTAAACTTAGGATCGGCTAGTTTCAACCCTGCAGGTAGCCCGAACTCGCTCCTAGGTATATTGGTTTGTGGTATGTTTGTGGTTATGTCCTGTAAAATTAAGCAAGAAATGTTTTTTTTATAACCCGATTTCAAAGAATTCAATTCTACACACATTCTATTCTTTATATGGGTAACATTATTGTGAATTCCTGATATTTGTTTATTTTTCAAATCCCAAATTTAATCCTTCGGCGAAATCTTTCAGGATAAAATTGGACTGTGATCCCGAATCAATTAGGACTCGGGCTTTATGTATCCTGTTATCCACTCCAGCAATGCCAACCATTGCTGTAGACAACAATACTATTTTTTCGGTTCTGCCTATTGCAGTGTGATTGTTGACGGACACCTCTCCAGCATCCGTCTCCATGTTTGAGGATTCCGCCTCAAACTCCTTTTTATGTAGCAGCGTATTATGCCTTTCACTGTTACACAATCTGCGTTTTAAAAGTTACCTTGCAATCATTCGCTAGTTGACCCGGTTTTAAACATCTAAAGCATGCTTGGCTCTCTTTTATCGCATTAACTCGATCTTGTGCTTTTAAATTTAATTTTTTTTTTACAATAATATTGTTTCATAAGGCTTAATAAGATCTCGATAGGTTTGTTCTGATTCACGTACAAAGACCAGAATTCAAACCTATTGGTGAATTTCGCAAACTGGCTGATAATTACCGGTGTCAACCGTTGTCAAGGAGCAAAAACAAGTGTTTTTGTTTTTCGTGAGTCTTCCCATCGTAACGCAGCTGTCAACATTACCGTCTATATCGTGACAAGCTATCATAATACGTATAGTGAATTTACCGCCGGTAACTCACCATTCCATCGCATACGAACTAAATAACGACTGCCTGTGGACCAGCCAAACGACCACGAGGGACCCACAAACCGGGCAGATTGCCATCAGTATCGTAAGTCCCTCTGTGATATATCTTTGTATTTGTTTCAATAAACATAGTCTATCAAGATCCACAAGCATAACTCATATAGAGTGAGCTTTCAGCTTCACTTAACCCTTGTAAGGTAGTGCCATCAACGCGCTCATCTTACATTATTGGTGCCGAAACCAGGGAACTTTATATATAAAATTCTGCAATTGCAAAGCAAAAAAATATTATGAAATGTTTCGTGAATTTAAATGTTAATCATTTCGAACTGTTAATTTTAAACAGTAAAGTTTAGAATTAGGTATCTAGTTCTTATTCATTTACGACCTACCGTAGGTACTTTTAAATTATAACAAATTCTATTGATTTATTCCATTACCTTTCGAGGTACGTTTCTATTTTCTACTCGTGTTTATTATCAAAATGACGCCAACTATTCAAACATTGCGCCGAAAACGGACATTAGCAAATAATAGATTGATAAAAACGCATGAAATCGCGAAAATCGCTTTACACGATGTAACGAAGAGCGACTTGTACAACTCTTGAAAGGATAGTTCTTGAATTTGAAACATCTCACGACGAAATATTAAATTTAGATGACTCAAACGAAATTGAGGAAGATAAAATTCGCGAAGCTTTTGATGAAATGTATTACCAAATTGTCGCAATTTATCAAAAGTTGACCAGTCAACCAGTCGAATCTAAGACCGCAAATGTATGCACGTACGTCAAATTACAAAAGATAAGCATTCCAATATTCTCTGGCGATATCAAACAATGGCCCGAATTTTATGATATGTTTAATGCCTTGATTCATGAAAACAAATCATTGTCAAATATCGAACGCATGCAATATTTGTTTTCGAGTGTGTCTGGCGAGGCATTAGGCTTAATTCGGACATTCCCGGTCCAGGGAGCCCACTATTTAGAAGCTTATCAATGACTGATCGGGCGTTATCGCAACGCGCGCGAACTGGCATTTACGTGTTGCCGGGAAATGCAAAATGTTAATTTTCCGCCCAACGATCCATACGAATTTCGCCGCGTTTTCGACGTGTTTAACGAAAATCTAACAATCTTAAGGGAATTGGATTTCCCTACAATTGGGATTTCGTGCTTTGTTATTTGATTCTGTCAAAATTGGATTCACTAACGAGGTGCGCTTTCGAACAATAGCAGTCTCCTACTAACTGAGTTGCCATCATATTCGAAACTTAAGGCGTTTTTATATAACAAGTGTGAAGCTCGTGTACGAAACTTACATTTTTTGACTCCCGATCGCAATCATGTTGAAAAATACCACGGTGTAGGATCAGCGTACAAACCTCCCGTACGTAAATCTGAACAGGCTTCCAAAAAACATACTTCATCGCTCCTTTGCGATGTAACGAAGGTGCGACCTGAATCCAATGGGTCCTCGATCTCAATCAATTTTCCGAAGTGCTCCTGTTGTGAGGAAGAACATTTAATTTCCAAGTGCAAGGCATTCGCGCTAAAATCAGTTCAGGATCGCATCCAATTCGCTAAAGCTCACCGTTGGTGCTTTAATTGTCTTCATTCTTCTCATTATCTTAAAGATTGTAAATCTATATTTAAATGTCAGAAATGTAACCAAAACCATCACACTCTACTCCATTATGATGAAACCATATGTTCTAAAGAAGGGGTTCATCACCCCACGACGTCTACGGACCAAGAGGACCCTCAAATTAGTGTCATCACCAATTAGGTGACAGGTCCGTAGTTCTATTGTCTACTGCCAAGGTTAGCATTCGAGATTCCTCCGGCAGGTTTCAAACTTTTCGTGCGTTGATCGATTCAGGCAGTCAAGCTCACTTCATCACCGATCGCGCTGCAGAGCGTCTAGGCATCCATCGTACGGCCAGTTCTCGAAGAATTAGTGGCTTAGGCCAATCTTCCGCAACTGCGTCAGGAGTCATTCAATTAGAAGTTGGTGTTGAGGAACGGGTTCTCTTTAACATCAAGGCACTCACGCTGCCTACTATCTGCGGCAACATGCCAACGGTTCGATTAGATAAGTCGTCATGGAATCAGTTGCAAGAATTACCTCTTGCTGACCCTGACTGTCACAAACCGGGACCGATAGACCTTCTTCTGGGTGCTGAGGTCTTCACTTCTCTTTTGAGACCTGGTAATGTGAAGGGTGGTCGTAATCAGCCATCAGCTTTCAATTCTGTATTTGGTTGGCTTCTTCTAGGTTCGGTTGGTTCTGACGCCGGTCACGAAACAAAATCGTTCGTCGTAACTAACGAGGACCGGCTCCATGAAGAGGTTCAGCGACTATGGGAGTTGGACACCATTCCCCAGTCTTCACAGCTTACCCCCGAGGAACAACTCTGTGAACAGATGTACTGCACGGACCATTCCCGTGACACTTTGGGACGATACATCGTAGCCTTGCCTTTTCGAGAAAGGGACAAGGATATCTCTTTTCCCGGGTCGCGCGAAATCGCTTTACGCAGATTCCATTCACTTGAACGCAAACTCATAGCAAATCCAACCTTACACGAACAGTACTCCGCTTTCATGACTGATTACATACATAATGGTCACACGACTCGTGTTCCTGGAAAAGATTTGCATAAGGGAAAGTATCACATCCCTCATCACTGCATTCTTCGTCCGGGTAGCGCTAGCACGAAGTTACGAGTGGTCTTTGATGCTTCAGCAACTGATGTGAATGGATCATCGTTAAATGATACATTACTTGTCGGCCCCAAGCTTCAGAAGAACATACTGGAACTTTTGCTAAAATTTCGTACATCACCGGTGGTGTTCACTGCTGATGTACGTCAGATGTATCGCCAAATATTAGTTCAAGAAACAGATCGTGTTTTCCAATATTTTGGCGTTCTCAATCATCTGAGCCCATCCAGGAGTACCAATTAAACACTGTAAGTTACGGTGTTTCCTCCGCCCCCTTTTTGGCCTGTCGTTCTATCAAACAACTGACCGAAGATGAGGGTGATGATTTACCGCAAGCGCGTCGGGTGCTTACTTCGGATATTTACATCGACGATATCGTTACCGGTTGTTCTAGCTTGGAACAAGCTCAACAGACGAAATCTGAGGTCATCCAACTTTTTAAATGAGGTCAACTCGAACTGCGAAAGTGGGCTAGTAACACACCGGAATTACTCGCCGATCTGCCGCCGGAATACTGCCTCACTGATTTGGTCTCCATGGATGTGGATAATTCTCACATTCTCAGGGTATTGGGATTGAAGTGGGAGCCACGACACTTGAAGTCCTATGCCTCGAGCGCGAGTGCACTAAACGTACCATTCTTAGCGAAGTCACTCGGGTTTTTAACCCTCTCGGTTTTCTGTGCCCTTTAACGTTCTTCGCCAAATCTCTAGTACAAAGGTTGTGGATTTTAAGGGTTGGTTGGGATGACACCCCACCCGTTGACATCGTTCATCAATGGGAACGTTATACTAAACAATTACCGCTCTTGAAGTCGTTCGAAATCCCTCGTTGGGTTTCAGTCCCTCACCTGAAATCGTGCCAACTACATGGCTTCTCAGATAGTTCGGAAATCGGATATGGTGCGGTAGTTTACTTACGAACCACGGACGTTGACGGTAACGTCCAAGTCTTTTTAATTTGCGCCAAGTCTCGAGTTGCACCCACCAAAAGGATTTCATTGCCTCGTCTTGAACTTTGTGCGGCAGTTCTTCTTTTTTTTTATTTTTTTTTTTTTATTTGATTCACCTGATTTATACATGTGAGTTACATATTTGACTAATGTGGGCCTCACTGGGTGCTTTACCCGTGCTGAGGACCTCATTTTACAGTTTGATATGATTTTTTTATTTATTTAAGATACATATAAAATAAAAACTAAAGAAAAAAGAGACTCAACAATAACAAATGAGAATTGAAAGAAAGAAAATAGAGCAAAACAAAATAGAGTAAAATAACACTAAAATAAAACAATAGAATAAAACTATATAAATAGGATAGATACATATAAACCGATAGTGAAATTAAAAGGTTTTATATATTAGTGAGTATTGCAATGGTGTTTATGTCTATGTGTTTTTATTATTTATTTTTTTTTATGTTGTGAATTTTTTGTAATGTTGTCTTTTTTGGTCTTTAATCCATCTTTTAATTTTGAGTGTGAAAAGTTTTTTGTTTTCTTCTTTTTTTAAATCGAGTGGAAGATGGTTGAATGCTTTTATTGCCTGGTATTTGTGGTGTCTTTGTCCAAAGCTTGTGTTTATCGTCGGTGTTTTTAAGTTTTGTATGTATGCTTGTCTAACTGGTCTATTAATGGTTTGTGTTTGTTGGAGTTTGTGTTTTTGGTCAAAGATATAGTTAAGAAGTGTTTTTATGTATAATTGTCGTATATCAAGTCCGTCGAGCATGTTGAATATTTGGTCTGTGTCAGTCATTCTGTGTTTTTTTAGTATAATCTTTAAGATGGTTCTCTGTGTGGTTTCCATATGAGCAATAGCTGAGTTTGTTGCTCCTCCCCAAACAATGATTCCATATTCTATTATAGATTGGCAGAGTGCAAAATATATTGTTTTCATTTGTTTTAGTTTCTTGCAGATCTACTAAAATTCGTTAAGGAATTATACGTACCCATGCTTCCAATCTCTAATACGTTTGCGTGGTCCGATTCAACCGTTGTGCTTGCATGGTTACGTTCTCCTTCATATCGCTGGAAAACTTTCGTGGCGAACCGTGCTAGTCACATCCAGGATGCCCTCGAAGATACTTCGTGGTATCACGTATTATCCGGCGATAATCCAGCGGACGTCGCTTCACGTGGTCAATTCCCGGCCGATCTAATTGATAGTACGTTATGGTGGGCGGGGCCGCCGTGGCTAATTCAGCCAGTCGATTCTTGGCCATCCTTAGATGGCAATGTCGACGAAATTGAACCTCACTTTGAGGAACGAGTTCAATCGTAGCAGGATGAAAATTTGGTGGACTTACTACTTGTTAAATTTTCTTCTCTCCGGAAGATTCAACGCATTCTCGGTTATTGTCATAGATTCATTTACAACCTACGTAACAAAGAGTCTCGTCGGTCGGATCTTCCATTAAACCGTACCGAAGTTCGTTAAATATATTCAATCTGTACATTTCAATGATGCTATCACGCGCTTGAATGAGGGCAACCTTCTTTCGAAACAAATGCGAAAGCTCAATCCATTCATTGACGACCACGGTGTGCGCAGGGTGGGTGGCAGGTTATCTCGATCTGGGCTTAAATTTGAGCATAAACATCCTGCCCTACTTCCTCGTGAATCCAAGCTCACTTTTCTTGTGATAGAAACTCTCCATCGAGAACATTGTCATCCAGGCATTAACACGATGCAATATTTGTTGACACAGCAGTTTTGGATTTTGTCGCCCAAGCGCGCCATCCGCCACTGTTTGTCAATGTTATCGCATAAAACCAGCCCCTCTAGAACCTTTCATGAGTGACCTACCCGCTGCTCGTGTTAAACAGGTTAAACCATTTTCGATCGTGGGCGTTGATTACGGTGGTCCGTTTCACATTAAAGCTGGTAAATACCGCGGCGCTAAGATAGAAAAAGCTTATCTTTGCTTATTCGTATGTTTTACCACCAAGGCTCTACATCTCGAAGTAGCTTCAGATCTGTCTACCGAATATTTCATTGCAGCGCTACGTCGATTTGTAGGTAGACGAGGTCGTGTAAATGCCATACACTCAGATTGCGCACATTAGATTAGATTACGCACAAATTTCGTCGGAGCTAAAACTCAACTTAATTCGTTCATGCACACTGCTTCACAGTCAGAACAAATCGATTTTCGTTTCAATCCTTCATCTAGTCCCCATTTCGGTGGCGTGTGGGAGATTCAAATTAAATCGGTTAAATCTCATCTTTATCGCATAATTGGTAACCAAACGTTAACTTTCGAGGAATTGACAACACTCTTCGTGCAGCTTGAGGCCATGTTAAACTCTCGACCTCTCTACCCGATGAGTTCTGACCCAAACAATTTGCGAGTGTTAACTCCAGGTCATTTTTTGACTTTGGAACCCTTGACCTCCGTGCCGGATGAGGATTATACTGATCTGAAAATTCAATTAATTCAAATTATTTATTTATTCTTTCAAAAACATTACAAAATTAAAAATTTTAATGTGTTTTTAAAATACAATTGTAACATTATTACATTAAACATAAATGGTAGAATGGTAGGCTAAAAACTATACAAGCATTAATAGAGCTTGCCTTTTAAAAGCAGCTTCACTAACGCTAAATATGTCGATATCCGAATTGATTCTATTCAACAGCAAGATTGCTCTCCCGACCGGCATGACCATTGGCAAGTTAGTCCTGCAGGCCGGAAGATAGAACAGCCTATGCTGTCGGTGGCGAAGATAACCATCGGGAACATAGAAATGAATGCTCTCCAAGATAGCTGAGTTTTCAAACCATCCGCGAATCAATTTGAAGAAATGCGTAGCAATGTGTACATCCCTTCTGACTCGTAGATGGTTCATTCCGAGCATACCCAAAAGAAAGTCAGTAGGATAGAGCCACGGGTAATAGCCGTACTCCCTCATGTACAGAAATCTCAGAAATTTTTTCTGAACTCTCTCCAACATGAGGGAATATTTTACTTGGTGCGGACTCCAAATTACTGACCCACTTTCAAGTCTACTCCTTACTAGGGAATTGAATAGGATTATGAGAACCCGGGTATCTCTAAAATTCCTTGCAGTACGCAGAATAAAGCCCAGCATTCTCAATGAAGTGCTACAAACCATCTGAATATGAGTATGAAATGTCAGTCTACTATCAAACATGATTCCAAGGTCCTTCATGGTGGAGACACGTTTTAGACTTCGGGCATCCATCGTATACCGGTAATACCAGGTATGACACGCCCTAGTGAATGACAAAATTAAACATTTAGATATATTGAACTCAATCCGATTTCTTTTACTCCAGTCAATAATTCTATCAATATCTGACTGGAGTCGTTTGCAGTCTTCTAGAGTTAGTATTTCTAAGAATAGTTTCAGGTCATCAGCAAAAAGAAGAAACCTGGAGTGCAGAATTACTTCTGAAATATCATTAATAAATATGGAAAAAAGGAGTGGGCCTAAATTAGAACCTTGGGGTACTCCTGATCGTACAAAAAATAGAATAGACTGGAATACTCCATGAGAAACAAACTGTTTCCTGTCTGCAAGATAGCTAGCAAAAAAGGTGAGTAGTCTCATGGAGAATCCTATTTCAGCCAGTTTATTGAGTAAGACGTCGTGATTAACAGTATCGAAGGCTTTTGAAAAGTCGTTATATGAACAGTCTACCTGATGGCCTTTATCTAAAGATTTTGATACGTAATCAGTAAACACTAATAAGTTGGTTTCTGTAGATCGACCTTTTCTAAATCCGTGCTGTTCTGAAATTAAGTACGGCTCCACTTGTGGCAGTGTGTATTTATGAATAATCGATTCGAACAGTTTGGCCGGTGCAGATAGTATTGCTACTGGCCTAAAATTTTCTACAGAGGTCTTTGTACCGCTTTTAAAAATCGGACAAATCTTCGAAATTTTCCAGGAATCAGGAAATACACCGGTTTCCAGGGAAAGATTAAATAAGAAACTAAGTGGCTTTTTTAAAAACTCGGCACAACCTTTAAAGAAGAATACTGGAAGAAAATCTGGACCAAGTGAATATGTATTTTTCATATTTCTAATGGAAGTTTCTATATCTGATTCATCAATTTGATTAATATCGATATTCTGGGCTCCCTTTATATTCAACTTGGCAGCAAGATTTGTATCTAGTAATGGAGACTCATTACTATACACGGATTGGAAGTGTGTTGCAAAAGCATTAGCTACGTCTACTCCACGAACTTCCCGATCACGATGCGTCATGGTGTCTTGGATATCACCATCTTTTCTCAGCGATTTGACGTAGTCCCAAAACATGTTGGGATCATGCTTGATATCGTGTTCAATGGAATTTACATATAATTTGAAAGCAGTGCGTATATTGCGTCTAACCACGGCTCTATGCACACTGAACAAATCATAGTCACGTCGACAGCCGGTAGCCTTCCATTTTTTATGGAGAGCATGTTTCTTCCTAATGCTCGCGATTGTATCTTGACAGAACCACTTCGGATATCGACGACCACCTCTACTGGGAGGTTTCCTAGAGAAACAGGAATCAAAAATATTGTGAATACAAGCATAAAAATGATGTACCGCCTCATTTATAGTGCTAAAATTGTATAGTTCTTGCCAATCTAGTTGGCTCATCATATTGTACAGTTCATAAACATCGCCCTGCCCAAAATTCCATCCACGCAAAGCATTCTTGTCATTCTTTGGAATGTTTGTAATTTTAATGTTTTTTTTGCATGAGAAAATAAATTCTAGTGCAGGGTGATGTTTATCTTCGGTAACAAGGGGAGAATTGCAATGAATAACATTTATGGATATGTTGCATAAAATTAAATCTAAAACTCTTAAGTTTATGTTTTGAATGTTATTATATTGGGAGAGACCAAAAACGGCGCATAGAAAATTAAGGTCGTTTTCCGTTTCTACGGAACCTCTTGCGGAGTGCATATTGAAATCTCCGAGAACAATTACATTCTTTCCACCAATAACATCTACATTTCGTTGTATTGTATCAAAAAATAATTTATATGTTTCAAAGTGAGATGCAGGTGGAAAATAAACTATACATATAAAAGTTACACACGATTTGTATGTAATTTTGACCCACAAGTCCTCGTTGACAGTTTCCAGAGCAGGTAAGTGCTCTACCTTAATAAGGCCATTCGCACTCTTTACGGCTAATAGACAGCCTCCTCCCTGTCTACGGCCACTTCCACTGTCTCTGTCTTTTCTAAATACTTTGAAGCTGTCATCGAAGAGCTCTGGGTTGAACACACTTGAGTTTAACCACGTCTCAGTGAGTCCAATCACATCATAATTGTTTATCAAAACATTAGAGTAAAATGAGGCACATTTACTCTTTAGTCCTCTAACATTTTGATAAAAAAAATGTAAATTATCCGCAAGTCAACTGGGTTTTAAACCTGGAAGCCGCGGTGCATTAATTTTATTTTTCCATTCTTTAAGGTATGAATATTTGGGCCAATGTTCCGGTTTTAGAACTTCGGTTTTCACGGAATTTGGGATTCCTAACTTAAATGAGGCATATTCTCCCTTTGATTTAATTTTAGAGACTTTAAATGAGGCGGTACTTACAATTGACTGAAGATACGAGGTTAAATCGTTGATCGAGGTTTCAGGATGTAGCGGGTACAGGTGGAAATAGGTATGGGTACCTTGCTCCTTTAAGTTACCTATTACAGATGCGGGTCGTTTTTTACGACCAACAACAGTCCACTGTTGGTCGCGATCCGCTGGGCGTGATGGCCCTGCCGAGGTCGGTTTGCTCGAAGGCTGTGACTCCTTTGCTGATGTAGGTGTATGGCCGTCAGAGCTTCCAGTCGAAGACGTGGATGCTTCTGGTTGCTGGACGTCCCTTTGGCTAGCAGGAATTTTTGTCCCTTCCTCCTTGCTCTTTGGGGCAGTATGGATTTTGGTAGAACTTGACCCTTTAGTCTGCGAGCGGGTAATTCTGCCTGATGTTGTGTCTGACGGTCCGGGCGCGGGGGACGTGGAGGGCTCGGGGGGCACTACGGGCATTACGGGCGGCTCGGGAATGGCGGGCGACTGTACGCATGCATCGCTATACAGCAGTTCCTTGCTGGGCCGGGGGGAGCGCGGGGTTTGGGCGGCGAGTGCACCGTCGGGCGCAGTAGGCGGGCCTTTAGCGCAATCGGCTAGTTTCGGGAACTCCGAGGGCGTTTCGTTGACACTTTGTGCATTGTCACCTTGAGTTTGATTAAATACACTTTTTTCAACAAGTTTTATACGCCGTAGAACATCCTTTATTAGAACGGTCTGTTCGTTAATGATGTTCATCAAATCACGGAGCGTAGGTTCTGTCATTTTTAAACACTGTTAGGCTAATAATGACTTGAAAACAGATTTTAATTTTGCACGGAAAAAAAACACGTCCGTACATCAATTAGCGGTACTAAGTAGTTATCAACCGTCGGAGTCGTTGGCAACTTATTCAACGTTTTCAGCAGGACTTTTGGAAACGATGGAAGGTTGAATACCTCCAATCGCTAACTCAGCGTGCCAAGTGGACCAAGCATTGCACATCACTCTCTGTAAATGATATGGTTATAATCCGAAGCGAAATTACTGTCCCTTTGCATTGGCCTATTGCACGATTCGATAAATTGCACCCAGGTCCAGACGGCGTTGTGCGTGTCGCTACGGTCCGTACATCTAATGGTTCTATTCTCACGAGACCATTAACCAAATTATGTCCACTACCTAGTCAAGTTGACTAATCGTTCTCGCTGTCGAGGATAATAATAATAATATAATTATTATTATTATTTATTTACTTTTTTTGTTTCTTACGTCTTAGTATATCGTGTCACCTAGTTTAATTATTTCTTCGTTCACACAATATTTCATAACATTTCATGCTTTGGTTAAGGTTTAAAATTTTCTTTAAAAATACACTTTGTTGTATTTTGGTGGGTGGAATGTTTCATAACGCTTAATAAGATCTCGATAGGTTTGTTCTGATTCACGTACAAAGACCAGAATTCAAACCTATTGGTGAATTTCGCAAACTGGCTGATAATTACCGGTGTCAACCGTTGTCAAGGAGCAAAAACAAGTGTTTTTGTTTTTCGTGAGTCTTCCCATCGTAACGCAGCTGTCAACATTACCGTCTATATCGTGACAAGCTATCATAATACGTATAGTGAATTTACCGCCGGTAACTCACCATTCCATCGCATACGAACTAAATAACGACTGCCTGTGGACCAGCCAAACGACCACGAGGGACCCACAAACCGGGCAAGATTGCCATCAGTATCGTAAGTCCCTCTGTGATATATCTTTGTATTTGTTTCAATAAACATAGTCTATCGAGATCCACAAGCATAACTCATATAGAGTGAGCATTCAGCTTCACTTAACCCTTGTAAGGTAGTGCCATCAACTCGCTCATCTTACAAATATACTAAGTGATCCTTATCGCAAAAAATACATTTACCCTTTTTTACTGTTAAAAATGCTACGTATTCCGTTTTTGGGTTATTAAATCCTATCTGAGGTTTAATCCCCACCGAAGGCCTTTTATCCGTCGTTTGCATCAATTCTAAAGTTTGTGCTCGTAATGATAAACAATTTAGAAATTCCTTTAGAGTATGTAGTTTTCCCTCAATGGGCGATTGTTCCCAAAATTTTCTCGTATTTGAATCTAATTTATTTGAAATCACGTAAATTATCATAGCGTCCCACTGCTCTAGTGGAACTGCAAGGTTTCGCAAGGCTTTCCATCTTCTCCCTCTTCATATCTTTTAACTTAAATAATGTCTGGATATGTTTGTGTTCCGTAGTTCTGAGATTAGTAAAACGCTGATGCAACAATTCCCAAGAAGTTTGATAACTTAATTCTGATATTTTCAAATTTGCTATTATCTTGGCCGCATCACCCTTTAAATACGATTGCAAATAATAATATTTTTGGATGTTATTTAGCGAATTGTTATTGTGAACTATTGCTTTGAAAGTTTCTATAAAATAATTCCAGGTTTTTTGATCCCCGTTGAAATCTTGAAGCTTTAAATTGGGTAATTTAATTTCACATTTAGTTTGTTCTACTGAGTCCATTGCGCCCTTTGCAGTCGCTTAAACCGTAAATAACTGGTTTTCGAAGGTTTCACGCTGAATTTCGTTATCCTCTACATTTGAACCGTCGATACCTTCTATTTGGCATTGGATTATTTCGAATTCGTTTAAAAAATCTTTAATTTTGTTGTACCTCAATTTAATCTCGTTAGCTGATAGCGTTTTTAGAACTTGATTAAATCTTGTTAATTTCCCCTTAAAAACTGACCGTTTATTGATTAAACCTTTTTATTTCTCCATCTCGAATTCTTATCTGCTGCGACAATAATTCCAAAAACAAGAGAATAAAAAACAAACTATATCGTAGTTTATAAGTAGTGGCGACAATACTCAATAACAAAAAACAACGCGAAAAATACGATCGTTACTTTGATTGCTTAAAAACCGATAGAAAATAATATATCGTAGCTCGTATGTGCTGGCGATAATACCCATAGAAACGGCAAGAAAATATATACTCTGATTTGTTTCGCCGCGATTGTTAATTACTTGCAACGGGATTGAAAAATAACATACACGATACAATAACAGTTTTGCCGGTCGATGTTATCAAGATCAAAATAATAATTCAAATTGTTAAATGGCTTTTTATTACTTGCAAGTTGGGATTACAACTGTGATTTATTTTAATTATATTATGACTTGCATTTTTTAATTGTATTGACTATAGGTGATAACAATAAAGACTGATTCTAGAAATTAATTATTGAGATTGTTCTTTAGGATTGGAACCAGGAAATGGGAGGTCATGAGGATGATGGACACTTAGCTTTGTTTCTTGTTGACTTTCTTGATGCTCTGGATTGCTCTTCGGTTTTTTGGCAGCTGGTTTTTTTATATTTGGTATTATTTTTAGTCCAATTTTGTGTCCGGTTAGAAGGACCATGTCAAGTCACTTCAATTTCATCTAGGGTGGTGGACGTTTTTTTTATTGAAAAACACTTTTTTAATGAAGAGTCGTTTTATTTACAAACACTTTTGAGTAACAATGAAATCAACACTTTTTGTAACTAATTTTGGCCCGGGCCTCGCCTGGGCAGTACAGGGTCTGTACTCTAAGTATCGGTTAATGCGAGAGAGAAAAATATTTTAAATAACACCCCTTTTATACTGCTAAAAACTGTAAAAATACCGTCCTTCAGACTATTAAAAAGACGATAATAACAATAACACAGGTATTAGATATCTACTGGGGTCACGTGGTCTATTCTAATTAGTCGGTCACAATAGCTTCTATAAAATTCATCCAGAGGTCTCTAACATTCATACTCTCTTAATAAGCTAAGAAAAATTAAATCAATGTGATTAACTACAGTATTTATCTCATAGATGTCACTATTCTTAACAGAGGAGAAACACCTATTTCATATCCGGATTGCAACGATTCGTGTTCTGAAACGGGATATCTAAGAAGTCACTTGCTGACTCATCAAAGACACCAAAATCAAAACCAAAATCAGAGGCATCAAAAAATCATATGTTTATCCATAGCGGACAAAAACCTAACCGGACCTTTTTCTTGCCCCGAAAACAGTTATTCAAGTTCTCGAAAATGATATTTAAAAATCCACAGCGTGGACATTCACGGTGGAGAAAAACATTTTTCATGCTCTGAGTGTAACTATGCACGTACTACGAAGAAAAAATTAAAAAAATCACATGTTTTCCCGTAGTGGATATAAACCTTTTTCGTGTTCCAGCTGCAACTATTCATGTTCTCAAAAGGGATGTCTTAACACGCACTCACTGATTCACGGTGGAGAGAAACCTACATTACTACAACTATTCATGTTCTTCAAAAGGAAGTCTTTAGCATCACGTGATTATTCACAGTAGGAAAAACCTCTTCATGTTCCGACTGCAACTATTCTTGTGCCACGAATGGATATTAAGAAAGTCACATATTAACTCACACTGGGAAAAAACATTTTTTAGGGAATTTGGTCAATTCTGAAGAAGTTCAATATAGTGCTTGTACATATATGTTAGTAACGGATTATTCTGGTGATTTAGAAATCTGCTTAGTCGATGAATGTATCCATCTACGTTCTTATTTAACAACGATAGCTCGAAATGGAGAACTGCCCCGAACAACCAAAGCGATTTTTCAGGTTCTAGGAAAAAAATAACTCGAAAAAATTTACCCAAACATTGACATAGCCTTAAGAATGTGCGTATCGACGGCAGTTAGCAATTGCATTAGGGAGCGGAGTTTTTCCTGTCTAAGGAAAGTGAAAAGTTATCTTCGCTTTTCCATGGCAGATAAGAGATTAAATTCGTTAGTTAATATTGAATCAAACTTTATACTATCTTAAAACCATGACGACGTTATTAACAACTTTGCAAGACAAAAATGTAAACGCAGAAATTTTTATTTTTTTTAAACAATTGTCCTTTAATATGGTTAGTAGATACCAATTTTTAAATAACCAATTGTAACTTTAATTTTTTTATTTATACATTATTTAAATTGTGTTATAAAAAATATCCCTACTAATATTATAACTGCGAGAGTGTGTTGGTGCGTGTGTGTGTATGGGTATATCGTATATGGTACTTCTTCATGCAAAAAAATACTTAACCGATTGCGATGAAACTTGGTATGTAAAAAAAAGCCGCTAGAGGGCGCCGATGAGTTGCTTGCCTAGGGCGCTCTCACCATGTAATCCGCCTCTGGGCTACGGTCTTTCTAGTGTTAATAGATCTTGGAGGTCATCGATACGGTCAGCTAGTAATATAGCATCATCTGCGTATATGCGGAGGTTTGTCAAGGTCTTGGAGGCGGATGACCAGGACACACTAAACCTCAGATTCCTACCCACCCCTTAAACCAGAGGTGGGGAACCTGTGGCCAGCGAGGCCTTTTGGTGCAGCCGCGGGCACTTTTAATGCGGCCTGCTGAAAGAACCACAAAAAAATTACACAGAACGGGATGGTTTTTTCCGGGTGCTTCAGATGCATTTTTAAGACGTTTTTACAAAATCTTTAATAGCAAGTTATTTAGATACAAATAAAGACGTGATAAAATCTCCCATTTTACTTTTATTTTAATTTATTATTGTGAAATGATAGTGAAATTCCATAGGAACTTTTAATTTTTTTGTACGGAAAAGTCCCGATATTTCAGGATTGATGGCAACTCTATTCGTAGGGGAATCTTAGGCAGTCTGTCATTAACATTATTTTCTATTCATCGTTGCGGAAATAAGGTGGATAGTAAATCAAAAAAATCCTATCAATGACAGCTACGAAGAAAAGAAAAGTTGAAGCTGAGTGAAACGTGAAATCATTTGAAACTAAATTAAAACTGTGCAAAGTAACTTGAAATGAAGGTAAATATGCAGTTAGTCCACCTCACGGATAACACGGAACGTTCGTGTTGTCGAAGTTTGGTGCACGGATAATACGGAATGTTCCTTTTTTAACTAATAGACAATCAAATATGACATTTGTCGGAAGTACCAATCTTATAAAATAAATTCTCTAAAATAAACTCGCTTTTCATCATGCTTTTAAAAAACATCCCAGGTTTTGAATGGTTTGTTTGGCTACGCAGGGTTTGTCTAGCGGGTTTGTGTAATTATTTTAATACATTTCTTTCCATGTTCTTTCATGTTTTCATGATTGGCAGCATTGATGAAATGTTAAAATAAAAACGATGAATAAACATGGCGTTACCGTGCGAGTGAATTAATTTTAACAAAATTAAAATGTTAAATGCATATTTTTTTCATGTTTTTTGATCTCCCCCGACATAAATACTCACTTTTCATAATAATAAAGCTAAATCTAACTGTTTGGATAAAAAGTTTTCCGTATTAACGAGTAAGCGGTTTAATGCATAAATAATGAAATGAATAACACGACGCATTTATCAACACCGCAAGGATAAAAGTTTTCTACATCGTTTAAATACGCTGGTGAGTGCGAGAAATTAAGTGAGGCATTAAATGAACGATTTAAGGACGTGAAAAGAGAGCAAACGGATTTGAACATATATGTGTAAACGGTTCAACGTCGAACCATCGAATATGCCTGATAATTTGCTGCACAAAATTATTCAATTACAAAGCTAGATAATAAACAATTTCCCCAAATAAAGTCAGGAATCACTGGTTATATTAAGTCAAGCACGTCCCTTAACATTTTGTAAATAATACAAACCTTAATGCCATATTAATTGCCACACTTCTGGCATAAAAAAATCATTACATATATCTGTATTTTATTGTAATTAGTTAAATAAATATAAAATTATATAGCGGACAATAAATAAACTACAAAATGTACAAAAACCATTCACGTAATCGCAGTACAATTTAATGTAAGCTGGTTGACTAGTGGACTCCTATGCAGCTTCATTCTAAAGGTAAATCCACTCTTGTGTTCAAAATGCAAATTCCTGTTGCGGATTCATCTGTTAACCCTAACGTATTTCGAAGGTTAAACCATTTTTGTGTTCTAGGTTCAGTACTAATTAAAGCTGGGGACTCACAATCCAATTCGCTCTGACGGAAAAACCAGTTTTGTGTTCAAACTGCAATGGAAAAGTTCCATGTGTGGTTCGTCTGCTTACGCATTTCGTAGAAACCCGTTCTCATTTTTGAAGTGCATTTATAAAATTCTAGTAGCATTAGAGAAAATTCATTTTCATGTTCTCAGTAAAATGGCTACACTCAGTAGTTTTAAGTCTCCGCGTATAGATTAACCCTATAACTAAAACCAGTTCTGTGTTTAGAATGCAACGAAAAATTCCAGGTGGGGTTTCATTTTTTGACGCATTCAACGTGTTAGAAGTGCATTTATAAAATTCTAGTTGCGTACTTTGTGCTGCCAGATTGGAGGAAAGCCATTTTCATGTTCTGAGTGGAGTTTTAATTCCCCGCGTAGAAACTCACTTTATAATTCAAACCAGTTTTGTGTTTAGAATGCAACGAAAAAATTCCAGGTGGAGTTTTATCTCGGTAACGCGTTTCGTAAGAAACCATTCTCGTTTGTGAAGTGCAGTTACAAATTTGTAGTTGCATATGTGCTGCCAGTATTGAAGGAAAGCAATTTCACGTTCTGAGTATTGTTTTAATTCCCCGCGTACAGATTCAACCTGTCATTAAAACCCGTTCTGTGTTAAGAATGCAACAAAAAACGCATCAGGTGTGATTTCATTTGCTGATACATTTCTTATGTTGGAAGTTTATTTATAAAATTTTAGTTTCGTAGTTTATGCTGCCAGAATTAGAGGAAAGCCATTTTTATGTTCTATGTGTAATTTTAATTCCCCGCATGCTAATTTAATGTAAATTGAAACTAGTTCCGTGTTCAGAATGCAACGAAACATTTCAGTTGGGTTTCATCTGCTGATTCATTTTCACGGAAACCATTACAATCGGAAAACGTTACAATCCGCAAGCATTTTCATTAGGTCGGCATATTTGAGCAAACATGCAAAGACTTCCTTTCTTTGGTCACGACACTTTTGCAATAGTACGTCTACAGACAATAATAATAATAATAATAATATTTGGATGATTTACATAGCGCCGTTTTTGTGAAAAATCACCTCAAGGGCGCTGTACAAACTTAAAATACATTTCTAAAATCTAAAAAACTACAAGCTAGGCAAACAATTATAAACAACTTATGGCTAAAAATTGCATACATCGGTTCATTGATCACCGATACGAAAATATATGTACAATATTTTGACCAATGAACGCGATGCTGCCTAAAATTTAATGAAAACAGGACCATACCTACCTGGGAGGTCGCTTGAAATTAACACTGTTTATTGTCCATTTAAAGAAATTTAGATAGAGTTCGCACGCAGAGGACATTATTGTGAACACATGTTATTCAATCCTGAAAAATATTTCAATATTAATATGTAATGTATTCTTTGACGAGTGTATTTTGGAAAGTAAAAGCAACATATAAAGGTGGAAGGTGCAGTAGTACCAATAAGGATTTGATCTTTCTAAATGCGATTCGTCAAGAGACAGATTGATGTGTAAGGAATCGAGTAATTTTAATTCAGTAAGAAAAGTGTGATTAAGACATATCATAGACAATACAAGTATGATACTATCAAATAGGTATATTTAAATTACGGGTATGAGAGCCCAAAAAGGAAGGTTTTTAGTTTGGACCTAAACTCTGTTGGGCTTGTTATGCATCTTAATTCCGGAGGGAGTCTATTCCAAGCCTTAGGCTTTGGCCACATAGGTATTGGCAAACATAGTATTTGGCTTTCGTTTAGGTTCTATTAGTCTGCCTTTAGCAGATGAAGTTGCTGATCTAAGGGTTAATTGTCCCGGACCGGTATTTTCCGGGACGCATAATTCGGAGATGTAAGGTGGGGCCATTTCGTAGATTGATTTAAAAACCATCCAGCACAATTTGTACTGGATTCTCTCAGGGCACTTGAGCCAGTGAAGGTTACGAAGGTGTTCTGAAATATGCGAATATTTAGAAACCCCAGTTATGAGCCTTGCCGCTGCATTAAACACGGATTGAAGTTTGTCAATTTGATATTTGGGAAGACTAGCGTAGATGCCGTTACAGTAATCGAGCCGCGAGACTACGTAAGAGTTAATTAATAGTTTTGTCGCCTCTGTAGGAAGGTTTCTTCGAACTGACTTGAGTTGTCTTAGGTGAAAAAAACCGGTGCTTACTGTCCTATTTATTTGACTTTTTAACGAAAAGTCTGAATCCAAATTAACGCCAAGAAGTTTGACTGTTTTCTTTGGAATAATATCGTTGCCGGAAATGGAAATAGGTGCATTGTCTATGAAATGTTGGCGTTTGTTTGTGGCCGCCCATAGAAACTCAGTCTTAGATGGATTCAGCTTCAGCTTGTTTGAAGACATCCAACGAGTTATTGCTTCTAGGCATTCAGCTATGCGGATTTTGAGACTGTTGATTTCGTTTGGAGAGCAGTAAAAATAAACTTGCTGATCGTCAGCGTAGCAGTGGGACAGGAGACCAAATGACTCGATTATTTTGGCGACATCATTTGTAAAAAGGATGAAAAGAAGTGGGTCTAAAACGGATCCTTGGGGTACCCCTAAAGAAAGTGTTGCGAAGTTAGAGAGCTTATTTCTAACCTTAACGGCTTGTAAGCGATTGGATAGATATGACACCAGCCAATTTTTAATATCGGAACTCAAACCAAATGTTTCCTCTAATCTCTTAATGAGAAAGTCATGATCAATCGTGTCAAACGCTGCACTCATGTCTAAGAGTGAGATAAGTGCTAACTTACCTGACTCTATGGCCAAAGTTATATCTGACAGCATACGAAGGATTCCGGTTTCTGTTGAGTGAAACCTTCTATATGCGGACTGACGATTAGTGAATAATTTATTTGAATTCAAATGACTGGTTATTTGTGCAGCAGCAATTTTCTCCAGGATTTTTGATAGGAAAGGTAAATTTGAAACAGGTCGATAATTACCTAAGTTATCGGGGTCAAGTTGTGATTTTTTTAGTATCGGCGTAACTACAGCAGACTTTAGAGGTTCAGGGAAGTCACCTGTGCTCAGAGATTTATTAAAAAGATGAACTAGGAACGGGGCTAAGACAATGACACATTTTTTTAGTAACCATGTTGGTATAGGGTCAAGACTGCACTGCTTATTTGGCGAACTTGAAATTAATTTTTTTACTTCTTCCAGCGTTGTGAGTTTGAAGGAAGACAAATTTCCTTTAGAATTTATAGTAAATATTGGTGGAGGGGCGTGAGATGTGGAGGCACGAATGGCTTCAATTTTTTCCCGAAAAAACGTTAAGAAGGCATCTGGGTTAATATCTATTTTAGTTGGAACAGTGACTTCGGAAATAACAGTCTTTATTGAGTTCCAGAGGCGCCGTGGATTGGTTCGCTCAGAGTCAATATTTTCATTCCAGTATTCTGATCTTTTGGAATTTATTTTGCTCATATACTGTTTTTGAGCAAGGATCCACTCATCCCTAGAAGTTACCGTAGAATTTTTCCTATATGACCTCTCTAATTTCCGCATAAGTCTTTTCTGGTTTCGGCATTCATCGTCATACCAGCCGTCAGACTTTCGAACTTTACGTGTTTTTGACGTTGTCGGAGCATATTTATTTAACAGACATAAAAGAGTTGTATTATACGTCTCGACAAGTTCTGTTGGCGTCTTTGTTTCCCAAAAATTAGGTGTACATAATAGAGAGGTCTGAAGCTCTTCCAGAAAATCACTAAAATTAAATTTACGCCATTCCCTTGATATAATTGTTCTATATGGTACTTTCGGCGGGTTAAAATCAATATCAGTGCAAACAAGCCGATGGTCCGATAGTCCTATATCACGAATATCTGCTAAGAGTGGCGATCCGCTCTTCTTTGAAATGAGTACATCTAATATACCACCAGCATCGTGAGTTGGGACGTCGACCCACTGGCAGCATCCAAAGCTGGCTAATAAATCTAAGAATTTAACGGTGTTCGGTGATGTCACACGCTCGAGACGGATATTAATGTCACCTGTAATAATTAGTGTATCAGAAAGATCAACTGGAAGTTCCAAAAAATGCGAGAACTCATTATAAAATTCGACAGAGATTGGTTTCGATCCGGGCCTATACAGAGTACAGAGCATAAACGACGTTCCTGTAGAAGAGACCCTGCACGCAATATACTCAAACGTGCTAAATGTACCAAGAGTTACTTTAGTTAACCGCAATCCTTGTCGGGCTATTATCGCTATACCCCCGTAGTTCACATGAGAGATGTTATTTGATGGTTCATCTGCACTAGGTCGGGCTTCCTCAAGCACCACATATCCCAAAGCTTGGAGTCTCTTAATTGAGTACGAGTCACTGTTTTCATGCCAAGTTTCTGTAACGGTAAGGATGTGGAGTTTTTCGTCTCTGAAAACATCATCCACCGCCTCTAGTTTATTATTAAGTGAACGCGCATTCCAGGAACCAATTGCAAGCTGTCTGCTCTTATAGTTAGCATGCCTTTCTAATCGAATTTCATTGAAGTTGTGAAAATTATCAAAATCGCGGAGGGAATTATTCGCTAGGTTATTCTGTTCGCCGGTTGATGCGACTTCTTGAAAACAGTCTACAGACGGAGAGTTATTATTATTACTATTATTATTATTATTATTAATTATTGGAACATTTAGTTCCTTCCTGTGTAAGTATTTTGTTCTTTGTCCCCCACGGCAACCTCTATATCTAAATTTCACGCTAAGATCACGGGCTAGTTTGTACAAGTTTATTTTTGTGATCACTAAGGGGTCCAACAGTGCACTTTCACTTTTAAAACTTAGGAGTGTTGCTCGGTCATACTTAATAGGAGTGTTTACAATCTGCACTGCATCACTGAGTATTTCGTCACATTTTTCCTTTCCGATGCACACTTGTTTTTTGTTGTCACTATCGGTATTGTTTAAAGCCAATATAGCTTTAAAGATACCCCTAATAAATCACTTCCCGCACTTGACGACGGTCTTTCACTATGCACATGTGGCGAGCGTCTCTGACCGTTGACGGGTAACTCTCCAACTCTGACCGCTGATCTTGCGTAACCAGTGCTCCTTTGGAACAATATTTCAATTATGAGATTAGAACATTTGAAAATTTTGTGATAAAACTTGCATTAATCTCAAAACAGCGACACTAAAATTATTTTATTTTTATGCACACAACGTAAAAATTCACGCGAATATTTTCATCTATATTTGCACCAAAAAAATTGAAAACTTCTCAAGATTTCCAAAATAAAAGTAGGAGCGCTAAAAATAGCAGCTGGCAGCTCCGAAAGCGCACTCTACTTCTTATCCCAAGCAACTCAGACAAGCATCCCAAACGCGTTTCTGAAGCCAAATTGAGTGTCATCCATGTCCTGCTCGCACTTATTGCGTATTCTGGCTTGTATTATTTTGAGGAATAATTTAAGGACATGAGTCTTCTGACGACAATTTTTATTTTATTTTTTTATTTCTAACTGTTTTTTTGTTTTATTTTATCAAATTTTTATTTAAACTGTTTTAAAATTTAACCATTGTACAATTTGTCTGATTGATTTTATATAAATATTACCCTATTTTTGTTATTTTTATGAGTTTTATCTGAGTTTTTATAACTGGGTTGTTCTCACGTGTATGAGGACAACCTGTCAAAACACAGTATAAATAATAAATAAATGACTCATCAGGCTTATTAATCGATAATCACTGCACTTCTTAGGGTATTGTTTTAATACAATGTTAAGAAGGTGGATTTTAGCCAATCTTGGGCTACATTTCCTGTGTCATATATAGAGTTAAATAAGCTTAGCAGGTAGTCAACATTTTAATTACTAAAGAGCTTCAACACCTCAACTTAAATATGGGATCGTCGGCCAACCCACATGATTACGGATGTAATGTTTGGTATCTTGGCCTATCGATAGTTAAAAACAATCAAAAATCGTCAACGTCTCCAGCTACTGAGGAAAGCATTAACGTGGTACCAGCGGCGGAGCGTGGGTGTCGGCCGCCCGGGGCAGAGGAAAAAATTCGCTGCCCCCTTATTTGGGTACTTCAAACTCCGGCGGAGGAGGAGGGGGAGGGGAAATTCTATAGTTTTATTAGTTAATTTTTTTCATAATCACATTTAACGAGTATTCTTTCAACGAAAATCATGTTTATAAATTCTACTACAAAGTTTATAACTGCTCTCGGAAGTTGAGAATGGTATCCATGTAAAAGGATATCGCGTCTCGAACTTTTGCACGCACTGTATGTAGAACGCAAGGCAGGTTTTAACTTACGATTTATTCTGCACTAGAGTCCCTCAATAATAGTAACGCTTCGAAAAATTAATTTCTCAGAATTTTAGACAAAAACAATAGTATAAAAATGCTGTTTTATAATTATTTTGGAAAATTGCGTAAGAACATTTTATTTATTTCATTAATTCAAAACCCTTAATATTGAAACAAATCAAATTTTTACCATGCGACATAAAATAAACTTCAATAAATCGATAGGTTTCGCCATTTTTACCATTCATTAATTATTAGTTAGTAATCAAATAGGTCTCTCATTATTTCGTAATTTTTGACGTAACACGAAAAAGTTTATTCTTCATTGTGAAAGCACCCGTGTTTCTTCAGAAATCTCTTCTGAGAAGACGAATAGGTGCACTTGGAACATGAAATAGGTTTTTTTCACCAGCGTGATTCAGCACGTGTTTCTTTAAATATCCTTTGTGACAACATGAATAGTTGCACTCGGAACAAGAAAAGGGTTTTTTCACACAGTGAGTCGTCAAGTGGCTCGTCAGATGGCTCTTTCGAGAAAACGAATTGTTGCACTCAGAACATGAAAAAGGTTTTTCTCCCCAGTGAGTCAGCATATGTTTCTTTAAATCACTATTACGAGAACATAAATAGCGTAGCCGGAACATAAAAATGGTTTTTCTCTACTCTGAATCCTTATGTGGCTCGTCAGATGGCTCTTTTGAGAAAACGAATAGTTGCAAATGGTTTTTCTCCACTGTGAGTGAGCATGTGCCTCGTCAAATGGTGTTTTAAAGAAAATGAACAGTAGCACTCGGAACACAAAAACGATTTTTCTCGACTGTGAGTCGGCGTATGGCTCGTTAAATAGCTCTTTCGAGAACATGAATAGTTGCACTCGGAACATGAAATTGGTTTTACTTCACTGTGAGTCAGCATGTGCCTCGTCAGATTGCTTTTTTGAGAACATAAATAGTTACACTCGGATCATGAAAAAGGTTTTTCGCCACTATGAGTCAGCATGTGTTTCTTTAAATTGCTCTTTCGAGAACATGAATAGTTGCACTCGGAACATGTAAAGATTTTTCTCCAGTGTGAGTTCGTATGTGGGTCGACAGATTACCCTTTTTAGAACATGAAAAAGTTGTTTTTCCACTATGGATACGGAAGTGCGGTTCTAAAATCGTCTCGTGAGAGCAGAAGTAGTTACAACAGGAGCAAGAGAATCGTTTTTTCACATGACGGGCCTTCAGATCTGTCAACAAATTAAAAAATAATACGTATAGAGAAAGCTCCATAAGACTTATTACGTTATTACTATAACTAAGTTTAGATGAATATATTAAGGAAGGAAGGTAAACTTCGTAAAATAATACGGTGAATAACCGATATCATGAATTGTAAAATCTTACAATGAAAATTGATTTTACCTGCCGACTGGTTAATTTTTCCAAAGCGTTCCAAGCATTCCATTTTAACATCCGGCAGATCAATGTCTATTTCCATATAAGGAATGCCCCATTCATCATCTTCTCCGAGTCCGAGTTCCGCTTTAATGGGAAGAGGCTAAACATTAATACTGCCTGAAAAAAAAAACAAAAAAACAAAATGAATATCTTAACACCTACCTATTAAGAGAAATGCAATAATATAATTTTTATTTTTACTTCTTCTATTGTATATTATTACTTTAAAATATCACACGTATATCTTATTTAGTAACTGCTACGTTAGTATATTCTTTATCAATATTTGTTATCATTCATAAGTTTATTTGTTTCATTATTATTTCTTTAAAATATCTATACTACATGTAATATATGTTTTAATATCATTTCGCACTATCTGCATTTTTCTTTTAATTTTTAACTTACCGTTGAATAATGTTATTATTTTTATTTCCTATTTCGTTTATACCTATTTATCTTATAAATTTTGCTAAAATAGTCTGTTTTGTTTTCAATATTGATTTTAGTATATTTACTATAAGCAATGTTTATATTACCCAATATAGAAGATACACTCTCCTTACCCATCTTAATCTGACTATCCCCCCTCCCCCTGTACTTGATGCTTACTTTTGTACATTATTCTATCAATTTAATATCGTACATGTCATTCACAATATACAACTCTTCAGTTATACTCATATAAACCAAATTGTACCTAACTATTACTCATCTATCAACATCCTGTTAATTAACATCCTGTTAATTACACTCTCTCACTCTTACTTTATATTATGTTTTGTCTCTGTCTGTATGTATATATAAGCTCACACAATGTATTTTTTCATCAGTTTTAATTTTTACCCTGAAGATGCTTGTATTAAGCGAAACCGGTCGGTAAATAAAAATTAAATCAATAAATCGTGGTTACAAACAAAGTGATTGTTTTCCTTTTATTAGTTATCTGTAGTGAGGAATGCCTTATATCTCAAGCATACCATCTTGTCAAAGAGGATTTACACCATCCATCGCTCAAAATCATGCTACAATTAGACACACTTCCAACAATCAATGCTCCACCAAAAAAAATTTATCGGTATGATAAAGCTGATTATGATTTAATTAACCAACACCTGTCTAAAACAGACTGGTCATTTACTCACGATAATGCTGACGTTAACGAAGCAATTTATACTTTTTATGACATCTTAAATAACACCATCAACCAGTTTGTCCCTAAACGTTTCATCAAAAAGAAAAAAAATTCCTAATTGGTACTCACCTCCCCTAATCAAAATCATAAAAGAGAAACAAATACTACACAAAAAATGGAAATCAAATAATAATCCAGTAGATTACATAGAGTTTTCTATCAAACGCATACAACAAAAACACTTACAGAAACATTGTTACACCCAATATATAAATTCTATTGAGTCTAGTATTCCATGTAACAATAAAAGTCTCTGGAAATACGTTAAAAACAAAAATAGGACAAATGGCATACCACAAATCATGAACCAAAAAGACGTGTCAGGCACTGGTGCTCATCAAGTGTGCCAACTGTTCTGTAAACACTTCCAATCTACTTACGTAAGCGATGAGGGCACGGATGATCCCAGTAATATAGATAATTCTACCTGCGTTAATAATGATAACCCGATCGGGAACGTACAAATGAACAACTTATTGGTCAATAAATACTTGAATAAATTGGATGTTACTAAGGGTGCGGGCAGTGATGGTATCTCGCCATATTTTATCTCAAAATGTGCCAAAAATCTTGCATATCCTTTAACTAACTTATTTAACATGTCCTTAAAAAAAGGAATATTTCCCACAAAATTCAAAGAAGCCATTAGAATCCCCATCCATAAAACTGGTTCAAAAAGTGACATTGCAAATTATCGCCCAATCTCAATACTCTCAGTATTTAGCAAACTCTTTGAGCGTATTGTGTACGATCAAATTTATATAACTATTGTCCGCAGCATACAAAATCAACAACATGGTTTTTTACAAAAAAGGTCAGTACTAACAAACTTAGTCAACTTTACTGAATACTTAACAAGCAATATGGATAATGGACACCAAGTAGATGTTATCTACACAGATTACTCGAAAGCTTTCGATAAAGTTAACCACTCTATCCTCATTAAAAAATTACACCAATTAGGAATCAACGGCGAATTACTTAGGTGGCTAACTTCATATTTGCAGAAAAGACTACAGTGCGTATCAGTTGAGGGAACTAAGTCTAGCTTTTTTACTGTGCCCTCTGGCGTACCGCAAGGTTCTCACCTGGGACCATTATTGTTTATTGTATATATATTTGATATTTATAAATGTTTTTTACATGATAACTACCTTGCATATGCAGATGACAAAAAATATACTTAGTAATCAAATCTATCAATGACTGCATAAAACTTCAAAAAGACCTAAATCGTCTTTTTGCATACTGTAAATTAAACAAATTAATCATAAACATTTCTAAGTGCAACAATTTATCTTTTACGCGTAACAAAAATAAAATTTCTTTTAATTATAACTTTCATGATACACATATCAATGAAATAGAATCAATCCGTCACCTTGGGGTAGTATTAGATGTAAAACTAAATTTTATCAAACATATTAACGAAGTAATCAACAAAGCAAATAAGATATTGGGATTTATAATTCGCATATCTAAACCTTTTCGCAATATTAAAACTATGTATTCCCTTTACACCACGTATATTCGCCCCCACTTAATACTGCACACTAATTTGGGCACCGTTCTACCAATGCCATATTGACAGAATCGAAAGTGTGCAAAACAAATTTTTTAAACGCATAAATTATAAATTCAAATTACTCTTTGCAAATAACTAACTAAGAGACTAGATTTTCATTTCGATCCCTTTTAGACGTTATCAAACATGATTGGGTCTTTGAAACATTAAATTCGACGAGGTTATTCTTACCCCAAGAGAAAACACTCTCGAGGTAAGCGTCCATTCTTTGCTTCAAAGCCCTCCGAGCTATTGGAGTTTGTTTGCCCTTTGGGGGCTTGTCAAACAAAAAGTTATCATGGACTGTACTGTCATCCGCGTAACTTTTTTTCCAACTGTAATTCTTTTGATATAAACCTTAAGGGTATTCTCAAAATATATTTAGAAACTTCACACCGATAGATGGCGTTAATTTCAATATTATCGAATAAAACGCTTTCTACACGTTATGCTTTTTAATATTGGGATGAATTATTGGTTTGCGGCCGTACATAAGGTATAGCAATGTGTTTAAATAGTTTTTGAAATGAAAACGGCTGAAAAACACACAGTTTTACTACAAAATTAACACGTAAAAATTACATTTGCTACAACCCCGCGTGCGATCATACAGAATTTTTTTTACCCAACCGAAACATATTTGCGATAAACAGTGCATTTCGTAAATTTAACGCCAAAACGTACCAGTTCAAAAGAGACGGAAGACTAGAGTTTGTTTAATTTAGTAAATTAAATCAACACCCGGGGAGATAGAATAATTTATAAAAAGGGTCAGCTGAGTTAAAAGAGCATATATTGCGGTTACTGGCGTTAACTGGATCTTTTTTATAAAGACCGCTTGCAAGACTTACTTTTCTGTCAACGATGTTCGGGCTACAGAGTCCGTATTACATGGTTCCAGAAAACTGTATTGTATTTTTTTCCAGTGATTTATATTTTTTCCAACGAAAAGTTCTAAGTTTTATGGAGGTTTCCGTAAATATTATGTGTGGCTGTTGAAAATTTCGCACTCCTTCAACGCCACCTGTAGTTTTAATAGCCCTTTTCAGCGTGTAAAATTAATGAATTTCGACGTAGATACTTATCGCTTCTACAGAAAAACGTCAACAGTGGGTACTTTTTTCTTGTATGGAAGTTGTTTCTCCTTCAAAATAATGCACCACCTATTATAATTTTTTTTATGCCTTCCCTTCACGAAAATTCTTCGAGATGTATCAGTAGCATCACTTGCTCAATGAAGAACGTTGTAGTACACATTATATTTTGAAATAATTAAAAGTGCTTGCCCACTTAAGAGCTATTCCGGTCATTTAAAATTATCGTCGATAGGTATTGAACCAATGTCTTCTGTTCCACTCCGCGCTCCCCTCGGGGGAACTAAGCGAAAGGGACAACTGCATATCGGGCCGAAAATACCTAAATAAAATCGTCAAAATCGATGTTTTGTAATCCCCATTTTTCTTCTCCAAAACTGGATCAATTTTAATTTTTTTTTTCACTAACTGTATTAGAAGAAAATATTCTATGTCGGTACGTTTTGCTTTTTTTTCAAAATACATTGTTTAGTTTGTATACTGAACGTCTTTTGACGGCGTTTAAACTAGGCAATTTTATTCATTTTTGGAAGGTCCTAACTTCTATAAGAAGTAAATTATCAAAAAAAAGCAATACGTACCGACACGCTAATGGTCAATATCTATATTATGTAATCTTGCTCTTTGCTCTAGGGTCAAAATCCAGAGAGATAAATGGGGAATACGTTTGAATGGAAAAAACGCCGCTGGTATTTCCTCTTAAAGACCTCTAAAAAAGTGGAGTAATTTTAATCACTTTTAAACATTTAGTTACTATAATAGTGTTCAATGAGATCGCGAAGTCAGTATAAGTATAATATAACATAAGACCTGTGCCTGACGCAGCTATAAAAGATGGGGCTTGGCGTAATTCGGCATATCGCTCGTCGTACATTCCCAATGGCGAGCAATATGCTGAAATAGGCCTAGCCACATATTTTATCTGCGCGTGTGGTACCGCTTTAAGTGTTATATTACATGAAATTAAACAACTTAAAATACATATATTTTTTATTTGTGTTTAAGTGATATTAGTTACACTAAGTATTGGATAAAATCAACATAGTTTTATTGTGATATTACTCTGAATCAGAATAGAACGGTAATAAAAATAATTTTTCGCAAATTAGCGGGATAAAATGCGCTTAAATCGCCAGTAACTAACTAACTAACCATCACGCCGTTTCTCCGCAGGGGTAGGCAGAGAGGACGGACCGCCAAACAACTCGGTCTTGGCACACACTCTTTACCTCATTCACATTCATACATCGTCTCATACACACTCTTCTATTATTCTGACTCTTGACATGGCCCGACTCAAGTATCTGATTCACTTGATCGTGCCATGTCTTCCTCGGGCGTCCTTTACTTCTTCAACCATTCACATTGCTACTAGCCTCAAATAGCCAATAATCGTTTTTTGTGAAAAATCACCTCAATGGCGCTGTACAAATAAATATATAAATGAATTAATATTACTGGCTTACAACAAAGATTTACAATTATAACTAGTGACTTTCATATAAGACTTATAGCTTGTGAATTATGTTACTGGCTAACAACCACGATTTACAATTATAACAAGTGACTTACATCTAAGCTCAAATATGATTGCAAACGCTAGTTTTTTTCTAATACCAGGCCTCATTTTGCTGACAACTTTTCAGTTTAATTTCAATAAAAAAACTAAATGCTTTATCGTGTTTAAAGGGCTTTTCCCCCAACGACGCAAGCTGTATGTACCCTCGTACGTGTTTGCTTTTTTCTATGTTTGTCAAAAGCGATAAATGAGTGATATATGTCAAAAGGTTAGGATCTGTTCCTTTATATGTGTGCAGCTAATTTATCACACTAACAAAGTGGTGAGTATTGCTATATCTGAGAAATGGTTTCTCGTGTGCTCAATCCAGGACACATTACAACTTCATTATACGTAATAAAAATAAGTTTGTATTATTATTTTGCTAATAGGTAATAATAAATTAATAATAATATTATTATGAGACGATGTAGGAATGTGAATATGACACGATAGTGAAGGGTAAAAGAAGTCGGAGACGCCCGAGGAAGACATTTCAATTTGAGTGGCGGGTTAGGCTACCGCCGCCCCGGGAACCATTTATTAAAAAACCAACATCTCCAACATACGTCACTCCAAGGGGTTCATTATGTTTGATGACTTAGCAGGGGTTCCCAGGAAAGGACGCGAAGCGTGATGGTTACACAGTAAATAAATAAATTAGATGATAATTAAAGTAGGTACCTAGGAACCTACCTATCAAATGTTTGTGAAAATAATAAGTATTTCACTGATTCTGGGATTCGTTTCTTCCCAGAGTATTTGTAATTTTTATAAAATGCATGCCTAATGTTTTAGAATAACGCAAAACTGTGTTTGAGAAAATTGTGTTATTTATTTATTTTTACAATAGCTACCATAGGAAAATAATTTCCTCCAGGGCTTATGTCATCTGTGTGGATGGTCTTAAAAGAAAGGAAGGAGAGGATGTTCTGGGAAGGAAAAAGGCATGCGGCGTGGCTAGGTATCTGGGGTCAGTGCAGTGGGTCCAGGAGTGACGGACGTATAAATCCATCCTTCTCACTGCGGAGCAAAGCGATGGGTCAAGAGAAGAGTGCAGGAAGCCTCAAATGGTCTCCCTCAACCAGTCCCTCCCGATCGGATTTATGGAAGGCTAAGCACCTCTAACTACCTATATCACTGTGTCTTGAGGTATTTTTTCGCAGAAACCAAGTGAATCAATTATATTATTTGAGAACGGTCACTCGAAATAACAGTAGAGAAGACTGACAAATCACGTTATGTGACAGAATGTAGATACCCGCGCAGTTTGATCTACCTATTCATTTTATTGTTTAGTAAATCGCAACAACAAAATAACTAGGCAAGTCTACCTACCTAGTGATAGTTACAGATTTATGAAAGTTCTAAACTATTACAGCGGCCCTTGTTATCATTATATAGTTAGTTCTGCCACTTTTACTGCGTGTCTCGACCACAAATATTCCCTGCGCACAGAAACAATCATAAAAAATCAGAAAAGAAACTTGACATTTTTTCGACAAATATAATATCAAACTACCACACCATAGGAATGTGCTAAATGCGTTCACGAGACGTGCATAATCGGGATCGCTCGCACATAAGTTTGTCGCCTTCTAACATGCGGATACCTATTCCCGCGCCCCGCGCCCCGCGCCGGGTGTAGCGGAATTTAGCTACCCGTGTCTAACGTAAATCTGATGAAAAATAATTACTTTTGTTAATGTAATAACTTCGTTATTATAAGCCATATAACAGTGAAATTTTTGTTCGCGTAAATTTCATTATTAGTGTTATTTTTTTGTACTAAAATAAATAACATACTATCTGTAGTTTTCGAATGCGGCTGAAAAACAGATTGTATGAGAATTGTCGCTTCTGTTTCACCTTAAATTGGATAAGCAATGTTTATATCTTTCCATGAACAATTTTCGTCAGTAAATAATTAGTAAGATTTTCGCTTACACGGCCGTTGATCAATTGAATAAAATATTCACAATGTTTTTATTAGTGAGGCTGAAATGTTTTGTTATAATTCTACTTTATTTCAGCTGTGACAAATTACCATAATATAACAGGACGCTATCACAGCAGTACCATGGATCTTCCCGACACAGAAAGTGTTTCCATCGAGACAGAACCAGGCTCCTAGAAAGAAGGCGATGGTAAAAAGCGGTACTGGGATGTGGAAATCGAACTCCCGAATATAAAGAATGAATGTTTGCAGGATACTGAGAGTGTTCAGCCAACTAGTAAGTTGAATTACGTTTATCACAAAGGTGTTTCAAATACACGAAGTCAGGACAGCGACTTGTTTTTTTACTTCCCCCCTAGTCGTCTACTCGTCGGTATTTTTGATTACTATACACCCCAAATATTGCTTTACAGAAAACTGTCGGAAGTAAAAAAAAGTAAACTCATTCTGCCTGCAAATATTTCCGATTTCCTCAAGCTGTTGCCGCACCGTATTATTTTATCTTTCAAATAAAATATCTCACGTTCTCTGCTCTAAAAATGTTTTGAGTTATAAGATGATGCATATTTCCTTAGAAACCTAGATTTTCGCACTTATTGTTCCCATGCCTATCACCAAGATTCAGTCGCGATCTTTAATATGTTTTTTTTTTTCAAATATTCCTCGCTTTCACCCTTCAAGGGTGTTCAAGGTCATATTTTCAAATTATGGAGAGGGGGAAGGTATAATGTAGGATGTTTTTTACACTCAACACTATTAGTTCTGTGGGGGACTTCTCCATAACTTTTAAGTTCTAGATAATGTTTATTATAAGTTTACATATTTATTTTAATCAAGTCAGACGACCTGCCTACGCTAGTGGGTAATTTAATATGGCGGACTCTCTCACCAGAGCTAGTCCCGCCGGCATCTATTTGGGTACCCCTGACGGTCGTTGTAAGGAGCACTTCCCCTGCTGACATCCGATGACATCACTTTGATGCTTGTTCGATACATTACAGAAGGTGAACTAATATACCTCTTATTTTTATTTACGTAGGCAAATTTCTTAATTATAGAGAAAATTGGAAACGAGTTCAGGCTGTTGATAAGAGATGAGATGTTGAATAGAGGGGAGGCAATTTGAAACAAGGCCGGCTAGAAGAGAAGATATTTGTTTAGAGGGGAAAAATCAATACACAAAATTGCCAGGTCCAACGGACCTCCTTTACCTTATTTAGACGACAATATTCTAAACTGCTGCAATTAATCACTTGTTAGCGGGAACTTAGTTGAACAATAAATTATACTATCCAATTTTAAATACAAATAATTAAATAACACCCTAGAATTTTTAAAATACTTAGCTTGTCTTGACAAACCCATCAATGAAATGTTTTGTTATTCCAGGTAGCATGAATTTGGAGACTGTTCCCATCAAGACAGAACCAGGATTACGAGAAAAAAATGGAGGGAGTGTTCCTATTACGAAAAATGATATTGACTGGCCGGATTTTAAAAAGGAATGCTTGGAAAGCTTTGGAAGAATTAATCAGACAGCAGGTAAAAAGGGTTTTTTTACATTTCTATGAAGTTTACTGTCCTTCATTTATTTCATTTTTGTTCATTTCGTTGACAGATCTGAAGACACATCATGTCAAAAAAAACGATTCTGTTGCTCCCATTGCAACTACTGCTCTCATAAGACGACTTTAGAAAAGCACCTGTTTATCCATACTGCAGAAAAACCTTTTTCATGTTCTGAGTGCCACCATTCATTTTCGTTGAAGCATCGTCTGTCAAGCCACATGCTGAGTCGTAGTGGAGAAAAACCTTTTTCATGCTCCGAGTGCAACTATTCATGTTCTCGCAATGAAAATTTAAAGAGACACATGCTGACTCACAGTGGAAAAAAACCTTTTTCATGTTCCGAGTGCCACTATTCATGTTCTTAAAAGAGCAATTTTACGAGCCACATGCAGGCTCACAGTGGAATAAAACTATTTTCGTGTTCCGAGTGCAACTATTTATGTTCTCGTAAGAGCAATTTTACGAGACACATGCTGACTAACAGTGGAGAAACACCTTTTTCATGTTACGAGTGCAACTATTCAAGTTATCAGAAGAGCAATCTGACAAGGCACATGTTGACTCACAGTGGAGAAAAACCTTTTTTATGTTCCAAGTGCAACTATTCATGTTTTCGAAAGAGCCGTCTGATGAGGCACATGCTGAATCACAGTGGAGAAAAACCTTTTTCAAGTTCCAGGCGTAACGATAATATATTATTATAAGGGAAATTTATAGAAACATATGCTGAATGATAGTGGAGGAAAATCTTTTTTATGTTTCGAGTGCAATTATTCATGTTCTCGATAGGGAGATATGAAAAAACACATGCTAGTTCACGGATGAGAAAAACCTTTTCTTATGCTGACTACAGCTGTTGTCTTCCCAACAAAGATATTTGAAGAAACACAAACGCTACCAAAACGGAGAATAATTTTTTTAATGTTTCCTTAAAAATTATGCATTTTCTTATAAGCCGCGAGCACTCGCGCTGCAAGCATGTAAGCAATTGAAAATTAACTGTGAGGGACGTTATTTTCTAGTTTATTAATTGGACATTTTTGTATTTATATATTTTTTTCTAGTTTATTATATGATGACGATTGATATTTTGTTATACATTGCTTAATTTTAAAAATTAAAGTTACTTTTTTTTGTTTTTTTCTAAAAGTGCAGTTAAGAAATGCCAATTTAGTCCCTTTATTTTTATATTATAGTATAACAAATATTATATTTTTTAAATAAATATTTGATTCGATTTTACATGATTGTTTTATTATAAGAAGGTATATTAGTAATAAAATAAATAAATGTGCTATAATTTATGTACTTTTGGCTATTTTTAAAAGGTGAACAAAATGCTCTAATCGCGAATAATACCTCGTGCACAATACACTTTCTTTGTTCATTCATTTGAATTATTTTTCAGAACCCCAAATTCTCGAAACAAGCAATTATCGTGTAATGGTACATTGGGCACTAAATGTAATGTATGGTAGACACGGTGGGTGTCAATTGTAAAGGCATAAATAGCGGTGAGTGCTGGGACTCTTGTCAAGATTAGTGTGTTTCTGAAAAGTAGGGTACAAACTCTGCTTAACAATTAAAGACTGGTAGGTAGTAATTTATTTATTAAATTTCAACGGTATACATATACCATAAGAACTGATTACATGTCACAAAAGGGAAAATAATAATATAGAAATAATAAATAAAAAAATTGTTTAACACATGATTGTGGCATTTGAATTAGAAATGACACCAGAGAGACAATTACGTACAAAAATCTATAGTACAAATAGAATTAATATTGACTGAAAAGGTTTGATAGTATAGCCCTCTTGTACCTACCTTCCGTTCAGTTAAATAGATGTGCAATATCTGCATATCTATTAGTAAAATCATGTAACCTAGGTAAAAGGGAGTGTTTAGTATACTCAGTCTTATTATTGTTACATTTGAACTGGATTTCAGATCGAGTGGTTCTCGTAGGAATATGAAATTCAATGAGCTTAGTTAGATCAGGACTGTCTATGCTACCATTTACAATTTTGAACATAAATATTAAGTCGGATATCATTCTACGATCTGAGAGTTTAATAAATTTAATTCTTCCATCAAGTAATTGTAGTTTATGTTTTCAATGGGAATACCGAGTTTAAAATTAATATGTCTTAGAAATTTATGTTGAATTTTTGCGATTGAATCTGAATGTATTTTAAAATGGGGGACCAGATCGAGGAGTTTTATTCCACTTGACTACGTACTAAGGATGTATACAAAATTTTTAGTGTTGAAATATTCCTAAAACCTCTGGAATTTCGAAGAATGAAGCCAAGCATTTTAATTCCTTTATTACCGATTGTGTTTATATGGGATATAAAGTTTAATTTAGAGTCAAAAATCATGCCCAGGTCGTTAATTTCTTCTACAGAGGTAAGGGTAGAGTTATTAAGTACATACGGATGAATAATTGGTTGACTTATTCTGTAAAATCTTATTGCATGACACTTATTTATGTTCAGAAAAAGTTTGTTAACAGAACACCAATTAATTAACTTGTGTAAATTATTCTGTTTTCAGAGACAATCTTCAACGGTTTTAATTATTTTCAAATTTTCAAATCATCTGCAAAAAGCGACACATTTACATCTTTATAAAAATATATCAACAATATCGTTTATAAACAGAAGAAACAAAATTGGGCCCAAATGAGACCCTTGTGGTACACCACTGGTAGCTATAAATTGATTGGAAAGGAACAAATTAATTTTAACAAGTAGTACTCTATCAGATAGATAGCTTGCAAACCAGTCTAAAAGTTTCCCATCAATACCTAGCTTACGTAACTTAACTAGTAGAATTTTATGGCAAACTTTGTCGAAGGCCTTGATGAAATCCGTATAAATAGAATCGACTTGAGTTCTGTTAGCTAATGCGTTTGGTATATAATTTTCATATAACGAAAGATTTGTTAGAGTTGATCAGCCTGACAAAAATGCGTGTTGATTTGGAACAATGAGAAGGTTAATACATGGGGAAATTTGATCAAGCAATAGTTTTTCAAAGAGTTTCGGGATTACAGATAGCTTACATATTGGTATATAGTTAGATATCACTTTTATTACCCTTTTTTAATATAGGTGTTAGATAACAACGTTTCCAAATGTCAGGGAAGCAACCTGTGTCGAGGGATTGATTAATAATAATAATAATGTTTATTCCAGGATGTGGGGAGGATAGTGCAATCCCACACGTCACATAAAGTTGTACATATTTACACAACAGATAAAGTAAAGAAAAAGTAAATAGAACAAACAAATATAAAAGACATAAGCAATAATAGAAATAAAATAAATAATCAATTATGATGTAGGACGTGGTCTGGAGTGAGCTAGGGCCCAGCGCTCGCTCAGGAGTGGCGCTTGGTGCTAGAAGGCTGCGATCACCACTTTGTTATCGGAAGCCATTAGCCGCATCCTGGCTCCAGTGACCCGGTGTCTCATCAGACCGGCGAATCCGTGTAGTCCTAGCTCCGTAAACATTGAAGATGCGCTGCTGTATCTTCTGTATCCAAATATATTTCTGCAAGCATCATTATATTGGATCCGCAGTCGTTCTATTGAGCTGGTACGGTAGTGACACCATGTTTCACATGTATATAGGTTAGTGCAAAATGCATTGAACAATGTTTTTTTACGTTGTTACTGCATTTGGAGAATCTTCGGGCAATCATATTAGACAGTATACTGATACTTCTCCGCTGTCGTTCAATATCACCGTCATCCGAGAGGTCTTCAGTAATAATGTGTCCCAAGTATTTTACAATCTTAGATGCGTTTATATTTTCCTCATTAAGTTTTACAGGGAGCATTTTCTCGGGATTTTTTCCATGGTGGAATGCCATTAGTTCCGTCTTCTTGGGGTTGTACATCATGTTGTGGTCATTTGCATATTCTTCACAGATTTTTAATAATGTTCTCAACCCCTTGATCGACGGAGCTAGGAGAATCATGTCGTCCGCATAACTTATGTGATTTAGGCATAAATTATTAATACGACAGCCCGCCCTGGTGTCCAGACGATTTGATAATTCGTCCATGTATACATTGAACAGGATTGGGGACATACACCCTCCTTGCCTTACTCCTGATCGCAAATATATCGGTTGGGAGTACGTACTTGCCCACCGTACAACGTTTTCCTGCTGATAGTGCCATCGGGATAGTGTGTTGATATACATAGTAGGTATATTCTAGCTTTCAATTTCTCCCATAAGGTTTTATGACAGACCCTGTCGAACGCTTTGCTCAGATCTAAGAAGCATCCGTATACAGTAGTTTTTCGTTTCTTGTAATATTCTATTATTTGCTTAGCGGAGAATATTGCCATATTAGTGGATAATCTGTACTTAAAGCCCATCTGATTGTGTTTAGAATTGAGTTTACCTTCTATTTCAATCAGAATTACCCTTTCAAACAATAAACAAATTGGCTCAGCCAGTGAAGCAATGCAATTAATTAAAAGTATATTGGGATGCACATTGTCAGGTCCGGCTTTCTTGGTTTTGTTTAGAGATTTAATTTTAGTTATAACGTCGTTTATATTGATGTGAACAGCAGGGATAAGTTTGCTCTCATTAAGGGAAGGAGGTGGTACATAATTGTCTGGGATATTTTCGTCATAGACACTTTTGAAATAATCAGCAAAATAGTTAACCTTCACTTTCACATCAGTGCTATTCTTTTCTTTAAAGTGCATTGAGATGGGTAAACCTTGTTCGTTTTTTCTAAAAGAGTTAACATGTGTGAAAAAGTTTTGTGTATAAGAGGGTATAGATTTTTCGATATCATTTATATAATTAAAATACGATATTTTTGACAGTTTTTACATTGAGTTCTGTAGTTGTGAAATATTTTATAGTCGTTAAGGGAGTTGGATTCTTTGAAGTTTTTGTGTGCATTTTTTTTACAGATAACTAGTTTAATTAGCTCACGGCTGAACCATTTCGGAAACTTTGCTTCTTTGAAGTGTGAAAGTGGTACTAAGTTTTCAATGGCCCTGTTAATAATTGTGTAAAAAATTTCAAGATTATAGTTAATATTATTGTTGTGGTGAAGAAATGACCAGTTTTCATTAGCAAGATATTGGTTCATATTAGGATAGTCAGCTTTGGAAAAATTATAAGTAAGGTTAGGCAGAATAGTTGTGTTGCCTGGTAAGTTATTCGTCGTGATGGTTATGCTTACAGCGGGATGGTGACAGTCTAGGGGGAGGAGCTCATCAATCGATTTAACAATATGAATTAAGAGATCACTACAGAATACCAGATCCAGCAGCCGATTATAGTTATTGTAGACTTGATTGACTTGATGTAGAGAGAGTAAGTTTGTCATATCTATTATTTCGCGTGCATTTTCTGGCAGGTTTAAGTTGTTAGAAGAGTTTTTATTCATCCAATTAATGCTAAGGGTATTGTAGTCACCAAATAAAATTGTTTTGGCATCAGGGTATTTATTTTTAAAGGTTTCGAGGTCATCAATATGGTTTCTGTAGACTGTGATGTTGGATCCTGGAGGAATATAGACACATCCCAATAGAATTTTATTTGATTTAGATTTCAGTAATACGAATACCTGTTCCACGTCTTGATATTTGCAAATTAATCGAGTGGTAGACAGTGATTTATTTACGGATATGAGAACTCCTCTTCCTATGGTTTTATTGCTGGTGGCTGGATTTCTGTCAAGGCGGTAGGTGTTGGAAGATGTAAATCCAAGTTCATCTGTATGAATATCAGGATCAATCCAGGTTTCAGTAAGAAGAAATACATCGATGTTTTGAAGTAATGGAATAGTTGTTTGCAACTTTAAGAGTTTGGTGCGGCAGCCCCGGATGTTTTGGCCATATCCATTGATGTCTTTGAGTTTTTTGTAGTTGACTTAACTATTGTCGGCTTACTGTTGATTTATTTAATAGTTAATCCAACTTCACCTCCCTGAATCCGACTTTCCATGGTTTGACGTAGGTCCAACAAGTATTTTCTTTGATTTGGTGTTTGGTCGGCAAATATTTTGACTGGGGAGTTGTTCAGGTAAAAGTTTTTTTTTTCGGAGGATAGTCATTGCTTCAGTCGAGTTTCTTAGGATAACTTTAATGGGCCTCGATTTGTCAGGCCTCACTGCTCCAACGGAAAGTGTTAATGGAATTTGGATCAATGTTGTTGTCTATTTTCTTCAGAATGGTTGTAATTTGTAAATTATCATCCTCGATTGTTTTCAATTAGGTTATAATATTAGGTTTATATTAGGTTTAGTTTTGTGCTTTCAGGAACGTTTATAATTATGAGATTGTTAGCTCTGATCTTTCTCTCTTCAAGCTCATCAGCCGCTTCACATGTAGATTCCAGTGAGTTAGGTTTGGAGGATAATGTTTTGGTTGCTGTTAGTTCACCCTTGAGTGCTGCCATTTTTGCAGCCATTTGCGCAATGGTTCCAAGAATGGCGTTGGTTTTTGGAATCATTTTAGCAATTTGATCCTTGTTAAGTTTGCTGCTTGGGTCTATTATTAATTTAGTAAGAGCCTCAACGGCGTCTCTCGCCAGACTGATGAATCCCTGTGAGTCCATTTTATTTTCTTAATTTTTTTTGGTAATATGGATGATGGTTTATTCTGGATTTAAGGTGAAGTGAGTTGAGTAACTTGCTACAGTTGGCCGTGTCGCGCGGTAGTAACTTGCTACAGTTGGCCGTGTCGCGCGGTAGTAACTTGGCTGACAATATTACTTATTGTTTTGACTTTTAATAATATTGATAATGCTCACTCAGTTGATTCGTGTGAGTTGGCCGTCGGGATCGCCTCGAAGGCGATCCCGGGCCAACGCGAACTCCAACCTTCCAACTCGAACTTCCAACGCACGAACACCCCTCCACACGATCGTCCAAACGTTTGAAGTTGGAACGTTGGCCGCAGTGTGGGCTTACCATTACAGGTAGCTTTTAGGAACTGCATTCATGAACGTGACAAAGGGAAATGGCCGGGGCACACGTACACTTCCGACCGCGTGCCTCGCCCCCAGGCTAAAGCGGCATGTGACCCTCCCGCCGAAACGCCGTGTCCGCCTGCCGGCCGACCCCTTGCGCTAAAAAGTCACCCCACTTCCGCGGGCAGGCCAAAGCGTCAGTTTTGACCATAGATTATAGAAATATTATAGAAGCTCCATACAACTGTGCCCTCACGACGGTGGATGTCTATGGTGTTCGCCAAGCAGCCCGCCGAAACGCCGTGTCCGCCTGCAGGCCGAACAGGTACACTATTTTGGGTAAAAAATTCGCCACACTTCCGCGGGCAGGCGAAATCGTTGAAGGGGTGACCTTGGGCGACCCTCGCGCGGAAGTGTACGTGTAAACTGATTTTCAAGCGTTCGGAGCGAACTGTGGTGTGTCGCGGGACATGTCGTGCAGTTCAAAAGTTTTTGCTACAGTTTTGACCATAACTAAGATGATACCTATCACCAATCACATGCTTGTCAGCTGTCACCTATCAAGTTTTGACAGTTTTAGCGGCGGTGACAAATTATTTATACGAATGAAATTGTAAACCAGTATTTTAATGAAAAATTATCAGTGAGGCTATTTTGATAATGTTTAAAAGGGTGAAGTTAATTATTTTCATAAGTTAATTAATTATTTTATTATTTTCATTAGAATGATGCCACCAAGTGAATTTACAATAAATTGTAGAATAACTTAAGTGTACTTATTTTACAGTGTTGTATAAATTCAATTACAATGTAATTCTCATCCAAGACAGAAATATTTAGCAGTTTATTATGTGTACTGGCATTATTTAGCGTTGTTTTAACAACTGTGGTAGAGAGAGGTGCATAATTTGTTAGTATGAATATAAATGAAACATTTTGGTTACCTTATAAAACATATTTTTATTTACATACTACTTACATTAAAAAACAGAAGAAATAAACTATAGCTGTGATTACTTATAAATAAGATTGTCTCGGTTATGCTAGGATTTGAAAAACAGATCATACGTTGATATTTTTTTATACTAACTCCACACAGGAGGCCCTGAGGAAAATAATTTCTAAAAGATGCTGTGTGGAAGGTCTTTTTGAGGAGAGGAAGTACTGAACATGGGTCTTGAAGAGACCCAAGTTGTAGGAGGAGGAAGCACGGATGCTCGTTCCACCGCCGAGCTGTTGAACTCAAGAACCAATCGGAAAAATGACTCGTTCTCGTGTGAAATGTCAGGACCGGTCAGTGGCTGAGTTGGCAATCCAACACGCGTCCCACCCGGGCATTGCGTGTTCAATTCTTCGGCTGGCTAAGTCCTCCTTCACGACAAACAAAATTTTTGGCTGACTGTGTTGGTAGTAGGAGATTTTCAAACATTGTCAGGTTATTCGTAACTCGGGAATGTTTGACTTTCTTTAAAAAAAAAAACATCAACCTTGTACATAAAATATAAACTCTATTTTTTTAAAAAGAAAGACAAACATTCCCGGGTTACAAAAAACCTGACTATTTTGCTTGTGTCGTGATGGAGGACTTAGCCAGCCAAGGAATCAAACAATGGGACTCCTGGACGCGAGGCCAACTCAGCCACTAGGTCGGTCATGACATTTGTCACATGAGGAAGGGTCATTTCTATTTCTCGTTCTTGAGTTCAACAGCTCGTCGGTGGACCGATTTGCCAACCTCTGTATTTCATCCCTACTTATCTCTTCAAGATTCCAAGCCAACTCAGTCACTGACCGGTCGTGGGAACTATGTTGGTGATGCATACAACTCAACTAGCACACTGCAATGATAACACCTCCCATATAAAAATTATAATCTTTTACTATGACGGGAACAGCACTTTCAAATAAATATACAAGGGCGGATTTAGGGGGGGGGGGGGCACGGGTGACCCCCCAAACGGTATTTTTGTGTACTGTGGAGATTCCATCACAGTACAGAAAACTATCTTTATTAATTTTTTCTATTGTTTTAACACTTTCATAAACCTTCCTATACATACTTGAATTTGTTTATTTCTAACAGTAATTGTTGATTTTTTGCCTGTCCGCCCCTTGTGCCCCCCCCCCCCAGAAAAAAAATCCTAACAGTGATTGTTGATTTTTTGCCCGTCCGCCCATTGTGCCCCCCTCAGAAAAAAATCCCGGATCCGCCCTTGTAAATATATGTGTAATTTAAAACCCCTAAAATTATGAAAAATTGACTAATTAATGACCTGTATGTCGTAATATAAAATACATATCGATCATTCAGTTCATTGGTCAGACAACTCCGAAAAATCGATATTTAAGTTGAGTATGCAGTTATTTGCAAAAGTGTACCCCCTATCTGGTACAATACTCAGTTTACTCATAAACACCACCAACATCTATTATAATTTATAATGCACAAAAACTTGTAGTGAATTAAACAAAGTGTTGATGTTTTCTGGGTCGATAGTACGATATTTCAAAATTTTCTTACTAATGTACCGGACCCGGACCATTATGCCTCCCGGGGTTATTTTGTATTATTTTTAGTATGTAAAACACAGACAAGTGTAAATAATATTTGATTTATAGTGAACATTCAAATGTTCCTTTCCTCATTTTATCTCAAAACTTAGCATTTGGAGATATCTTATTAATTAACTGGACGATCAGTATCTGTTCTAGATATTTTTTACACATTTGGATAAAAAATAATATTCAGTTTGTACGAGTATTTTGGGCTCAAATACAAGTTTAAAATTTGTTTGAAAAAGGCTGCGCAGCCTTTCCTCTTAAGGTTAAACGTCGCGTACGTTTTAATCTACGCATTCACAGATGGCGCCAATCAAATTATTTTAGGTTTTTAATACTTTTTGCTTTAAAATATTGAGGTGAATTAATTGTTTGCGACCGTACATATTTAATATGAATAAATACTTTTGTCCATAAACAAACCCAAATCTTTCATGAAAGGCTGAAAAATACAATATTGGATTGAGTCACCGATACAAAATTGAATTTTTCAGCCTTTCTTGAAAGATTTGGGTTTGTTTATGGACAAAACTATTTATTTATATTCATATTAAATGTGTTCGGGCGCAAACAATTAATTTACCTTAATATTTTAAATCGTAACGTGCAAAAAGTATTAATAACCTAAAATAATTTGATTGGCGCCATTTGTGAATGCGTAAAAATAAATTGTAGAAGAGCTTGTGTGTATTTATTTACTGTAGTTATATCAATTCAATCACAATATAATTCTCACCAAATAAATTTCCTTAAACTTAAAGAAATATTTAACAGCTTAGTAACTGGCACTATTTAGCGTTGTTTTAACAACTGTGGTAGAGAGAGGTGCGTAATTTATTAGTATGAAGATAAATGAAATATTTTTTTATAAAACATATTTTTATTTACATACCACATTAAAAAGTAGCAGAGATAATATAGGTATCATTACTTGTAAAATTAAAGGCTGTCTTAGTCATTTTATTTTTATTAAAGTTTTTATTCCAGCAGGACTGGGAGGATAGTGCAATCCCAGTCTGCCATATTACATAAACATATATATATATATATATAATATAATAAATTAAAAATCTAAAAGAAATAAAATGTGCTTACATATTAGGTCAGTTCCTAATTGATTAATGCTATGATTTGAAATTTTTTTGCTGGAGGTGAAACAAAGGTGCACCTTTCACATTGAACCTTTGTTTGCTTTGGAACACTTTGCACCTGAGGGAAATGTTCCAGCCAATGTACCTGATACCTTCCACGGGGCGTGGGTGGGACTGGCGTACCCTTCCTGGAGCACTGGAACCCGCCTCCGCAGAGGGGTCCACCTCTACGACGTGCACATGTATCCAGCAATTAACCAGATTAAATACAACTCTCAAGTAGAACCGAACAGATCATATATGATTTTTTTTACATTAACTCCACACGGGAGGCCCCGAGGAAAATAATATCTAAAAGATGCTGTGTGGAGGGTCTTTTTGAGGAGAAGAAGGCGCATGAGCATAGCGAGGTTTTGATTTAGGGTGGGGAAAAAATAAAAATCTAGAGTAGGTAACAACTTATTCATGCTTAAGGCTTTATGAATGCAGATAATAAGAACTGAAAAAAGGAAAAACCATCCTATGAAGTGCTGTAAATTTGAAAATGCGACTCAGTGGACAATCCCGGAGCTCATGCATCGGCAGGCCAGGCATGGGGCAAACGCTCCACCTTGCCCTACCGTGCCTACGCCCATGGGAAGAAGTGAACATAGATCTTGTAGGAGGGAGGAAACACAGAGGCCGGCAAATCATTCCACAGCTTAGCTGTCGAACTCAAGACCGAGTCGTAGAAATGGCCCGTTCTCATGTGACAAATGGATTCTAGATCACTAGTAGGATATTTAAAAATGTCATAATAATAAATGTCATACTAATACACCGTTAAGTCTCCCAGTGTTATTTTACATCATTTTAAGTATTTAAAACAGAGACAAGTGTAATTAATATTTGATTTATGGTGGACATTTGAATATATATTCTCAAAACTTAGGATTTGGAGATGTCTGACTAAATCAACTGGACAATCAATATCTGGACTAAATATTTAATACACATTTGAATAAAAAAATATTACACAATGTCAGTGGAGACTTTGAAATTACGGTTTGGAGGGATACCCTTTATCAACTTTCTAACTACCTTCATCACCTTGCACCGCAGTGGGAGGGATGGATTCATACGACCGTCACTCCTGGACACACTTACCCCCAGATTCTTACCCACCCCTAATACCCTTTTCCTTCCCAGAACTTCCTCTCCTAAAAAGACACTCCTCACAGCATCCCCAAAGATGAAATAGGCCCTGCGGGGAATTATTTTCCCCACCGTTATACCGGGCAGTCTTCTCACCCACATTACTGCCGATGTACATCTCAAAATCATAGACGAGCCCACCTACCTGGCTACTGCCCACTGGCCACACTGTGACTGGCTACCGCTCGGGAGAAGGCTTTGATGCCCCACTCGTGTGACTTATTTTTTATGTATTGCTTCAAATTACTTCTACCTTTGAACAGTACCATGAGCTCGTCTACAGAATTGAACTCCTCAGGTTCCACCTTGACCTTATTTTCATGCGGGGCATTTAACAACGGCCTTATTTTGAATAGTTTGTCGTAACCCTGGCATCCTCTCGGAATCAACGTGTTATTGTTGTTTAAATGAAAACACAACCGCAACTTAGTGAAACGATTTCTAGGCATGACAACTGCGATAAGAGATAGTCTTGTATCGTTTACCCAGTAAAGGTGGAATGCCGGATACTTGAGGATACCCATCATGATGTGCATTCCTAGAAATCAGTTCATTTCGTTGACTGAGATGTTTACGCTAATGCTATTTTTTGTACAGAATACAAATTTGTCTGCTCAACAATATTTTTTATAGTGTTTTCATCTATGAAACATAAAAAATATTGTAGGCAGACATATTCTGGGGTGGGTTTGAAAAGGTCACATCACAGTGAGAGTCAACATGCTCGTAATCTTTCTTGATACACCGTAGATCAGCTCTCCGTCCATGGGAAGTTGAGGCTTTACCGGGCTGTCCTAGGGGTACAGTGCAGGACTCTGACTCCCCGCCCTGTGGCTGCTGTCTCTCTTCCAAACTCTATAAATGAAAAAATATTATTTCATAGTTTCATTTAAAACCCAGACATGTTCATCATTTTATAATAACATCAAACGCAATAATCGCTAGCAATAAGAAATATGTAATGATAAAAGTACTTGATGGATTTCTACCAATGGATCCATTCCAAGAGGCTTGGCTCAATGCATCCCTCTGCAGGATTCTGGAAAACTTCTAAATATTCCACTGGCCAGCCCTCTTCGTCTTCTCCTCCGTCTGACTCCTAGCCTCCTTCCAGTATCATGGTGATCTAATCATGTAACAAATTTCTGATGTTATATAAAAATAAGTTAGATGTAATATATAAATTAGTATTTAATATAAAGAAGTATTTAAAATAAATGAATATAGGTATATTGAAATAATCAAAATAATAACAAGTAAAACAAACACCAACGACCAATGTGCCAGCTCGGGAACATGAATGTTAAAATTAAAAACCAATGTTTTTTGAATGGAAATCATATTTATCTATTAGATTAGACATGTAAAATAAAGTAATTATTATTTTCAACTTTATTTTTTACCTATGGTGAAATCCATGTGAAATCCGAGATATGTCAGCTGTCAAGCGTCAAACAAGCGTTTCGAATTCGAAGACAGTAATATTTTGTGTTGCCAGTACGCGATTGTTATCTTTCTCAAGCTATACGCAAAATACGGGGCTATTTGTTTCATACATAAAAATGGATTGAAAAACTATTATACAGTGTAAAACATTTGATGTAAATTACTAAAATTCACAATTTTGGAAACTAAATGTAAACTACTAAGTGTTTTTTTGAAATGAAAACTTCGTCAGCACGGCAAGCTTCACAAGCCTACTTACAATTAATGCAAAAAAAAACAGTTTATATTCCTTTCTCAATAAATGTATTCAAAACTTACCCCAGCATTAATATGTAAGAAACAAAAAATGTAAGAAAAAAGTCTGTAATAATTCATGTACCATATTAAACCATACAACTAAAATAAAGTACCTCGTTGTAATAGAGAACTCCAGTCCATTTTTTAAATGAATAATGACCTTCTGACTTAAATAACTTCATATATTTTTTTAGAGTTTGTTTTAATAGTTAAAATAATTTTCAAAGTTTTAATTTTTCAAGATCCCCTGAAAAACACCGCACTTATAGTGAATCGTGTGACGTCATCACTCCTGAAAAGTTTTTCAACATGTGTTCATTTTGTATGACGGTTATACGGAAGAAAGTATGGTACTATTCGATAAGTTAGAACATTATTTAGGTGGAATTATTTATTTATTATATTACTAGCTTTTCCTGCGGCTTCGCGCGCATGGTGTAAGGGGGGTTCCCGCTTCGCCTCTTCCACCTCCCCCCTCTCACCGCCCTCCCTCCCCCCACCAATCACTAATTCATTATGGAATCATTGGATGGAGAAGTGCATAGGAGAAAATTGTAAGTCCTGTAAAAGTGGTACAAAAATTATTTCTTTAAGTAATTTTGAAAAGACAACCTACACTCCCTTCAGCATATTTTTTTTCAAAATGTAAGACCTCCATAAAAAAGATTCAATATTACAAATAATATTCAAAGAAAATTTAATAGATTTTTTTAACTTATCTCATCATTAAGGCATAAATTTAACATCCAAATTCCTCTATTTTCAACACAACAAATGTACAATAATTATATTTACAAAGACATCAAATATTTTAATAGTCTTCCCGAAGAAGTAAAAAAAATAACAGATTTCGTATCATTCAAGAAAAATGTCAAATTATTCTTTAAAAAAAATAACAACCATAACATCATCAATCAAAATGTTATAACTTCATTTCATGCCATATTAAAATTACGTCACAATATCCTAGTACGTAAGATTATATTTATTGTACACTCTTTGTAAAATTATGTAATAATAATGAAATAAATACGAAATAACTATGAAATAACTCCTACGCCAAGCGCAAGAGCTAGCACTCTTAATTGGCGTAGACATTTGTTAAAATATGTATTTCACTCAGTGGCGTAGCTTGGGTTTCGGCCGCCCGGGGCGGAGGAAAATTCCCCCCCCCCCCCCCCAACTTCTTCCTTCAATTTTTTTAATAATCACATTTGACGAGTATTCTTTCAACGAAAATCATGTTTATAAATTCTACTCCAAAGTTGATTTATTGATACTGCGTTAGAGTCCCCAAATAATAGTTACACACGCAACAAACAATTTCTCAGAATTTTACAGCATTATGTAACTCAAATGTAAAACTTCACTCGATGCACGATGAATCTGCAACTCGTTATTCAATTTATCGTTACATTCTGAACACAAAACCAGTTTGAATGCGGTGAATTAAATCTACACTCAGAACATGAAAATGGTTTTACTTTGATTCTGGTATTAAATAAATGGTCTGCAAATAGAATTTTACTGCACATCGAATAACAGAATGCTTTCCTTCGAAATGTGTCAGCAGATGAATCCAACTGGAATTTTACATTCTGTACTGGTTTAAATTAAATCTGTAGCTGGCGAATTTAAACTAAACTCAGAAGATGAAAATGGTTATCCTTTAATTCTTGCAGCACATACATAGTCTGCAAATAGAATATTATAACTGAACTACAAATAAGAGGATGTTTTCCTTTGAAATGTGTCAACATACAGATGAATCCACAACTGGAAATTTACGTTCTCAACACAAAATGGGTTTGAATTAAGTCTGTATGCGGCGAATTAAAAGTACACTCAGAACATGATAATGGTTTTTCTCTGATTCTGGCAGCAGGTACAGGATACAGAGTCTGCAACTAGAATTTTATAACTGAATTTCGAATAAGATAATATTTTGCTTTGAATCGTGTCAGCAGATGAATCCTCAAATGGAATATTACATTCTGAAAACTGGTTTAACCCTTCGAATAATTAGAAAAAATATCTGTAAACTTTTGCCTGTCAATGTTTGTGTACGAAATTTCCGGTTCTTCCCATGTATTTTAAATGTTCCTTTTTATTGTTTTTTTATCCTTTTGCAAAATTGAAAACAAAATTGTTCTTAAATTTAGATATAATAATTTTTCCTGATGTGCTAATTAGAACATTATTGTTTTTAAATATTAAAATTTTGATATTGAAAATGTGGATTGGCTCAAAAATACACGCCTGCGAATATTCGAATTAAAGTACCTAATAGAATAAACTTAAAATTTTAAATACAGATTCCTTTTTTTTAAATGTAATAAAACTGTATCTTAACTATTTATCGCAATCACAAATTTATTTTAATTAAATATGTGGGAAATAATTTCACAATTTTATTTTAAAATTAAATGTGTGGGACAATTTGTGTCTTCTGTGATTAGACGGGAACTACACTCAGAATATGAAAATGGTTTCTCTTTGATATTGGCAGCACATAGTCTGCAACTAGAATTTTATAACTGCACTTCGAATAAAATAACGGTCTCTTTCGAAATGTATCAGCAGATGAATACAAAAATGAAATTAATTCGTTAATACATTCTGAACACAATTCTGGTTTTAATTAAGAATGAATCTGTTTGCGAGTTATCAGCTTTAATTAATATTACTCTCATAATATGCGTACGGTTTTCCTGTGAATTGTGAAATTTGCAGCTTAAAAAAATATAATTATTGATATTTTTCATAAATAATAATAACAATTGTTGGATTCGTAAACGAAAGTATCGTAGAACATTTTTAAATGATGATTTGAAATGGTTTAAATTTTCCAAGATAATATTATTATTTATTGTGAAAATTTGCCGCCCCCCTTAAAAGTGCCGCCCGGGGCGGGCCGCCCCCCCCCCCCCACGCTACCCCACTGATTTTACTATTAGTCCAGTCAATGAATGGTCCAAAAGGAGGTGTAGAGTGCGTGAGCAGGAACCTAAACGATTCCTTCAGAAAGTTGTTCACGGTGCTTAGGGTGTGAACATACTAAAAGTCCTGACATCTAGGTGGTGAGCTAGAGGGGGGAGGGCGGGGAGAAGGTCGTAATTTTCGGGTTTCCGCTTATATCCCGAAAACGGGGCGTCGCAGAGGAAAATTTTCTCATATTAAGTAAAAGCTAATAAAATTATCTACAACTTTTATTCCATACGTAATTTTCGAAATCCTAGCTGTTTTTGAGTTACACGCTCCACAAATGTAGATATTTTCGAAAAAAATCATTTTACTTCACATTTTTCATCAAAAATTCCTTCATATCGTCTAAAATATCCATCAAAGAAAGAAATTTATTTAAAAGAAGTCTAGAGAATTTAATTGACTTTTAGAATATATATATATATATATGCAAATTAATCTTCAACCAGTAAATATTTACAGCAATTTTAAGTTTTTCAGTAAAATGTCATCATTTAAAAAACAAGCGGTTTTCATATTATTGCTGACACACTACTTTTGTTTGTAACAGAATTTGGAACTTATAATAATAATAATAATATGAACATTTATTCATCAGTAGATATTTTTCAATGTACATTTTTTTCTGTGATTCTGTTTTTGAAAAGGTCACTGCTCAGCTATAATTCAGGATTTCTCAAGGTGATGGGTTGAGGGATTCTGTCTGGAGAGGTCAAAAGACCTTCTTATAGGGATGGACGATATATATCGTTGTATTGTAAACACTCGATGTATAGTAACGATTCATCGTATTGAACCGATGTATTGTTAATACTTCAAAATCGAATATATATCGATGTGTTTTATTCGCAAATAATACACAAACTATGAGATGAGACTACACATATAAAACTTTTATTTTTTCTTTTATCAAAATTAATTTACAGAAATCTATTTTCAATTAAATATTAATATTAAAATATAAATATCAATAATAATTACAAAAAATTACGGTACCTAGAGTAGGTGCCTTACGAAATTTACTTACATGGTTATATTCAAATCATTTTATTAATTTATTCATATTATTATTAAATAAAACGACGTTGTGAACCCGTAGTCCCGTACTAAAGTTCAAAATTTTAAGAACTACATTCCTGAATTCGGGATTTCACTCACGCGACCCATGCAAACAATAAACAAATAATATCCACTCAAAAGTAGATCATTTGGCGACCGCTAAAATACAATGTCTTGTTCGATATGGTTTTTTGAGAAAACCGTGGAGGTATAAACGACCCAAAAAACCACGCATCTGGTAACACTGAATGGCAGATAAATTAATTCTTGAATAAAATCAGTCAGCAAATAGCCATAAACAAACAAAAAAAGTCAAATACATCTCGCGCGGCACCCGCTCCAACCCTTACGTGTGAACGCTCAACGGGCCAAACGCTGATACGAACTGGCGAGTGACTGGAGCGTTTCGCCTGCGAGTCGATCGCGTTTACACGTACGTTTCCGCCAACGATTCGGAGCGAAGTGTGCTGAGACTCGCAGGCCAAACTCTGCGTGTAAACCCCGCTAAAGTTCTTAATTTTGTTTCTGGCAATGTTTCTGACGTCATTAACTCACCACGATGCTTGTGACGTCACGACAGACAGACTACATAATACATACAATGAGTGCTATGTCACAATATGGCTGTGGTGTACAAATTTTTTTAAAGCGCGACCCGCTTTTTAATTCACCCCCCGCTGTTGTTTTTAGGAATAATCAACCTGTTTAGTCGAAGTTTTATTAATGTATCCATTATAAGTTTGTATGCGGACCTTGGTGGGAGGGTGTGTACAACATTACCTGGTTAACTTTGTTGTCGGTGGAGTCGCAAACCTACTTTATATATTGTAAAACAAAATTTGTTTAATAAAACTATCTAAGTGGGTAAAAGTAAAACGCTGCAGGTGAAAATATTATATCCGCAATGCTCTTGATTAATATTATATCCGCAATATAATATTATATCCGCAATGCTCTCGCAAGGCCAAAACAATGCTCTCGATTTTTTCATTTGGAAATGTATTTATTTATTTAAAATTTACGGCACAAAGTGCCATTTACAAACATGTGTTATTTAATATATTTAAACAGTCATAGTACATTGAAGAAAGGTTGTTTTTTTTAATTTCTCATAATAAGAGAAAAAGAGAAAAAAATTCTAACAACTAATGAAAACATTAAAAGGATACAATGAAATAAAAAGAAAAACTTGATATTAAAGAACTTATAAAAGTACCTTCAATTTTGGCAGACAAATATTTACTACGTTCAAGGTAAAACCAATAAATGGTGTTGGTTTATTTTCGTTTGGAATTACAATAGTTATAAGTACAATATTTTGCCAAGAAAATTTTAGTTATTTTGTAAAACGGAAACCTATAAAATACATTAAACACAGATCCCAACGAAGAGCAGATGCACTCTTCTTCAATAAAGGTAAAGTTAACCTATCTTAAGCCACGGCATTCCGAATTTCTACCGTTTTATAATATGTTTCTCTTGAACACTTTAAGTTTTTAAATTAAAAAAAATACATGTTATTTTTGACGATAATAATATAATAGATAATATTTGACCGATCAGTGGTTGAGCGGGCATAGCGCTTGGGTCCCACCTGGGCGTCGCGTGTTCGATTCTTCGGCTGGCTAAGCCTCCATCACGACACAAGCAACATTTTCGGCTTTCTGTGGAGGTAGTAGGAGATTTTCAAACATTGTTGGGCTATTCGTAACCCGGGAATGATTGTCTTTCTTTACAAAAAAAAAAAAAAAAATATATATATATCTATACATTTGCCACGCTGAAAGGGTAATTATATGGAATTCCCTGACAGAAAAAATCGTAAGATATGCTCCTATTATTATAATTCTTATAAATTATTGAAAAAAATCATAATTCATTGTTTCTTTAAATGCTATTTAAATATTTCCCGCAAGATTCTTGTTGTATTTTAAACGTTTTATTATATATTAAAGTCATGTTTTATTACATTTTCACAATTTTCGCTTAAATATTATCGTTTTTAATATAAGCGCGCTCCTTCTAACTTTCTTATTAACATATCTCCCCTTTCTCTTCTTTTTGTGCGCTTACTGCCGGGTCTTAAGTAACCACGAATTTTTGTCATTTTTTATTTATTATACGCAAAAAAAACTTAATGTTTTCAGCAACTGATTCAAAACTTTAAAGAAAGATTATAGTTTTTGGCTAATACTTTTTGCAAAACAGAACAGAATCCTGTGATTTTCGATGCCAAGACCTGGACAAATATCACTCCATTAAACCGGGCACCCCTGCTTAGTCACCAAATGTTGCGAACCATTTGGGGTGACCTATGGCAGGGTGTTGGTTATCTAATAAATGGTTCCCGAGGCAGCGCGGGCGGTACCCATACTCGCCTCCGAATTGATTGGCTTATCATAATAAAGTTTAAAAAAAAAAAACAATTAAATTTATAAATGTATCGTGTCCCCTTTGAAAACCACTGGTATGCACACAGCTTATCGAAACTGTTCATGAGACCAAAACGTGAACGAACTATTGATGTGTTAGTGCGAAGAATTACACAACAGGATAGCTCGGTGGACAGTTGTATATTGCCGGGAATGCGTATGCAAGATGGCGGAATTCGAAAGAGAGCTTTGTTGCGAAATTACTGTTACTGGTGTTACTTTTATTATGATGTTCTCTATGAAAGGGCTTGTCTAGGGTATACTTGGTCAAAGCATCCGTCTTATTTCGTGATACTAATCGATGCATGTTAAATTTGCGAATACAATTTTTGACATCGCTTTTCTCCTGATATCTTCATTTGTGGCCCCTTTGACGAATGACCTCTTTCATGGATTTAATATATGAGCTCGGAACTTACAAGAAGGCCCTTTTCCTGGACAAGCTCGTTTGCACGAATTTGCTGCGGTTGGTTTATCGGATAAACCAACCGCAGCAAACTTTATCTGACTTGGATCTCCTTGGCTACTGTTTTTTTTTTTGGGTGCGTTCTACGTGTTCTGGTGAAGCTATTTTAGCAATCATGGTCCACAGATGTGTTTTTCATTGTTCTCAGGTTTATCACAGTTTTATTTGATGAGGACTATCCGCTTGTATTTCCAACATGTCTACTTGTAAAAACATTTTAATACCTACAAGTCTCTTTTTGAAGCAGAGTTTGTACCCTTTTTTTCAGACACAAACCCATCTTGAGAAGACTACCAGTGTTCTATGCTATTTAAGCCTTCACAATTGACACCCACCATGTCCACAATACATTACATTTAGCGCCCAAAGTACCATTGTTTCGAGAGTTTGGTGTTCTGAAAATGAATTCAAATCAATGAAAGAATAAATTGTATTGTACAAGAGGTCTCTTTAAGAAAATGAATTATATTGGAAGAAAAAAGTTTATTCTCCACGGTAATAGCGTTTGTGTTGTCTCTAAGATCAAAACTATCTGTTGACAAGACGCATAACTGTATTTGGAAAACGAAAAAGATTTTTGTCATCCGTGAACCAGTATGTGTTTTATCAAATCTCCCTTTTGAGAACATGAATAGTTGCAATCGGAACACGAAAAATATTTTCCTTTACTGTGACTAACCACGTGTCTCTTTAAATCTATATTGCAAGAAAATAAATAAGTGCACTCAGAACACGAAAAAGGTTTTTCTCCACTATGAGTCAGCATGTGTCTCGTCACATTGCGCTTTTGAGAACATGAATAGTTGCACTCGGAACATAAAAAATGTTTTACTCCACTGTGAGTCAGCACGTGTCTATTTAAATCTTCATTGCGAGAACATGAAAAGTTGCACTCGGAGCATGAAAAAGGTTTTTCTCCACTGTGAGTCAGCATGTGCCTCGTCAGATGGCTCTTTCGAGAAAATGAATAGTTGCACTCGGAACATGAAAAAGGTTTTTCTCCACTGTGAGTCAGCATGTGACTCGTCAGATGGTTCTTTCGAGAACATGAATAGTTGCACTCAGAACATGAAAAAGGTTTTTCTCCACTATGAGTCAGCATGTGTCTCGTCAGATTGCTCTTTTGAGAACATGAATAGTTGCACTCAGAACATGAAAAAGGTTTTTCTCCACTGTGAGTCAGCATGTGACTCGTCAGATGGTTCTTTTGAGAACATGAATAGTTGCACTCGGAACAGGAAAAAGGTTTTTCTCCACTGTGAGTCAGAACGTGTCTCTTTAAATCTTCATTGCGAGAACATGAAAAGTTGCACTCGGAGCATGAAAAAGGTTTTTCTCCACTGTGAGTCAGCATGTGCCTCGTCAGATGGCTCTTTCGAGAAAATGAATAGTTGCACTCGGAACATGTTAAAGGTTTTTCTCTACTGTGAGTCAGCATGTGGATTATTAGATGGCTCTTTTGAGAAAACGAATAGTTGCACTCAGAACATGAAAAAGGTTTTTCTTCACTATGAGTCAACATGTGCCTCTTATGATGGCTCTTTTGAGAACAAGAATAACTGCACTTGGAACACGAAAAAGGTTTTTCTTCCCTGTGTATCAGCATGTGGCTTGTCAGATGGCTCTTTTGAGAACATGAATAGTTGCACTCGGAACAGGAAAAAGGTTTTTCTCCACTGTGAGTCAGCACGTGTTTCTTTAAAGCTTCATTGCGAGAACATGAAAAGTTGCACTCGGAGCATGAAAAAGGTTTTTCTCCACTGTGAGTCAGCATGTGCCTCGTCAGATGGCTCTTTCGAGAAAATGAATAGTTGCACTCGGAACATGAAAAAGGTTTTTCTCTACTGTGAGTCAGCATGTGGATTCTCAGATGGCTCTTTTGAGAAAACGAATAGTTGCACTCAGAACATGAAAAAGGTTTTTCTTCACTATGAGTCAACATGTGCCTCTTATGATGGCTCTTTTGAGAACAAGAATAACTGCACTTGGAACACGAAAAAGGTTTTTCTTCCCTGTGTGTCAGCATGTGGCTTGTCAGATGGCTCTTTTGAGAACACGAATAGTTGCACTCGGAACAGGAAAAACGTATTTTTCCAGTTTGTATAAACAAGTTCCTTTCTAAAATCGGCATATGGGAGTTGGAGTAGTTACAACGGGAGCGAGAGAACCGTTTTTTCACATGATGTTTCTTCAGATCTGTCACCAAAATGAAAAAAAAATTAAATAAACAAAGGACAGGCAACTTCATAGAGATGTTAAAGAAAAACGATAGCGTGGTTGTGGAACAGTGGATTCCACTGAAAATCAATTTACCTGCTGTCTCATTAATTTTTCCAAAGCGTTCCAAGCATTCTTTTTTAACATCCGGCAGGTCAATGTCAATTTCCTTATAAGAAAATCCCCCTTCATCTTCTTCTGGAGGTCCAAATTCCACCTTAATGGGAATAGGCTCAACAAAAGTGCTACCTGCGACAAAAAAAAAAAACATTACATTAATTTATCACTCATAAAAAAAAAAATTATAAACAATTACATAAATATACAATCAGGGTGTACTTCAGGGTGGTACTGACTTACTGTGACCAGTGATTCCAGATATTATTTGGAATAAAAAACTTTTTTTTTAACATTAGCTCCACACTTGAGGCCCTGTGGAAAAAAAATTTTCAGGGCCCATGTCATCTTAGGGCATACTGTGTGGAGGTTTTTTTAAGGAAGGAAGGAAATAGGTATGAAGGGTGGGTAGGAATCTGAGGGTCAGTGTGTCCAGGCGTAATGGACGTATTTTAATTTCCATTTTTATTTTTCTTTAAAATGTTGTTATTTTTTTTCTCTTAGTTTTTCACTAAATTTTATTTATGTTTTAATTTTGATTTATATACTTATTTGTTTTAATTTATATAGAACGCTTGAGTTCTTAACCTTTAATCTTTATTATTAATTTTTGTATTTCAAAATTTGAATTTGAATTTCTATTTTTATTTCTACTTTTCTTTAAAATATGATCTTTTTTTTCTCTTTAGTTTTAAGTATTTCTTAATATTTTTTGGAATGTTAAAATATTAAATGTACGACTACCACAACACGGGCAATAGCCTAGTGTGGTAGCCAAAAAAAACAAATATCTGTAATTAATAAAAAATTATGAAATAAAAATAAATAAATAAATAAATAAAAATCCGTCCCACAAACACGGTGCAAGGCGATGGGTCAAGAGATTCCGGCTGGAGAGAACAAAAGTCCTCCCTCAACCTGTCTCACTCGATCGTGCACACCACGCGGCAGGCAGGCAGACGCATCGGCCCAAAGACCTGCACAAACCTCACCCCATGAACCCGGGCACCCCTGCTAATTCACCAAACGTAGCGAACCGCTTAGGGTGACCTATGACAGAGGTTTTGGTTATCCAATAAATGGTTCCCACGTCAGCGGTAAAACCGCCTACGCAATTGATATTTATTTATTTATAAATATATATATATATTTATAAAATCTATCGTATATCGTCACTGAAAAAAAAACAATATTTATAAAATCTTTCGTATACCGTCAACCAAGAAACCGCACAACCTCCTCACCCCGACCCTAACTGTCCAAAACTTACTGACCTTTTATATTTTTACTTTAATTTAATTAAAAAAAAAAAAAAAACAAAAATGTCACCGAAGAAGAAAATTTCGTTCACTAAAATTCCATTTTTTACTCCAAATAACTTAAGGAATCGTTGGTTAGTAAGTCGCGTACGTCCCTTAATATTATTAATATACATATATAAAAATCTTAAATTAAAGTTTCAACGGTTAACCACTGGAGCGCTTTATGCCACAATATGGCACTATTTAAAATAACTTGGATTGCTTTGCTGCCAGTTTTAGGAAAAATTTCCGTAGATGCAATTGTACATATTTTGTTGTACTTTTGCATTTGTACTTTTTTCGTATGAAAATGACTGACAATCGCTGAGTGACTGCCGCCCGCAACAGTCGCTTCTGTGATGACAGCTTTTTTCGCTCCCGAACCGCTCTGTCTGGCTCGTGTTTACACGGCCAGACACCTGCTGTTCTGTCAGCCGGCCGGACACCGACCGGCTCGCTGCCTAGGCCACCGCGCCGCTAACTGCCTTTTTCAAGACAAAGAAGAAGAAGGACGACCTGGCCCCACCGAAAGTAGAAGACCCCAAGACCGCAATCCTCAAGAGGAAGAACCGGACACCTGCCGTACGGATATTTCCCGCGCGGCTCCTTGCAATTCCTGAGGACACCACAACCTACCGAAGCAAGACTGGGACCATCAAGGTCCCCAACTCCCAGCCACTGCAACCCCATCCCGCTGACCCGAGGACGAAGCCGGCAGCCATCCCCCTACCGCCCCCTAAGATGCCCGAGACCGCCCCCGTAGCCGGACCAAGCCGCCCCCCCAGTAGGCCCAGCCTCGGGCTACGTTCCGCCCCCCAGATTCCAGCAGCCCACCCAGGAGATGGAGACGACCCGCCAAGAAAAAGGATGAACCAGGCCGACCAACACCGTCAAGAAGCCCCCATCATCGCTGGAACCGAAACCGGTTGTAGTCGGCAACCGGTTTGGTAATTTGCTTGAAGAAATAGAAGACGGCGGCGCGTCGCAACCAAAGCGCCAAAATACTAATAACTTTTCTTCTTCCACAGGTACCACGAGCGCCGCCAGGAAGGACCGTGTTCCCCGGTTGTGATGACCCTGGGAACCCTCACGCATGGGCAGGTCACATCAGCGGTGCAGGGCCACATCGGGCACCTGAATTTCAAGATCCGGTATAGACCAGGGGGAAAGGTAAACATCCTCCTGCGGAGCATGGCGGACAACCGCGCCCTCACCAACGGGCTGCGAACGGAGGCACGCGGCTTCCACACTTACGCGGCGGAGGCCGACAAGATGAAGAAGGCAGTAATCAAGGGCCTGCCTAACGTGGCCACGGAAGAGATAGCCGAAGACCTGATGAACCAAGGCTTCGACCCCGTCAAGGTCACCAAAATGACGACCACCTCGGCCGAGTACCCAATGTACTTGGTACACTTCAACAAGGAAGTAAACATGGGCCAGCTGAGGGCGGCCGTCAAGTACTTATGCCACTGCAGGATCCGACTACAAAGACACCGAAGCAACCACCTGCAGCACTGGACACAGTGCTACCGCTGCCAGAACTTCGGGCACGGGTCCCGCAACTGCTCACACACCGCGAGTTGTGGAAAATGCCTAGTGGAGCACGCCTCCGCCGAGTGCCCCAAGACCACCAGGGACGAGCCCGCCGCGTGCTGCAACTGCGGAGGCCCCCATCCCGCCAACTACAGGGGCTGCCCGAAGAGGGTGGCATACGTCGCCTCAATCCAACAACATTGAAGTACCCACCCTGGTATAGGCAACTTATGGTCGCCCCTTCGGAGTTCGCGCAAGAATCTAATTTTTTTGAATAAACGACTCTACATTTAATGTAACGAATCTAGACCTTCAATGTCCCATCATACTGTGTTAGGTGGCGGTATGCGGGTGCGCCTCTAGGACTGTACTGTAATGGTCAATCTCTACAATTCTAAAGCCCATGGAGGTGTCAATGCAAAAGCAGTGAGCCTCATGGACAGTCAAACAAGTGGTTAGTAACATCGACATAAAAAAGTAAAATGTACAAAATAGACAGCAGTCGTCATGAGTAATCAGCTCATGACAGCGAAAGACCATACACAATCCGGCGGGCGGCACAGAGCACTGATCATAAAAAAGCAACACAAGTAAAATAACATTTGTACAGAGTAGAACTGGTGTTACCGCAAACTGGCTACCGGCAGTCCCCGAGACAGTGAAGGAGGCTGATTGACCGGCCTCCCGACAACCGGCAGCGTCGTCCGTAAGCCAGCAAGCCGGTGGTGCCTAGACGAGAGTAATTGGAAACATAGAAGAAGACCCTAGGGAGAGAAGCGTCGGGTCGCCGGAGGCGGGACAGACAGCCTCCGGGTGTCGTTCAGCTTTCTCCCAGCCTCTCAATCCAACAACACCAGCGACAGCTCCGCCGAGAGGCGCCAGGAGGCAGGACACATCCTCTTGCGCATCAGACGACGAGAAATGATGAACGCACCTGGGCCGACGTAGCCGGAGGATCCTCAGACCCCCAGCAGCACGAGGGGCAGCACGAAGAGCAGTACCGCTCGCAGCACCGCACGAAGTCGCCCGCAAGAGAGGCAGCCGCCGCAGATGATGACGCCGCACTGATGATGGCCCTGCTCCAGGGACTGATCCGCGTGCGACCCCAGCTGGCCGTTTGCAATAACGAGCTTGAGAAGGCTGTGACTCTTATGAATCTGATCACGTCCACCATCAATGTCTGATCCCCAGATGGTGAACTTCCTCCTGTGGAATGCCTACAGCATCCGATTTAAAATTGACGAACTGCTCGCTCTGGCAAACAATACTAACATTGACATCTTTCTCATTTCAGAAACTCATTTAAAACCAGACATTCCACTGAGAGTGCCCGGCTTCGAAGTTCACCGAGACGACCGAGAGGGAGGAGGCGCCGGCGGCGGAACCGCCATATTCGTTCGTCAAACCATCACGTCTACAAGAATACCTACTCCGAAGTTGAAGCATACTGAAGCCACGATTATCGAAGTCACCATAGAGGATAGAGCGCATACCATCATCGCCGCCTACTGCAACCATCCCAACCTTCTGGTAAGAGAAGATCTCCATAAATTACTTAATTTGCGCCCTATTGTTATCTTAGGAGGAAATCTGAACGCCGAGCACAATTATTGGAACAACTACAGAGGCAACGCGAATGGGAAAATGCTCTTTTCACATATGCAGATGCACAACTACACGATAATGGCGCTGGACAAACCGACTTTCCACTCCGCTCGCGCAATCCACCCAAGTACCCTAGACATCGTACTTGAGAAGAACGCCAAGACATTCTTGCCATTGCGCACGCTGGACGAACTGTCGTCGGACCACCTGCCCGTGAGCTTCAGTATAGGAGGAACGACTTCAAGGAGCCCCAGAAAGCGGCGAAACTTCAAAGACGCCGATTGGAAAGGATTCAAGAAAGAGATTAACGAACGAATACATCTCACGTCGGCAACCTTGCGCTCAAAGGAAGAAATCGACGAAGCCGCAAGCACTCTGACCGAAATCATCCAACGTGCCCAAGACATCTTCATCCCCCTCAAAGACGAACAGACTTACGCGATCAAGCTTCCCGAGTACGTCTTGTCACTCATTAAAGAGAAAAACCGCCTTGGCCGCATCTACCATCATACGCGCGACGGCTACTTCAAAACAACTTACAAGCTTACAACAGTCTACAGCGGGAAATCAAGAAAGAGATCACCAACCTCAGGCGCGAACTTTGGACGAAGAAAGTTACGTCACTCACGCCAAAGGATAACAGCCTATGGAAAATGGCAAAAGCACTGAGACACGAGGATCACGCGATTCCACCGCTAGAAAAGCTAGACGGATCAGGGCTGGCACTCTCACTTGAAGAAAAAGCAAACGCGCTCGCCGACGGATTCGAGAGAGCATACGCAGCCACGGACGGCCTATCCGACCCGGAAACGGATCGACTGGTAGAAGAGTCTCTTCGAAATAAAAAAATAATAAAAATAGAGAAAGCCGAGCAGACGAACGCCGCCGATATCCACTTCAGCACACCGAGCGAAGTAGCCGTCATTATCAGGCGATTAAAGACAAACAAGGCGCCGGGAAGCGATCAGATACATAACATCCTACTGAAACACCTACCTCAGAAAGCCATCATCTTCATCACCAAGCTGTTCAATGCCTGCCTCATCATCGGACATTTCCCAGAGATCTGGAAAACGGCGACCGTGCTGCCTTTTTCGAAGCCTAACAAGGATAAGAAGCAGCCGACAAACTACCGGCCGATTAGCCTACTTTCCACGCTGAGCAAGGTATTTGAACAGGTGATCCTCAACAGACTTTTACCACATCACGAAGACACTTTGCCAGACTTTGCCAAACAGTTCGGATTCAGGAAAAGGCATTCCACCACCCATCAGCTCTCCAGAGTAGCGGAATTCATCGCGAGAAGATTAAATTGAAATCGCTACACCGCCGCCGCATTGCTAGACTTGGAAAAGGCATTTGACACCGTCTGGATCAAAGGGCTTCTGCACAAACTTCACAGATTAAATACGCCCATATACCTAACGAGAGTGATACAAGAATGCCTCAAGAACAGATCCTTCTCCAAGTCTTCATCAGGAACGCGCTGTCGACACTACGTGAGATTCCAAAAGGCGTGCCTCAAGGAAGTCTACTGGGACCTCACCTCTTCAACATCTTCACGCACGACATCCCCCATGACGAGAGATGCAATCTATCAATTTATGCAGACGACGTCAAACTCTACGTTTCCTCATCGCAAGCAGACATGGCAGCCATGTGCCTATAGAGGGCGCTCGATGCTCTAGTAGAAATCTACAAAAAATGGCGACTCAAACTAAATGACGCGAAGACCGAAGTCATTATGTACTCGAGGAAAAATAAAGTTAGAACACCACACGTCAACATCGAAATGGGAGGACACATCCTAGAATGGAAAGATGAAGTCGTCTACCTGGGCCTGACAATGGACTCACGTCTCAACCGGAAATCTCATCTCATATAGCCAAGATGCACGTGAAAGCCAGAAAGGCAGTCGGCGCGATGAAGCCAATCTTCAATAGAAGAAGTCCGCTACTTCCCAGAACCAAACTCCTGATCTACTACTACTCGCTCATTCGGCCGGTACTGACCTATGCTATTCCGGTGTGGGGTAGCATTTCCTACACCGACCATATAAAACTACAGACTTAACAAAATCTCTGCATTAAAATCACATACAACACAAGACTCAGAACAAATTTGAAAAGACTGCATTCAAGAGAAGAAATACCGACCTTATTTGAATACACATCACGGACATATGAATATACATGGACCTGCCCTAAGTGATAAAAACGTATTATTTCCCCCTCCACATGGCGCCGGCTGGAGCTCCTCCTTGGAACCGGCTCGCTCCATGGGGAGGGGATAGAGCCTCGCTTGAATCTAAAATGTGTGACGTCATCATTCTTGGCGTGAACAGCTAGAAGGTAACATCCATACATTTAACGAAATACAACGCCAAAACGGTAGCGTATGCTATACAATATATCTACATATCAATGTGCACATAGCGAATGTGGGCGGTTCTCCAGTGTGCTCGTCGCTGGTTACAGGGGTAAGTAAATTATTTTTATTTTTTTATTTTATTTATTTTGGAGAAAGTTGACAGCAAATCAAAGATTACAATATAATACATTAATAAGGTGTTAATTATGCCAATTATGAACTTTCCACTGATGATAGTTAATAATAAATAATAAAGTGTAACATTGTAAGGGTATTTTCGTAGTTTCATTTTTTAGTTACAAAATATAAAAGAGGGGGGGGGGAGGAGGAACATAGGAATAGGATTAAGAGGCAAAGGACGGGAACATATATAGGGATTGAACTTTCTAGTTTGAGTCGTGTTGCTTGGTGAGTTTTCGTTTCATGTCACGTAAAGTTAAGTTAAAAATGTCAATGTGGTAATAATTTAAGTTAAATGAGTGTGTGGATCTGTAGATAAATGAGTTCTGTTTGGAGTTGGTCTTGCAAATAGGGAGATTAAAGGTAAGCGACTGCCTGCTGTTGCGATTTGGAACATGGAATGATAGGCGTTGAAGAAGATCAGGACAATCGATTAAGTTATGTGTAATTTTAAATAACATTAGCGAATCTGCTATATTTCTTCGACAAGTTAATGTTTGTATTTTGAAGAACTTTGCAGAGTCTTCATTACTAACATGAGATCGAAAAGAGCGGAAATTGAGGTACCTTAAAAATCTATTTTGAACGCTTTCAATTCTATTTTTGTGCACTGCGTAGCCTGGGTTCCACACCTGAGATGCGTATTCAAGGATACTACGAACATATGAGAAATACAGTGTTTTGAAAGTAGTAAGGTCTTTAAATTGTTTACAGGAGCGGATTATGAAACCAAGCAAAGAAGATGCGTTAGTGACTATATGGTCGATATGTTTATTGAAATTCAGTTTACTATCAAGTATAACCCCAAGGTCCTTACTTTCGAATTTGATAGACAACGGTACGTGATTAATTGAGTATTCATGGATTAATACGTTTTTATTTCTAGTAAAGCGCACGATGAAGCATTTAGAAATATTTATTTCCAGACAATGGGCATTACAATACGTGCTCAAACGTAGCAAATCATCTTGCAGCTTCTGACAGTCCTCGATTGAGTTTATAGGTGAAAATATTTTCATGTCATCTGCATACAGGATAGTTTGGGAGTTTAGAAAACAGTTACCAATATCATTGATATAGATGTTAAATAATAATGGTCCCAACAGGCTGCCTTGAGGAACTCCTGATGTAATAGCAACAGAATCTGATTTAAATCCAGCAACCACTACTATTTGGCTACGGTTGGAGATATAAGAAGAGAGCCAACGATAAAGATTGCCGTGAATACCAATCTCTAAGAGCTTGTTTAACAAGACTGAGTGATCGACCCTGTCAAACGCCTTACTAAAGTCGGTATAGATAGTGTCCACTTGTATTCGGTTACCCAAATTATCCTGGAGGTACTCTGTGAATGTTAAAAGATTTGTGCTTGTTGATTTACCACTAATGAAACCGTGCTGGTTCATATTCAGGCTAGGTTTAAGAGCAGCATATAATTGATCATAGATTATTTTTTCAAAAATTTTGTTGAATATGCAAAGTTTGGAGATTGGCCTGTAGTTTTTGACATCAGTTTTTTTACCATTCTTAAAGATGGGAGACACAAACGCGGATTTCCATATAACTGGGACAGTGCATTCGGTAAGAGATCGATTGAAAATCAAAGAGAGGGGTAAGGCTAGATTGTTTGCACATCGTTTAATAAGGATTGAAGGTATTTCGTCAGGACCAGCACCTTTGCAAGTATCAATTTCCTTAAGGTATTTGAAGACGATTTCTCGCGTCACCTCAATATTGCTTATGTATGTATGGTTTCCGACGTTAGTTGGATTATGGGTAGGTGGATCGGAGGGTTTACTGAAAACCGAACTGAAATATTCTGAGAATAAATTTGCAATGGCTGTTCCATTATCGGCTCTCAGCTCTCCAAGATACATACATTTTGGAACACCTTGGGATTTGTTAGAGGATTTGACGTGGCTCCAGAAGTTTTTCGGGTTTAAGGATATATTATTTTCGATTTTACTTAAATAACGAGATTTGTTTTCCCGACATAAATCTTTGTGCCGTTTACGAAGGAGAGAAAATGCGTCATAATCAGCCTGATTTTTGTATTTTTTATATTTGCTAAAATATTTCGATTTTTTCTTCATTACCTTAATAAGAGCAGCATTGTACCAAGGAGGATATTTCAAATTCCACGAAAATTTATGAGGAATGTGAAGGTTTATGAGGGATTTCAAAAATGTATAGAGAGCATCAAGCGCTGGTTCTATTTGGGAGGTAGAGAAAATGGATGCCCAGTCAGCTCGTTCTAGGGCGAGATTGATTGATTCGTAGTCTCCGCGATTATATAGAAAAACTTTCCTTTTCGCACTTGTCAATGAAAGGGTTTCCTGAAATGGCACACTAATGGACACGGGTTTATGATGCGCATCCTCGGGAACTAGCGGGTCGTCATTAGATTCGACGGAGATTAATATATTTGATAGAATTAGATCTAGAATATGGCCGCTTGAGTTTAGTTCACCGTTGTATTGAGAGAGATCCAGAAAATGCATACAGTCTACGAAATGATTACTAACGTGAGTAGAGTAATTGCTAGCTGCATAGTGGGCAGATGACGTAGTTTGGGTCCATGATATTTCGGGAAGATTAAAGTCGCCTAAGATTATAAAAGAATCCATGGGGTTATTTGATACTATATCTGATAGCATGTTTAGGAAATTTTCGATTAAATATTGATGTTGAGTCCCTCCGGGGATGTATACGCAGCATATATGGACCGATCTGTGGGGTGTACTTTTAGTGCGAATGGTGACCCAAATTTCTTCAGCACAAGAAGTCCATTCAGGTCAGGCAACGCTGATCAGCTCCTGTTTAATAGCTAACACTACACCACCGCCAAGACGTTTACTAGTGGAAGCGTAGTCGCGGTCCCTACGATATACATAGCACCGAGGGTCAAATAGTCAAATAATTATGAAACATTTGTAATAGTGTTTTAACTAAACACGGCAACAAAATATTGCTATGTGTATTGGGGCGAGTCTTTTTGGGGCGAGCATTTGGCCTTAGCAAATATGTTATTATCGTGGCAAGCAATTCGCGCTCCCATGTAAAAAAGTCTATTCATTCAAAGCAGATTTTGCTTTTAAGAACTAAATGGTGATATTGTAATGCGAGATGCCTATTTACTGTCAGATTGATTGTATAACGAATCACAGTCATCTTTCCCCTCTTCGCCCTCCATAGTTGGGTTTTACCCCTCACCTGTAACTGCTTGTCTATCCATTTGGATGTCAATGATACACACACAGACTGACCGACCGATTTTACAAGTCACTTCAACATAGTAAAAATAAACTCATCAAAGAAATCGGTCAATACAATGCACCTAGCGATCTCCCTTTCAGGTACAAACACAGACTACCCAAACATATCCTGATGGACCTAAATCATATTTGGCACAACCCTGAATCAGACGCGGATGACTGAGCGAGCGGTAGGTATTCCCAATCACCAGACCCCTCCCCACAACTTATGTCTATATATCTATGTATATATTTATATAATAATATTTATTTTATCTATATATACGTAAGTTTATCCTAAAAATTCCCATAAAGTATATATCACATAAAAACAGACACCCACACCCATCACCACAAAATGCAGTATTTCATCCACTGAAATCACTGAAGGCCGCACAGTTTCATGTTGACTGTCGGCCGACTCCTCCCGGATAAGGTTTTTCATGGTTTCCTTATTCCCAAAGGAAAATGCGGAGGAGCTCCAAATAAAAGGACATGACCGACTCCTTCCCACTCCCAACATAATACAAACACACACGTATGTATATATTTTCATTTGCTTTCTGATGGTTGCTTTGTGGAGATAAGCGAAACATGCAATTTTAGTAGGGTTTTTACACAATTTTTCCCTACCGACCAAACACAAGACCTTTAAGACTATAACAGCCAGGTAACATTTTGAAATACCCACATGAGGTAAAAATTGCAAGGCGCATATGACGCCGTTCTATTTGTATAAGGAACATTAACTTTAAATTCAGTAAATTTAAATGATTCATCTCTTCAAGATACATAAGAATCTAGTGAATCAAAAAAAAACTTTTTTCGTATTTGAATTATAAAGTTAAGGTATGATTCTTTTCATCACGAGCAATTCGAGGAAAAAGTTTTAAATTGGTATGTCACTCGAGTGGTTAAAATACCATTCTTTAACCACATAAAATCTGAAATTTTGAAAAGGGAATTAAAGGTCAATTTAAAGAAATAAGATTGATCCCAGACGTCGGCTTCAAGGAATAATGCTTCAAGAAGGGAAACCCCAGCTCTTGAGCGTCAGCAAGTAATTTGGTTGGTTTTAGTCAATGGAAAGATGTTCTATCGCGCCGCTAGTATTTGAGAACTCCGGGTTGGTGCTGCTAGCCCTAACACTTTACCCGCGTAATAATAAGTGTCACAGAACCCGGACCTTGAGAAAATGTATAAAATGAATCAGTGGCGCACACAAAAAAAAAATCGGGGCTTTACGAAACATAAAATGCATGCTGTATCCATATCTATTCAAACGTTTATATACTAATATACACTGTATATCAGAGGTTCCTAGCCTTATCTGGCTCACTGCGCACTATCCAAGTATAGTATTCTCTTCAACGCCCCTTCCCCCTTCATTAAGAAATGCGTGAAAATAAGCATAGAAAAAGCACCGCAGGCGAAATTTTTTTGAATGTTAAAGTTGCATTACATTTGCAAGGGGAAGCTCATCAACGCCCCAGTCAGTGGTGCGATATCGCCCCACTGGTGTAAATAAATAAAACACTCCATTTAATAAAATTTTAAATGACAAAATTTTTTTTAAGTAGGCACGAGTACATTTCTTCGCGCGGAGCGAAATTTTAATTTTATTTTTTTTACTTATTTATTTACCACTACGAGTGTCTTATATTACATGAGACAGATAAAAAACTAAACACGAGTCACAAATTAAATCTTCCATATTCCCAAGTAGACTACAAATTATTAGAAAAATCATTAATTACTGAAAAATGGGAAGAAGTTGAAAAAAATAAATGCGCCAACCAAAGTGCCATACTGTTTGAAAACATTTTAAGTAAACACGTTCTAGAAGCAACAAAAACAACACAGATCGTCCCCAATTCAAAAACAAGGAAAATTAAACCCTGGATTTCTCTAGGATTAATAAGAGCCTTTAGAAAAAAAAAACTTTATACAATAACACAAAGGCTACTAGTTAACAATAAAATTGTACTATATTATAAAAAGTATAAAAATATATTAACTACACTAATTAGAAAAAACGAAAAACGACTATTACTCAAAAATGATTTCAGAAGCTAAAGACGATAATAAAAAAATATGGTCAACAATAAATGAAATAATAAATTTAAAAAATATATATAAGCGCATATCAGAAATGTCAGATGGGAAATTAATATATAACTTACAGAATAACACAAAATGTAATATAAGATGTAAAATTTTAAATAATTATTTTAATAACGTTGGAAAAAACCTAGCAAAATCCATAAATAATAATAATATATATTTAATATTATTGTAGAAAGCAATCACTTTGTGGTTTGACATATTTAATAAAATAAAATACTTTTTTGTTTAAAACCACGATATTTATTAATTTTTTAACCGACCGGTTTCGCTTAACTTAAGCATCTTCAGGGTACAAATTAATACATTAATTTGTATTAATTTGTACCCTGAAGATGCTTATGTTAAGCGAAACCGGTCGGTTAAAAAATTAATAAATATCGTGGTTTTAAACAAAAAAGTATTTTATTTTATTAAATATGTCAAACCACAAAGTGATTGCTTTCTACAATAATATTAAATTGGCGAGTACGGCCAAAAAAGCAAAAATGTATAAAAACTTCTCAATAATATATATCTTTATTGAATGAAATTTGCAAGATTATAACTAAAAAGTACATATTCAGTGTTATGTTTACAGTGGTTTAAAATTACATAAGTATTAAAAGTATATCAACAGAAAAAAATATAAATATGAACAGTAGATGAATGAAAAATAGAAAATAGTTATAAATACAACCAATATATCAAATCCACAACAAATAACACAATGTTAAATAAATACATTTCCCCCAGTCACAGAAGCCGATGTTGACAAAACTATCTCGGAACTAAAAGGAGATTCCACCCCCGGCTTTGATAAAATAGATGCAAAGACAATAAAAGCGATGAAAACATACTTAGTTCTCCCCATAACACATATAATAAACCTAAGTCTAGCAAGTGGCGAATTTCCCAATAATTATAAAAGAGCGATTATAACTCCCATTTATAAAACAAACTGTCGTAAAGATCCACAAAATGACCACCCGATTTCCCTTCTATCAAACATATCAAAAATATGTGGGAAAATTGTAAAAAAACAAATTAGGACATTCTTAGAAGAAAATAAAACAATCAATGATAACCAATTCGGCTTCAAAAAAATACAAGAAAAAATACAAATAGCAAAAATAACCAACTATTTGCATACGGCCCTAGATCCTAAAAAATGTATCGGAATATTTATAGACCTGAAAAAAGCTTTCGACAGTATATCACATAAAAAATTAATAAAAAAATTACAATCGATAGGAATTAATGGGAAAGTCTTAGCATGGATAACTAGTTATTTACATAAAAGACCTCAACAAGTAAAATTACTCAATCAAGTCAGCGATTCAAAATAAAGCGACTTTTCAATGCCCCAAGGTACAGTTTTGGGACCACTATTATTTATTATATGTATATGTCAATGATATATTCCATATTTCCAAATATGGAGACATTGTATCCTACGCTGACGATACATTCATACAGTCTTACTACTAAAAGCAAACACATGGTCTGAATTAAATAAAATGGCAAACACAGATATCAATGCACTAAAATTATGGGTTGATAAAAACCTGTTGACTTTAAATTCTAAAAAACCTATTATATACCATTTTCCATTAAAAAACAAAAAACACCTAAAGAATTAAACATAATAATCCACTCTGTAACAAATACAGAAAACCACAAATATAATATATTGTGTACAAACATAGAAAGCAAGACCGATATTAAGTACCTGGGCATAATAATAGACCAGCGTTTAAAATGGTCCCCACACATAAATATTCTGAAAAACAGAATAAGGAAACTAACATACATATATATTTAGATGCTTAAGAGATATTTTAAACGAAAAATTACTTAGAACCACATACTTCGCTTTCTGTCAATCAATTATACGATACGGCATCATAGGATGGGGCGGTACATATACAAATCAAACACAAACAATTTACATATCACAAAAACTAATAATAAAAACATTTTTTAAAAAACCCTACTCATATTCATCAGAACTGTTATTCAAACAATTTAAGGTCAGAAAATTAAGTGCATTATACTTTTATCACGCAACATTACAAATTTATAAAGATAATATTCAAAATAAAGTTGCACCCTTTAAAAATCACAGAAATCTTAGACAAACATCAAAACTTCCTATTCCAAAATGTAAAAAAAACAATAGGACAGTTAAATCATAAATATCTCGGAGTTAAATTTTTTAATTCACTACCTGAAAAAATCAGAAACATGAACAGTAACATAAAAAAATTTAAAACTCTGCTTAAAAATTGTACTGAAAATTTGAACTGAATAAAAAATAATAAATTGAACCAATATAATAATACCCCCCATACACACAAGCCCTGCTTATTTATGGGGGTACATCAAATACATGTATTATGTCATTAATTATTGTATAAAATTTATGTATCGTTTGTAAATAAAAAAAATAATAAAATAAAATAAAGATAAATACCAAATAAACTTATGTATAACGTCGTGAATAAGGCAAGCGTATGTGTTGTCTACAGTCTACACGATATTTTAAAACGGTCATGGAATCAAAACAGGGGCGGTTCTAGACTTTTCGTGATTTAGAGTGCGAAGATTGAAAAATACGACATTATTAATGTTGATGAAGACTTTTCAGTCTCGGGAGGACACCCCTTAATAAAAAATAAAAAATCATGCAAAAAAATTGAAATAATCAATAAATTTAAATTCATTTTCAGTTACAACATTTATAATGTTGTATTTTTTTCAATCCTGGCAATCTAGCTCACCAAAAAGCACAGAGCGTCAATGATTCCAAACATCTATTTTAAATTTCACACACAACATTAATTACAAATTCAATCCAACAGATCCATAGAAGAAAGTATCCAAAGTGTATATATTATGCAAAACTAACTTTCTGTCTGAGAACTCTCCGCATATTGCAAAAATTTCTTATTTTCTTCGAAATCTGTATCCGTATACGACATATCACCTACGCCTCCTTCCTGGGGCCCGGGTTCCTTCTTGATGGAAACAGTATCAGGATTTAGTAGATCCATGGCACTGCTGTGGTAGCGGCAGGTAATTGGTGCAATTACAAACAAATATACCTGAAACAGAAGATAGTTGTAATGGAACACTAATTCGAATAAGCTTTAAATATTTCTTTCGAAAACATTGAAGTAATATACGTAACACATATTTGGAAACAAGGATATAATTATTTTTTCTGAAATTTGACCTTGAAGTTGACATTTGAAAACGGTTAAGAATCGTCGTCAATCGAGGAATCCCCCCCCCCCCTTCCCCCGTCCCGCGAACCCCCCTCCCGAGTTCCCCTCCCCTCTCACACGTCCCCTTCCCCTCACGCTTCCCCCTTCCACCTTCCCCGCCTTCCCTCTTCGCTTACCCGCTCCCTTGTCCCGCCAACCCTACCCTACCCTACATTCAGTTTAACAGCCCGCGTGCCACCTTTTACAATTTTTATTCATATTTCCATTTTTCATGTATATTAAGTTTGGTACCTAACATAGGTACCTATTTAAAATATCTAAAATTCTTGATTCGATTCAAAGTATTAGGGGAGTACCTACTTTAAATAAATTTTTTAACTTTTCAAAAATAGAATCCTGTTTGCATAATCATTCATTGTTTTGCAAAATGTCATTCTCTAACACGCGAACTGTCAAACGTGCGATGTTTTCTGTTATTATCTAATTTTCTGCGCAATTTTCTTATTTTTTCTCTCCGTAAGAACCATCCTCGAACTTCAAGGAATATTCTAAAAAAAGAATTAGCGAAATCGGTTCAGGCGCTCTCGAGATTTGCGCTTTCCAACAAATTTAGCGATTCATTTTTATATTATAGATAACCGTCTATGCCATTGATTTTCAAAGTGGGGGGCGCGCCCCATGTACAGGGGGGCGCGGGCGGCGGTATCACTACGATCGCCGTATACCCGCGCTACCGCACGCATCTGTGGAGTAAACCCTTTTTCATGTTCCGAATGCAGTTATAATAATAATAATAATAATAAGCCTTTTTATTCTGGACTTCTGTTAGGTATGTATTAGACATGATCTTATTTGTTATAGTATATCCCGAAGCTCAGTTTGCCTCTTGGCATAGGCCTCCTCTAACATTTTCCATTGGGACCTGTCACGCGCTACTCTTCTCCATTGATGTCCAGCAGTGAGTTTTAGGTCATCTTCCCATCTCATGTGTTGACGTTCTCTACTTCTCTTGCCATCTCTGGGATACCAATCAGTGACATTTTTGCACCATTTCTCTTGTGGATCGCGTATCATGTGTCCTGTCCATCTCCACTTTTGTTGGTCTATTCGGGTAAGTACATCGGCAACTTTAGTTTTCTCCCTTATTGTGCTACCTCTCACTCTGTCCTGTTTCCTTGTTCCTGTCAAACTTCTCTCAAAAAAAGTTAGACGAAAATCAACCACGGGAGCAAGCAGGCTTTAGACAAAAATACTCTACCCTGGACCACATACACACGGTGAAACAAATAGTAGAAAAATATAATGCGTATAATAAGAAACTATACATGGCATTCATCGATTTTTTTTATTTATTTTTTTTTTATTATAGCGACTATATAAAAAAATTTTACATACAAAATGCAATGTGAAATTAAGTACAAAATATTGTATTTCTTAGTCCTCCTCACTAGGGGGTCCTGTGCCGAGGCGGACTAAAGTTATTTAAATATAGTTCATTTGTCTTCTATGTCGTTTTAAGCGTCTTCGCTAGGGTTTTCTCATTGACCTCTTTAAGCCATATTTTTATTCTTGATTTGTATTCAATTGGATTTTTTATTAGTTTTATGTCTTGGGGGAGGATGTTATGGAGTTTTGTTGCAAAGTATGTATAGTTTCTTCGTCCAAATGTGGTTTACTCCAAAGGTGATTACTCCAAAGCTTTCGACAGCATAAGACACATAGCTATATGGGATAGCCTTGAACAGCAGGGGATACCTTTAAACTACATCAATATTCTAAAAACATATACTTGAATTGCGAAGCGAGGATCCAACTAGAAACCTTGGGAAAAAAGTTCAAGATCGAGAGAGGAGTAATAATGGGAAACCCTCTATCACCAAAATTGTTCTCGGCTGCTCTGGAAAGTATCTTCCGCAAACTAGATTGGGAAAAATATGGTATCAACGTACAAGATGTAAAACTTAACCACCTAAGATTTGCAGACGATATAGTCCTATTCGAGGAAAACCCAATGCACCTAATTAGAATGATAGAATCACTAAACGAGGAAAGTGTGAAAGTCGGCCTATGCATGAACAAAGACAAAACAAAATTGCTTACAAACTCTGAACCAGTAACTATAAAAATTAACAACCAACCACTCGAATATGTGTCAGATTACATCTATTTAGGACAGATAATATCTCACAAAGATCAAACCACTAAAGAAATCGAGAGAAGAGTAGCAAATGGATGGAAGAAATACTGGTCTTTGAAAGAAGTCTTGAAATCTAAGGAGCTAAGTATGCAAATAAAAAGGAAAGTCTTCAACACGTGTATACTTCCAGTCATCACCTATGGATGTGAAACTTGGGCACTCACCAAACGCCACAGAGAAAAGTTGGAACGCTGCCAGATAGCCATGGAGAGAAGTTTGCAGTTATACAAGTTCTCAAAGGGAAGATTTAAAAATCCACATTATGATTCACAAAAGAGAAAAACCATTTTCATGTCCTGACTGCAACTATTCGTGTACTCAAAGGAGATATCTAAGAAGTCACTTGCTGACTCATAGTGCAATTATTTATGTACTACGAAGAGAAATCTAAAAATCACATGTTTACCCACAGTGAAGAAAAACCTTATTCATGTTGTGACTGCAACTATTCCTCTTCTAGAAAAAAATAGCTAAAATGGCACTTGCTAACTCACAGTGACGAAAAACCTTTTTCATGTTCTGACTGCAACTCTTCATATTATTACTATTCATGTACTATTAAAAAAAAACAACAAAAATCACATGTTTATCCACAGTGGAAAAAATACTCATTTCAAGCCCTGACTGCAACTATGCTTCTTCTCGAAAAAAATAAATAAAACAGTGATGAAAAAATTTTTCTTGTCCCGACTGCGACTATTCAGGCGCTACAAAACGTTATCTAAAAAGTCACATGTTTACCCACACTGGACAAAAACCCTTTTCTTGTCCCGACTGCAATTATTCATGTTGTACAAAGGAACTTTTTAGAAATCATTCGTTGACTCACAGTGCTATAAAACCACTTACATGTTTCTACTGCGACTATTCGTGTTCTACAAAGAGAGACAAAAATAACATGTTTACCTTCAGGAGACAAAACCATTTTTTGTCCCGAACGTGGTTATTGAAGTTCTCGGAAGGGAGATTTAAAAATCCACAGTGCGATTCAAAGTGGAGAAAACCTTTTTCATGTTCTAAGTGTAACTATGCATGTACTACGAAACCTATCTTTAGGTAATATTATTATATTTTAGCAGTAAACTCACCGTGTGTAATAACTAAAAAGCGTTGTTCCAACTAAAAACTCTCATATAACATCATTCACATATTCCATAAATTTTTCATTATTTTTTTTATTTTTTCTTTTGCTGTCTTCCAAATACGGTTGGCATGTTTTGGTTGCGCTGCGCTGGCAAGTCAGCATGAGAACTTTTATAGGCCAATAACAGCTGATGATGTAAATCTCCGGCTTTGGAGGACATTATAATTCCTACAAACTCACATCAATTGTGTTTATGCGTATTTCGTGTTTAAAACATTGACGAATACTAACAACGAAAATAAAATAAAAATTTCGCACAATACAGTCGACGAATTCCCCGTACAACATAAACTAAAAGGGTTGCCAACTTGGAAGATTTTAATTCCCTGTTTTTTTTTTATTTAAATAAAGAAAAACATGTTACCCCTCCCCCCCAAGTGCATTACGTAATACTTGAACGGCCCTGGGCCGAGGGGAGGCGTGGGCATATTCATTTTAAGCAGTAGGGAGGCGTGATACTAATAAGTTTGGGAACCCCTGGTCTATGCCAATGTTACCTGTAGTATTGTACAATACCACTGACTTAAACGCGATATGAGGAAAAATGGATATAATATGACAATGGGTAAAAATAAATTACGGAATTCTAGGATTAGCAAAAGAATGTGTGAGTATACGCTTTCGTACATAAACAATTAACCCTAGACTATTTCTGTTCCTCAAACCAAACGTCAAATGGATTCCCTGACTTAGGTGTACTTATAGGCGTAAGTTAAGCTAGGTTGCGTTAGACAAAGCGCAGTTTTAGCGTCTTTTAATTTTAATTGGTGTTAAAAAATAACACCAATCAAAGAACACTGGTCGCTCTGTTTTATTTGGAATAACGGCCGCTAACTAAAGGTATAGCGCGATTAATATAAATATTAGTACTTACCAATTACTATCACAAGTATGGGATGATAAATTTAACAGCGTGGGTTAAACAGAGTTTGGAAACAGGATGCAACGACTGCCGATGTAGAAAGCAAGTGTCAACAAAATTTACAGGTTATGCATAGACAATAATGAAGGTCATAGACAATTATTTTAATTTCAATGAACATAAGCTTTTGGGTTGGAGGCGTCTACTAATATCTACAGGAATATCAAAAACTGAAAAAATCGGACTAATATTTACGAGAACCAAAGTGCGTACGAATATCTACAGCTCAAACTGCTGACTAATATCTATGAGAACCAAAGTGCGTAGGAATACCTACAGCTTTTTAGAGGTTGGATTTGCAATAATTATGTGTAGCATATTGGAATAACGTAATAATGCGTATGCAGTTTAAAAAAACTTTATTTATGTATGTTTGTAAAAATCTCTAATATCGGACTATTGGACACATTTAGCTTGGATATTAAGGATTTGGGTGTTTGTTTTAACAGCTTTCTTTATTTCGAGTGCTTCTAAATTATTTAGTCTGTTACGATGATCATTTTTATGTCAGTTAGGTTAGCTTAGGTTGTGGTGCCGTGTATTTCGAAATAAATAAATATCTTTGTATTATGACCTCCATGTTTGTTCAATAAACTATTGTCCTCGTTAACAGCCAAATACGTAATATTACTTATGCAAAAACTTCATGTACGTACTTTAAACGTTTAAGCCTTTACGTAATTAGTAATTACGAAATTGAAGTAATTTATGCTATTCCGTACAACCTCTTGCTCAGCTGCCCTCTGTAGATACTAGTCCTACCTGCGCTCTGTAGATATTAGTTCAACCTACGCTCTGTAGATATTAGTCAACACTGGGACCGTCATAGATATTCGTCCGACCTTAGCTCTGTAGATATTAGTCAACACTCTGAAGTTTATTTTTATTTTTTTTTATTGTACAACAGACAGGTTAGTCCAATTATGGATCAATTTTCTACAACTAACAATACACGTATATAGTTTTTTTAAAAGATGGTATGGTGATATCAAACACATCTATATCCGCTGGTAGGGCACTAAGCAATGTCATACCTCTTGTCGTAGATGTAAGTCAAACATATGAGCTGTAGATATTCGTCCGATATACAGGCTGTAGATATTAGTATCTGGAGTCTTTAGGTGTATGATATTTTCATTTAAATGTATAATATCTAGTAAAGTATTATAATATTGTATGGCTAGCAGATACTTCAAACTGTTGACTGGGATGTCGGCGACCTTGAGAAAGAATAACTTACAAAAATGAAAAAAAAACGTTTCTCCAGCGATATTTAATGCAAGCGATTCCGACGTTATCCTTCAAAGAGCCCTTTAATGCGGGTTAAAATCGCTTAAAAAAACTAAAGATATTAATAGAACACCTGTGCATCAAACACAGTTAGTTAACAGGTCAATCTAGGCCAGCTGCTAACACTTTAATTCTCACCTGGGTCCAACCATTGGCGCACACACGAGGGGGGTTTTGGGGTTTAAACCCCCCCCCCCCCCCGAATTTCGACGACAAGCATATATTATTTTACCAATCAAAAGCAACATAAGCAACGTTTAGATAAATCTGTACGCAAAATTTCTTAAGGAAGAACTCCGGTGCTCACGGTGCTACAGCTGGCCGGCTACCAGTATCACTTGCGATCGCCGCACGGTGCGTTGTGCGAAATGCAAAAGTTTACAATATGACCGGATGACCCCGCTCGCTCTGCTTTCCTGGCCGCGGCACGAACTAATGGTGGAGCTTAAGTTTTGGTACAGAGCAATCGCTAGGCTGGAAAAAGGCAATGTCCAAGAAATGCTTTAAGTGCCCTGAAGCATTGTGGATATAATAATATGTTTCCGAATATAAAAACAATGCTGCTTATATTAGCAGTATTATCCATATCTACAGCAGAAAATGAAAGAACATTTTCCACATTGCGTAGATTGAAAAATTATTTAAGGAGTTGTACATCGGAAAATAGGTTAAATGGGTTGACTCTTCTGCATGTGTACAGAAACATGACTCCAACAGTCGATTCTATTTTAGATAAACTGGCAGAAAAACCAAGGAAATTAGACATTCAACTGAATTAATTTTTTTATTTATTTGTTTAATTTAATCAGTATGAAAATTATAATAATATTTATTTACCATAATCAATATATATTATTAAAAAAAGTCCAAAAAAACGTGCGGAACGCAAAAACTCATAAACGAGTCCCGGTACGATCAAGGGAGTTATATGGGGTGGTAGATCTCTATCCCCCCTAGGGAATAAGGGTACCCGTTTTATCTAAAGGGCGTGCTTTTGAAGATATAAGGGCTGAAAGTTCTAAGAATACTCTAGAAATTTTAAGAAGATTCTAAAAATTTCCGGAAACTTCTAGAAAATTCGATAAAACTCTGGAAAGTTCTGCAAGGAGTGGAGGAGTATGCAAGCAAGTCTAGCAGGTTCCAGAAACTTCTACAAGGTTCGATAAAGCTGTAGAAAGTTCTGGAAGGAGTGGCAGGTTTGTTTTTCGGGTAGTCTAAAGATCTAGAAGGTTCCAGAAAGTTTCATAAGGTTAGAGTATGTCGATGAGTTTAGAAGGTTCCGGAAAGTTCTATAAGGTTCGATAAAGCTGTAGAAAGTTTTGGAAGGAGTGGCGGAGTGTGAGGGTGAGTCTAGAAGGGTCTAGATACTTCTGGAAGTTTATCTTATGTTCTATAATGTTATGAAAGGAGAAAATTCTAGAAGCTTTCAGAAATGAGTAGCGGAGAGTGTCGGTGAGTCTAGAAGGTTCTGGAAAGTTCGAGAAGTTTGAATAATCTTAATCTTTAATATACATTATTAAAAAAAAGTGTATCATGTGCATGCCGATAAAACTCAAAGACGAGTCCCGGCACGATAACGGGAGTTTTATTGTGTGTTAGCTCTCTATCCCCCATCCATGAAGAAAGTTTCCGTTTTTACCCGAAGGGCGTGCTTATAAAGATATAAGGACTGGAAGTTTCGCCACCTGAAATTTCTAGAACAGTTCAAAATATTCCAGAGTATTCTTGAGCATTTAACCACATTCCAGAACATCCCGGAACATTCTGGAGTGTTGTGGAATATTTGGGAATAGGATGGAACATTCAGAAACATACCGGAACATCCTAGATTGTATAACATTCCAGAACACTCCTGATTGTTGTGGAATGATCTGAAACATTCTTATGGGACATTTGAAGTCCTTTTTATACGGGGCTACCCATATGGGGTACAAAGGATGATCCGTCGTGGATTCGAACGTCAATTCAATCTCACATCAACTCCCTGATCGAAGCTGGACACCCCAGTCAGAGTATTTGAGAAGATTCCACAACGTTCAATAACATCCCGGAACATTTTAGAAAATTTTGGAATGTTTTGGAATAGGGAATCAGGAATATCAATGTGAAACATTCCAGAACACTCTCGAACGTTGTACTGAGCGAAGCCGGGTAACCCAGCTAGATATAATCAATGTAGTCGATTCTTTTGTCACACTCATTTTTTTGGCGAGGTTTAGCCCAAATTTTGCGAAGGAGTTGAATACATTAGCCCATTTTTTTGGATTTTCATTGTCATTTTTTTAACTTTATTTTCGTCTTCAATTTTTGGCTGGTTTATTTTGTTTATGGTTTTCTATTTCACAGTTATTTGTTTGCCAGATTATTTTTGGATTGTTATCGTAGCTTCTTATTTTATGTTACATAATATATTTTTTTTACGATTCACAACTGAATAATTCACAACAATACTACATGTAAACAGTGCACGGTTTTGTTTCTGCTCCAGTTTAAAACATAAATAAGATAATAAGAATACTTAATTTTATACCTGTGCGCATATGAAATACTAAATTACAAGTGCAAATCAAGTTTTAGTGTGGTGATAGAATTCTAAGTAATTCTAATCTCGCATTTAAAATATACATCAAAAACAAAATAATTATAAATCTATCATCAGAACTGTCAATTTGAACTTGCTTCTAGTGTGTGTGTACGAAACTTTATACCTTCACATTTACGCATACTATCCCGAGTACGTGATCCAGGGGAGCTAAACTTTTTCTTATATTATATTTCTACCTCGAACTGCTAATTATGGATTCGTGTGATCCCTACCACTTTATTACGATGGCAAGTAATATAATAAACTCTTTAAACAGTACCATTATGGATCCATCTAATAAATTTACCAAAGAACAAATGGCTAAATTAACTCCTAAACTTTCGGAACTTTTGGGTAATATTAGTGTAGTTGGGGCGAAAGTGGGCTTCCTAGAAGGTGAGCTGAAGGCCTATACAAATATCTCACAACAGAAACCGCCCCAGGTCCAACAATCCATCCAAGACCTACCTGGAATTTGCGAAACACTAGCGGAAATTAAGGAGAGAAAATTACGATCCAAGAATATTATAATGTTTAATGTACCCGAGTGCTCAGCTGATACTCAAACTGACTGCATGAGGGAGGATAAGAACAAAGTTTTGAGTATCCTAAACAAAGTTGAAAAGGTTGATACCTCTGAAATTAAAATGTTCCGTTTAGGTAAAAAAGAAATGAATAAAATACTTCCGATCAAGATAGAACTGTCAGACCAACATCAAGTGAAACTGGTTCTTCAAAAAAAGGCGATAGACTACCAAAATGTCAGTATCAAAACCAAAAAAGACTTAACGTGGGTTCAGCGCCAAGAAATTCAAAATGTATGGAAGGAATTAGAAAACCGGAAAAATAAGGGAGAAAACAATTTAACTATAAAATATATTAACAACTCACCTAAAATTGTCAATGTTCAACCAAAAAACTCCAGCCATATAAACGCCTCATCTACTACCAGAACGTCAGGGGCCTCAGAACAAAACTAAAGGAGTTCAGAGTAAATGCTCCATCTTTCTCAAACGATGTCATCATACTCACTGAAACCTGGCTAACATCATCGATCTTCTCAGCGGAGCTTGGACTACATAGTCACCATGTCCACCGAGCTGACCGGAGTCAGAATACTAGCTCCAGTACAAGAGGAAGTGGAGTCTTGATAGCGGTCCACAAACACATTAATTCGAAAATACTTAAAATAAAAAATACTGATGTAGAACAATTGTTCGTATTGTTAAGTGGTGATTTTAAGAAAACTATTATTGGTTCTGTTTATATCCCTCCTAATTCTAACATATCAATCTATAAAAAACATTGTGAAGATGTTGAGTTAGTAATAACAAATTACCCAAATCATAAAATAATTATTTGCGGTGATTACAACCTACCTAATTGCAATTTTAACAATTTAGACAGTAACTTTAATTCAATACCAGCAACCGCCTATGAACGAGAAATTCTAGATATGTCTTTACTTTTTAATTTAACCCAATTCAACCATGTACGTAATATTTATAATCGTGTTCTTGATCTAGTTTTGTCAAATGAGAGCAATGTGATTATAAATAAATCATTGGAGTCTATTCTTCCGATAGACAACCACCATCCCCCACTAGCAATAATTATCCCTTGTACTAAAGAAGGCAATCAAAAAAATTCATCTCCTACGTTTAACTTTAAAAATGCGAATTATCGGGACATAAATAATCGTCTCCACAAGGAAGATTGGTCATTTCTTAAAGAAGGCGATATTAATAAAAATATTGAATCATTTTATCATTTGCTGGATAAAATTATTTCAGATCTAATCCCACTTATTCATTTCAAAGAATCAAAATATCCGAGATGGTTCAATAAAGAACTTGTTCAATTAACTGGCCTTAAAAAAGTTTTACATTAGAAATATAAAGAAGACAGGTCTTTATCAAATTATATTGAATTTAAAAAAATTTGAAAAGATTGCAAAATCTTATCAAAAATTTGCTACAATTCTTTTATTAATAATGTTGAAACTTCAATAAATCATTATGTAAAGTATTTCTGGAACTATGCAAAATCAATGAAAAATAACAACTTTGGTATACCCGCCAACTTGGAATATGCAGGTAAAAAGGCCAAAGACACTCAAAGTATCGCTGACCTTTTTGCTGATTTTTTTAAAAGTGTTTATGAATGTGAACGTGACACCAGTTTCTGCTAGTACAGTATCAAATTTTACCACTGATCATAATCTTAATTTATCTTGTATCCACATAGAATATAATGATATACTGACTGAACTTAAATTACTAGATCAAAGTAAAAGCGGTGGGCCAGATAAAATACCTCCTGTTTTTCTGAATAATTGTGCTACCAATCTAGCGTATCCCTTATTTTTGCTTTTTAATCAGTCTTTACGAACAGGATGTTGTCCTATTAAATGGAAATTCAGCTACCTAACACCTATTTTAAAAAAAGGTGATAAACACGAAGTGATTAACTATAGACTGGTATGCCTTTTATCAACAATTCCTAAAGTTTTTGAAAAAATTCTTCTTAAAAAAATTATTTTCAGATTAAACCACGTCATTTCTCCTGAACAACATGGTTTCTCTACAGGAAAATCTACCCTCACTAACTTATTAACGTATCAAAACTATATATCTGATTCCATGTCTAGTAAATGTCAAGTTGACTCTATTTATACCGATTTGAGTAAGGCGTTCGATAAAGTTAATCATGAGTTATTGCTGAATAAACTGCAAAAACTCGGTATAGGTGGTTCACTATATATGTGGTTTAACAGTTACTTGATCAACAGATTACTGGCTGTTAAAATTGATGGTACATTTTTGTACAAATTCACTGCTACGAGTGGTGTTCCTCAGGGGTCACATTTAGGTCCAATCCTGTTTTTATTATTTGTTAATGATGTGTTATATATTTTCAATGATGTTCAAATATTAATGTTTGCAGCGACCTGAAATTATTTAAAGCAATCAGAAACATTAATGATTGCCATATATTGTCAAATAACTTGTTGAGATTTATTATATGGTGTCATGATAACCGCTTGCAACTTAACATAAGCAAATGTCAAATTATGAGGTTTTATCGAATAAAGAATCCAATATTTTTCAATTATTCCATTAACAATATGTCGTTAGTATCTGTCTCGGAAATCAATGACTTAGCTATTTGGTTTGACACGAAACTCAACTTTATCAAGCATATAGAAATAATAACCAATAAAGCTTTGAAAATGTTGGGATTTATTTTAAGGGTATCTAGTAATTTCAACAATGCCAATACTGTAAAAACATTATATATGTCACTCGTAAGGAGTCATTTAGAATACAATTCCACGGTTTGGTCCCCAAATTTATTTATTTATTATTAGTTTCAATAGCAAGGTTTGTACATGTATGTATAATGTATAGTATAAGTATAGATTCTTTTTTTTTTCACAGACCTCCTCACTAGGATTTCCTGTTCTGAGGTGGCCTGTAGTTTTTTTTAAATATTTGTATTTGGTTATGGATTGTCTTTATATCGTCTTCATGATTTTTGTAATTTTATTATCACTTTGATCTCTCAGCCATGTTTTTACTTTTGTTTTAAATATATTCATTTCCTTTATATTTTTGATTTGATCTGGTAGAGCATTGTATAATTTCATAGCATGGAATTTATTATTTCTCTGTCCAAAAGATGTGTTCAAACTGGGAGTAACCAGGATGTTATTGCTTACTGCCCTGGTTGAGTATTTATGTTGGGCAGTGGAGTATACATATATGTTTTTTTTTCAGTTTAAATAAAATATTTTTTGAATAAAGTTTCTGTACATTGAAGACTTGAAAGTTATTAAATATTTCTTCCGTCGGAGTTCTAAGCGGAACTTTCAGTATTGTCTTTAGTATTCCTTTTTGGGCTATATTGAGTCGCTCTGTGTGAGTGCTCAAGGCAGACCCCCATCCAGTTATACCGTACTCTATTTGTGATTGACACAAAGCATAGTATACTTTTTTAATATCGTTTATGTTGAGGATATTACGAATGTTTCTAAAGAAGTATATTTACCTGGTTAGTTTTTTTGTAATTACGTCAATTTGTGAGTTCCATCGGAGATTATCATCAATTTCAATTCCAAGATATTTGATGCTTTTGGAGTGTGCTATAGGGGGACAGAGGCATGATAAGCCTAGATTTTGTTGATAAATTCCTTGGCATGTGTGTAATTTGAGATTTAAGTCCTCCGACGGCTGCCCTCTGGCTGTTATAGAAAATGTAAGATATTTTATTTTATTAACATTAAGCGTGAGGGAATTTCTTTCAAGCCAGGTTTGCAGGAGACTAAGCCCGTGTTCCGCTTCTTTGTAAGAATTTATCCAATCTTTTTCGTTAAATAAAATTACTGTGTCATCAGCAAAACTAATAATTTTTCCTCTTGTTTCTAGGTTACAGATATCATTGATGTATATCAAAAACAATATTGGTCCTAGTACGCTTCCTTGCGGTACGCCATGGTTGATTAGGAGAGGTTCGCTTTTTCTCTTATTAATTTGAACGCTCTGTGTACGCTCCATCATATAGCTTTTTAGCAAGTTTAGTGTTGTATTTGTCATACCAATTTTTGTAAGTTTAGCAAAAAGTATTTTGTGGTCTATTGTATCAAAAGCCTTTTGTAAGTCTATGAAGATTGCCAAAGTTTTTTCTCCACTGTCTAAACTTTTAGTGATCATATCTGTAATTTTTTCTATGGCGTCACTAGTACTTAAGTTCTCCCTAAAACCATACTGTGTTTCCTATAATATTTTATTGTCTTCTAGGTAGGATAAGAGTTGTTTTTTTTTTAAATTCTCTCCAGTATTTTTGAAAATGTGTTGAGTAGGCTTATTGGTCGGTAATGTCATTTTTACATCCTTGTTTAAAAATTGGTATAACAGTAGATTTTTTGAGAGCCGTAGGGAATATGCTTTCAGTTATAGACAGGTTGACTAAGTATGTTAGAGGTATGATAAGTTCTTTACAGAGATATTTTATTGCATTGGTTGTGATTAAGTCCTCCCCCGAAGAAACATTTGATTTTAGAGAAGAAATTGTGTTTTTGATATCATCAGCTGTAATTTGCTTAAACTCGAGTTTCTTTCCTTGTTCAGGGGGTTCATTTATTAGTATGGCGTCATTACATTGTGAAGCTTGCTTTGCTAGATTTGATCCTATATTTATGAAAAATTTATTGACGTATTCAAGAATTTGGTCAGGATTATCAGCGTATGTCCTTGGGACATTGTTTTTATTCAGCACGTCAATTGATGTCATGGTAGCAGATTTAGAACTGGTTATTTCATTAATTATTTGCCACATTTTCCGTGGATTTTGTTTACAAATTATGAGGTTCATTCACATGCGATTGAAAGAATCCAAAATAAATTTTTAAGATATGTGAATTTTAAAACGGGCATTCCTAGTGAATGCCTAAATTACGATAACGTACTTTGTTCATTAAATTTAATAAAATTATCTGATCGTAGAATCATTTCCGATTTAACCTGTTTGTATAAAATCATAAATTCAATGTTTGATACCCCTGTACTATGACAATTCTCTTTCCTACTTTCTTTCTCTCATCAATGTCTTTCTGGATTCTGGCATTATTCCCCCAGACTGGAAAATTCAAAATATCATTCCCATTTGCAAAAGTGGCAAAGATCCAAGCATAGGTTCGAGCTACAGACCTATCGCCCTCTCTTCTACTCTTTGCAAAGTATCTGAAAGAATGATTAAGAATAGATTGGACTGGTTCATAGAAAAAAATCAAATTCTTTCCCCTTCCCAGTTTGGATTTAGAAAGGGTAAAAGTACCCTTGACAACCTTTCCTCTCTTGTTACAGATATCAAATTAGCATTATGTAAAAATGAATATTGCATTGCAGTGTTTTTAGACATCTGTGGAGCATATGACAATGTTCATATCCCCATCCTGAAAGAAAAGTTACTGGCAATAGGTATTTGAGTACTCGATTGTAGTTCGACCTGGAGTGACGTGCGTCCGCACGGCAACTCAAGTTTAATAAAAAATGGATGTACTAACATTAATAGAAAACATTAAAAGTGAACTAAAAAACATATCGACCGTAAAGGACACAAAAATTAGAAATAATCTGGAACAAACGATTCAACTACTAGAAGAAGCATGGAAACGGGAAAAAAACCATTTCCAAGAACAAATTATTGAACTTCAAAAAAAAGTAATCATCAAGCTCGAAAAAAATAATGAACAAAAATCCTATGCAATGGTTCTAAAAGAAAGGATGATTCCAATCGAAGAACCCAAATTTGCTGTCTTAATCACCGCTGAAGGCAAAGAAACATCTGAAGACATAAAGAGTATTATCACAAAAACAATAAAAGCGCCTAACCTAGGAATTGGAATAAGTGGAATAAAAAAAGCAACAAATAATAAAATAATTATGACCTGCTCAAATAAAGAAGATGCTGAAAAACTGAAGGCAGAAATAAATAAAAATAAAAATGGAATATCAGCAATGGAATTAAAAAAGAAGAGACCGTGCATGATTATTAAAGGTGTCGGTGGGGAGTATAACGAAGATAATTTCCTAAACGATCTTATTCTACAAAACAGTGAACTTAGTGATATTACAAATGAATCCATTAAAGTAACGAAAATATTGAAAAATAGAAAAAGTGATCAACTCCGTAATATAATAATTGAAACAACAGGCCCTATTCGGAAAATGCTACTACATAAACAAAGAATCAATATAGGTTTTGTCCGGGCGCACATAGAGGATTGCGACCCTTTGATGCAGTGCTATCATTGCGTTGGTTTCGGACACACATCCATTAAATGCCTAAATAAAATGAATAAGCCCAGATGCATACATTGCTCAAAAAATCACAAATTTAGCGAATGCGAAAAAAGTAAAGATAGTGTCAAATGCTACAACTGTGACAATAACAACAAATTATTCGGAACAAAAAACAATACCCAACATAGTGCAAATAGTGAAATATGTACTTACCGGAAAAGAATGTCTATCATAGCACAGCAAAGAATCGATTATGAATAAGTTATGGATGATTTTCTAACCGAGGAAATTGATAAATTAACAGATGTTTCACAATACACTTGCGAAGACTCAAAACAATGTAATAAACTATTAAATAACGTTCCAAATGCATTCATTGTTCTGCACCAAAACGTCAGAAGTTTGCAAAAAAATTTCGAAGAATTTGTACTAACATTAAATCTCCTTGAAACTTTACCGGACCTCATTGTTTTAACAGAAGCACACTTAAATATAAATAATGCTACCGCACTGTACGAGATCCCTGACTATACATATTATTCGTCCACAAGACATATTAATAAGAACTGTGGTATTGCTGTTTTCATCTTAAACAAACACAATAACGTCACAATCACTGAAATCAACATGAAGCTTGCTAACTGTCTAAAACTGAACTTAAAAGTGAATGAAGTTATATACAATATCATAGCTATCTACCGCACACACGGATCGAACCCTAACAGTTTTATTATAGAGTTGGAACAGTTATTGCTACAACTAAAAGGTACTTGTAACGTTGTCACAGGCGACTTTAACGTGAACATTTTGAATGAGGCAAAAGGTAAGGTAAAGGAAGATTATATAAATGTAATGACATCGCTAAACTATAAATCATTTATAAATAATGCAACACGGAATGTCAGTGGACAAACTCCTTCCTGCATCGATCACATATGGTGCAACTCAAATAACAATGAAAAAAACATGTCAATATTATGGAAAACCAGCATAACCGATCACTATACCTGTATATTTGTTACCAACATTGATAAAAGAAGTTCCAACTCTAACAAAATTGACAAGAAAAAATATGAAAAAAAATATTTAAATATGGAAATTTTAAGAACAAATCTTAAAACGGAAACCTGGGCATCAATATTTGAATCGGAAAATCCAAATACCTGTGCTGAGAATTTTGAAACAGTTTTCCAAAATCACATAAACCTATCCACACAAATAATTGTTTCTAAACCAAAATCTAAACACAGATTGATAAAGCCATGGATAACCCATGGACTAGTAATTTCAATCAGAAATAAAGAAAAATACTACCACCAGTCTAGAAAATTCCCTAATGATGAAAAAATCAACACCTTCTACAAGAAATACCGTAACAAACTTGCGCTTTTAATTAGACTGACAAAAGAAAAGTATTTTCGTAATAAAATAAAAAATGCTGGTCAAGACAGCAAAGAGTTTTGGAAAATCATCAATACAATAACCAACAAAAGCACGAAAAAAAAGTTACCTAAAGAAATTACTCATCACGGAATCAACACTGACGCCGAAAAAAATCCAAAACTGTGTAGTAACATTTATAATGAATATTTTGCTAATGTCGGCCCTAATCTTGCTCGTAATATTATCCTAGACAACAAACAAACACAACAACCAGAGCACAACTTAACTATTGAAGAAGGTTTCCACACATTTGCTTCAGTAACTGATAAGGAAGTCGAAAGCGCTGTAATGGGTTTGCGAGGATCAGCAAGCCCTGGCTATGACAATATAACCGTAAAAACATTAAAAGCCGTTCATGAGATAATCAGCAAACCGATTGCTCATATAATAAATGTAAGTCTAAAGAAGGGTGTATTCCCGAACAACTATAAGAAGACTATTGTCACCCCTGTTTATAAATCTGGAGATGAAAAAAATATCTTCAACTATCGTCCCATAGCACTCACATCAAACATTGCAAAAATCTATGAAAAAATTGTTAAAAAACAACTCAACAATTACATAAAAGAAAAAAAGATAATGAGCCCAAACCAATTTGGGTTTAGGGACAATCTCAGCACTCAAGATGCAATTGCTAAATTAACTTCAACAATAATACAAAAATTAGATAATGGAGAAAAGTGTCTTGGTATATTCATCGACTTACGCAAGGCATTTGATAGCATATCACACTCCAAACTAAATGAGAAACTCATGCAAATTGGATTGGACGGAACAGTACTGTCATGGTTCCAAAGCTATCTAAAAGAGAGATTACAATACGTCAAAATAAATAATACACTAAGTGAACCTAAAACCTCATCATTTGGTATACCACAAGGAACTGTCATCGGTCCTATCCTTTTTATTATATATGTAAATCAAATGTTCACTCTTCCCATAGTTGGAGATATCATATCTTATGCAGACGACACTGTAGTTATCACTAAAGGTAAATCATGGGAGGAAACAATGAGTATAGCAAATATCAATATAAACATACTCAAAACATGGTTTGACCTAAATTGTCTCTCACTTAATACGGAGAAAACTTATTTTATTCCTTTTTCTTTGAAAGAAAAAAATGTCGAGAACAATATAACTATTAAAATCCATTCATCACAGTGTGAAAATAAAAAGGAATGCAACGATGAAAATTGCCTACCAATAACTTGCAAAAATAGTATAAAGTATCTGGGTATCATAGTAGATAGACACTTAAAATGGAAAGAACAAGTCCAAAATACAGTAACCAGAATAAGAAAACTTATATACATATTTATTAGACTGAGAAACATCTTATCATCCAATTTGATCAAAACTATCTATTTCTCTCTTGCCCAATCTATACTACAATATGGTATAATCGGGTGGGGTGGGACTTTCAAAACAAACCTCTTACCTGTAGAAAGGGTACAGAGGTTGATTTTGAAAGTCATCTTACGAAAACCATCTGTATTTCCAACAACACAGCTATTTGACTCTTTCAGGGTTCTCAGTCTTAATAAAATTTTCAAAAAGAACTCATTATTGCAAACTCATAAAGATCATTTCAATTCATCAACAATAACATTCACAAACATAAACAACCGACCACGATCACAGGGCAATTTAGAAATTCCAAAATTTAAAACGAGTGCTTCCCAACACCATTATGCTTATCAAGGTATAAAATTTTTCAATGCTCTCCCATATAAAATCAAGTCTGAAAAAAATTATAAAGTTTTTAAATCCCAAATAAAAACACTAATAGACCAACCCGACACTAATTATAAGTTTTAAATTCACCATCACAATAATAACAACAACAAAAAAAAAACTAGAACATAATCTCTAAAAATATTTCATCACCATATCAAATTGAAAGCAAGTACATACGCATTATTTGCAGGCACCAAATTGTTACAACTTTATTATATGTACCTACTCTGACAAAACTTTCAGTTATTATGTCCACTTGTCTTCATGAATATATATTTTATTAATATAAGTACTTGTAATAACATACTCTGTGTAACTATGCATTTTACACTCCAAAATTCAAGCACGAGAAAAATTTTCTCTTTTGAATTGTGAAGTTTCATTAAAAAGAAATTTACATATTGTTATTAGCCTTAAGAACCAAATGTTTTACTATGAATCTGTATACGTATGTATTTTTTTAAATAAAAAATAAAAAAAAAGGTATTCCGCCTAAATTGGTAAAATTCATTGTCAATTTGCTCTCCCAGAGAACTATTTTTGTAGATGGGTCTGAATCCCCTCCCCACATTAGACACATTTTCAAAGGTCTCCCGCAAGGGTCAGTCTTAAGCCCGATCCTGTACAATATTTACACATATGATCTAGAAAAATCTATTCAATTCTTGTGCGACATACTTCAATATGCTGATGACTTGACTATCTATAAAATATCCCGTAGTATTTTTATTGCAGCATCAGCAATCAACAATACTCTTAGAAAACTCTTGGTGTAGTTAAATATTAATGGCCCTGAACTTTCCCCCTCCAAAAGCAAAGTTGTCATCTTAACTCGTCGTCGAAAGCTCCCAGAAATTCAGGTGAGATTTGGCGATGAAATCATCCCCATCTCTAAAGAAGTAAAGTTCCTGGGAATGTTTTTAGACTCAAAGCTTACTTGGAATTCTCACATAAATCATGAAATGCGAAAGCAACATCAATCCCCTTAGATTTCTGTCCGGAGTGTGGTGGGGATCACACCCATCATCTTTAAAACTTCTGTACAATGCTCTCATCCGAAGCCATCTTGATTACGGATCTTGTCTGTTTGATCCAATGTCCACTTCAAATTCGCTCAAATTAGATAAAATACAGTTAAAATCTCTTCGCCTTATCTTAGGAGCAATGAAATCTTCCCCAATCAACGCAATGCAAGTTGAATGCTGCGAACCTCCCTTAAATATAAGAAGGCGATGCCTAGCAGAAAAATATATTTTCAAAACATGCTCAATAACTTCTCATCCCTTGATTCCCAAACTTCAATCGTTAAAGTATGAGGTTAATTTGAATCCTTTTTGGAAAAAACATTCCCCTCCCCTTCTCTATAATTGCTTCAACACTTTCCTGGATGTTTCCACAAACTCCTATCGCAATGAATCTCTCCCCTTATACTCTTATCCCTATGAAAGCCTTACTTTCTATCCAAAGGTGCACCAATTTATAGGAATATGTAAAAAAAATATTAAAAACTCAGTTCAATCCAATAACGCAGAATTAAACAAAATTATTGAAAATAACTGGCCAAATTATATAAAAATTTTCACAGATGGTTCCAAACTCAGTTCGGACTCCTATTGTGGGGCCAGTGTCTATGCACCTCACAGGAAATTGTGTTTCCCACACAGACTTCCCAAAGAATGTTCCATTTTCTCTGCTGAATGCATAGCTATCATAGAAGCTTTAAGTCTCGTCAAATCTCTCAACATTAGAAATGCCCTCATCCTTTCAGACTCACTTAGCTCATTACGAAAAATAAGCGCATCCCCTCTCAATTCCAATAGCGGCTCTCTTACCTGCTCTATCAGAGACCTCCTGCATTCCTTGTCGCTGGCTCACGTGTCAGTGGTCTTGGCCTGGATCCCAGGACACCTTGGTATTGTTGGAAATGAAAAGGCTGATTCTATTGCTAAGGAATCCATTGTTCATGGTCCATTAAGTAGTATTCCTATTCCTGTTAGAGACTATATTCCTATTTTAAACAATAAGTTACAACGCCAATGGTACTCTGAATGGAAATCATCCTCTCTGTTAAAAGGTCACCAGTACTCTTTAATTCAACCTTATATTCCTGTTAAGCCCTGGTTTCACAAATACACTTCCATGCCTAAAAAATACATCTCTTCCATTATTCGAATGCGTTTAGGTCATACTTGTTGTCTTAGCTATCTCGCCAGATTCCACATAGTCAATTCGCCTTATTGTGATTGTGGTTCAGAGGATACTTTAGACCATAATTTTTTTGAGTGCCTATCAATGACCAATTTCCAAACTTCATACCTGAATTGTTAAAACTTAAAATTGAATTCCCTACCAGTGTACCCTGCCTTCTTAGTCTCAACTCTCCTGAAATTCACTATTTGTTAGCAAAATTTATTTACAAAAATGGCCTCAACATTTAAGCATCAATCACATTTCTTTCTCTTCCATACGTATAGATTTGTTTCTTGCAGTGTCATTATGTACAGTTGTACAGGTTCCTATTTTTGGGAATCTGTACATCTTCCTACTCTATAATTTTGTAATGACTATTAATACCAATTCTGTGTGTTACTCTGTATGAAAATGGAAGCATGGAATATGTACAGGTTCCTATTTTTGGGAACCTGTACATCTTCCTTCTCTTCAATTTTGTAATTACTATTAATGCCAACTCTGTGTTACTCTGTATGTACAGTTGTATAGGTTCCTATTTTTGGGAACCTGTACATCTTCCTACTCTACAATTTTGTAATTACTTCTAATACCAACTCTGTATGTTAGTACAACTTGTATAATCATATGAATATTTGTCTTGGCCCATTGTCTATATTTGCTAATATAATTTATCTATTCCATGTAAAAAACTGAAAATGTAACTAATTTTAAAAAAAATATGAAAATGTAACTAATTTTAAAAAACTGATAATATACCTAATTTTAAAAATAATCTGAAAATGTAAATAATTTTAAAAAATTGATAATGTAACTAAAAAAAAAAAAAAATAATCTGGAAATGTAAATAATTTTAAAAATATGTAACTTACTTTAATAAATGGCCAAGATCACCCTTAATGGGTGAAAGCCAAATAAATAATTTAAAAAAAAAACAATTTAAATTTAAAAATGCTAATCAATATTCACGATTGAATGTGTAATTCTGAAACAGCTTTATAAACTGGGGCTAAAGTTCGGTGTTTGGGCTAAATTCCTAAAAAATAAAACTAGTTATTTTTATACTAATTTGGGGTCGGGGAATCCGAATCTGAAAGAATTAGGCGGCGGCAAGCAATATTAACTGAATTACATGACTTTAAAAAATTTTATACACATACAGGAAAATAGCCATTTTGGAAGCATTTTGATTCTTAGAAAATCAAACTAGTTATTTTTATACTAACTATGGGCCGGGGAATCCGAATCTGAAAGAATTAGGCGGCGGCAAGCAATATTAACTGAATTAAACGACTTTAAAATTTTCTATACACACACACATGAAAATAATCATTTCGGAAGTATTTTGACACACGTAGTACAAAGATCATAGAAAAACAAGATAACATAGATGTTTTTACCACACAAAATTAAGTGTTGCCATTAAGCAGTAATATTAATAACGTAAAATAACATGTTTATATTTTAAGTACTTATTTTTTATAAATATTACTCACTTTTGTATCACAAACCATGTTACATAAACCCGGCGTAGCTGCTAAACTACTTGAAAACAGGGATGTTTTTTTGCCGTGACGCGAGCAGGCGGTATAAAGGGGCACAAACCATGTTACACAAACCTAGCGTAGCCGCTGAACTACTCGAAAACAGGGATGTTTTTTGCCGTGACGCGAGCAGGCGGTATAAAGGGGCACAAACCATGTTACACAAACCTAGCGTAGCCGCTAAACTACTCGAAAACAGGGATGTTTTTTTGCCGTGACGCGAGCAGGCGGTATAAAGGGGCACAAACCATGTTACACAAACCTAGCGTAGCCTCTAAACTACTCGAAAACAGGGATGTTTTTTTGCCGTGACGCGAGCAGGCGGTATAAAGGGGCACAAACCATGTTACACAAACCTAGCGTAGCCGCTGAACTACTCGAAAACAGGGATGTTTTTTGCCGTGACGCGAGCAGGCGGTATAAAGGGGCACAAACCATGTTACACAAACCTAGCGTAGCCGCTAAACTACTCGAAAACAGGGATGTTTTTTTGCCGTGACGCGAGCAGGCGGTATAAAGGGGCACAAACCATGTTACACAAACCTAGCGTAGCCTCTAAACTACTCGAAAACAGGGATGTTTTTTTGCCGTGACGTGATCAGGCGGTATAAAGGGGCACAAACCATGTTACACAAACCTAGCGTAGCCGCTAAACTACTTGAAAACAGGGATGTTTTTTTGCCGTGACGCGAGCAGGCGGTATAAAAGGGCACAAACCATGTTACACAAACTTAGCGTTAGGTTAGGGACGCGAGCAGGCGGTATAAAGGGGCACAAACCATGTTACTTTTACCGCTTAGCTGGACTCTTATATGATCCGCGTATCCGACAGGAACCCTTCGAGACAAGCGAGTTTGACAAGGATACGACGGACGAAGAAGACTTGGTTGATTTATAAGGTATGTTTTTCTGCTGTTATCTATTTTCATATTGATATAGGGATAAATATTTTTGAGAGCTGGTAACACTGCCGGCACATGTTTTTGTATATTTCTTGTTTTTCTATGATCTTTGTACTACGTGTGTCAAAATACTTCCGAAATGATTATTTTCATGTGTGTGTGTATAGAAAATTTTAAAGTCGTGTAAGTCAGTTAATATTGCTTGCCGCCGCCTAATTCTTTCAGATTCGGATTCCCCGGCCCATAGTTAGTAAAAAAATAACTAGTTTGATTTTCTAGGAATCAAAATGCTTCCAAAATGGCTATTTTCCTGTATGTGTATAAATTTTTTAAAGTCGTGTAATTCAGTTAATATTGCTTGCCGCCGCCTAATTCTTTCAGATTCGGATTCCCCGACCCCAAATTAGTATAAAAATAACTAGTTTTATTTTTTAGGAATTTAGCCCAAACACCGAATTTATTCCTAAACTGGAAAAAGGTCAACGAATGGGACGATCTAAACTTCAAAACACAATAGTCTAGCTTCAAAATTACGTCTACCAAAAAACGACAAAAAACGAAATTATTCGGCGAACGGACCAAAAATGTCACGACCTATACCGCGACACGAGAATATGACTAAATCCTTTTTGTTTTTTGATGAGTAAAGACCAATAATTTTGCTTTGAAATTCGATCGTAGGAAGTAGGAAATGAGAGGAAGTCTCTTACCTTTTGACGGCTTCTTATAGCGTTTCCGGATCGATCCTGGGTTCCCAATATCGGCACAACACCAGGTTTTTACGACACGACAGTTTGATTTGATAATATGAAATCTTGCGATGATTTGCGATATTTTCGACGAGAGCACTGTGACCAATGTCACTACCAAAATCCAACTGCTCAGGTAGGTAAGGTAAACTTGGGCAACAATATTGTTCAATTATTTCCTCATGTAGGTAGGACCATCTTCTTCTTTTCCTGGTAGAGACTTTGAGGAAAGGAGGAAGAGAAAGGAATGCATGATTGAAGAAGGACTTGGGGAATATGGATTTAGTTTTCTAAAAGACTGTTTCAGAACCAAACAAGTGATCTCAGATTATTCGATAAAATACAGAAATTTAATCGGAGCATTATTATTCATTGCTAATGGAACACGTCCTGATATTTCGTTTTCAGTTAATTATTTGAGTCGATTCCAAGGGGGTTATGATCATGAACATTATCAGTATGCACTAAGAATCTTGAAGTATTTGTACTGGACAAAATCACTCAAATTAGTTTACAATTCAAATTATGAAATACAAATGGATGCTTTCGTAGATGCTGATTGGGCATCGGATGTTGTTGACAAGAAGTCTACTACTGGCATACTTATTCGAGTTTTTGGAAATGTAATTTTGTGGAAAACAATCAAGCAAAAAGTAGTTTCAAGAGCATCTACTCATGCAGAGTATTATGCACTAGCAGACTGTGTGGAAGAAGTTTTGCCAATCAGAGGTATTTTAAATGATTTTGATGTTCAGTTAACTGGTCCTGTACCAATTTTTGAAGATAATACACGTGCTATAGCTTTGGGCTAAAGGTTGTAAATTTTCAAAAAATTCAAAACACATTGATACTAGTTACCACTTTGTTTATGATTATGAGAAAAAGAAAGTAGTTAATGTTGAAAAGATTCATACTGACGACCAACTAGCTGACATACTCACTAAGTCATTAGGCAAAACAAAATTTGTAAACTTCCGCGAACTGTTGGGATTAAAAATAATTTAATATGTGCTGTGAAAAACTCTTGCAAAATCAAGGAGGTGTGTTGAGAAAAGTGATTTTCTAGTTTTTGTAGAGATAGTAGGCAACACTGAAAGGAAGAAAAGATTTTATTGGATAAAATGGCAAACACAAGATTGTAACGGTTTCATGTAATAATTCAAGAATTTTCTATTAATAAATAAATATGTTGTGAAGTTAAAACATAAGTGTTCATTTATTTGGTTTATTTAACAACATCTACTTATAAATAAATAAAAATAATCCATAGACGACGCACAATTAAAGAAATTAATCACGAAAGAAAGCACCACACCAAACGCACAGTTCCCAATAAATTATTAGTCTGAATTGATTCTAATTTGGAGACAGCTTTTAATCAAATTGTGGTCGGCTGATAAGCAAAACATTTATATTATTTATTTATTTTCATTTTTAATAAAACATAGGTGGTTTGTACAGTTCCTGTGAGCCTTCGGGCCAAAGGGCTCTATCTCCAATTTTATTTCATTCCTCAATATCCCGGTCTATTGTATAAAGTTCACCAGAGTTGTCATGGGGTGGTTTGGTATATTTATGGTACGTTGTCATTGAATATTCGGCTTCGTCTTCGGACACTGTAAAAAATTATTTTGTCATTTTTTTATTTCATTTTCTGAAAGATGCATTTGTTACCTCACCAAATATTTTGGAAATTCGTAAAATTGAACCCGTTTTAAATAGTTTGTATGTTGATATTTTTAAAGGAAAATTTTAAGGCGCATTTTTGGACCGGTTCTAGAAAATGGAATTTGGCGCAAACGTTACAACAATCTTGGAGCTAAACGTCAGAAAATTTATAAAACTAGAAATACTTCGGTAGCTGGGTCATGTGGAGAGAATGACCGAGCATCAAGCACCAAAGTCCCTGCTGAGCTCAAACAAACAAACAACGAACAAACATCAGTTTACATCGACAAAGGGTTCCTACTTTATTTGACGTGAACCGGAGCGATGACAAGTTACCGACATTTTCGATAAAACCTATATCGATCGACCATGCTTGGTACACTGATGATGTGATGATCTGTATCATATTTTTTTTATTATTTATTATGATTACAATTTTACAACAAAAAAATTTTTTTACAGGTTTTTTTACTACCCTTCCATTAAAAGCATTTGCTTGTGTATGGAAGGGGGGTGTACATAAATATAATATGTGAGCTGCAGTATTTATTTGATAATGGTGTGTATTTTAAAAAAAAGAAAGAATGTTATGGAAAACTAAGGATATTTGTAAGATTAATTGACAGTAGTTTTTTTCTTAAGAATATTTTTAAAATGTCTCTTGACAGAGAGCAGTATTCGGGTTTTATCATTAATGCTTCTGATTTCTTCTGGTAGACGATTGTTAAAGTTCTTCCCTGGTAAGTTAGTGCAATGATGCTGTGCAAAAGACGTATTTAGTTTTGGGCATAGAAAAACATGTTTAAGTCGAGTTCTGTTTTCATTTAAAAATGGATATTTATCTTTTTCTTTTATAATTTGAATTAATGAATTTTTAATATATAAATCGATTTTCGCATCGATGTCAAATCGATTAATTCTGACCAATCACAACGCTTCTCTCACATCGATTATTTCTGACCAATCACAGCACTTGTCTCACATCGATTAATTCTGACGAATCACAGCGCTGGATTTACATCGATTCCATTTCCGAATGAATTACATCGAGATGTCAATAATCGTATCGAATTCATAATCCGATATAATCGTTTTGAAATGTTATCGTAAGTAGAATCGATTCTCGCTTATCGATGTCTATGTTCATATCGAATACAGTTCGATACAATCGTTTTGAAATGTCATCGAAGTGGAAACGATTCTCGCTTATCGATGTCAATATTCATTCGAATGCACAGTCCGATATATCGCTTTGAAATGTCATCGAAAATGAGTGATACGATACAATCGTTTTGTAACTGTTATGCTACGTCCAGACTGAAGCCAACCTTCCAACTCCGAACTTAGTTCGGAGTTGGAAGGTTGGCCTATCGTGTGGTCGCTGCGGCCAACCCTCCAACCCCGAATTCCGTACTCCAAAATGGCGGACATGAAACAGCTGTAGCTACGCTGTATCTTTTTCAGTTGCCTACAATTTTTACGTACGTATAATCATATACTTATATACACGACATGTTTTCAAACAATTGTTATACCACTCTCCGTAATAATATAGTCATTTTAATAGTACGCGGCACGGTGTGGACAGCTGCGGCAGGCTGGTTCGTGTGAGTTGGCCGTGGGGATCATTGATATATATATACTAGATGACTAATGACCGCGCCAAAGCATTGCCACTGTACATATGTCCAAAAGCATATGCCCCGCTAACGTCAGTCCAGTGCTCATTGTGACGCCGACCGACTTGTGCCGGACGATACGCGATCAAAACTATCACCAAAATGGTTAAATGCGTCGCGAAAAAATGCGATTCAACATAATAAAGCAAGTGGAATTACTTTCCACACCTAAGTTTATTGTTTACATATTCACATTTAATTAAAATAGCAGAAAATGAAATAAAATGTCAAATACTCTAATATAGGTTCAGTGTTGCCACTAAAAAGTCGTTTTGGTTTCCTACATTAATGGGAGAATACATAATTTATGGAATAAGTTACTATGGAGGTAACCATATTAAAATACTTAATAAAAATTATGTTTTAATCTTCATACAACATACTTCATTAAAACTTATGTTAGTTTATTAATGAATAATCTAGTAAGTAATTATATTTTTTTACGTATTTTATATTAATAATTTTGCAGGGCACCATAAAATGCAGCACGCCGTGAGAAGTGGGTGGAAATAATTCGATTGCCAAGAAAAGAACTTTGAAAACACTTTTGAAACAATTTCTGTTTGAGTATTATATACTATTGGTTCAATAATAAATATTGGAACAAATAATGACTCCATTATTTCATTAGTTGTGCATTCTTTTAGTCATATAATGAAAAATACAAATTTAAAATAATTTAAATAAGTTTATTTTATTACAAACTAACGTAAAAAAAAACTATTTCATTGTTTATTTTGGGTAAAATTTCAAATAGTATGCAACACCAAGCCGCTATTGCAGGTTTGCGTTTCTGGCTTTGTCTAATCCTAGCGGTGGTAATGTTCTCGTGACTTGTGCAGGTGAGACAAAGATATGTTTACGTTCAAATGTTTAGTGATTCCAAAGCTGCGTCGTTGAGTTGTAAAGTGGTTACGTTTTTTTCGATGAGCGGTAATGAAGTTTGCTTCTCTATTTATATACCTCAATGGTCGGGATCGCCTCGAAGGCGATCCCGGGCCAACGCGAACTCCAACCGTCCAACTCGAACTTCCAACGCACGAACACCCCTCCACACGATCGTCCAAACGTTTGAAGTTGGAACGTTGGAACGTTGGCCGCAGTGTGGGCTTACCATCAGAATTCATTCGTAAACTCAAATCGATTCTAGATCCGAGATGTTGTATTTCAAGATACGTCAAAATATCTCAGATTGTGATAAAGCGTGTTGATGTTATCATCATCCCGCTTTGTTGTAAATAATGCTGAATTAATACTTTTAAGTTACGATCTACGTTTCCAGTTTTAGTTTATGTTTAAAGATTGCCATGATGACTGTTTTTCACAATTTAAAGTCTACTTATGTTATTTTGAGGTTATGTATTTCTAGGGAGGTGTAGGTATATTTAAATTAAACAATAACTTAGTTCACATAATTTTTAAATTTAATGCAAACAGGGTTACGCTATAATTGTAGCTTCTTCGGGGCAGTATACAATAGTCTACTAAAACCAGCAAGTAATGCGTGTTCATATGAACACATCTGCTTCACACGAACAAATCTATTTAATTCATTTGAAGTTAACATCGGTGTCTCTTAGTTTGTAAGTTAAAATGAAACAATTTACATAGTAGAATAACCTTATTTAATAATAATTGGTTCATTGCGTACAAATGAATAAAACAATTCGGTTTGTTTAGGATTAGTTGCCTACAACGTAATTATTATTTAAAGGTTATTTTTAACAAAAACGACATGTTATAATTTATTATTAATCATAACACTCGCGTATTATCAATATTAATAAAGGGAATTTGAACTTACTAACTAAACTAAGTACCATATCAGCAGGAGCTTACAATATTATATAAAACAGATATAAAAGAACATTAAATTAAAATTGCAGTACAATAAAAATGGTACAGGTAGGTACCCGTTACATCATAAGGTACAGGTACTCAACATTAAACACGCCTCTAAAATATGTAGATACGTAGGTTTAAAAAATAAAATAAACAGTGACAGTTTTTATATCTAATTGGACCTATTTTCGGTACATAACCTATAATGCTAAATAACGTAAAGTAAATACGTAGGTATTCGAATCTTATTAATAATTATTTATAATAATGTTCAATTATAATGCGTTGTCGGACGCATACACATTTGAAATTCGCGGGCAACAGAAATAATATTAATGTTGCTAGTAAATAATAAGGAAATCATTGCCACGAATAAAAACAACTGACTGATTTAATTTTGTTGCAGTACCTAAACTATACACCTAAATAACATAAAATAAATTAGTAAATACTTTTCTTTGTACTTAAAACACTTATAATATTTTATTTTAATTTTACGCAGGTATTCGAATCTTAATAATAATTATTTATAATAATGTTCGTTGTACGTTAGACGTTATTGTTAGACGCATACACATTTGAAATTCGCGGGTTACAAAAACAATATTAATGTTGGTAGTAAATAATAAGGAAATCATTGCCAGGAATAAAAACAATTGACTGATTTAATTTTGTTGCAGTACCTAAACTATACACCTAAATAACATAAAATAAATTAGTAAATACTTTTCTTTGTACTTAAAACACGTATAATATTTTATTTTAATTTTACGCAGGTATTCGAATCTTAATAATAATTATTTATAATAATAGCGCCGTTTACACGAACACTTCGGAGCGACCGAGTCCCGCGCCACTTCAGGCCGCCGCGCAGAAAAGTAAAGACCGATAGGTTTACAGCGCAGTTCACTGTGAGACTTTTCTGCGCGGCGGCGTGAAGTGGCCCGGGACTCGGTCGCTCCGAAGTGTGCGTGTAAACGGCGCTAATGTTCGTTGTACGTTAGACGTTATTGTTAGACGCATACACATTTGAAATTCGCGGGTTACGAAAATAATATTAATGTTGGTAGTAAATAATAAGGAAATCATTGCCAGGAATAAAAACCATTGTTGATTTAATTTTGTTACAGTACCTAAACTATACACCTAAAGGCGGAAACACACTTGTGTGGTGTGGTGTGTCGTGGCGCGCCAGAAGCACGTCGGTTTCATACATTTATTATGGTTAGAGACATATTTGTAGGTTGTGGTGTGTCGACGATGATTGGTTAATATGTAGTCACGACACACCACACCACACAAGTGTGTTTTAGGCTATAGTTTTCTTTGTACTTAAAAAACATGTATAATATTTTCTTTTAATTGTACGTAGGTATTCGAATCTAATTACTAATTATTTATAATAATATTCAATTCTAATGCCTTGTGAGATGCATACAAGTTCGCGGGTAACAGAAATAATATTAATGTTGCTAGCAAATAATAAGGAAATCATTGCCAGGAATAAACACCATTGACTGATTATTTTTGTTACAGTTCCTAAACTATACACCTAAATAACGTAAAATAAATTAGTAAATACCTTTCTTTGTACTTAAAATACGTATAATATTTTATTTTAATTTTACGTAGATATTCGAATCTTATTAATAATTATTTTTAATAATGTTCAATAGAAACCAGTGACCCCGATTTAATTTCTTTGCAGTACTTTCTTAAGAAAGTGTTGCCATTCCAATGCACAATTTTTTTGGTCCAACCCCCCCCCCCCCCCCCCCCCCCCGCGAGAGAAAAATTACTGCCCCTGACTGTAGCTATTGCTCCCGAACTCTGAGCGATTAACGATATATCATTCGATCATTTTTATGTATCGATAAAAATATATCGATTATGTAAATGTATCGATTATTCCCATCACTAAATACCAAACCACCCATCTGTATCTTCTATGATAAACAACTATCACTGTCAAATTTGGCGTTCCTTTGCTTGATTTGTTATTTTGTCACCAGTATATAATAATAAAATAGGTAATCATTTTTATTTATTATTTACCTAGCATCAATACATGTTTACAGCAATAATCAAACGCTCCTACTTTTCTAATGACGTTTGTTCAACACTGAAATTGACCGCCGCCGTCCGCCTTTTGAATAAGTTGACTAAGGCCTAGGCTAGCTTTTTCGTAAGTTTTTCGCTCACGTAAGCGGTTTATGGCCAAATTACCAACGTAAACGACATCAAAAGTCCCTTAACGTAATTTATAGCAAGTTACAGAAGCTGTTCTTTCGCGAGCTTTTGACAGGTCTAATCGCGTCCGCGCACACTTCCAGCCTTCTCACAGCTTATAAAATCAGTTTGGTAAGCTGAGAGACTTGCCGCAAGAAATTGTACCAAAATGCGCCGTTACGAGATGTCAAAAATTAAAAGATAGTTGTTTTCGTAGTATGTCTTTCTTTTAAAACTAGGGTAATTATCGGTTCGGACTGGCCACGCTTATTACGAATAATTTTTAGAAAAAAACTTTAGATTCGCCTTAATTACTATAAAAGGAAACTTTTTGGCTTTGGGGCGGCGGAAAATAATGCATTTTAATTTTCAATTGCATAAAACCAAAATTCACTTCGCGAACCGACGCAGCGAAAATCCGCGGCCGTAGCTGTCACTGTTATGGACTGTAGCCGACTTCATGGGATACCTACATGAAATACCGCGAATCACAAACCATGTTACACAAACCTAGCGTAGCCGCTGAACAAATTGAAAACTGGGATGTTTTTCTTGCCTTGACGCGAGTAGGCATTATAAAGGGGCACATTCTTTTGTATCACAAACCATGTTACACAAACAAGCCCGCTAGACAAATTTCATAATTACACGCCTTATCCCACGAAGTCGACTACAGTCGTATGAGCTCTTGCTAATTTATCAAGGATACCAACATAACAGTGACATTTACGGCCGCGGAATTTCGCTGGATCGGTTCGCGAAGTGAATTTTGGTTTTATGCAATTGAAAATTAAAATGCATTATTTTCCGCCGCCCCAAAGCCAAAAAGTTTCCTTTTATAGTAATTAAGGCGAATCTAAAGTTTTTTTCTAAAAATTATTCGTAATAAGCGTGGCCAGTCCGAACCGATATTTACCAAAACTAGTACTTACTTATTTAAACTTATTTAAGTTTTCTGAAAATGAGCATCCTTCGATTCAGTTATCGGTCCAATCCTTTCTAATCTCAATGTTTCTGTTTTTAACATTACGTATTTGAATTCGAAATCAGTCGCTGTCATTCGGATAAAATGGATGAACTTTATTAATTTCCGCCTTTGACGACACAAAAGCGCGTTGAGAATTGTTTTAATTAAAGCCAAATTCTATTTTAACACTTTATTTGGGCCTTTTCGCCTTTATTGACAAGATTGCGTAAATTTGACAGTAGCAGGATCGCTGTTGACAGGAAGCCATTTTACCGCAAATAAATTTACAGATGTAAACGGTCGCTTGAGGATTTACACAGGTCGAACTTCCGTAAGCATTAATTACCATAAGTCAGATGCTTATGTAAATGCTCCTCTGAGTAACTTGTCAAAAACTTAGGTTAAGTGGTAATTTTTACTTATGAGTGTAAACCTAGGCTAAGTGGTACCTAAGTTCTACTAGTATTATTTCCATTAAGGTAATTGTTCCCCTAAACTCCTCACTTTTAGCCATAGATTATGAAAATTACACTTCGTTTCAACAAATTTACTTCAAGACACAACTATTTTCGTGCTCAAAATAGGTTCTTAGTTTGGGTTAAGTAAATAGTTCATGCTTATTTAGATTGAAATGAAACTCAAGCCAATGTCAAACTTGCCAAAAAATAGGTAAACTTTCGAAATCACTGGACACGCTTATATGAATATTTTTTAGTAAAAACCTTTTAAGAAAGGTGACGCATGGTGGGATGACGAGATCAAAGCACTGGTCTCAGAAAAGAAGAAAGCATGGTTACGTCTGATAGCGGCTGGCACTGATTCTAGCGAAGAGAGAGATATAGCGAAAGAAGTTTATAAGGGATGTAAGAAAAGAGTAAATTTTGGAGTGAAAGAACGAAAGAAACGCCTGGAAGAGGAAGAGGGAATAAAAATGACAAAACACTTCCAAGAAAACATTAAACTGTTTTGGAAGGAGGTCAAAAGGTCCCGGAGTGGTTCAGAGATCTGATCTCAACAAAATCAAAAATATCATCTTAGTAGGAGACCTAAACATAAACACTTTACAATATGGACACCCGCAAAGCATAGAATACCTATCAATACTAGCGCAACATGGACTGGAACCCACGATAAATATCCCAACACGAGTCACACAAAACACAAGTAGCTGTATAGACCATATAATGATCAAGTCAAAACTAAAATCCGAAACAATAGTACTCGAAAGCGCAATTACAGATCATTACATGACTATGATAGCAATAGTCACCGAAAACACAAAATCTGAACAACATAAAACATTTACAAAAAAAATAACTGAATATCCAAACTTAAAGGAAAAACTCAAAAAAATGGACTGGAATCCAATATACCAAATACAAAATGCTGAAGAAGCCTGGGATAAATTCACAACTACGTTAACACAAGAAATAAATAACTACACTAATATAAAACTTATAACACTTACACACAAGACAAAAAAAATAAAACTATGGATAACACAAGGAATATTAAACTGCATCCGTAAACGAGACAAATTACACAGACAAATTAAAAACACGCCATATGGCATGGAACAATTTAATTTCTATAAAAGATATAGAAATATCTGCACAAAAATTATAAGATAAGCTAAGGAGATATACTATAGACAAAAACTACAAAAAGAAAACAAAAACCCAAAAGCTATATGGAAAATATTGAAAGAAGTAACATACACACAAAAACACAAACAGAAAAATAGTATCGAACAATTAAATATTAATTCAAAAAAAATAGATATCATTACAAATGCGGAGATAATAGCGAACCATGTGAATAACTTCTTTGCAAATATAGGAAAAGTTTTAGCAAACCGTAAAACACAAACACAAACCAACCGATCAAACATCAATACACAAAAGACAAAACTAAGACTTACAATAAAAACAATTACCGAGGAGGAAATTGAAAAAATAATCGATAAATTAAAAAACAATATTGCACCGGGATTAGATGAGATAACAACAGATTGCATTCAGAAATTAAAAAATGAAATAATAAAACCAATAACACACTTAATCAACCTTAGTATAAAACAAAGCTGCTTCCCTAGTACTTTGAAACAAGGACTGGTGATCCCTATTTACAAAGCAGGAGACAAAAAGGAAATAAATAACTATAGACCAATCACATTATTAAACTCACTATCAAAGATCTTCGAAAGAGCATTAAAAAACCAAATTATAAAATACTAAAATACTGTAATTTGGAAATAGACGGAGAAATAATTAGTTATGCGGACGACACAGTATTACTCTTCAAATCTAAAGACTGGAACAATGTGTATAATACAGCAGAATTAGGAATCACGCGAGTGAAAACATGGTTAGACACAAACATACTTACATTAAATATATCGAAAACAAAATTCACAACGTACAGTATAAATAGCACGGGACAGCCAACAAATAAAACAAACACCATAAAAATACATGATTGTTTAAACACCAAAAACTGCGACTGCCCTGCTATAGTAAAAACAGACCAAATAAAATATCTAGGAATCATAATTGATCATAATCTCAAATGGGCACATCATATAAATCATATCACCAATAAACTCCTCAAAACAATTCATCTTTTCCTAACCATAAGAAACATATACAAACTAAAACAAATGAAAACAATATATTTTGCACTCTGCCAATCTATAATAGAATATGGAATCATTGTTTGGGGAGGAGCAACAAACTCAGCTATTGCTCATATGGAAACCACACAGATAACCATCTTAAAGATTATACTAAAAAAACACAGAATGACTGACACAGACCAAACATTCAACATGTTCGACGGACTTGATATACGACAATTATACATAAAAACACTTCTTAACTATATCTTTGACCAAAAACACAAACTCCAACAAACACAAACCATTAATAGACCAGTTAGACAAGCATACATACAAAACTTAAAAACACCGACGATAAACACAAGCTTTGGACAAAGACACCACAAATACCAGGCAATAAAAGCATTCAACCATCTTTCACTCGATTTAAAAAAAGAAGAAAACAAAAAACTTTTCACACTCAAAATTAAAAGATGGATTAAAGACCAAAAAAGACAACTTTACAAAAAAATCACAACATAAAAAAAAATAAATAAATAAAAACACATAGACATAAACACCATTGCAATACTCACTAATATATAAAACCTTTAATTTCACTATCGGTTTATATGTATCTATCCTATTTATATAGTTTTATTCTATTGTTTTATTTTAGTGTTATTTTACTCTATTTTGTTTTGCCCTATTTTCTTTCTTTCAATTCTCATATGTTATTGTTGAGTCTCTTTTTTCTTTAGTTTTTATTTTATATGTATCTTAAATAAAAAAAAAAAATCATATAAAACTGTAAAATGAGGTCCTCAGCACGGGTAAAGCACCCAGTGAGGCCCACATTAGTCAAATATGTAACACACATGTATAAATCAGGTGAATCAAATAAAAAAAAAGAAATAAAAAAAAAAAAAAAAAAAAAAAAGAGAACGGAAGCCGGAAAGTCATAAAATCGAAAGATGGAAAAATGTTGACGAATGAGGAAGAAATAAAAGAGAGATGGATGAAATATTTTGAGGAGGTTTCCGAAAGCAATCCGGGTGATAGTGAGGCCAGCAGTGAATCGGGTATGAACGATGACGGAGTGAATTCAATCAAAATCAGCGTGGATGAAATAAAAAAATCGATAAAATGCATGAAGAATGGTAAGGCTGTTGGTTTCGACAATATTGCTGCCGAATACTTTAAAGGAGATAGCCATATTATTCTCACATGGTTGTGCAAACTTTTTAACCAGTGTTTACAGGAGGGTTACACGCCATTAGATTGGAGAAGGGCTGTAATCATGCCGTTATACAAAGGGTAAGAATGGAAACAAAGGATAAAATATGGGATGTGCAAGGTGCCTTTATGAGTGGAAAGGGATGCATGGACCAGATTTTCAATCTATACATGGATAATTGTATGCAAGAATTGAAAGAGGTGGGATTGGGCGCGAAATTGAGTAATCTGAAAGTATGTTGCCTGTTGTATGCTGATGATGCGGTGCTGATTTCTAACACTATGGAAGATCTACAGTCTCTCGTATCTAGGATGAACGAAGTATGTATGAAGAATAAGCTAATGATGAATGTAAGTAAGTCTAAAGTCATGGTGTTTGAAAGGGAGAGTACGAAAACAGTATGCAACATAGTTGTGAATGATGAATATTTGGAGCAGGTGGATGAGTTTGTGTATCTGGGTAGTATGTTTACGAGAGATGGGAAGGCTGAAAGAGATATTGAAAGAAGGGTGAATGCCGGTAACTCCATTAATGGTGGACTGAATGCCGTTGGCGCTAATAAAAAACTGTCAAAAAAAGCGAAGCTAGCAGTCCACAATGGAGTCCTGGTACCTACCCTGATGTATGGCAGTGAGGCATGGAACTGGCAGAGGAAGGATGAAAGTAAACTGAATGCTGTTGAAATGAGATCCCTGAGACGTATGTGTGGTAAAACAATGTATGATCGTGTGAGAAATGTGGATATCCGCAAAGAATGTAAGGCTGATGTAAGCATAATGAGTAAGATTAAGAAAGGGACCCTCAGATGGTTTGGGCATGTAGAGCGAATGAACGAAGGAAGTAGTGTAAGAAGAATGGTAGAAGAAGTCGGGGACGCCCGAGGAAGACATGGCACGATCAAGTGAATCAGATACTTGAGTCAGGTCATGTCAAAAGTCAGAATAATAGAAGAGAATGTATGAGACGATGTATGAATATGAGTGAGGCAAAGAGTGTGTGCCAAGACCGAGTTGTTTGGCGGTCCGTCCTCTCTGCCTACCCCTGCGGGGAAACGGCGTGATGGTTAGTTAGTTAGTTAGTTAGTTAATTACTGTAAAAGCCAACTTTTTGCATTCGGGGCGATGGAAAATATTGCATTAAAAATTTCGGTAAATGTTTCACAAGCCGCCGCACTTTTAGGCACGGACAGTAACTGATACTTGTCGTTCAATATTACCATCATCTAAGAGGTCTTCAGTAATGATATGCCCATTGAAGTACAATGTAAGGCTTTTTGTTTTTTTTTACATTAACTCCACACAGGAGGCCCTGAGGAAAATAATTTCCCTCAGGGCCTATGTCATCTGGGATGCTGTGTGGAGGGTCTTTTTGAGGAGAGGAAGGAATGAACATTGGTCTTGAAGAGATCCATGTTGTAGGAAGGAGGAAACACAGAGGCCGGCAAATCATTCCACAGCCGAGCTGTTGAACACAAGAACGAGTCGAAGAAACGACCCGTTCTCATGTGACAAATGTCAACCGTGTACAAATGTTGGGCACGGGTTTGGCGTGTTTCCCGACTATGCACTGGTGCCGAAGGGATCAATGATGCTAGTTCCTCGGAGCATCTTCCATTGTAATACCGGTATAACAAGGATAGCATTCCCACCCGACGCCTGTGCTCTAAAGATTGCAATCCGTCTGTTAAGATGGGAGAATCTTTCAAATGGACCGCCCGTTTTTGCACAGAGTCGAGGGTATTTTTCAGGTATTTTGGAGCTCCAGACCAGAGATGGCTGCCAAATTCAACCGTGGGGCGTACTTGTGATTTGTACAAGGTAAGCAGTTGTGTACTATTAAAGTATCTGCGGGCCCTGTACAGTACGCCCAGTTTTTGGGAGGCTAACTTTACTCTGGCTTCGATGGAGCCCCCATACCTGAGCTGGTCACTTAAGGTTACACCAAGCATATCAATGGAGGGCCTGTTCGGAAGATTGCTTCCGTTGAAAGAGACTAGATTTTCATTTCGATCCCTTTTAGACGTAATCAGACAAGATTGGGTCTTTGAAACATTAAATTCAACGAGATTATTTTTACGCCAAGAGAAAACACTCTCGAGGTAACCGTCCATTCTTTGTTTCAAAGCCCTACGATCTGTTGGAGTTTGTGAGCCCTTTGGGGGCTTGTCAAACAAAAAGCTATCATGAACTGTACTGTCATCCGCATAACAGTGAATTGGTGCACATGACAAAAGGTCGTTGATGTGCAACAAAAACAAAGTCGGAGACAGAACCGATCCCTGCGGGACGCCAGCATTTATCGAGTATGAGGAAGAGGTGAAACCATCGACTACCATCTGAAACATCGTCTGAATCGACCTCTCCCTCAAGAAGTCGGCAATCCACGTACACAAGGATGCGGGAAGTCCGTAAGAATGCAGTTTGTTGACAAGTCCTCGGTGCCAAACCCGGTCAAAGGCCTTGGAGATGTCCAGTGCAACCGTTTGGGTCTCACCCAAACGTTCCAGGCATCGCCCCCAAACATGCGTCACATACGCGAGAAGATCACCGCACGAGTGGTTCCGCCGGAATCCGTATTGACGGTCGTTAATAATTTTGTTCTTCTCGAGGTATGTGAGCAGTTTGTCGTTGATCACACGTTCCATCACCTTAGACAGAACTGATGTGATCGCTATGGGGCAGTAGTCGGCCGGGTTGGAGCGGTCACCCTTCTTTGGAATAGGATGGATAACCGCTTTTTTCCAACCAGAGGGCACAGAGCCAGTCTTCAGGGACATTTTAAAAAGCTTCGTCAAAATTGGAGCTATTTCTGCAGCGCATCTCTGCAGTACCAGGGCAGGTATTCCGTCAGGCCCACTAGCTTTATTAACATCAAGCCCTCGTAAAACATGGAGTACTTCCCGATGCCGGATCCTCAGCTTTTTCATACGAAAACCGCAGTGAGGAACCGACATCGGGACAGCACCTTGGTCATCGAGGGTTGAGTTATCCGCAAACATTTTACCTAGTAAGTTAGCCTTTTCGGTGGCGGTGTTTGCTAGTGAGCCGTCAGGTCTGGTAAGAGGTGGCAGACTGGATTTGCAGAAATTGCGACCTATTGAGCCCGCAAGCGACCAGAATTGCCTGCTGCCATGCGGGCATGCAGTCAGCTTCCTGCTGATCTGCTGGTCGTGCTCGAATTTTGACCTATTTATGATTCTCTTGGTTTCCTTTGCCATTTGGTTGTAAGCTGTTCTGTCTTTGGATGTTCTAGATGTGTTGTAGGCTCGGTAAGCCGCGTTTTTTCGTCGCACTGCTTCAGCGCATTGTCGACTGAACCACGGCTTTGAGCCTACACCAGTTTCCTTAACAGTAGATTGGATGAAGCCATCCATCGCGGATGTGATGACTTCACCAATTTCCTGGGCACATCTTGAGGGATCCAAAGCCCGAAAACAGACAGCTGACCACGGAAAAGCATTAAAATGTGCCCGCAGACCGAACCAATCTGCTGACCTATAGTGCCACACTTTTCTCTTCAGCCTCTCGTTAGGTGATCTGAAGTTTACAGGGATTGATGTCGTCACCAGGCAGTGGTCGGGGACGATCCTAAAGGCGCTGTGACTTCAATCCTGTAACCATGTGGCACAGTAGTTAAAAATAGGTCTAACAGATTGGAACGGTGAGTCTGGACATCAGGAACCCTTGTAGGCTCCTGAACCATTTGCTCCAATCCGTAGCAAAGGGCAAAGGATTCCGCTTGGCGTCCAGCCGAGTCTGTTGATCCTGAGAACTTCAACCAAGGTTCGTTATGAACATTGAAGTCCCCCAGGACCACAAACTCTGCCGTAGGGTAGCGGGGCAAGAGGTCATCAATAGTGTCGCTTAAGTGTTTGAAGAGCTCGGACGTGTCTGATTCACTAAGGTTCGGTGAGCGGTATAAACACGCATAGAATCTTACCGTATTGGCAAGATTGACGCGTACCCACATTACGTCGAATCTGGAGTTTTCCAGATTCAACAGTCGCACATAGTTGACGTCAGCTCGACTATAGAGACAGACACCTCCTTTAGGTCTGAACTTGCCTGCGAGGGTGAAGCCCGGGCAGTCCAGATAGGAGGTGTCTACAGGCTCAGCTATCTGAGTTTCAGACAGGAAAAGTAGGTTTGGGTGTTGAGAAAAAAGGTGGTGGTGGACAGAGTTTAAATTGGTGTGCAGGCCGCGAATGTTGGTATAATTCACCAAGAGTTTTGGCCCGCACCGGGGACGCCTACGTCTCGCCGCTGTAATGACGTTAATTATTGTAGGTTGCAAGTTCATGATTTTAATTGTTGGTTTTTTTTTTTTTTTTTATATGAGAGGAAGGAGGGTCTGGGAGGGAAAATGTATAAGGGGTGGGTAGGATGCTGGGGTTCAGAGTTTCCAGGAGTGACGGACGTATGTATCCAACCCACCCACCGCGGTGCAAGGCGATGGGCAGGGAGAGTCCGGCCGGAGAGGTCGCCCAATGCGCTCCAAACGCTACTGCTGGGTCCCCTCCGGTCACGAACCGGCACAACAGCAGTGGCGGGGTTTTTACACTCGTTGATGGGGCAGCCCACCCTCAGTCGTGAGCCTGAGGGTCGGGCCCCTGTACTACCGAGCGGCCCGGACAGCGGTAACCGGTTGTAAAGGGTCTCCCTCAACCAGCATCCCTCCCTCCCAATCCGGCCCGCCACGCAAAAGGTGGGCCGACGCACCCGCCATCAAGACCTGGACAAATATTACCCCAAGAAAACTTAATATACGACACACTGACTGACTGACCTTCCACTTGTGAACCCAAATTAGCAATGGTCGTTTATACAAACTTATGCATACATATTCGCCCTCTCATCTTGCATCATCTATCTCTCTCTAGTCTCCTTCAACGGAAACAATCTTCTGAACAGGCCCTCCATTGATATGCTTGGTGTAACTCTAAGTGACCAGCTCAGATATGGGGGCTTCGTTGAAGCCAGAATTAAGTTAGCCTCCCACAAACTGGGCAAACTGTACAGGGCCCGCAGATGCTTTAATAGTACACAACTACTAACCTTGTACAAATCGCAAGTGCAACCCACAGTTTAATTTGGCAGCCACCTCTGGTCTGGTGCCCCAAAATACCTAAAAAAAAACCTCGACTCAGAAACAGGCGGTCCGTTTGATAGATTCTCCCATCTTAACAGACGGATTGCAATCTTTAGAGCATAGATATCAAGGGGAATGCTGTTCTTGTTATACCAGTATGATAATGGAAGATGCTCCGAGGAACTAGGTCACTGATCGCCTCGGCACCAGTGTATTGTCGGAAAACACACCAAAACGCGCCCAACATATATGTATATGGTTGACATTATTTGTCACATGAGAACGGGTCGTTTCTACAACTTGCCGGCCTCTTCGTTTCCTCCCTCCTACAACTCCTTCCTCTCCTCAGAAAGCCCCCCACACAGCATCTTCAAAGATGACATATGACCTGAGGGAAATTATTTTCCTCAGGGCCTCCTGTGTGTAAAAAAAAAACTCCGAACTCACTCACACTACACTAATTATTATTAAATGTTGAGTTACAGATCTACTTTATTTTGAGCCGAGACCAATAAATTAGCAACAGCAGTGTCATGCATATTCCCGACACAAAGAATTTTTCCATCAAGACGGAACTTGGGTTCCAGGAAGAAGATCCAGAGAAAATGCCATATATGGATATTGAAATCAACCTCCAGGATGTAAAGAAGGAATGTTTGGAGTATTCCGAGAGTCTTCAGCCAACTAGTAAGTTTCGTTACTTATATCGATCGTCCAGTTGATTTGTCAGAAATCTCCAAATACTAGGTTTTGAAATAATGAAGAAAACAATATTCGAATGCTCACCAAATTAAATAAGCTATAGAATAACACCGGGAGGCATAAAGGTCCGGTACGTTAGTCTGACATTTTGAAATACCCTGCTAGTGAGTTTAATTCACTACAAGTGATGTCATAGGTAATTGATTTGGTGGTTTATGAGTAATTTGAGTATTGTACCAGATAGAGAGTACAATTTTACATATAATTGCATACTCAACTTAAATTTCGATTTTTTGGAGATGACTGACTAATCAACTGGACAATCGATATTTTATATGTAATTCATGCGAGTTTATTTTTGAGGAATATTTTAAGAATTTTTATCTAAATAGTGATCTCAATCTATAATCTCTAATAGTGATCTCAATCAAATAGTGATCTGAATCTCAATCGATATTTTATATGTAATTCATGTGAGTTTATTTTTGAGGAATATTTTAAGAATTTTTATCTAAATAGTGAAATCCCCAGACTCCTACAACAAAATTTGATGTTATTTATAAATGACGGCCCCTGTGGTCGAGGGGCAAGGCTCTCGACTAGTGATTCGGAGGTCACAGGTACAAATCCCGGCATGCACAGATAAATTTTAATATTTAATTAACCTTTCCCTTACTGTGCTAAAAAAAAACGCGCGCTCCGGTGCTGTGTAATCAATTCACGTGTCAAAATTAGCGATTTTATCTCGGAAATATATCAACATTCATAGCTAATCGCTTTTGTTTATCATAATTTGTGTTAAAAGTGATAATAATTGTAGTTTAATTGCTGAAAACATGAAAAAACCATCGTCCGTTGCTCAAAAAACGGGCGAGGAGACCATCTCAAACGATTGCCCGCGAACGACTGAGGCGCTAGAAGCTAGAATAGTGCTAGACTGCTACCCAATACATACAGCTATGCATGTGGTCGAAACACAACTGCGCACGGCGGCGGTCTCTGTTTCTCGTGTTCGCGTATAGCGAAGTAGAGCGAGACGTCACATGGCGTGTCATCTCCCCCCGCACACTCTTCGCATATCACGGTCCACACTGGCACACGGTTGATTGTATTTGTGGTTTATTCCCGATATTTAACAAAATATCTCTGATTTTGAATTAAATTTGCTAATTATTTAAAATATTAAATTTTAATTCAGTGCGTAAATGTATAACGGAGGAATACCTAAAATTTGAAACCAGAATTCATTATATTTATAGAGATATAAAAGTTATTAGCAGCAATGTGTAGTATTTACACTTTACAGACCAGGAAAGGTTAAATGAAGACAATATAAGCGAAACTCAATCGAAAATCTGGAAAAGAAAAATCAGAAAAAGATATTGACACCTCTGGGACTTGAACCCAGGACCGCTTGCTTTCCGGGCAAACGCTCTAACCACTGCGCCACGGTGCCAATATCAAATTCGCCGATTTAAAATAAAAATAAAATATTTATCCTAGACTTGCAGAAAAGTCAATAGATGTCGCATATTAAAAATAAAATGGAAAAAGATTTATTCAGACACTATCTAGAGAGCATTTAGTTCGGGTTTGAATCTTGCAATCATACATACATAAAGATAGTAGCCAATAATATATGCGTTAAGAAAATGAAGATAATGTGGGTGGTTCTTAGTCGAAGTATGATACAGTTAAAAATGACCGAATTTGATATCGGCACCGTGGCGCAGTGGATAGCGCGTTTGCTGTTTGGAAAGCAAGAGGTCCTGGGTTCAAGTCCCAGAGGTGTACTTATATTGTCTTCATTTTATTAAATATTACAATTTGTGGTTTTACTCATAAAGTTAAAATAAAAATAAGATAAATCTTATTTGATTGATTTATGTTTTCACAATTTAATCATCATTACATAGTATAAAATGAAGTTGCTCAAAATGTATGTGCGCTTAGATCTTTTAAACTACGCAACGGATTTTCATGCGGTTTTCACCAATAGTTAGAATGATTCAAGAAGAAGGTTTGTACATGCTTATCATAGTAGAGAAAAGCCGAGAAATTCAAATATTCAATTCAGGCAGCGGGCAGCTGGCAAGTGGTTGGTGTGGATTTTATAAAGGTTGGGTAATGGCGTTGTGTTTCGTTAGCCACAACAACGTGTGGCCGGTTCTGCTAGTTTAAAATAATATGAAGTATATATGCTGCATGATCCAGAATGGAACATACTCGTAGTATCGTCCTGGTTTAAGTGCACCCTTCAGAATTGAAACATTGCTTTTTTTATATATGAGTACCGCCCAAGAGTCCCAACTGCTCCCGTCCGAAGCCAGTGAGACTATGGCATCCCCAATTGGGGTATGTTGTGAGGCTAAAGGTAGTGGGGAGGGAAAGGAGATAGGGAAGAGGAAGGTGGGGAAGTACCTGGCTATTCAGATCTGGTCACCAAACACGGCTAATGCCTTTTCAATCAACGTTTCAATTCTAAATGGTGGTCTTACACCAGGGCGATACTGAGAGTATCTTCCACTCTGGAACGTGCCGCAAATATACTATATATTATTTTAAATGAATAAATTGTGAAATACCACAAATTAATCAAATAAAATTTATTTGCCGGGATTCGATTCTGCGACCTTCGGTGTGCGAGTCGAGAGCCTTACCGCTGGACTACACCGGCCGTCGTTGAAATGGCTTTAGCCTTGTTTGGTGACTAGAGTTGAGTAGCCAGGTACTTCCTCAACTTCCTCTTCCCCATCTCCTTCCCCTCCCTGCTTACCTTCAGCCTCGCATACCTCGATTGGAGACACCATAGGTTCACTGTTCCGAAGTACCGAAGATATTAAGCTGTCATGTATGATATTTGCGGCTGGCTAATAAGCGTGTAATACAACTACTGGTTTATACAATGACTGGTATATACAATGACTGATATATACAATGACTGGTATATACAATGACTGGTGTATACAATGACTGGTATATATTATAATGACTGGTATACACAATGACTGGTATACACAATGACTAGTATACACAATGACTGGTATACACAATGACTGGTATACACAATGACTGGTACACAATGACTGGTGTACACAATGACTGGTACACAATGACTAGTATACACAATGACTGGTATACACAATGACTGGAATACACAATGACAGGGATACACAATGAGTGATATTTATTTATTTATTTGTTGGCTCGCCAACGGAATATATCACATATAATTATTACATCAGTTAACAATTTTAATATGGTTACAGTGATAATTCCAATGAGAAGTGAGCACACCATTCATCACAACATTCTTAATTAGTTGTAATACATAATAATAAATTAAAGTATATACATAAAACAAGAAGAATCAATAATTACAAAATATATTGACACATGAACATATACATACATTTATACACATTTTATAGGTCTAGGTGAGGAGATCATCAGGGATATGTAGGTATAATTTCCAACAATTAATTAATTTTTAAGCAGCTTGCCACACCAAATTACATATCGAGAGGTGGGTCAAATCCCAGCACTGGAAGGAATGGGAGAGGGCACCCGGAATGAGACAATCCAAAGTACTCATAAAGGGACCCGACCCCAGACGGACTAGGAAACTACTCGATATGGACAGAAACTCGCTGAGGGAACTGGTAGGCCTTCTAACGGGACACTGCCATCTCAGAAGACACATGCAGCTATTGGGAGTGGAAAACACCAGTAGATGTAGAAAATGTGAAGAGGATGAAGAGACTCCAATTCACTTATGGTGCCAATGTCCTGCCTTGGTGGGAACTAGGCTCAGATACCTGGGGAGACATGTTGTAGAACCAGAAGACCTAGCCCCATATCCAATAACAACTCTGGTGAACTTTATTAGAGGGACTGGGTTATTGTTAAAGGATTGAGGTAAAATGGGAGAAAGTACAATGCGCCCATGGCCTAAGTACTCACGGGAACTAATGGTAAACCGTCTCCTCTTTAAAAAAAAAAAAAAATTCCTTCTGAAGGTAGTAATTGAGTTTGAAAATACATCTAAGTCTTCATGTTTGCAATATTTATTGTATAACCGAGTCATTCTCGAGGTTGGTTTGAAGAAACTTCTATTAATTCGGTAAGTATCGATCCAAAAGGTTTCAAGGTTTCTCGTGAATTTCGGCCTTACATTAAGATAAATTTGATTATTTAAATATGAATTATACATGTTGTTTATGATTTTAAACAGGGAGATCAAATCTGAAATGTGCCTTCTTTTGACGAGTGAGACTTCTCTAAAGTGAGTGAGTCTTTCAGCATAGTTATCTAGATTCCGATGTACTCCAGATTTGTAAGCTAGTATTCTTAAGTATTTTTTTTTGAACAGACTCCACTTTATTGCTATGAATGTACAATGACTGGTAAATACAACGACTGGTATGTACAATGACTGATATATAAAATGACTGGTATATGCAATGACTGGTATACATATTGACTGGTATACACAATGACTGGTATACACAATGACTGGTACACACAATGACTGGTATGTATATACATTGACTGGTATATACAATTACTGACGCTAAAGTGTTGCGACACTGACTTTTGAATTATGAATTGTACCGAAATGCGTCTCGTGTGACGTCACAATTATATACAGTGGACCCGCGGTAATCCGGCCCCTGGCTAATCCGCCACCCCATGTAACCCGACACATCAGGGTCCGTTTGTCAAGCAAGATTACAAATTAAACCTACTTCTGAGAGCCGTATCTTAGGACCAGCCTATAGAAAAAAACGTTATGGTAAGCCCACACGGCGGCCAACATTCCAACTTCAAACGTTTGGACGATCGTGTGGAGGGGTGTTGAAGTTCGAGTTGGAAGGTTAGAGTTCGAGTTCGCCTCCGAGGCGATCCCGACGGCCAACTCACATGCACCAGCCTGCCGCAGCTGTCCACACATCAGTTTACGAACGGCAGGCGACCAAGACGCGCGTGACGACTATTAAAATGACAATATTATTACGGAGGGTGGTATAACAATTGTTTCAAAACATGTCATGTATATAATTATACGTACGTAGGCAGTTAATAAGATACAGCGTAGCTACAGCTTTTAGATGTCTGCCATTTTGGTGTTCGGAATTCGGGATTGGAGGGTTGGCCGCAGCCACCACACGATCGGCCAACCTTCCAACTCCGAACTAAGTTCCGAGCAGTTGGAAGGTTGGCTTCAGTCTGAACGTAGCATTAAAAGAACTCAACATGAAAGATTTGGTTTTTGCTCTTTGTCGTAGCATGATTATATGAGTATGATTAGTATGTCGTAGTAGGATGTAGTATGATTTGTAGTTGAAATAGATTCTTTGACTTGTAATTTGTCAGATTACAAGGTACTATTATTAAAAAAATTTCGAACTATAGGGGGTCTAAGGCAGTACTCTATAATCCGACAAATTCGATAATCCGACATCGCTGTGCAAAACCTTTCACCATATATTAATTTTTTATACAAATGTAAAAAAGTTTTAAAAATGCTCACTGTATGTTTTTTCTAACAAAAATGATTAATAACGAAAAAAATAAAAATGCACACATATTTTAATAGGCAAATCTCTATCTCTACATCTCTTCTCTACATATTATAAATTAAAGTCCCCCGAGTCGTCTGTCTGTCTGTCTGTTCGTGGTAAACTCGAAAAACTACTGAACGGATTTTCATGCGGTTTTCACCAATAGATATAGTGTTTCGTGAAGAAGGTTTAGGTATGTAATTTGTCAAATATTTGTGTAAATTGGTTGAAACATAACGATAATTGTTAGAAGTGTCGGAAAAAGTCAAGCCGCCTGGTAGCTTTCATCGAAAATGCTGCCTAATCCTTTTGAGATATAACAAAACAATGCATGGTGGGATATTCCTCTTTTATAGATCTACAAAAAAGTCCGTGAAGGCATATATCTATCTTTTACGAATAGCTTACAATACCCATTCTATCTTCAAAAAAAATAGTCACGTACATTGCGGTAATTGAAAAGTTATTTAGACGGATACATTATTAATCCTTATTAACTTAAATTCGTTAGTTACCCCAAGCATTTCATGCACATTATTATAATCTTTCACACCATCTCTACGTATTATAAATTAAAGTCCTCCGCGGCATCTGTCTGTCTCTTCGCGATAAACTCAAAGACGGCGGTGGTTGTAAAGGTTAGATAACCATCCAGTAGATGACGTTGTGTTTTATTAGCCACAGCAACGCATGGCCGGGTCAGCTAGTTTATTATAAACGTTATTATGAACTCCCTTTTTAATCAATTTATGTAAAAATAATTAATGAAAAATTCCCAAACTTGCGGTTGGAAACTTTTGTTTCATAAAGGCGTACATTTTATTTATTTTGTAGTCATCTTTTAGATTTGAATATATTTGGCGGTTTAAGTGCAGATCAACCATAGACAATACACATCTTACGCCGTAACCGCTCCTGAGGCGATACGCCAACAGTTAAGCGCCCCCCACTCAGACGAAAACAGGAGAGGGGGTCATTTTAATTAAGGAGCTGCCTAGACCGGTGGACAGATGTCAAGTTTACAGATTCAGTACAAAAAATGTGCATTCCGTGGCCGCTCGCTAATTCATCTGACCCCCTCTCCTACCATAGGAAGAAATATTTGATAGCCTCGTGTGAACGGTACAAAACATAAGAGCTCGCGGTTCAACAGATATATGCTCGAGGTTTACAGCCGTGTCGGAACAGGACTTGAAGCCGAATTTACATTATTGGAGTTTTACCTACCATTAAAACTCTTATTATGTTGCCTTCCTTATCCAGAATATTCCTAAGTGAGAGATGGCATCTCTGTTTCTATCCGATTTCGGCCTTTCTTCTCCTTTTACCTTCTTAAATATTCAAATTTCACGCCTTTAGGCACGCGATGTTGTCCCTCTGTGAATGCAATCACTGCCACCAACAGCTAGGCGAACGCAAGCGTCGACGTGACGCCATTTTCTTCAATTGTAGTCTCACCAGACAGGGGATGAGGAATATTCTGGATAAGGAAAGCAACATAATAAGAGTTTTAATGGTAGGTAAAACTCCAGTATTGTGTAGTGCCGTTCCTTATCCAGAATATTCCTAAGTGAGAATTGTCTGCTTTCGTCTGGTGGCAGTGTTGATGTCAATTGTGATCACCTTCATTTAGAAGTACTGGTTGGAGGTCTGCCCTCACACCGATTGCTTCTCCTTCTGACTCCAGAAATGGAGGAACTTTGGGGGTCTGCCCCCCTCAGACGAATGATTGGTCTAAACAGGTTTGTCAAGAATGACTTCAAGTAGAAGTGCCAGTTAGAGTTAGAGGTCTGCCCTCACACTGACTGCTTATCCTTCCGACTCCAGAAATGGAGGAACTTTGGGGGTCTGCCCCCCTCAGACGAATGATTGGTCTAAACAGGTTTGTCAAGAATGACTTCAAGTAGAAGTGCCAGTTAGAGTTAGAGGTCTGCCCTCACACTGACTGCTTATCCTTCCGACTCTAGAAATGGAGGAACTTTGGGGGTCTGCCCCCCTCAGACGAATGATTGGTCTAAACAGGTTTGTCAAGAATGACTTCAAGTAGAAGTGCCAGTTAGAGTTAGAGGTCTGCCCTCACACCGATTGCTTATCCTTCGGACTCCAGAAATGGAGGAACTTTTGGGGTCTGTCCCCCCCAGGCGAATGATTGGTCTACACAGGATTGTCAAGGATGGCGAAAGACTGGCCTAAAGCGGTTTGTTGAGGGTGACTTCATATAGAAACGCCGGTTAGAGGTCTGCCTTCACACCGGCCTCTTCTCCTTCTGACTCCAGAAATGGAGGACCTTTGGAGGTCTGCTCCCTTTTTAAGGATGACGAAGTCCCCAGCTCCTTTATTGAATATTGAACTGTTTTATTTCTTTTTTGTATTATTATTCTAAGGTATTTTCACTTTGCCAATTAACCTTTTCCAAAAATTTTCTCTATTGGATAAATAACTTTTCAAACCAACGAAGTGAAGCCACTGCTGATCTGGTCCTCTTCGCAGAGGCCTCAATACCAGCATAAGTATTGGTATTAAGTATTGTCTTGACCAATCTGCCAATAAAATTGTTATAGAAGCTGCTTTTGTTGGACCCATGGGTAAAAACGGATTTGTCAATTTCGGAGTGTGCCTTGTGGCGAAATTTTTCAATCCCACCGGAGTGGGTCTGGACTGGTGGTCTCAACCAAAATGGAATCCGATAGCCATTGAGGATTTTTAGGTGAAAAAATGGGGGCATTTGCGATACGCCATTGTTCTAAAGATCTTAGAAATTGTCCTCCCTGAAATCGCCTGGGCTGATTGTCAATTTTTTCAGGGGCGATAGTGTGAGGTTTGCCCGTGCACTGTCAGTCTCCAAAAATTCCGTCCTCTGCTGGCAGAGGAGGAACTGATGATGACCGGGGTCTGCCCACCGGTACTGAAATGGAAATTGGGTGGAACCCAGATTTCCTGCGGAAGCACGTTGAGTTTGCATGACTGCCCGTGTTTCGTTTTTCTACCTTGACATAGATTTGTTAATTTTAGGGTTTGCGAAAACTAAGCCCTGAAGACTTTGTTCGCCCCATTAAGTCTCTGCAACTGGGAGACAAGCTTGTTATCCACTGGAGTTTTGCACATCATGGATGCGTTCATCAATCAATCTAACATCTGAGTTCCAATTTTCCACACTTGCAGCTCCAGTCTAAGTATTTGGGGCGAGAGCCTGTGGTAGTGTCTATTAGTATCTGCGTAGATATATATGGTTTCCTAGCAAAGATAAGACTTAATACTCTCTGTTTCAAGTCTGATAGTAGTATTTTAGTCCATTTGGGAGCTACTAGCAGGTAATTTCCTGTGGAGCTGTTCAGATGAGCAAGCACTCGGGAAATTAGACAAAACACTCATGCCAGAGGAAAGTCCCAAGGTCTGCTAAAACATTATGAAATATTGCCGCCTTGTCTTCCCTGTCTATGGACACATATTTCCACCACATGAGCCGTGTGAGGCAAACAGGTCCACAGTGGGTCTGCCCCATTTGTGAAATATCTGTTCTGTTGCAGGAGGTAGAAGGTGCAACTCCGGAAAATGGATTACTCGGGACAAGTGGTCCGCAAGGTCATTGAACCGACCCATAAAGGTGTAGTGTGTTGTTCTAGTATAGACTATATTAGAACAGTAGAACTCCTCAAACATATTTTCTGGTTTTTCAAGGCATTTAGTATAGCAAACATCTCTTTCAAGTTTCTGTGCCAATCCTGCTATCCGCTGGTCCAATTCCCCGCAATCGGAGCACCATCGACTTGTATCATCGGTCGAGAGGAAATGAGAGACAGCGGGGACTTAAAGACCTTTACTTTCTGTGCCCATCAGGATATGTCTTTCATTTCTATTTGTGTCTGCTGGTTCATGCTTTTTTCCAATTGACAGTCCAACCGAGGTCTCCTAGTAGGTTCAAAAATAGATTTGTTTTGACCTTCAGAATTTCCCTGGCCTGGTGGGCCAGAAGGAAATCAACCTGGTATACATACAATGGCCCTCACATTTTGATGGCGTGAGGTCTCCGCAACCCAATTGGTCACCTTGGCAAAGGCTTGTGGAGCACTGCTCAAGCCCTGGGGAAGACATGTCATTTGCAATGACTACTTTGTATAAAATCCTCAGAAAATGATGGTGAAACTCTGCGACTGGGATGTGGAAATATGCGTGCAATATTTCTATTTTTGTCATCCAGTCTTGTGGTTAGAGAAATTCGGGAATTTACCGATGCAGCATTAAAGAAAAAGGTCTGTTGTTGCTGTCCCCTTTTGGACCAGGAACATTTGAGAAAAAAAACCGGAGTTGTTGACTGCCGGCTCCAATATATTTAGTTTTTTGGATGATTTCTATTTCCTTTGTCATTTTTTAAAATTAGGGCAGTTGGGCATAATAATAGAAGCTTTGTAAAGAAGAGGATTCTGTATCCCCTATGATTTTCAAAACAACTTTGGGAGCATTTAGAGCTGCCCATTTGTTTTTGTAATTCAGCAATTGTGCAGCCCGAAACTTTGGTGGCCTCAAGTCATGCACTGCTGTAGTAACATCGGTTAGAGGTCTGCCCTCGCACCGGTCACTTGCTACTATCTTTTCCCCCCGTTTAAACTCCAGAGGTGGAGGGCTTGGGATACCTTTGGGGGTCTGCCCCCCTCAGGCGAAAGCGTTCACAGGACGAAAAAAAAAAAAAAAAAATTTTTGAGATGGAAAGAAATCTCGGCCCTGAAAGTGGTTTTGATACCTTTTTTGTAACCATCCCCTCTTTTGGTGGACCTACAGCAGTGATGGCCAATTCTTTACTCCTCCCAAATTCTGCAATTGGGTAGAGAGGGCTTCCTTATTGAAGAGATGTGAGAAAGTAGGAAAGATCTGCATCAGTACTTTTTTGTCCGATTTTCCACACGTGATCTGCAGCTGGTCATCAGACCATTTTTGTAAGTCATTCTGACCTCAAAACATCCTGTGCCTCGAAACCACATTCGACTAATTGCTGCAGCTGCACCCTATCATTGAGAGCTGCATGCGTTATATCGGCGAAGAGTGACATGTTAAAAAAACCCAGAATCATATGGCTGCAACCTAAAGTTCACCTCGAGCGCTTTAAAACTCGGATTGGCAAGGTGGCCCTTAATGAACTTGTTTATCTTACATTGGTCCAATATTTTTGATTAAACCGTCAAAGGCGCTTTAACACTTTGAGTCTGTCCCGAGGAGGGACAGGCTTAAGGGTTCTCTAAGAGAAATGGTGGGGCCCGGCATTTGTACAATACGAGGATTACGCCCGGCTACTATTGAGCACTCATTCTCAGTTTCTGCGATAGACATATTCTCGGAGGCTGCATTCTCTGTGAATCTGGACCTCTGTTCTTGCAAAACAAAATCTTGTAGTCTGCCTACTTGTTCTGTTAACTTTTTAGGTAAATATGCAGTTAGTCCACCTCACGGATAACACAGAATGTTCGTGTTGTCGAAGTTTGATGCACGGATAATACGGATTGTTCCTTTTTTAACTAATAGACAATCAAATATGACATTTGTCGGAAGTACCAATCTTATAAAATAAATTCTCTAAAATAAACTCGCTTTTCATCATGCTTTTAAAAAACATCCCAGGTTTTGAATGTTTTGTTTGGCTACGCAGGGTTTGTCTAGCGGGTTTGTGTAATTATTTTAATACATTTCTTTCCATGTTCTACTGTTATAAATACTGGTACAAACTTGTCAATGATGCATTCACTTTGTTTTACGCAAAAATATTTTTTCTATGGCGTTACCGTGCGAGTGAATTAATTTTAACAAAATTAAAATGTTAAATGCATATTTTTTGCATGTTTTTTGGTCTCCCCCGACATAAATACTCACTTTTCGTAATAATAAAGCTAAATCTAACTGTTTGGATAAAAAGTTTTCCGTATTAACGAGTAAGCGGTTTAATGCATAAATAATATTTTTTAATATTCTGGAAATAGAGCTGTCGGAACTTGGTGAGCGCCGGCGGTGCTTTCATCTTTTTCCTTTATTGTCACATTTAACGGATTCATCCGAGAAACAGTCGGAACTCAAATTATTTCGTTTCATTTTTCGTCTTTTGTCACGATTAATACTCGCGAATGCGGGAATCTCAACCGCTTCTAGAGACGACATTATCCGACATTGTGTAAAATTCTTTTAGAGAAGGAACAAAATTTCTTTTTTGTTTATATTGATTTACACTCGCGTATAATCGATTTACGATCTCAACCGCTTCGAGATACACAATATTATCCGACATTGCGTGGGTAATAATTGCGTAAAAGCCTTTAGGGCTAGCGAGACTATCAAGCGGCTTGGCTCAATCACATAGTTTTTTGTCTATGGCTAGAGTTTTGACCGCATTTTGACTGTCTCCAGAGGTGGCTTGACGCTTGAGCCAAGCATTACGCAATAATCTACGTTATTGCGCAACGCTTGAAGCGAATTTATATTTTTTGAGCGTAAACAAAAATAGTTGCGCATAAGTTGTTCGTTCGATAAAAGTGATGTAACTAGTGTCACTACATCATTTCAGCTGAGCGGACATGTGTGTTTTGTTTAATTGTGTGAGAGTTGCGTACAACAACATTGTGCATTACATATAAATGTAAATGGAAAAAAAATGGCTGAAATCTGAAAAATGTCACTTAAAATTTTACATGGCCTATTAACGGCACATTTAGTAAAAATTTAGTACGTATATTATTTAAATAAAAACATTTTTCTTTTTTTTTTACAGAATAAATTTTCTGGCATTTTTATTCATGTATATTTAATTTAAAAAATTAAAATGAACATTTTGTTAAAAAAAAAAAAAATTTTTTTTTGCATTCTCACCAGCATTTGGTTCCTTAGAACGGCCAATCTGCCTAGCTAGGAACTAATATCGACCCACAAGACATAATAACACTTCGTCGCTCTAGTTCGTTTTACTCCAACAGACCACTTTTAGCGAAATTGAGTTAAGTATGCAGTAGTTCTCAGAAAGTCTTTATGTATACAATGCAAGTGAAAAAAAAAATTTAAAAAATTATTTAGGGGGTTTTCAAAACGCACTTTGTCTTACGTCCTCCAAAATGAAACAACATTTCGAGCGTATTTATCCAACATAACATCCAAGCTGTATCTTAGCCAACGTGCGAAATTCAAACTCTCGGTTCCGGGCGTATTGCTCTAACAGACCACACAGCCAATAGCAGCGCAGCGGAGGACCACGTGATTGCTTTCATTCCAAACATTCGTTCATTTAGCGCCACGAAAGTAAATATCTTCACTTATGATTATGCTAGTTACCAAGTTACTTTAGTGGTTTTCTAGGAGATTTCTTCAGAAAAAATGCAAGATTTAAACTGTGGAAAAGGATAAATTTTTTTAAGGAAAACATAACAGATAATTAATATTACAATATTTTCTCAGCAAATTGTTTCAACTTGTTGTCCGTTACAGGGTGGTTATAATAAATTTGTGTATTTTTTGAGAAAATATTGTAATAAATGCCAAGTTCTATATTGTGGTGAAATATCGTACTAAAAATTGAAATATTTATTGTTTGTTGTTTGTTTTTGTTTTAATTTAATTTAACCAATTAAAATATTAAAACAAATTGACTGAAATTGAAGAAAAATCAATTAACGAAGAGTATAAGGACGACATTAAACGGAATACACTCGGAATTTGATCCTTAAGGCGTATGTGTGTAAAGAGGTATCGGTATGTTTATCTACCTATACGTAATTATTTAAATCTTCGTGTAAAATTACCTATTTATGATATTTAAAACAATTATAAGAATAAGAACATTGAATGAGCTTTTGTTTTAAGCACATTTAATGCGTAGTATCGGTATGTTTATCAACCTTTACGTAATTATTTAAATCTTTGTTTAAAAATACCTACTTGTGATATTTAAAAAAACACAATTATTAGAATAAGGATTGATGTATTATAGTACCTAATATATGTGTCCATCCACCAAACCTTAGTGAAAGCATTATTCTACTTCAGATACTAAGCAAGGCAAATATTAGAACAAGGAAATGAAGGAGTTTTAATTTTCGGTAGGTATATTTAGTTCCTAAAATATCTGTTTGTTTATCAACCAAATTTGCATGTGTAATTATTCGACTTATGATATTTAAAACAAGCCAATTATTAAAATAAGGAAATCAAGGAGTTTTCATTTTCGGCACATTTAGTTCCTAAAATATCTGAATATTTATCAGCCAAATCTTCGTGTAAAAATTCTACTTATGATATTTAAAACAAGGCAATTTTTCCAATAAGTACAATGAAGGAGTTTTTGTTTTTGGCACATTTAGTGAGTAATAGCTTCATGTTTATCTACCTTTACCTAATTATTTAAATCTTTGTGTAAGAATACCTACTTGTAATACAAAATACAATTATTAAAATAAAGACAATGCAGGAGTTTTTTTTGCTTTTAATACCTAATATTCATGTGTTTATCTACCAAATATTTGTGTCAGAATAAGGAACTCCAGTGAAAAATATTATGGCTTTAAAAAAATATGTTCATATAGACCAAGAAACGCTGATTCTGAATATATAAGTTTTATTTCATAATATTAAGGGTCGGGTTTGGAAAACATCGCTCCGCATTAGCAGTAGCATCCGCGTCTCGTAGCAGCAATACTAGAAAATTATATACAGGTAGTTAGAAAAATGTGTAAAGTTACTAGTGATTAAATTTTTTTTACTGTAATCTTACAAATTCTATAAGTTATACATACTGCAACTTTAGTTAAAACGTTGAAAAAGGCCTTCGCGATTATCTCTCCTGAACCTGTTGTAAACATTTTTACCAAAAATCCTTCCGTAATCTCAGAGTAAACATTATGTTAAATCAAGCTATTAAATTAAAAGCTCTTCAGTGTATCTAGATTTTTATTGTAATTCGCCTAAACTTTCTGAATTTTTCAACTATTCTCCGCCATACAAAAATGTATGGCAAAATATTACGCCGCGCGATGTCTTATATAACGGTTGAATTTCACAGAATTCATTCAGTCGTGAGATAGCGGTCAAGGCGACAGCACGCATATTTTTTTCGCAGCAATTTTGTTCGCTGTTTATTCGATTTTTGAAGGAATCATTGAGGAGATAGGTGTTACAGTAACCGGGTAAGTAGAAATAAAATATATTTATTATTATCTAATAAATTATTTTTAACTTGATTTACAGTTTTACATATTTTATTATTATTTTTTTTTTTTTAAACTTCAGGTACCTTCAAAATGGGTAAAAATAAAGGAATTCTTGCTTACCGTGCCATAAAAAATAGACCCTCCCACTGGAAGAATAGGAGAATAAGGTAATAAAGTCAAAATTTAATTTTTTTACTGATTTCTATCAAGGGTAGTTTGAAGGTAGACTGAAGTCATTTTGCTTTTTGACATCTAAAAATTTCGGCATCCATCTTGAATTTATCTGTAGTTATCTACCGATTTGGTTCAATATCAGAATTCGGGCGTTTAGAAGTGCACTGAACTCGGATCTAATGTCAAAATGCAAAATTTCGGCATCCATCTTGAATTTCTCGTGTTCTCTACCGATCTGGTTCAAAATCAGTATTAGGGAGTATTGGCGAGCACTGAACTCGGATCTAATGTCCAAATGCAACATTTCGGCATCCATCTTGAATTTCTCTAGTTATCTACCTTTTTGATTCAAAATCAGGATTAGGGCGTTTGGACGTGCACTGAACTCGGATCTAATGTCAAAATGCAACATTTCGGCATCCATCTTGAATTTCTCTAGTTTTCTACCGATTTGGTTCAATATCAGCATTCGGGCGTTTGGAAGTGCACTGAAATCGGATCTAATGTCAAAATGCAACATTTCGGCATCCATCTTGAATTTCTTTAGTTATCTACCGATTTGGTTCAAAATCAGGATTAGGGCGTTTGGACGTGCACTGAACTCGGATCTAATGTCAAAATGCAAAATTTCGGCATCCATCTTGAATATCTTAAGTACTTTGACGATTTGGTTCAAAATCAGGTTAAAGGAGTTTGGGGTTCAACGAACTTAATATCAAAATTTAATTTAACAAAATTTAACAAAATTTAATTTCAAAATGCATAATTTCGACGACCATTTTGAGTTCTCTACCGATTCCGTTCAAATTGTCACTAAGTTTTATTGAAAACAACGACTGTCAGATCCATTGATAAATCGAATGAATTTCGATGTTGGGTAAATTCTGGGTCGTATTGAAACGTATCATGTTCGCATTAAAAGGTAACCTTGCGGCAGAGCAGAGACCAGGGCTCAGGATAGTGGGCCAAGTAGTTAACTGTCATGTAGGTAGGGTTTTCAGTCAAATAAAAAGAAGATGAATTTTATAAAACTATATTGTAGCCAACAAAAAACAAACTTTTAAATTTCATACCAATGAAAGGTTAGCATTAAATTTATACCAAGGTAATATAAGAATACAAAACATAAACATACCAGATGGACTTCTAATGGACACGCTAAGCTAACTAAACGGATATAACACCGGATGACGACCACGAACTTGCTTCGTAGAGAGAAGACGAGAAGGGACGGGACTTCCAGCCTCCTCAATCGGGGATGGCGCGGAATCCAGAGAGCCAAGGTCTTCCTTCTATTTGGGAAGAAGGCCGCTACACCTCCAAGGAGCGTAACCAGCCCCGGGCCACCCCAACAAGCTCCATAAAAGAAACACGTGGTCCCAACCGATCTCCAAGACCTGCGTCTCTCGGCAAATCCGTCATCCGTCCGTGTCTCCACGACGCGGGGTCACAAAGGCAAATTCTGCCACCTCAAGGACCAATCCTTTTTTAAAGTTTGTTTCCAGAACACAATTGCACAAAATGGCCAACTGCCAACAACGGAAAAAGTGGGATTCACATAACCACTCAAAAATACTGCCGTACACGAACTTCTCGTGTTACGCAAAATACACCCCGCGTCTTTATAAGATAGGATCGACTTCGATTTACATGATATAATCCAATTGAAACACTTTTACAGTGAGTCACCAATTCACGCACAGCTAGCCCATGGCTGCCCGGGAGGAAGTGCCCATAAACAAAAAGGAACTCTTTTCTTTTCCAAAAAATTACCAGTGTCCAAAAAAAAACACCATAGACAAAATAACCACCTAAGCAAGAACTGCATTAGTCACATAATTATTTATGTGACAATTCCCCCCTTCCCACGAAAATGTTTGCCCTCAAACATGAAAAACCAAGTCCACAAACTAACTAAACTATGAGTCCATCAGGTATCTAGAAAAATTATAACAAAAACATTAATTAGTAATTAATAACAACTTAGAACTAAATTTCTTAAAAGTAAAATTTCTTAATAATATAGAACAAATAAGAAAAGAAAGGCACGAAAACAAGGAGTCAACCAACATCTACTAAATTAAACAAAGTTTTGAATTTACTTAATAAAGAAGACCTGTTGTTTTCGTGTCAATTTAACAAGATTTATACTTATAAAATACTCAACAATACTTAATTTAAGAAAAAACACAACCAAATAAATTGTAGAAAAGAAAAAAAATTTGATCACTTTTCCTTATACAGGAAATAAAGGCCAATTTGGCTTCACTTTTTAGGGTTAAACAGCCCTCACTCGCACTGAATTTACGCTATATTTGAATAGCAAAAAAAGTAACCTATCTAACTAAGTCCATCCGGTTTAACATTCTTAAGATAAAACTTAAAAATAAACAAATACTTAAAATTAAAGAAGCCTAAATTAAGAAAATATCTATATAAATATACATTTTTCAATCAGAACGATGGAGTTCAATGTTGGCAACACTAGGACACAAGAAAATACTTATCTGTGTTATAAGTAATATAGAATCAGTATACAAACTGTCTATCAGACGTGGGTAGAGTAGGGATCTTACATTGGATCATCTAACTGTCATTATTGAACCAGGATTTACAATTCCGAAGAAATACCTATATGTAAAAAGGTCGTCAAACTAGAATAATATTTAAATTATCCAATTTTCAAAAATCAAATCAGGTCAGGTTTTATAAAACAATAAATACCTGCCAATCAAGGTGGTCAGATTAGGATTTACATAACACAATACCTATCTATCAGATCATGACAAAAGTCAATTGGTACTTAACAGCAAAACATAAAGTTAAGCTCGCAGCTTAGGATATCCAAAAATCCATTAAACAACCTGCATCAAAAACTCAAAAGAGTGACATTGTTTGTAAAAAAAATGAGACCACGGTAATACCCAAGCTGGCATCCCTTAAAAAAACACTCTACGTGTGCACAAAAGTCAGCATTTCTTGTACAAACAAAACAAAATGTGTGATCAACTATGGCTTTCAGTGAGTTGACACTATTCGAGGAGTGATCAATTCAAAATTTTAATGAATGACACTAGTAATACTTAATTTAAAGTTTAATAATGATACTAACAGTAAGATATTAATGTTTATATTATTTAGAGTTAAAACTATACAGAACAGACTTAGACTTAAAAAACTATACAGAACACACTTTCCTGTATTAGAGGCAAAGCGATAATTCCAAAGGAATTAATTATTAGTTAAGCACGCCTAAGCAGTACTAACTTTGTTAGAGACAAAACAACTTTCTTATGAACTAAGATTTATATAAAGAACTTTTAGGAAAGCTATACCATACTTAAACTTATGAAATACAAAATATCAATAATAAAACTAACAGAACTTTTGTGCATCAGAAAGGTGCTCAAGTCTCTGAAACACAAAATTCCAAAATATTCCTTCTCAAGTTCTCTGGAGGTTCCATGGGCAATGGGCAATAAAAGAGCCTCCAGTGGACTAAAGAAAGAAGGGCATAAACTTAAAAATAATAGCATTACAACTAAATTCGTTAAACAGATGGAACAAGGTATGAAATCAGTGTGTGTGTACTCATGTGAACAAGTATATTATTACCAAAATAATCATACGTTTAATAATACAAAAAAAAAAAAAACTCGAAACTAGTGCATGTTATTATTAACAGAAAAGCATATTAACGGAGGAAAGAAAGACTTAACTAATAAAATTTGGGCGCCAGTGACCACAAGGATCACATTCCAGTTTACCGAGGGTAAATAAACGGTTTATCGTCAATGAACTAGAATTAAGTGTCTGTACTGAGCACAAGATTTGGGGGTACCAAACTCCAAATCATGAGACCAGAACAATCACAAAAGAAACAAATGTAATAATGTGAAGGGTTGGTAGGCCTGCACACTACAACATTGGCCTCCTTAAAGAAAAAAAAACTAATCTATCCGAACAATATCTTTCACGTGAAAATTACCTACAGTTCTACCTTGCATATCTGCCAATGTGTACACTAAATCCGAGACTCTATTTTTTATAACATTACGAACGAATCTAGGTGCCAACTTATGGGAAAAGTAATCCGGACCACTGGATTGAACAAAATTCTTCCTCCAAATGACATCACCTACATTATAAACCACGGATTTACGGCGTAAATTATAATGTTGGGCATTCTTTTTAAAGGCCTGTATTAATGCATTTGAAACTTGTTCGTAAATAGGAACTAAGTCTTCCAACTTTTTTGCAAATTCGGCTCTAGACTGATCCAAAGGTACGTCCACGACACTAGAAGAAACATTAATTTTGTGTAAATTGCCGTCAACAATTTGTTCCCTGCCGTGCATAAGGAAAAAAGGCGTGAAACCTGTTGCAAAATTAACAGTATTATTCAAGGCTGACTGAATCTGAGGCAGAAATCTGGACCAATTACGATGGTCAGACTCGGTCAAGATAGACAAGGCAGTCCCGATAGTTTGGTTATACCGCTCAACTACATTATTTTGCGGGGTGTAATAGGCGTTATAAAAAGGCATTGGAACATTATAATCAGCCAACAATTGTTTGAACTCTTTTGAAACAAATTGTTTACCATTATCACACACCAGGGTTTGTGGAACACCGTGGACTAGAAAAATAAATTGTTCAACATTTTTTACAATGCTTTTAGTAGTAGCATTTCTGAGTGGAAAAATCCATGTATATTTGGAAAAAACGTCAACAACCGATAAAATGTACATAAAACCCGCGTAACTACGTGGAAGAGGTCCAACAAGGTCGATAGACAACATTTGCATCGGTCTGTTGACTATTTTTGGATTCGTAGAAATACCAGCCGGCGCAGATGTATTTATTTTATGTGCCTTGCACGTTTTACACTTATTAACAAACTTTTTGACGTCATTATACATACCCGGCCAAAAGTAACGGAGTTGAACTTTCTTATACGTTCTGAATACACCTGGGTGGCAAGAGTTAATAGATTCGTGTTCTTTACTTAGAATAGCGTTGCGGTCTTCAAAAGGCACAACCAGCTTCCAGGCTGTATCCTCTTGCAAAGCGAAACGAGATTTAGAATGTCGAAATAAACAATTATCTTTAATTTGGAAGTTATTGAAACGTTGGGGATTATTCATACAATTGGAAAACAAATTATTATACCAACTATCCGAAGTTGTAGGCGAAGAATCTATGGCAGCAACAGTAAAATCGTCTTTACGAGAAAGAACATCTGGAACAGTATTTAATTTACCCTTTCTGTGCACCACATCAAAAGAATATTGGGAAAGACGCGTAGACCAACGTGCAAGCCTACCAGTTGGATTGGACAACGAAACCAACCACTGCAAACTGGAGTGATCCGTCACTACTGTGAAATGAACTCCTTCTACGTAAGGCCTGAAATGATTGACTGATTCTAATACCGCAAGGAGTTCGCGCTCCGTAACGCCGTAATTTCGTTCGTGAACATTTAAGCACCTAGAGAAAAAAGAAACAGGATGTTCTTCACCGTCAAACACCTGAGTAAGCACGCCGCCGATCCCAACGTTGCTCGCGTCCGAATGGATAGTAAAGGGCAACGAAAAGTCAGGGCAACTAATAACGGGAGCAGAAGTTAGGGCTTTTTTTAATTTTTTAAACGCGTCTTCCGCTTCTGGAGTCCAAGAAAAATTACTTATTCCCATTCTAGAACCAGTGAGTTTTGTCAACGGGGCTGCAATAGTAGAGAAATCTTTGATAAAACGCCTATAATAACCGCAAAGACCTATAAAAGCTTTAATTTGCTTCGAATTCTTAGGGGTAGGGTAAGTACGAATACATTCTAATTTAACGGGGTCTGTACGAAGACCCTTCGCGTCTACGATATAACCTAGATATTTTAACTCTTCTTTACAAAACTCGCATTTTTTGAGGTTAACTGTTAGACCCGCATCTCTTAATCGTTCATAAATTTTATTCAAAATCTTCAAATGTGACTCAAAATCTTCCGAAATAACAATCAAATCATCGAGATAACAAAAGACGTTCTCGTCGAACTCAGGACCAAAAAGAGCATCCACAAGACGCTGCAATTCGCTAGGAGCATTCTTAAGACCGAACGGCATCCTCACAAATTCAAACAGACCATGGCCTGGTACAACGAAAGCCGTTTTAGGACAGGATTCCTTATCTAAGGGAATCTGCCAAAATGATTTGCTCAAATCTATCGATGAAATAAAACGAGCACCCCTTAGTTTATCTAAAATACGTGAAATGTAAGGGAGGGGGTAGGAATCTGCCAATGTGACGCTGTTCAAGCGCCTCGAGTCCAAACAAAACCTGACAGAACCATCCTTCTTAGGAACAATCAAAACTGGGTTTGACCAAGCTGAACGGGAACGGCGGACAACACCTAAATCCAACATTTCTTTTAATTGTGCTTCTAATTGTTTCTGGCGAGTTTGAGATAAAGGATAGTAACGCTGTTTAATAGGATCCCCTGTTGTATTTATTTTATGACGTACTAAATGGGTTTTACCTAAACCACGTTCTTCGAAAGAAATTGACTTAAACTTAACTATAACCGAATTTAATTTGAGATTGTCTTGGGGGGACAGCAAGGAAGCTGATGTTAATTTGCGAACCTCACCGACAACCTTCCCAAAATTAACATTGCTGTCAACTTTTGGAAACAACTGAGGGGCCACGTCGAATTGCTTCCAAAAGTCTACTCCCAAAACAATGGAAGAGGACAGAGACGGAATAACGAAAAACTTAATATATTTCTTAATATTATTATACAATACTAGTACTCGCATAGTACCAATTATATCCTGACGCTTGCCATCCGCGGTGGTAACGTAGGAATCTAACTTATTTAACTTATACCCTAAACTTATGAAAAAATTATAAACAGAACCCCCGAAACAACTGACAGATGCTCCACTGTCTAAAAGTCCTGAAAAAACCAAATCCTTAATTTTAATATTAACATGTGGTCTAACATCTCGTCCACAATCAGCTAACGGCACACATGCGTCCATGTTGTGCGTGGTAAACTTAGATATATTACTAGTAACTGACGACGATCTTCTGTCATCCTTGTGCACAGAACGCAAAAGATCGTCGGTTAGTTTTTTGAATCAGATTTATTCGCGACATTATGCTTAAGAGAGTCCCTTTTCCATTTTTGACAAAATTGTTTCGTATGACCTTGTTCCTTACAATAGAAACAATTAAAAGTTTTCTTACTATTGAAAGCAGAACTAGAAGAAGACGCTCGTGGAGAAAAGGAAGCTTGATTATAAGTAACACGGGGAGAGTGCGAGCCTTGAGCTTGTGGCTGGTGCGACGGTTGCGGGCTCCGATGAGGATACGAGGTTTTAGGAAAAGTAACTCGCGAAGAAGAATTAAAGTGTGGTGCGGGTTTGTCTACTGAAAGCTTATCAAATTTACTGCACACACTTACTAAGGCTGAAAGATTCTTTTCCGAGAAATAAGCAATGGCTAAGGCGTATTTAGATTGAAGACTGTCACAGACTAAGTCCACCAATTGTTCTTCAGAGAGTGGAACATCCAATCTTAAGTTTGCTAACTGAACATCTTCAACATATTCCACTATAGGTTGATTAAACTTTTGCTTCATAGCAAACAAAGCTTTTAAAGCTTCTGTTTGATTGGTACAAACGTCAAAACGAGAAATGAGGAGCTTTTTCAAGGTTGACCAAGACAAAGAATCATCAAAAATAGTTCTATACCAGGAAAGAGCTCTTCCCTCCAGGAGGTCAGGGAAAGAGGTAACAACTGAGGACAACTCCACCTTCCGGCATCTGGATAATTCTTCTATGCGTAAAATGAAATCCCTGACATCCGAGGACCCAGAAAATTTTAAACCCCAAGAATGGACGGACGAAGAAGAAGTTGGAGGAGAAGACGATTGGTAATAATTATTAATTACGGTTGTAGTCTTTTCTAAACTAACTGTATTATCGTTACCTATATTCATATTGGAACCACTTCCTGTACTATCATCACCTATATTCATATTGGAAGCACTCCCCTCTTTCAAACTTTTATTAAAAGAGCGAGCCTGTTCGCGCATACTTGATAATGTAGCTTCCGGAACGATGTTACGATCCGTTAACAATTTTATCATTTCTTCCTTGGTTACCCCATTAATATCGGAAATCGCCATTTTTAAAGAATAAATAAAAATTTTAATTTAATTTATAATTAAATTATTATTCTCAAATAATTATATGAAAATAAATGTAATAATAGGATTAACCAAACTGTTATAATTAATTATTTATTTGTAACACGTCAATTACCAAACACCCTGTACGTATGAACTCGAAAAATAGTCATTGATTTTCAATAACGACAAAGCCATTTATAATTTATTTAAAACCACCTTAGAATGCAGTAAATATTTTTAAAATAATAATTATTTTTATAACATACGTTCCACGAACTCCCTTTATATGTATGAAGGTATAAACGGACACAAATGCGAACAAGAATAGTGTCGTTACTATATTCTCCCAATATTTAGTAACCGCAAGCTTATAATAAACAATTATTTATGATAAATGTCTGTCACAAGTCGTCCTATGTTTAAAAAACAAAAATAATGTATTTAATAATGAATTACCGCGGCTTTGTAAGTAAACAATGCACATAACCTGACAAATGTTAACAAGAATTGACAGCTCGGCTCCGATAAAGCATAACATAGATGAAAAATAGACAGCTGACAGTTAAAACAGAATTGCCAGTAAACAGAAAAAATGTTCCCAACAATATTTCGGTTATCACCTCTAGAGATATTATGAATGAATTTTGTGTTTAACATTATCTTAATGGCAACACTTAAAGTTGGTGTCATTATAATTACATGCCTTACGAAAAGGTAAACAAACAATAATATTCAACAGAAAAAAGAACATAACTTAATGAAATGTAATTTCAGGATTTAATTCTCTTAATAGCAATCAAGTGACACAACAAAATGATCATAACACAATGAGGTGTATTTTCAGAATGACACACAGAATCTCTGCAGAACGGTTAATGTTAGATATAAAACCAAATAAATGCACACACACCGATTCATCTCTGATTTCACTAAAATTATCAGCAAAAGAACTGAAAATCCACCCCACATGACAGACAAGTACGTTTCGGGCACCGAAAATAACTGATTTTACACGTTGGAAGCGCCACTGAAACGTATCATGTTCGCATTAAAAGGTAACCTTGCGGCAGAGCAGAGACCAGGGCTCAGGATAGTGGGCCAAGTAGTTAACTGTCATGTAGGTAGGGTTTTCAGTCAAATAAAAAGAAGATGAATTTTATAAAACTATATTGTAGCCAACAAAAAACAAACTTTTAAATTTCATACCAATGAAAGGTTAACATTAAATTTATACCAAGGTAATATAAGAATACAAAACATAAACATACCAGATGGACTTCTAATGGACACGCTAAGCTAACTAAACGGATATAACACCGGATGACGACCACGAACTTGCTTCGTAGAGAGAAGACGAGAAGGGACGGGACTTCCAGCCTCCTCAATCGGGGACGGCGCGGAATCCAGAGAGCCAAGGTCTTCCTTCTATTTGGGAAGAAGGCCGCTACACCTCCAAGGAGCGTAACCAGCCCCGGGCCACCCCAACAAGCTCCATAAAAGAAACACGTGGTCCCAACCGATCTCCAAGACCTGCGTCTCTCGGCAAATCCGTCATCCGTCCGTGTCTCCACGACGCGGGGTCACAAAGGCAAATTCTGCCACCTCAAGGACCAATCCTTTTTTAAAGTTTGTTTCCAGAACACAATTGCACAAAATGGCCAACTGCCAACAACGGAAAAAGTGGGATTCACATAACCACTCAAAAATACTGCCGTACACGAACTTCTCGTGTTACGCAAAATACACCCCGCGTCTTTATAAGATAGGATCGACTTCGATTTACATGATATAATCCAATTGAAACACTTTTACAGTGAGTCACCAATTCACGCACAGCTAGCCCATGGCTGCCCGGGAGGAAGTGCCCATAAACAAAAAGGAACTCTTTTCTTTTCCAAAAAATTACCAGTGTCCAAAAAAAAACACCATAGACAAAATAACCACCTAAGCAAGAACTGCATTAGTCACATAATTATTTATGTGACAGTATTATTACAAATAAATTTATTTTATATGTTTTTTTAGAAAAGCAGCAGAAGCAATATAAATGACGTCGTTATAACAGAAACTATCAGTTAACATGTAAGTTTTTTAAATAAACATAAGCGGCCTGAGTAATGGCCTTCCATATAAACTTTTTGCTATAATGAATGATCTACCACACTTTTTGTGAATGTTTAGAATTAATAAATAATATTTGGATGATTTATATAGCGCCGTTTTTGTGAAAAATCAGCTCAAGGGCGCTGTATGAATTATCGATAATAGACCGAGAGAAAGGATGATGTCATTACAAAATGACAGTCTTGTGAATAAATGAGGGGCTAACACTTATCACTCTGTATTGTTTTGTATTTTTTTATTAATAAGTTTACATTACAAATGTATAGTCTAATGTCCTCCACGCTAGGAATTCACCTGTGTTGTGGAGGACATTTTTCAATTGTAAAATTATATAATAGTAAACAAGTATATAATAGTAACTTTGTTATTTTTGGATAATGCTGTGAAATAACTATAATAATTGTGGGTAATAATTAATTTATTTTGAACTTACATATAACATTTGCAATTTTACCTGTAACACGCACAACACGAGTTACAGCGTGTTTTATACAAAGAAAAAAAAACTTGTCAATAGCCTTCTATAAAAAAACAGAGTGGAAGATACTTTATGTATCGCCCTGGTGTAAGACCACTATTCAGAATTGAAAAGCTGCTTGAAATGGCTTTAGCCGTGTGTGGTGACCAAATCTGAATAGCCAGGTACTTCCCCTATATTATTCCCCTCCCACCTTATTCAGCCTCACAACATACCCCAATCACTGGCCCCAGGCGATTGATAGCAGTTGGGACTTTGTAAGTTACATAAAAATAAAAATAAAACATTTAGTTGTTTTATAAAAATTTGTCTGAACTTCTTTATATTTTTTACTGTCTTTTTTCTAAATGTGCTTTGTTCTACTTTATGTATATCAAAGATAAATTGTAAAATATATTCTTTCTTACTACGTATTAAAAAAAAACTGTATGCATATAAATAAACTTTCAAAAACAAAACTACCTGTTTTTTAATTTCTAAGGCACAGAGTAAAAACTGGTTGTCGTAACTTATTCACACCCATTATTTTCTGGTAAAATTATAAAAAAATTAATAACATTATACAAACCATATATGAACCAGAAATTTTTTCCACGTCAAAACACCATTAGATTCTATGTCACATTGAGTCAAAAACTAAGACGTCTGTAAAGGTCCAGGGACTAAAAAAAGTCTATGTATCCTTGCCCTTGCATAATATGATTTATAGTCTGTCAAGCTGTATCAATTATGTTAGAAATAAATTAAAATTATACAAAGCAAGTGTATTTTTATTTCGTATTTTATCAAAATGCTGAGCAGCCGTGCCTGAATCTAACCGAAATACACAGTAGATCGCGGCGGCCGAGCTTGTTTGCAACTACCAAAAATACCTAACTGCAGTGAATGGGCAGTTTGACCCAGGCGCAAATGTCTCTATGAGCTATCCACGCTATTCCACCATATGATTCTTAGTATGTTAAGCTGTATCCATTATTATAGTAGGAACTAAATTTTATAAGGCAAGTGTATTTTTATTTCCTAAGTCCGTAGTGTCTAGTATACCCACATCTCCTCTAGTCAAACGCAGGCGGCCGGCTGCGGCCGTGTTTGTCTACAAGTACAAGAAATACCTAACTGCAGTGTCAGCGCGGTTTGATACCCGACCCTTAAATGCAGAGTTTTTAATAAATTATTAAAAAGTGCATTTTTAAACCTCTTCGGAAAACACAGCGTTAAGTTGGCATTACTGAAATGGTTAACCGTGACGTCACAGTTAACCTGTCACCTGTGTATTGTATTGTATTGACATTTGAAATGACTTGAAGTGCACACGTACCTATGCAATTCAACATTTCGTGTTTTTGGTTTATTTTCATACTGTTTATAGAGATTTAGATTAATAATAGTTATTGTGTTTATTGAAACATAATTTAGGCCCTCAACAATTTACGAAAAGGGCTATATTTGCGGACAATCTGCAATAAATTTTGTCTATTTGAGGTTAAAGTCGTGTCCTATTTTGACATTTGCTTATGTATTTTCAAATTGTTTTTAGTATAGGGCTTTTTATACAAGTTGTTAAACACTCGTCATGATCAGTGTATTATAAATACCAGTGTTTCTGTATGTATTATACATAAAACAATGTACCGACAAAGTAACACCTGACACAAAACACGATGTCACATGTATTTGCAATGAAAGAGATGATTTATTGTTTTTATATTGCACTTTGATTAAATACAATAACAATAGCGGTGAAATGTGGACATTTTACCAATGTTTTTCTATATTAAAAGCAGTTAATCTTGAATAAAAAACACACCTCACACCTAAAAGTCATTATCCGCCATGATTATTGTGGGTTCTTCACAGTGTTGCCAACAGTTAGAAGTGAAATTTCCCTAGAATTTCACATTTACGCAATTACCTACGTAGCCACCTGATTGTGTAACACTAATCCTGTTATATGTTAATTAATATGATAATTAATTGGAAAGATATCGGAACTTGGTAAATATACTAATAATACCGTGATTTTCCAAATAAAACACTTTTTGCTACGTGAAGTAATAATTTAAAAGTACGAATACACTCACCACTGAATTAGAAACTGAATTCCAAATTTAAAAAAAAACACTTTGCAAAATAAAAATCATAAGCAACCCGCCGCTCATTTGTACCAAGCGTGGTATTTTGAAGACCCCCCCCCCCCCCCCCGAACGTGTCACGTAGTATGGGTACGTTCCCTAATATCATTTTGAGTTGTCAGTGTTAAAAATAACATGGCATGTAAGTACATGAAAAATAATTAAGATTCATAGGAATTCCAAAAAATATATATACGTATATATATAAATAATACCAGTAATACTGTCATATGTAATAAAATTTTTGCCAGAGTTCGAAATTTCCCTAGATTTTGTCCTGATTTCCCTTATCCCAAAAAAATATTTTTCTCCCCTAGATCTAGGGAAATTTCCCTCGACATAACATCACTGATTCAAAATGACAACTTAAAAAGTAAAAAAATTAGACCACCATAGATACGGTGCGTTTCTGGGAGTCTTTAAAAATTAAAACTTTGACAATTATTTTAACTATTAAAACTAACTATAAAAATAAAAATAAAAATGCAGTTATTTAAGTTTGAAGGTCTTTATTCATTAAAAAAAATAAAAAAATTGGACTGGAGTTCTCTATTCTATCTGAGATATTTAAAACATGTTAATTATTAGAATAAGGAAATAAAGAAGTTTTAGTTTTCGGTACATTTAATGCCTAAAGTATCTTATTATTTTAATCAACCAAATCTTAGTGTAACAATGAAAACATTTTTGGTATATTTAGTGCCAAAGATCAGTTGTATTTGTGTACCTATAAATATCTTATTATTGAAATCTTCGTGGGAGAATTGTACACCGAATGACAATGAAAGCATTTCTATTATTTTATACATTGAGTGCCTCATATTTCTTATGTGTTTGTTTATTTCTTACCTATTCGAGTTTTATTTTGTTCGAGCTTTGGATTGTCAATAAAAACGTTATTACTATTCGCACATTTTTAATGATTAGGTATCCCATTCATTTAACTTTTTTTACCTAGATCAATTTCCAGTTCCTTTATTTCAGCCCTTTTTGTAACCCTTTTAATAATTTGGCCCAACTAAGTGGTACCTCAAATACTGGAATACATTTGTTATGAAGCTAAAAATGTGGTTAGTGGTTAGGATTGTTTTATGACCTCTTTTTTTACAAGTCTGTATTGTGTAATAGACGTAAATCACATCCCATGATGTGTTCGAACATAGGATCATTTTTAAAAAGAACTCGTCGTCTATTGTTTTACACATTTATAAAGAACTTGTATCTATCTATTGTGTTTCAAAATCCTTCGAGTTAACTTTTTTTTTAAATGTTGGATACTACACTTCTGTTATCACACGACGGCCTCCTGTGGTCGAGGGGTAAGACTCTCAACTAGCGATCCGGATGTCGCAAATTTCAATCCCATCGTGCACAAGTAATTTTTATTTTGGTAGATTTGTTTATTTTGGGGGGCGGGTATGGGTACCGCCGTCCTGGGAACCATTTATTGGATAACCACCATCTCTGCCATAGGTCACCCCGAGTGGTTCGCTACGTTTGGTGACTTAGCAAGGGTGCCCGCGTTCATGGGGTGAAGTTCGTCCAGGTCTTGGCGGCGGATACGACTGCCCACCTGCTGCGTGGCGAGAGAGAGACTGGTTAAGGGAGGCTTTTTGACCTTTCCAGCCGGACTCTCCCGACTCTCGCCTTGCACCGCAATTGGAGAGGTGGATTCATACGTCCGTCACTCCCGGACACACTGACCCCCAGATTCCTACCCACCCCTCATACCCTTTTTCTTCCCAAATTTCCTAACCTTACTTTTCTTATAAAGACTCCTCCAAAGTGAAATTATTTTCCTCAGGGCCACCTGAGCCACCTGAGCCACCTGTGTGGAGCTAATCTCAAAATATATATACATATTTCACAACTTTAACCATTAAAAAAACGTATGTGTATATGTGTTTTTTTATGTTTAACTTTTTCCACGCGATCGTAACAACAGTTGATACGGCAAAAGCCATGCCTCACACGCGCCCGTATCAGCCCTTGTTACGCTAATTTCGACTGCCGATATCACAGCGCTACTATGTCACAGTATTTTTTCCCGCTCGCTAGGACATTCGTGTAACTATCACAATGCTGACATCTTCAGGCATATTTCGAAAGTAAAATTGTATTTCGTAAAAAACATCTATAATCAAGTGAATGTGTCCTCGTGCCTTTGAGTGTATAGTTCACAATTTACTCCACAGATGGCGCTAGTAGTTTGCGCACGCGCATGCATTCGATTCTGACTGACCAAATTGGACAAGCGTCGATAATTATTGTCGAGATTGCGCGTATATATATACACGTTTGTTTATGTTGTGAAACTGTGATTTTGAATTTACATAAAAAATTTATTAATTTTAGTGTCATCAGAAGTTTTACAACTTGTTTATACGAATTAATAATAATAAGTGATTGAGGTACCACTAGTGTCTATCAACGCAGTGTCCTGAGTACAAGCACGCGGATAAATGGCGCCGTCTTTAAGATAAAAAGGGCACATTTTTGTATGGAATTTAATGTTTTTGTTTTTATAATCATCTAGGAGTGTTTACAGACGACAATTTGGTTTCAAATTGTAGATAATAATCTCATCTGTTTATATAGTATGATAAATCATGCCATAATATGCTGTAATTTGACATAAAATTGGATGGATAGGTATTTGAAATATGACATATACATGTACCGCGTATGGGTATTGAAAAAACGGAGTAGTTCAATGCGGGGAAAAGGTTCAATAGTGAAATAACACAAATCAATAAAAAAAATATATATATACATGCTGTATTTGCGACATGTTCCAGAGTGGAAGATACTCTCAGTATCACCTTGATGTAAGACCGCCATTTCGAATTGAAGCATTGCTTGAAATGGCTTTAGCCCTGGTTGTTGACTCGATCTGAATAGCCAGGTACTTACCAACCTTCATAACTGCATCCCCTTCCCGCTACATCCAGCCTCATAAAATTGGGTATGCTATGTATAGCCTGACTCGGTCCAGGCGGTTTGGAGCGATTGGGACTCTTGTGCAGTATTAACATAAAAATAAAGTCACGTAAATCAATCCAACCTTTCGGGTGTGATCATACTAAATCTCCGATTTATATGCCGTAATAAATATGATAAAAATAATACGAGTATATATTATATGGATGATTTGAATAGCATTGTTTTAGTGCAAAAACGCTTTACAATATATGTTCTCAGGGCCTACGAGAGGATGCTGTGTGGAGGGTCTTTTTGAGGAAAGGAAGAATAGGAAGTTCTTGGATGGAAATAGGAATGAGGGGTGGGTAGGAATCTGGGGGTTAGTGTGTATAGGAGTGACGGACATAAGAAACTGTCCTTCCAACTGCGGTGCAAGGCAATGGGGTCGAGAGAGTCCGGCTGGAAAGGTCCAAAGGACTCCTTCAGGCAGTCTCTCTCGATCCGGCCCGCCACGCAGCTGGTGCGCAGACTCATCCGCCGTCAAGACCTGGACAAAACTCACCCCATGAACCCAGGCACTCCTGCTAAGTCACCAAACGTAGCGAACCACATGGGGAGACCTTTTCACAGCTCCACACAGGAGGCCCTGAGGAAAATAATTCCCCTCAGGGCCTATGTCATTTTTGGGAAGGAAGTAGAGGAAGTTGTGGGAAGAAAAAGGTATGAAGGGTGGGTACGAATCTGGGAGTCAGTGTGTCAAGGAGTGACGCACATATGAATCAATCCCTCCCCACTGCGGGTAAAGCGATATTCCGAGAGTCCTGCTGGAGAGGTCTACAGATCTTCCTCAACCAGTCTTTCCCGATCCGGCCTGCCACGCAGTTGGTGGGCAGACGCATCCGTCGCCAGGATCCAGACAAAACTCACACCACGAACCCGGCCACCCCTGCCAAGTCACCAAACGTAGCGAACCACTTGGGTTGACCTATAGCAGAGGTGTTGGTTATCCAATAAATGGTTCCCGGAGCGGCGGTACCCATACCCGCCTCTCAAATAATAACTAATAAACGTAGGACCTATCTGATGACTAACGGTTGATGACTAGCAGCCAACAATAAAACACGCCTGAAGCATTATTTTAATTGTCTGAAAATGTACGTTTTCATTGATGATTTTACGAAGTTATTATTTTACAAAAACTTACTCTTGAAACTTGTTTCCCAACCAAGAAACAAATTATTTCTAAAAAATTGTCGAATGTTATAAGAAACTATTTAAAAATCACACCCGAATATTTAGGTCTCACTGCGAAAACATCGGACACATAAGCTAAATCCATAAGTACCTATCAAAGTTCAATGAATTGAAATGCTTTCCGATCTCCCTGTAATACCAAGCACGTTAGATAAAGTAACTTCACGCAGGAGTACGCGCTCTTGTCTAACATCCAGTGTCCTTTGTCCAATATCCAACTTTCGCAAACAAGAATTCGTTACTTTGGCCAACATCCAAATTAAAAACGTGTTTTCTGCGTAATTTTATACATTTAGAACACATTGTACTTAAAAAAACAATTTGTAATACTTTAAACCATTTTAGTAGACTTACAATTTAGCTAATTTCATTTTATATGCCTTTTTCGTAAAAAAAACTTTAAAGCGCTGTTTCTCACGATTTACATTTTGGTCTGTTGGAGTAAAACGAACTAAAGCGACGACTTGTACCCATTTTATAGTTATTTTTCAATGTTATTATGTTATTTTTGCCATACAAATGTATCAAATGTAATGTTATAAATAAATAAAAAGCTTTTAATTGAAATAGAACAATAAATTTGTTTGTAACCACGGTTTAATTATTTAATTTTTTTAATACCGACCGGTTTTGCTCAATACAAGCATCTTCAGGGTATAAAATTAAACTGATCCAAAAAAAAGCTTTTATGGTGATGGTGCCATAGTTGCCGTGATACTGAAGATTGCACCACACTAAATTTGCAGAATTTACCCCAGCTTTTTGGTTTCATGCAATTATTTGGAACACAAAGGCAAAAAAAATCAAATAAAATTTATCTGTTCACACCGGGAAATGAATCCGCGACCTCTGGATGGCTAGACGAGAGTCTTTCCCCAATACCATGGAAGCCGTCAATTAGTTGCGGCTATTCAGAGTTGCGTAATAAAAATTAGAATCTAAAGCCGAATACATTACGCAAATAGTTGTAATGTAAATCCGACTTTAAAATATGAAATTTTGTGTCTGTGGCATTTGAAAAACTGTTCTAAAATCAAGGTGTCGACTTTCACTATCGAAAATCGTAAAAATGCCAATATTTCGAAAACTAACGACTATTACTTATTAAAATCATATATTATGATATTCCGCTTCTTCACAAGTTCAGCCCTCCAAAAGATAACTTTGAGTTATGGGGCACCCTTTATATGTGAAAAAAAATTAGGGGAGTTTTTATTTATAGTAATAAAAAAACTATTCAAAAATGTTAAGGTGGACAAAGTGTGTTGTTCGTCTCGATTTTTTAAGTCCAGATTAAATTTTATATTCTTTAGAATTGTGAGAAAACATAACAATCAATGGAAATTCAGGTTTTTGAGATTTTTTGAAAACGACCTGACTTTTGCGGCTCGGGGCGACCCACTTTCTGGGAAACACTGCACTGCAATCATTTTGTTCGTCAAACATTCCACAGATAAGATTGTGTAATGTTTGACGAAGTCACAGATAAGTTGGTGTAATGTTAGGCTAGCCTAGTGAGGCAGGTTACGAGAAACCTACGTTTATAATTATAAAATCTCTATTCTTTAAGTACCTACTGTTATATGTATATTGTTTACCATTATTATCTTTTGTACTTATGCAACTTTTAAACTATTGTATACTTTTTTTTTGTAGTTATAAATCTTTAAATTTTTGTTCAATAAAGTTTTACGCACCAGATTTAAATGTCCGGGTTTAATTTTCCCCACAGGAAAAACTAAACCATTTCACACACTTCCCAAATGATTATCTGGTCAATCAACGTTATGCAATTGCACTATATAAGTATTATAATTACAAAACAATACAAGAACAACATGTCAACCTACCAGAGACCAGATGGGAAAATAATTCACCGACTCCAGATATTTTCATATCAGAGGGTTCGGCTCTGTGGAATTTTCTAATTGAACCTATAAATCCTACTGATCCCTCAATATAAATATTTAAAAAATCTTTTGTAATCCTACATGTATTTAAAATTACCGATTTTTGCATTTTTATATATAAATTCTTTGACAAATCTAATACGCCTAAATTTTGAATCAGAGACCTAGGTATAATGCCAGTAGCCGAAATAACAAATGGTAACATTTTTATAGTCCGAGAATGCCAAATTCTTTTAATCTCATTTCCTAAATCTGTGTATTTTCTAATTTTTTCAGAAATAGTTTTTTGAATATTACAGGAATTTGGAATAGCTACATCAATGATATAAGTTATTTTTTTAATTTTGTCATGTAAAACTATATCAGGTCTATTATGACTAATTGTTCTGTCTGTTAGTATAGTTTTATCATAATATATTTTATAAAATTCATTTTCTAAAAATGAATTTGGTTCATATACATAATATGGTACTATATTACGGCAGTCAATCAAGTTATGTTTAATTACCAAACTTTGGTGGATTATTTTTAAAACCTGATTGTGCCTAAATGTATACTCGGACGGCGCTAATATAGAACATCCCGATATAATATGTTCTATAGTTTCCGGAAAAGCCAAACATTTTCTACATAAATCATCAATTTGATTTATATCTTTGATTATATGCTTCTTATAATTTTTAGTATTAATGACTCTATCTTGAATGGCAAGCATAAATCCTTCTATTTCTGCGCTCAACTCTCCAATACTCAACCATTTGTTTGGCGAAAGTTTGTCAACATACGTTTGGTTGAGATAATTGAAGTGTTTTGCATGAATAATTTTATTTGACCAGGAATCTAATAATTCCTGGTTAGTATTTATAAGAATGTTGGCATTCTCGTCATATAAATTTAAAGGTGTAATGTTTCTATCTGCCTTGCAAATTATTTTGTGCATTTCTGAGCTAATAGCTTTCCTACGGAAAAAATTTCTAAGCATTTCTACCTGATTGTGTTTCAAAGATGTTATTTTGACTACACCTCTACCTCCTAAATTTCTAGGTAAATTAATTCGTTCTATAGCTGAATTTGGATGATGGCAATTAAACTTTGTTAACGTAGTTCTAATTAATCGTTCTAAACTATCTAAATCTGTATTGGACCATTTAATTATGCCAAATGAGTACGTTAATAAAGGTATTGCCCAAGTATTTATTGCTTTTACTAAATTTTTAGCAGATAGATTGCATTTTAAAATTTTTCTGATCCTAGTTTGAAATTTAATCCTAATATCATTTTTAATACTAGTGTGATCTAATCTATTCGATTGCGGGTATCCTAAATATTTATAAACCTCATCCCCTTTCATACTTTTAATTTTGAAATTTCTAAATATACCCTTGTCTCCATCTACAATTTTGCCTTTCTCTATATCAGGGGTTCCCAAACTTATAAGTATCACGCCTCCCTACTGCTTAAAATGGATATGCCTGCGCCCCCCCCCCCCTTGCGGCCCAGGTCCCAGCAAGTAGAAGCAAGTGGGCTCGCCAAGCAATTGTAAATAAAATAAGAGTAGGTAATAAAGTCCAAAAATACATTTTTAAATGTTTTCTTATAAAAATATTGCTATTACACACTTGTTATAAGAAAAGTCAATGCGACGGATGAGCTTGCATGTTTTTGACAAGATTTTTTGACAAGGGGGGGGGGGGGGGTAGTCTAAAACCTCACCACATATCACCAGGAGGGGGAGAAGGGGTTAAAAAGTTGCTAAAAAACATCACGTGATTAATGAACGACCCCATAATAAATAACACACTGCGGCTGATAGATACCACTTTTATTCATAGAAAAAAAACCGCATTTAATATAATCATCAATATATTTGCGTTTTTGCGTCGAACTCATGGCGAAATAGAAGTAATAACCTGTCACTCACTACTCTGACAAACGTGTTCGCTAGGCGCGTTCGGCGCGGGAAGTGAGGTGACGACGAAGCGGGCGACCGGAGTGATAACCGCCGCTCGCGCCCCCCTGTACATGTCTTGGCGCCCCCCACTTTGAAAATCAATGCTCTATATGGATCGTTTTACATTTATCTAAACCAAAAGTCATTTTAATATCATCTGAAAAAATTTTAACTACCTTAATCATTTTCTCTAAATTTGATTCAGAATTTGAAAATAATTTTATATCATCCATATATAATAGATGTGAAACTATACTACTCTCTCTTGTATTACCCTTAATTTTTATTCCAAACTTGCTTTTAATTAACATTTTAGACATAGGATTCAATGCTAAGCAAAACCAAAGAGGACTCAATGAGTCTCCTTGAAAAATCCCTCTTTTTATTGAAATGCCCGGTACTACTATTTTCTTACCTTTTAAATTTACTAGTAAATCTGTATTCCAAAAGGACATAATATTTTTCAAAAAGCTAATTATAATTGGGTTAACTTTATATATTTTTAATATTTTGATTAGCCACGAGTGCGGGACACTATCAAAAGCTTTTTGATAATCTATATAACAAGTATGTAAATTACGCTTTTGATTTTGAATTTGTTTTAAAATTACAGAATCAATAACTAATTGTTCTTTACATCCCATATGTTTTCTGCGACAACCTTTTTGTTGTTCAGATAAAATATTTTTTTCATCCAAATGAGTATATATTAAATCTGTCAAGCAAGAGGTTAAAATTTTTGTATATTGTCGGTAGACATGTAATGGGTCTATATTGAGAGGGATTATTAATATTTTCGCTTTTAGGTAACATATAAGTAATGCCCTTAGTTAGAAAATTAGGAAAATTTTCAGGTTGTTTGACAAGTTTTGAAAGATTTTTTGCAAAAAGAGGATGTAAAGTAGTTAGACGTTTGTACCAAAAATTATGTATCCAATCGCAACCCGTGGCTTTCCAATTATGAGTATTTTTTATAATTTTGGCTAACAATTCAACCGATATATCAGAAAAAATCATTTGTTCAATGTCTGAACAATTGAGTTCTTCATTTTCTATCCATGAACCTGCCTCATTATGTTTTATATCTTTACTCCAAATGTTTGTCCAAAAATCGCGCATATCTGATTCAGATGGCAACGGAATATTATTATTCGAAATAATATTTTGTTTATCATCAAGTTTGGAATAAAATATTTTCTCATTTTTTTGAAATAATCTATTATTATTTCTTTTATTATACGTATAATTATATCTTTTTAATCTACTAGCTTTTACACCTAATTTTTGTTTTAATAAATCTAATAAATCATTGATTTTATTTTCATTATTATTACTACCAATGTTATAACCAAATTTTCTCCCAATTTCATTTATATGTCTCAAAATATTTCTACTTCCCATTTTTATATTCAATTACTCTAGCTATACTACTTCTTAAAAATACTACATCATTTTCTAATCTAATCTGCCATTCTGGTTTACTATAACTATATGATCTATCATCAGAGGATGTTAATTTAACTCCTAACCTAGTACATATAGTGATAGCACTAGCGTACACTATCGTATGAAGATCTAAAAAACTAATATCGTCAAATATTATTTTTGGTAAAATTAAATTATTTAATTCAGAAATTAATTTAGATAATTTTTTTGACATATGCAATTTTGGTAATTTTGGTCTAACTGTGGGCTCTATATCTATATATCTATTTATATTATTATGAAGCAAGTTAGCTAATTCTATTACATTATCATCTAGTAAGTTTAAATTTGCAATGTTGATTTCCCTAAGATTATGAATAGCATCTAGGTTATTTGAATCTACTGTAATATCATTGGATTCTTCTACTAGAATATTATCTAAACTGTCTTCATTCAATGTATCTAATATAACATTACTACTCGTATTAATTTGTTCTAAATTATTCTCTAATTGCAATCTATCTCCTATTTCCTTTTTTATCTGATTTAATGTTACTACAGGGATTAAATTATTTTTGAAAATTGCCCTTTTTTGGTCAGCTATTCTTTGTTCGTTTACTTGGGCAACCGGATAATTTTGTGAGAAAAGTAAATGTAATTTTTTCCTATACAATAACATATCTGTTTCTAGTTTCGTCACATAAAAATATGAACAAACGATGAACATATTGACATCGTTCGTCCATTTCATTCGCTGCCTAGGAATACCTGCTTTTGTTTTTTGGGGTCTCAGATTATCAATGTTCATCTGTAAAGATGACATAATCAACCCATTTTCATTTCCGTTGGTTGAAAATGACATTTTGTCACTGTTCAAAACAACTTGGAAATGATTATTATTATTATTCCTACATTCCAGTAACCAAGCAACTGTCGTCGTTACCTAGTACTGTCATTTGTCAACAAATAATTTTCAATATGGCCAAATTAAATATTTTAATGTAAAGTACCCTTTAATACTACAAATCTATAATAAATATTATATTTTAGAATAATGTTATCAAAATAAAATATATAATTAAATTTACCTGCAAAATATATTTCAACGTAATCTCTATGTTTACTTTGTATCTTAAAGTCTGCTATTTTATAAATCATTTATTCCTTCTTTTTTCTTTCATTTCTTAGTTTCTAAATCTCTGAGTCTACTATTGTATAAATCTTGCGTTCTTTCTTACGTATCCTTTACTTACTTATTACAATAATTTTTGTTACTAACTTACATGATTCTTCCATTTATAATGATTTTTTAATTTATATTATGATTTTTTTAAACTCTTCAGGATTTTTATTTTTAAATTATACAAGATTTTTTAAACTTCTTATTATTTACAATAGCCGTTATTACTAACTTACACGATCATTAATTTACTAATTGAGCTAGAACTCCCTCACCAAACACAAGAGCATTGTCTCTTTATGGTGAGGAAAGGCAATTTATTTTTATTTTTTGTTAACCTTATGTAACTATGTAACTATGTAACTGTTGTAACTTCATATGTATTTTTAATAAACATTGCCAATAAAAAAAAAAATAAAAAAATAAAAAAAAAAATCTCAAAATACTGTTGTTTACCTTGGTTACTGAAGCCCTCACAAAAGGAAAAATTTTATATCGTATTTATTTATCTAAATATCCTACGGTTGTCTGGCAGTTTATTTATTAGGTTATCTAATATACTTATTTTCAAATATTTATATGTTTTGGGATCAAAGCTAATTCTTTTCTATCTGATACAATAAAAAAATTATTATTATTATTATTATTATTATTATTATTTAATCATACTTAATCCCTGATACCATTCTTGAGGGCTTTACTTTTATTAAAATAATAATAAAATAAATATTAGAGTGTGCATTTCACACTCTGAATTTACAGTGTACATGGTAGAAATGAAACCTTCTGAAAACTAAAGTAGGTAAGAGTGGGAGGCTACGAAGCACCGCACAAAGGGAAGACCGATTATACTATCTCATTCTCTCGCAGGCTAGATCCTGTAGATGCATACATCTGTTTTTGCTCTTTTGTGTCGCTGTTTTTCGTTTCATCGAGTTTTAAATCGTAACGGTGCTAAAGAAGTTTTCACTTCAAAAAATTATATAAAAATAACAAAAACTATACCAACACTTTTTCATGAATAAATGTTCCCACACACCGAAGCTATGGATAATTTCATATCTAAAAGGATCCGCACACTATGTAACGAAATCCTTCATATAATATGTTGTTTCGTTATTCCAGGTAGCATTAATATGGAGACAGTTCCCATCAAGGCTGAACCAGGACCCAGAGAAGAAGTTGGAGAGGTAATTCATTATACAGAAATAGACATTGACCTGCCGGATGTTAAAAAGGAATGCTTAGAACACTCTGAAAGTGTTTCCCAGACAGCAGGTAAAATCCATTTTTATTTGTTTGAAATTGTTTTAATTTTCTATTTTCATTATAGGTACCCCCATACTTATCGAGCTTTATCCGCCATCTTTTCAGACAAAATAATGGACATGAAGGCGCAACCTGGAGAAAAACTTTTTTCGTGTTCCAATTGCGACAAAACATTTTCTCGAGAGGCAACTTTAAAACTTCACCTGCTTTCCCATACTCGAAAAATAATATTTTTATGTTCCTTATGTAAATTTTCAACTTCTCAAAAGGGATCTTTAGAAAGTCACATGTTTACCCATACTGGAGAAAAACCTTTTTCATGTCCTGACTGTAGCTTTTCATTTTCTCGAAAGGCAAGTTTAAATCGTCACATGTTTACCCATGCCGTGGAAAAACCTTATGTTTGTTCTTACTGCAGCTATTCATGTTCTCGAAAGGAATCTTTAAAAAGTCACATACTTACCCATACTGGAGAAAAACCATTTTCATGTTCCGACTGCAGTTATTCTTGTTTCCAAATGAGCTATTTAAAACTTCACATGCTCTCCCATACTTTAGAAAAACCTTTTTCATGTTACAACTGTAGCCGTTCATTTTCCCATAAGGGAAATTTAAAACAACACATGATTACCCACTATGGGGAAAAACATTATGCTTGTTCCTACTGCAGCTATACATGTTATCAAAGGAGATCTTTAAAAATTCACATGTTTACCCATACTGGAGAAAAACCTTTTTCGTGTTCCGACTGCAGCTATTCATGTTCTCTAAAGGGATCTTTAAAAATTCACATGTTTACCCATACCGGGGCAAAACCTTATGCTTGTTCCTTCTGCAGCTATTCATGTTCTGGAAAGCAATCTTTAAAACGTCACATGTTTACCCATACCGGAGCAAAACCTTATGCCTGTTCCTACTGCAGCTATTCATGTTCTCGAAAGGGATCTTTAAAATTTCACACGTTTACCCATACTGGCGAAAAACCTTTTTCATGTTCCTACTGCAGCCATTCATCTTCTCAAAAGGGAAATTTAAAACGTCACATGCATACCCATACTTAAGAAAATCTTTTTTCATTTTCCAACTGTAGCTGTTCATTTTCCCAGAAGGAATATTTAAAACGTCATATGATTAGGTACCCATACCGTTAAAAACGTTATGCTTGTTCCTACTGCAGCTGTTCATGTTCTCGAAAGGGATCTTTAAAATTTCATAAGTTAGCCCAAACTAGATAAAAAACCAAATTTCTGATGAAAAAATGAGCATGGAAAAATTATCGACTACATAGATAAGAAATTTGAAACATTGAACATGGACGTTTTTCTCAAAATTCAATCTCAGACCACATAAACTACTAAAAGCATTGAATTTATAAGTGCTCAATATGATGAAATACTAAAAAACGTTAAAAATAAATTTAACCAAGTTATACAAACTGATTTCGAAAATATTAAAAAAAGATCTGAAAAAAACACTATTTCCAAAAAACTTGAAATTAGACTGACCGACATCGAAACAATTTTAGAGTGTAATAATTTAGAAATTGCTAGGATTTCCCAACAAACCAACCGAAATATTGAGAAAAGTTGCTGCAGCAGCTGGGATCAACATAAACACACACGGATATAACTGACGTCATCTGAGTCCCAGATAGGCGCAATGGGGCTCCACCTAAACTTCTTGTTTCCTTCTCATAAAAAAATAAAGAGATTCCCTTCTTGAAAAAAAAATAAAGACATAAACTGTTAGATTATAACAAAATAATGTTAAACCTAACGCCATCTAGGATCTGTTATGTGTAGCTCAGTGTACCTACATGTATTACTTATTTTTATAAATTGACACGCTTAATAAAAATTAGTAAAGATGAATATTTCAAACATAAAATAATAAATTCCGAAAACAATCCAAAAATAATCTGGCAAACAAATAACTGTGCAATAGATAACAATAAACAAAGACATTCAATCAAGGTAATTGTAGACGAAAATGACGTAAAAATAAATGCAGAGGAAAACCCTAAAAAATGTGCTGATATTTTCAACTCCTTCGCGAAAGTCGGACAAAACCTCGCTAAAAAAATTAATGTAACAAAGGGAGCGACAACTCAACCAATTATTGAATATATACAAAGTGTAAACTCACTATCCCATTTTAAAATGATCAAGGAAGTAGATATTCTAAACATTATTGAAAATATGAAAGGAGGGTCGTCACCGGGTTTTGACAACATAACTGCAAATATGTTAAAATCTATTAAAAGACACGTGATAAAACCATTAACTCACCTAATTAATTTAAGTTTAAAAAATGGAATATTTCCGTCTAATTATAAGAGGACAATTATCTCACCTAAATTCAAAAGTGGAAACTCAGAAAATGTTACTAACTATCGACCAATTTCCCTCATTTCAAATATTGGCAAAATATTTGAAAAAATCGTAAAATCTCAACTAATGGAATTTATTGATAATAACAATATACTTCACGACAATCAATACGGATTCCGAAAAGCGCACAGCACACAAGACGCGATTGCAAATGTCACATCACGCATATATAAAAACCTTGATATGAAAAAAAAGTGTATAGGTATTTTTATAGATCTGAGAAAAGCGTTTGATAGCATATCCCATAAAAAACTAATGAAAAAATTAGATAATTTGAACATTAATGAAAACGTAGCAAATTGGATAAAAAGCTACCTAAAAAATCTCCCTCAATGTGTCAAAATAAATAATATTTATAGCGACGAAGAGACATCTGAATATGGAATTCCACAAGGTACTGTGCTAGGACCCATATTATTCATCTTATATGTAAACGGGATATTCTCACAGTCACTTCATGGTAGTATAACCTCTTATGCCGAAGACACAGTACTTATTGAAAGTGGAATCACATGGCAAGTAGTAAAACAAAAAGCAACAGAAGACATAAACATACTGAAACACTGGTTTGATATAAATCTACTATCTCTTAATAGCGAAAAAACTCACGTCATTCCATTTGCAATAAAATCAAATGATGTTCCGGTTAATTTTGATATAATTATACATGACAATTCTAAAGATCACAAAAAAAATAACCGTGAAATAAACTGTTCCACATTAAAAATTTCGAATAAAATTAAATACTTAGGAATAACAATAGACAAAAACCTGAACTGGAAAGATCAAATCAACCTTACCGTTAACAAAATAAGGAAATTAATTTACATATTTTTAAAAATCCGAAACTTTCTCTCATTAGAAAATCTAACATCAGTCTATCATGCTATAGTACAGTCAAATCTCCAATACGCTGTAGTAAGCTGGGGAGCCGCACACAAAACAAATCTACTCCCTGTTGAAATTGTGCAACATCTAATAATAAAAATTATATTGAAAAAAAGAAGAGATTATCTGACTCACCTAATTTTTGAAGAATTTAAAGTATTAAAATTTAATGATCTAGTTCGAAAAAATATAATAATCCAAATAATAAAAGAAAAACAAAATCATAGATTTTTAACTGAAAGTCGTACTCGTCAAAAACATATATTTCCAACACAAAAATTCAACACCTCATTTGCACAACATCATTATACATATCTAGGAAAAAAATACTTTAATAGCCTACCTGAAAAAATAAGAAAAATCGAAGACGATAAATGCCTACTAAAAGCAATCAAAGAGCAATTTAAAGTAAATATACCAAATTGATAAAATTTATCATCATAACTTATATAACTTGTAAATTTGATATTTATCAAGAATCTACCACAAGTAAATTATAAGATACAAAATATATTTTGTTAATATACTCGTATTTTAAATATTTTCTAATCCCATAATCGTCCCTCTTCTAATCACAAGTGTCTGCTTCTATAGAAGAGAAATACCATAAAAAAAATAAAAAATAAAATGAAAAAAAATCAGTGATATTTATTATTATTTATATGCTAATGTTAATGTTAATTTTAATTTTAATGTTAATGTTAATGTTAATGTTATTTTTGTTAATTTTATTATCTATGCTTTGATTTGTAATTGTATTTCCATTGTTTTTATGTATATATTTCGAAATAAATAAAAGAAATAAAAAAAAAAATAAAAAAAAAAATAAAAAAAAAAAAATAAAAAAAATTACTTTGTGAGAATAAATTCTTCTGTTCAAGTCAAATTACCGTGTTTCATTAGGTTATGGGCCCAGTAGCTATAATTCACGTTAAAGTAAAGTTTTCTCACGTAAAATTACTTTTAAGTGGACAGTCTGTGAACAGGGTATCATATACTCCAGAAAAACAGAGTAAATCGCTGCAATAATAACTGTTTTTGGGATTGACAATCTGTTAAAGCATTCTCGGTCCCGGAGTGTTATTTTTTCAATATGGCGGGAAGTTACATAGTGAATGTACCAAGATTGAAGGGCCGCGAGAATTTTAATGAATGGCAATATGCTGCTGAACATTTTTTGATGTTGGATGGTGTCGATATTCACAAGCCAGAATCATCTGATTGTATAAGTTTGGATGATAAAAAGGCAAAAGCTAAACTTATTATGACGATTGACTCCTCTATTTATGTTCACATCAAAAACGAGCAAACAGTACAAGGTGTATGGAAACGTTTGAAGGCCTTATATGACGACTCTGGCTTCACTCGTCGCATCAGTTTACTTCGTCAGCTAATATCTATTCGAATAGAAGACTCAGAATCAATGGGTGCCTATGTAACTCAAATGGTTGATACAGCACAGAAACTTAAAGGTACCGGTTTCCAGATAACGGACGAGTGGATTGGATCTCTTCTGCTCGCTGGGCTAACGCATAAATTTGCTCCTTTAGTAATGGCGATCGAGCATAGTGGTATGATTATCAGCACGGATATCATAAAATCGAAATTGCTGGACATGAGTTCCGAAGTTGGCAGCTCTGGAACAAATAGTGCATTTTTGTCAAAAGGTTGGCAGCACCGACACAGCAAGAGAAATGGCAGCATTGGCAGCCCTGCATATAAGACAAAATGGAAAACGTCGACGCCACCGCCATCTTCGAGTTCTGTCAAAACAATCCGCTGTTACAAGTGTCAACAACTCGGTCATTATATGAATAAGTGCCCGAATAATACACAGAAAAAAAGTGAAACAAATGCATTTAGTGCAATATTTTTGAATGGAACATTCAATAATTCACATTGGTATGTGGATTCTGCTGCAAGCTCACATATGATTATTGATAAACGTTGTTTACAGGATGTATCGTTTAATCACAAAGTGAAAGACATAGTTATTGCAAATCAAGAGAAAATACCGGTTATATGCTCAGCAAACACGATGATTACGACCGTAGTGAATAATTCGGAGTTTGATATCCCTGTCAAATATGTTTTATGTGTGCCGAATCTATCAACTAATTTGTTATCATTAAGTCAGCTGATTCAAAGTGGGAACAAAGTTAACTTTGAAGCAACAGTTTGCGAAATACGCAATCGACAGAATGTACTGGTAGGTGTTGAAAATTTAGTAAATGGTGTGTATAGATTAAATATTAAGTCAGAACATTTGTTTGCGTGTAGAGCAACAAATGTGACAAGTGAAATATGGCACCGAAGGTTGGGACACATTAATTGTAAAACTCTGAATGCGATGAAGAACGGAGCAGTTGAAGGTGTGATATTTCAACAAAAAATTGTGAAATTGATAAATCCAGCTGTACGATATGCTGTGAGGGCAAGCAGGCGAGGCTGCCTTTTCCTCTGAGTACTAGCAAGAGTCAGGAAACGCTGGAATTGGTTCATAGTGATCTATGTGGGCCAATGGAGAATAATTCACTTGGAATGGCCAGATACTTTTTAATATTTGTGGATGACTATAGCAGAATGTGTTTTGTATACTTTCTATAGTCAAAACATCAAACATTCAAATACTACAAGGAGTTTAAAAATTTTGTTGAGAATCAGCAATCAAAGAAAATAAAAATATTAAGATCTGATAATGGTGGCGAGTTCTGCTCAGCGAAAATGAAAAATTACTTGAAGCAGTGTGGTATATAGTGCATCAGAAAACAAACGCATATACTCCAGAACAAAATGGGCTATCCGAAAGATACAATAGGTCAATTGTGGAGAAAGTACGGTGTCTTTTATTTGATGCACAGTGCCATCGAAAAGAAGTTTTGGGCAGTTGCTGTAAATACGGCGGTGTATCTTATAAATAGGTCACCAACGGCGGGACTAAGCCGTGGTACTACGCCTTATGAAATGTGGACAGGAAAAAAGCCAAATGTTTCCCATTTACGAATCTTTGGCAGTCGAGTGATGGTCCATATTCCGAAAGAAAAGCGCAAAAAATGGGATAAAAAGGCAACTAAAATGTTCCTAGTTGGCTATTCGGAAAACACCAAAGGCTATCGATTGTTTGATCCAGTCACAAAAATTAATTATTGCTAGAGATGTTGTTGTCATGGAAAATACAAATGACAGTTCGGCAGCAACTATTTTCGTCGAAGACACACAGCTACCTGACTGCACGGAGGAAAGTCAGGTGAACAGCACATTTGAAGAGGATAATATAAATGATGTTACATATGTTCCTGAGGAATCGACTAGTGAGTCAGAAGACAGTTTATACGAGACGTTAACCCCGGCCGACACAGATGTTTTTCCGGAAAATACTAACATTGCTCCGGAAAAACGAGTCAAACGTAAACCAGAGTACTATGGTTACACGAGCATGTGTATAGAAGACGTGTCGAGTGAACAGATTTGTCTCACTGAGGCTATAACTGGACCTAAAAAGGTGAAATGGAAAACAATTCATTTGGGAGCTAATGGATAGGACTATTGATGTCACAGTGATAAAAAATAAGTGTGTGCTTAAAGATATATAAAAGTAACGGTGAAGTGCGTTTATATTTAAGTTAAGAATAGTGACATCTACGAGATAAATACTGTAGTTAATCCCATTGGTTTAATTATTCTTAGTTTATGCATATTAGAGACCTCTGTAGGAATTTTATAGAAGCTAGTGTTACCGACCAACTAAATTAGAGCACGTGACCTAGTAATTGTTTAGTGCCATTATTTATTATTCTTGTCTTTTTAACAGTCTGAAAGACGGTATTTTTACAGTTTTTAGCAGTATAAAAGGGGTGCTACTCAAATATTTCCTTCTCTCGCATTAACCGATACTTAGAGTATAGACCCCGTGTTGCCCAGGCGAGGTCCGGGCCAAAATTAGCTTCAAAAAGTGTTGATTTCATTGTTACTCAAAAGTGTTTGTAAATAAAACGACTCTTCAGTAAAAAAAGTGTTTTACAATAAAAAGTCCACCACCCTAGATGATATTTAAGTGACTTTGACAATATTCTATCCTTATATTATTATTTGCTTTAAGCGTACAACTTAATCTCAAAATGAATCACCTTGATGTACCAACAGCATTCTTAAACGGTTTTCTTAAAAGAAAATGTTTTTACAGAGATACCAGAATACTCTCATTTTGTAAATTGTAAAAATAAAGTATTAAAATTAAAAAGAGCTATTTATGGTCTCAAACAATCTGCTAGAACTTGGTATATTAGAGTAGAAGAATGTTTATTGAATTTAGGTTACAAAAAAATCCAAATATGAACCTTGTCTGTTTATAAAAAGTAATAATGATGTTAAAATATTTGTTGCATTATTTGTGGATGATTTCTTTGTATTTTATAATTCAGAAAATTATTATGAACAGTTAAAGACTGAACTTGTCAATAAATTCAAGATAAAAGATTTAGGTCAAATTAAACAATGTCTAGGAATGAGGGTAAATGCTCAAAAAGATTGTATTACTGTTGACCAAGAACATTTTGTAAATAACATTTTAAATAAGTTCAGTATGTCAGATTGTCATACTTCAGAAACCCCTATGGAAGTTAATTTAAAGTTGGAAAAAGATTTAAATAATAATGATGATATTTTAAAATATCCATACCAACAGCTGATAGGAAGCCTTATGTACCTATCTGTATTGACAAGACCAGATATTGCTTATAGTGTAAGTTATTTAAGTCAGTATAATAATTGTTATAATGAAACTCATTGGAAACATTTAAAAAGATTGTTAAAATACCTACAGAAAACTAAAAGCTATGGTTTAATTTATAAGAAAAATGATTACCCTTTACATGGTTTCGTGGACGCGGATTGGGCGTCATGTACTTTAGATATAAAGTCATATACTGGTTTCTGCTTCATAATGTCAGGATGTGTCATTTCTTTTGAATCCAGAAAACAAAGAACAATTGCTTTGTCAAGTACAGAAGCGGAGTACATGGCTTTATCCGAGGCCTGCAAAGAGGCTATTTACTTAAAGAGTTTATTGTCAGATATGATTTCTATCAATAAAAATACACCTGTATGTTTGTATAGTGATAGTCAAAGTTCTATTAAATTGGCTGTTAATCCACTGTTTCATAAACGTACCAAACATATTGATGTACGACATCATTTTGTTAGAGAATGTGTATTTGATAATAAAGTGAAACTTGATTATGTTTCAACCTCCAATATGCCAGCTGATTTATTGACGAAAAGTCTGTGTATAAATAAACATTATAAATTTTTAAGTTCAATGGGCATATCGGAAGTTTAAATCTTATTGTTTTTTTTGTTAATATGAAATTTGGATTATTTTGTTACGAGAGGGTGTTAGATTATAACAAAATAATGTTAAACCTAACGCCATCTAGGATCTGTTATATGTAGCTCAGTGTACCTACATGTTTTACTTTGTGAGAATAAATTCTTCTGTTCAATTCAAATTACCGTGTTTCATTATAAACTATGAAGAAATGAAGGATCTGACAATATCTGAAATTTTCACCGGGGAAGAATTAAGCCCCATCATAAAGAGATGTTATGGAAAGCTAAAATAAAAGCCAAGGAAAAAATAACCAATTTGTGTGGTATAAACAAGGAAAAGTTATGCTAAGGAAACAGCAACACGAAAAAAATATTTACATTAAGCATTTAGATATATAGTATATATTATTAAAAAATATATATATATTATTTAAACTTAAATAAAAATTGTTATCTACATTCGTTGTCTCCGCCTTTTTAACACGAGATTTGCAAAAAAAAGGTGTAAGACATATTAAATAATATATTTTTTTTTACAAAAAACTTAATAGAACACACAAAAACATGTAATTTTTGTAACATTTATTAAATAATAAAAAATAAAAAAAATAAGATGACTTGGTGAGAATAATTTAATATAAAATAAAAATGAAACGTCCACTTAAGAATTTAATTTACTAAAATGAATACCACAATAATTACTTCTGAACCAAACTTTAAATAATTCTATATACAAATATAAGAAGCATAAGCAAATTCAATAAAAACATTTGGGACTCCGCTTTGACAACATTTTCTCACTGAATGTTGGATAAACAAGAAATCTTCACCGATGGATTTTGCTGGATACACTGACTACTCAACCTTAACTAGCAATAAACCAAATGATGGTGTTAGTATACGTACAAATGAAATAGAAGCCGAAGTGAAAGAAACTACAATAATAAATGCCAATTGTCTTAAAATTGGAAAGGATTTAACTATATTAGCAATCTATCGGTCACCTTCAACTTACAATTTGGATCGTTTTATTAAATTCTTGGATGATGAACTCACTCTACAAAAAGAAACTAAAAATGTCTCTCTTATCGGAGATCTAAACATCAAAATTCTGGAAAATGGTCATCCCCAAAAAAATGAATATCTGCAGACATTAGCCTCACATGGTCTTAAAAAGCCTTATAAATGAATCCACTCGAAAAGTTAACAATTCCAAAATCTGCATTTACCATATTATGAGTAAAACTAAAAAACATATGCAATCTGTCATATACGAATCAACAATAACTGACCATTTTAAAACAATCATAGCTATAAACCAAAACAAAGAAAGGAAAACTCAAAATAGACCGACGATAATTGAAAAATCTGAAACAAACTGGAATGATTTTAAGTAAAACCTGCAATGTACTGATTGGAAAAAAATACAAAATATTGACAACCCAACGACTATTGAATTATTTGGCGGGTATTAGATAAGCCTACATAGCTCAGTGGTGAGAGCACCTTACCGGAAATCAGAAGGACACGGGTTCAAGTTCCGTTGGCGGCAAGTATCTTTTCTCGGAAGATTTTTTCAATGTAGATGAGTGTTTCAGGCTGATAATTATTGCTTATAATAATTGTTACTCTTTGTGCTATGCATAAAAATCTTGTCTTAAACGTTAGTTTATCAATTACAAAAAAAAATAATATTAATAATCTGTCAAAACTAAAGCCTTGTGAAGTGTTAATACTCCCACCATCCAGAGGACCAGAGGCGGAGAGAGACGCAACACTACATTATTTTTGTGTTATTTCCTCAATTAATTGTTTTGTTTTTAATAAATCACAAGTAAGCCCAAAACATATTTTATTTTAACAGAACCCTATCTTTTCATACACATTAAAGTTTTATATTATATACTGAGAGGTGACAGGATTTTTTATAACGATCATGGATTCGGTTAGATTTACATTTATAGTTTGTAGAGTAGTCCCCTAAGGTGAATGATGTCGGTCTGCTCTCAGTGGTTGCAAATTCGAGTTACAGAGCTTACAAAAGGCTTCATTATTGTGAAAAAAAAAAAACGATTAGAGAAATGGTCAGTGTTTCATAACGCTTAATTGGATCTCGATGAGTTTGTTCTATTTCACATACAAATGCCAGAATTCAAACCTATTGGTGAATTTCGCACTTTGGGTGCTTATACTGGCCGATAATTGTCGGTTGTCAGCCGTTGTTAAGGAGCCAAAACAAGTGTTTGTTTTTCTTCAGTATACCACAGATGAAGCAAGTTGGTCTGGCAGCTCTAAATGGTTACATTTCAGAGCTATGATACGCGCAAGTCACAGCATTGCGCATTGTTGCGAAAAAAAAACGATAACAGAAATTGTCAGTTTTAATACCTATTCGAAGTATGGTGTCTCCAAAGGTGAAACGAGTTGGTCTGTCTGCTCTCAGTGGTTGTATTTCAGAGAAAAAAAATATAACAGTAATCAATGAAATAAAGAATTAAATCGAACAAATCGTATTTTTATTAATTCAACTTTCTTAACCTCTCAAAAAATCTATTTTGCATACTATGTGTGACATTGAAAGCTGTTAAAATATGAAAATTTTGTTGTTGTTCACGATGTTTACTAAAAGCGTCATAAATCACGTTTTGGGAAACGTAGCCTCATTCTAAAAACTGTTTTGGAAAGATTATGAAATGCACTATCACATTATATTATTATAAACAAATATTTGCCCTTCTAAATATATAATTTTTTTATGAAAAAACAAAAATATTAAAAAATCGCTTACCATTATTCATAGCCTTGAAAATGAACTTTTTTCTGCAGTAACGTAAAAAAATAACAGTTTATTTATTGTAGAAAGATATTTTAAAACTTTTTGTCACCTCAAAATATTATCCGTCCAAACTAAAATATTTAAAAAAAAATCTTTTATGTAACACAAAGTAATGCAATTTTCGAACTTTCACAAAACACAGACCAAACCAAATTATTTTATTTCAATTATTATAACACGTAATTACAACGGCAATCGATTTCAACAGATGCATTATGCTCGTATATGCAATTATTATTAGTTATAATATAAATTAATGTATTTTTTCACATAAATTCATGATAACATTGATAACCTACAAATATGACGATACATTTATGACGTCGTGAATTCACACTAAAACTAACCATTTGGTTGTTGTATTTACACTAAAACGTTAGTACACAGGACGAATTATATACAATTGTTGAAATATGCTGAAAATTTTTAAATATTGACTTTGTAATTGTAAACCGAAAACTGATAAATTGCGCGCCAAAGTCCGAACAAGTGACAGCGAAACTGCCGCAACGGCTTTTTTTGCAACTGGTCTGAAGTTCGCCAGGATAGGGATGGGGCCACTTTTTTAGTTGAGAAACAGTTCGAAAGAAATATTTTATTTCAAATTTATAGTAAGTTATTGAATATAGGTAGACAAAAATAAAAACACATGACATATACAGGTATATATTTTTTTATTATAAAATGACAACAATTGTAAACAAAAAAGTAAAATAATATTTTATTCATATTATATTTTGGAAATCATACATTACGGAATTCATTTAACATTTTTTTCCAGTACAACTATTTTAAATGTATCATATTTTCACATTTAAATTAGAAGTGAAACTTGTGGAACTCATTCGACATTTTTTTCCAGTACGAATATTTTAAATGTAACAATGTTTTAAAAAACACGTTACGCCACGCCACGTTAGAAGTGAAACTTGTGGAATTCATTCAACATTTTTTTCCAGTACGAATATTTTAAATGTAACAATGTTTTAAAAAACACGTCACGCCACGCCACGTTAGAAGTGAAACTGGTGGAATTCATTCAACATTTTTTTCCAGTACGAATATTTTAAATGTAACAATGTTTTAAAAAACACGTTACGCCACGCCACGTTAGAAGTGAAACTTGTGGAATTCATTCAACATTTTTTTCCAGTATGAATATTTTAAATGTAACAATGTTTTTTTCCATTTACACATAAAAACACAAAAGAAAATAATAACAAAAAACCAGAACAAAAAAAATCCCATGACGTCCTGTGCGGAGCTCCAGAGAGTATGACAGGTATAATTTTTATCGTGCCATTCGGAAAGAAAATAAACACTTATTATTGTAGAAGATCAAATAGATGCGGTGGGGGTCTGATTCAGATCACCTAAGCCGTTATAGATGGTACCCAAAGTCATAATACTTCATTTTATTTGCATTTTCTGATACATGGGTTTAGTCCAAATGCAGCCGACCAAAGGCATGTTAAAAAAACCAATGATTGTTGAAGACATGTTGCATTACAGAAAATACTTGTCCATTAAACGCGCCCCAGCTTTCTATGAAAAGAAGAAACGTTTCGATACTTGCCAATAAGAACCTACCGAATGACAGAAGACAAAAACTTTAACTCAGCCAAAACAAAAAAATTGAAGACCTCGTAAAAGGTGAAATAATCAATCGGTTTCCACAAAACACAAAAACTAGACAACTAGAGTCAGAAATACACAAATAAGCGGTAGTGTCTTTGCGATAGATAAATTGCAATCATTATTATTTACACAAACAAGATAAACAATAAGCAGGCACATTAATCGCAAAAGAAGTAGTGAAGTTAATTAGACGACATTGAAAGGGAAAACACCGTAGACGGGCAAATTGATTTAACCTCCAGTCGCCCAACACTCAAGTGAAACATGAGGGATGAACTGTGATGACTATACCGCATTTCAAAGTGCAGAACGAGAATTGAATCTTTCACAAGATAGAGGAGATCTATAAAAACCCATAATCGAAACAACAAAAATATGTGAGAACCGTGACAAGGGAAAACGCTGGAACTCTACTCCACTCAAAGTGAATATTCATTCAGCATGTGATCGACAGTTTGTGTGAAAAATTTGTAAGATTTCGTTATGCATACCGCGGTTGCCACTTTGAAATATATCATACTACAATTGTAGTATGATATATTTTAAAGCACGGATCCACGCACAACGGAACTTTACAAGTTTCGCAACCAAAAACTGTTGATTTTCTAATCTTGTTCCTCTTACAAATAACGCAATTTTGAGTACGTCGCTTTGTAAGAGGAACAGGATTATTTGTATCCCCAGCCTGCGGCGAGTCATTGTAGGCGGGGTAGTGGGCGTTAGGGATTGGGGGGAAAGGATGGTTGTATGGCCCTACAAATGACTGCCTCGGTTTCGGAGGCACTGACAACGCGAGGTGATGTTCGGTCAACTCTTGTACAAGAGTTAACCGAAAATTCATGTGTAGTACCTCCGAACTCTGTGACTGGGAATACAAAATTTTCGCGTTAAGAATACTCACATTGAGCAAACGCTTGAACATTTTGAGATACCATTTAAGGCATCTCTTACGTTCAAGCAAGTAAGGTTCCAGCATCTGATCCTTTTTATCAACACCTCCCATGTACTTATTGTAGTCTCTGATAACGTTCGGCTTGTATACCTGCTCCCTACCCCTAGAATGACCAATAGTGGTTTCCGCGCCATGAAATGTCGATAGTGTCGTCACCTTCTTCTTGTCTTGCCACGACAGTATGGCAACATCACCAGCGTGGCGACCGAACATTTGTCCATCCTTTAAACTCATTCGACTGAATGCTGGCGGAACATCGGCTCTGTTAGTGCGCAATGTCCCGACGCAGTCAGTCTTGTTCCGCTTGAGGTAACGAGCGAGTAGTGGAGAGTTAAACCAATTGTCCATCCACAGGCTATAACCCTTATTCAAAAGTGGCCTGATTAAATTCACCACCGTAAGTGTTGATTTCAACACTTTTTCCGCTAATAAACCAGCAAGTGAATGATCTTTTCCTGTATAAATAAAAAATGACCACAAATATCCAGTCGCAGATTCGCACAACTCAAAAGATTTAATCCCGAATCTAGCAGCCTTTGTTCTTATGTATTGTTTAAAACCCAAACGACCTTTCCACAATGTAAGAGATTCGTCAATTGCAATGTTCTGGCTAGGTATATAAAGTTCCTGAAATTTTGCATTCAAGTGATTAATTATTGGCAATAACTTTGCAAGTTTTTTCTGTTCAGAGTTAGTGTGGATCAGATCATTGTCGGCGAAATGCAAATATTTCGTCAACTCACTAAAGCGTTTAAGGGATAGTAGTTGTCGAAATACAGAAGTCTTCAATAACCAAGTGTTTGACCAACACGACCTTATGCTCGGCATGCGGACAATTCCTAGCATCATGTAAAAAGCAAACAAAATCAAAATTTCATGGCGATTTGTGCCCCTCCATGAACTGCTTCGGTTACCATGAACACGAGAGTCCCTCGAATACTTATTGGTTTCTTCAACAATACTATCCAGAATTTCATCTGTCCAAATAGCACGAAAAGCATCATACGGAGTCGAATACTCTCTAGTTGCTCCTGACTTTTCGGGCACGAACCGTTCTCTTTGACCGGCAAATGAAGAAATGCCAGTCCAAGAGAAGCTGGCTGCGCTCGCATCATCAGGGAACAAATAAGTCGAATTTGGTGATGAATGGACGGCCTCGGTTTCGTCATCAGACGACAAGGCTCCGTCCATTTCATCATCAGCAGACTCATTTGACGACTGATGATGAGAGCGCCCCAACGGCCGTGCGGCTCGCGCTGTAGCCCGCGCTCGGCGCGAACGTCCGCCGCGAGCTGCACGGGCGGCTTGTGCTCGAGGCAAAGCCAGGAACTGGGGAGGGAGCTCGTCATCAGATTCAGCCACCAAGATGGGTGATTGTCCCGAAGACCAGGCCTCTCCCTCTCCGACAGCACATCGTTCCCTCACCCCGCTACGCCCTCCACGTTGCCCTCCTCGTCGCCCTCCACGGCTCCCGCGTACGGCTGTTGGAACAGGTAGCGGCGGTAGCGGCTGCAGAAACTGGAAATCTGAAAATATAAGAATAGGACACAGATAAGAATGGTCCTGTATATTTATAAAAGTATGAATGGTAGAAGTCGGAGACATCCAAGGAAGACATGGCATGATCAAGTTAATCAGGTACTTGAGTCGGGCCATGTCAAGAGTCAGAATAATAGAAGAGTATGTATGTATGAGACGATGTATGAATGTGATTGAGACAAGGAGTTTGTGCCAAGACCGAGTTGTTTGGCGGTCCGTCCTCTTTGCCTACCCCTGCGGGGAAACGGCGTGATGGTTAGTTAGTTATAAAATGTGTAAAAATGCATTCTGTTAGCCATAAGTTGTTATAGTAGTTTGTCTAGTAGGAGTAAGATAGATTGTAGAAATATACTATAAATTTGTACAGAGCCCTAGAGGTGATTTCTCACAAGAACGGCGCTATACAAGTCATCCAAATATTATTATTATTATCATGGACAAATGCTGCAAAATATAAATACGAATGTATTTATTTATATATATATATATATATAATAATGTATATACCTTCTATGTGACCATCAGTCAGTTCGTCAGTCTGCTCCATCGATTCTGAAAATATAATGCAAAACTATTACACAACGCAAACACACTACTTATATAATATGATGTAAAGACAGCACAATATAAATAAAATTATATAGATATTATATATATTTATATTTATTTATTTATTACAATGTATATATATACCTTCTATGTGACTGCCGCTTGCTTCTCCATCACTATCAGTCTGCTCCATCGATTCTGAAAATATAATGCAAAACTATTACACAACGCAAACACACACTACTTGTATAATATGATGTAAAGACAGCACAATAAAAATAAAATTATATAGATATTATGTATATATTTATTTATTACAATGTATATACCTTCTACATGTCCACCGCCGCTTGCCTGATCTCCACTGGAGCCTTGGGCAGCAGGAGCCACCAACGAATCCAAGAAGACCATTTGACGAGCTTCTTCTCCGCTCGAAAAAAACGAAGAAGCCTGAAAAAAAAATTAAAAACATTTTATTTTATTGGCGGAATAAAAAAATACACAAAGTATTGATTTTAATTATATAAATCACCTCGTCAAATGTCTCTTTTGGGTCCTCTGCGTCGGATTCGTTGGCCTCACTCATCTGCCCAAAGCTGCTGTTATTGCTATCAGCTCCAGTGGAAATCTCCTCATCATCCTCACGCTCCACCTGGAGTTCTTCCAGCGCCCAAGCTGGCATTGGCTCTGTGGGGTTCCATGATGTGCTATTCGTAGAAAAATAATAATGGTTTACTCAAATATCAGTTCGCAAAGAAAAATTTTCGAATTCGAATTTTTCAGAAAAATAGGAAGTTACATCCCTAGTAGCTTCGTAATGTCAAACTAATAGATTTTCATTTTCGTAGCCAATATTTCATAAAAACGTTGAAAAATAACAATTTTGTCGTGAAATTACTAATGTTTTTGATAGATATTGCAATAGAACACATGCTTTTATGAAAATATACAAATTTCAAGCGGTAATGGTGGACATTTTTTACGAAAGCGTCCATTCAACGCGATGAAAAATTCCAACCACATGAAAGTGTGCAGTAAAATAACGATTTTTACAAGAAAAAACACTTCAAACCAACTAAATATATGATGAAAGAGTGGCAAATATATATCTCAACAATAAGGTAAATACTTACTTTTCCATTTTACGATGTTTTTTGTCGAAATAGTCAAAATGTCAGAACGGGGCATGCACCAATTTCTCACAAAAGTTCGTTATGAAAGATTGACGTTCAATTGGGCATAGAAAAATAATTTCTATGTTCCATAGATATTTTTTAATACAGACACGTAGCGTTGTTCATTATCGATATTTCGTTTTTTATTCCATGGTAATCCGTGAACTAGTGATGCAAATAAATCAATTTTTGTAAAAACTCGCGCATTTACGTCAAAACACGCTCTAATGTCTCGACGGCTATTGTTATATTTTCGTCTTTTGACGCTCTAATGTCTTTACCGGTTAATCTAATCATCTTTGGGTAAAATCACAAATCACTTTGGGTAATCATTTTGAGAATATTGCTAAGGCTTAAAGCAGGGGTGGGGAACCTCCGGCCCGCAAAGCATTTTGGTGTGGCCCGCGAGCACTTTCGGTGCGGCCTGCTGAAAGTACCACAAAAAATTCAGAAAGACGAGAATGGTTTTCTTTCGCGGTGTTTCAGATACATTTTTAAGCTATTGTTACAAATCCCAGAGAAAGTTTTAAAATAGCCGAGAGGTAGATGTTTATAAGGCTTACGTATGCTCTTATGTTGCTTGAAATCAGTTTAGACACAAATAAATACGCGATTGAACATCCTTTTTTAGTTTTATTTTTTATTTCCTTTCTTATACGATAGTGAAATTATTATTGAAACAAATGGTCAGAATTGATGATAACTCTATTCAGAAAGGAAAAATCTGAAGTCTGTCATAAAAAATAGTTTAATAAAAATAAAATAATTTCATGTAAATTATTGTCACTAGTTAAATAAATATAAAATTTTATACCATTCTTCCAATTGCGGATTTATCTGCTGACCCATTTCAAAAGAAACCATCCACGTGTTCTAAGTGCAAAAATCGGAGGTAAACCATTTTCGTGTTCTGAGTGTAGTATCAATTAAAGCCGGGGACTCTCATGCAGATTCACTCTTAAGTTAAAACCAGTTGCGGATTAATCTGCTCACGCATTTCGAAGAAAACCGTTCCAAGATTCGTGCGGGAGTTAAAATTTTTGTTTCAAAGCATTTTCTGCAAAATTCTTAATCATCATACGCATATTATGAGAGTAATACTAAAGTAATACTAAAAAATAACGCACATAATAGTCATAATAGTTTTATTTCAGTCTCTTATTAATCTCTAAGATTAATCTTATATAAGTAAAGTTTTCTTTGAATTTGTTATTCCGTATCACCATCGACCAGCTTGAATTTTTGGAAAGGCCCTCCAACCAATTCGACTCCTCGAGCCTTGTGTTTTTGTCCATCGAAGTAAGCCACAATCTCTTCAATTGGTCTTCCTTTAGTCTCCGGGAGGAAGAATGCTGCGATGAGAATAGCCAAACAGCCGACGATGGCAAAGCCCCAGAAGAGAGTATGGATGCCAAGCAAAATGACAAGAGGAGCGAAAAACTGGGCCACCAGGAAGGTAAAGGTCCACAGGCAAGTTAGACCAATGCTGGTCGCTAATCCACGAACCTAGGAAGAAATAAAAATATTATCACATCACATCTTGTCAATGAGGGATTTAAAGAGAGTATATTATGCTTTATGCCACTCTCGATTGGAATATGGAGTAATAGGATGGGGCTCAGCAGCATCTAAACACGTAAAACAACTGAAGGTCACTCAGAACTCAGAATTGCATCATACTAAAGGTCCCCCTAAGGACGTCAACAACAGAAATTTTTAAACAGATTGATATTCCAAGCATACAGAAAATCTATGCCAAAAACATTCTAGTATATAACCAAAAAATGATTCAGAGGCAGACACCTCACATGCTCATAAAACCAGAGCCAAACAAACAGACATACTTAATACACCAAAGTGTAACTCTTCGTTAGGACAAAGCAGTTCTGAATTTTTAGCAGTAAAGTTATATAACAAACTCCCACTTAGTATCAAACAAATTTAAAAAAAAATTGCTACATTAAGGACATTAAATGTTGGCTGAAGGAACTATCCGAAAATGAGCTTACTAGTACACTTAAAACATATGACAATATTTTAAATCCACTCAAAATAGTTCAAAGGTTGATAATTAAGGTAATCTTGAGAAAACTGTCTAAATTTCTTACTGAAATTCTTTTTTCAATATTCAATGTGCCTACAATAGACAAAATGTATAAAAAATATTCAATACTTCAAATTTACAAAGAAATACAGTTAAACACTCATAACTTCCAAAACAATACATCAGCAAGATACCAGAAAACTATTAAAATCCCTAAATTTAATACTAAGCACATTCAAAATTCCTATCTTTATCTGGGCATAATCTATTATAACAACCTCCCATTAAAATTAAAAACCATCGAAAATATGCAGGAATTTAAGCCCATATTAAAAAATTACTTTAAACTGCTATAAAACTCCCAAATATGTTTACTTTCTATCTTAAAGTCTGCTATTTTATATATCGTTCATTCCTTATTTTTCTTTCATTTCTTAGTTTCTATATCTACTCTTGTATAAATCTTGCGTTCTTTCTTACATATCCTTTACTTACTTATTACAATAATTTTTGTTACTAACTTACATGATTCTTTCATTTATAATGATTTTTTAAATTTATATTATGATTTTTTAAACTCTTCTTGATTTTTATTTTTAAATTTATACATAATTTTTTTAAACTACTTATTATTTACAAAAGCCGTTATTACTAACTTACACGATCTTTTAATTTACTAATTGAGCTAGAACTCCCTCACCAAACACAAGAGCATTGTCTCATTATGGTGAGGAAAGGCAATTTTTTTTTTATTTCTTTGTTAAAACCTTATGTAACTATGTAACTGATGTAAATTTATATGTATTTTTAATCAGCATTGCCAAAAAAAAAAAAAAAAACATCATCGTAGAAGTTTCCGGAAAACCTTATCCAAACCATGAAGTTAAACCATAGAAGTCGCTGAAAACTTATCCAAAGTATAGTCCCCCTCAGCATAGGATCTCCTATGAATATTATTTATATTTTATATATATACTTAACATGTTTCAAATAAAAATGTAACTAAATAAAAAAAAATAAAAACATATCGTCATGGTCACCAGTTTTAAGAAATGATGGTGTTCATGTGAATGACTCTACTACCGTTTTAGGAATTGTCCATAGACTTGAATCAATCTATTTAATATAATTATATTAATATATCTGGCAACCAAACTTTACAACATCCTTCCTCCAAGTTTGAAAAAGATAGAAAAGATAAATAAGTTTAAGGAAAAAATCAAAACATGGGTGAAAGAAATTAATGCAGACATACTAGAGATTAGAGAATGTATTAAAAACATCATAGAAACTAAATGGAAAATAAAAGAAATCTACCAGTCCGCCTCAGCACAGGACCACCTAGTGAGGAGGACTAAGAACAAACAGATGAAATATTTATATACATTACCATATCTTGTAATTCTCATCTAACCTGTAATTAAATAATCACAAATAAAAATAAAATTATTAGAAGGGTGCGATTCTACGACACTGAACGGAGGGTGTCTCCAAGGGGTTTAAAATATCAAAACTGTCAACAAATGCAAAATGCATTTTGTTAGTTCGATATGACTGAAAGTATCGCGTTGACGAGGAAAACAAGCGGAAAAAAGAACATACAAAGAATGTGGATAGGAAAAATGCTTGCTGCACAAAAAAATAATACAGTCAGGATTATAAACAAATGAATTGCTGATGATATATTAATATTGAGCATTCCGATGGTCCATGAATATTTCTATAAATCACAGTTTTCTATAAATGGCGTTTGAAAATTCGGTAAATTTTTAAATACCCGGGACACGGTCAACTATTTTAATATTAAATATAATATTAGGTATTGTAACACCCATTTATATATACGTGACCAGCAATGGGGCGGAATTAGCAGCCTAGCAGAAATAGAAGAGGAGGAAGGAGAGTTCCGATATAGTTCCATTTATGGAGGCGAGAGGAAAACAGACAAAAACAGAACTTAACTGTGAGTTACGTCGAATTGCGTTGAAAATCATCAATACACCGTGATATACAGATTACATACTATTTTTTGACACTTTCCTGCGTATCAAGTTATTAAATAATGGAAAACAATTATTTCGGCAACTGGAAATGGAAAATAATGCATTTTAATAGTTTAGTTTTGTTAAAATTAAAATTATTTTCACTTATTTTTATCGATGTTAAAGTTTAGTTTGTTTTTCTCTTCCCTTATTTTTTCCAAAATATGAACTTAAGAAGGTATAACCAGAGAAAACCAGAAATCTGTCATTTTTAAATCAGATTTTAGACCTATTGACTCTTTTCCACAAAAAAATATAAATTGATTTCGAAAGATTGTTCCCTTATCTAGTAAACGCATATTTTAAATTTTGAAAAAATATGTTTATTTTTAGTATAATAAGCTTATATACAGGTACCATAGGTCGTTGGCAGATTTGTTAAATTTTCAAAAAAGATTTTGTATTATACAACACCCATTTCAAATCATGTAAAATAAATCAATACATTATCTGGTAAACGCATGTTTCAGAATTTTAATTTTAGTTTAAATAAAATCATTGAAAAATATATACGTACAAGTGTTTATTAACGAAAATTGGTCCATTTGTGTATTTATTTGCGCACTTACAAACTAATATATTTCAGATATTTTAACATTCTTATTTATCTTAGACATTATTGAAAAATTATAAATACTTGTGATCCTAAAAAAATAATTTCAAAAGGCACATAATTTAATAGTTTTATTATCACGCTTTTCAGCTTTTCAGCACTTTTGGATTAAGTATAAATTAAAGCTAATTTGGGATGAAATAAAATCGATATTGAGTTAAAAATATACTTTTAAAAAGTTGGTACAGAGAATAATTAATATTTCTCATTGGAACCGCCCTGCACGATCGTAAGAACAACTTTCGACCAAATGTGGATTTTCGGCCGCTGGCTGGTCAAACTAATATGTTATTACTTTCTTAGTTTGGGTTTAATTATATAATAAAATTAGACTGAAAATCTATATACTAATATGTCAAAACTTGGCCTGAAAAAGGCCGCCAACTTATCCGTATACATATTTAACGAAATAGCTGTAAAACATATTATTCTCCATTTTCCGTTGCCGAAATAGTTGTTTCTGTGTTTTTTAAAGTAAAATGTGGACAAAATGTAAAACAACCCGACTTTTACCACCGATTTTTAGAAATTAGAAAACCATACTAAAAAAATCCATGAAGCAATTTGTTAAACAATAAAAGGTCGGTCACAACATCTATTGAAATATTGGTGAGAGGTAAAAATTAAGTGTTAAATTACCTGAACAAGGAACATTTCCGAAGGAAGGATGAAGGGAACTGGTCCAATTCCCATGGAGAAGGTACATACAACCACGGAGAGGGACGTCACTGGGATCCAGCCAAGGGATGACACGTCATAGCCGGTGTCACGGACGTAGAAGTAGGTTCCAAGGGTGGCCATCGACAGCATCACTGTACAGCTGGAACTGATGAGGAGGATCTGAAAACAAGTTTTTTTAATAGTACACGCATTTTAACAAGGTAGCGTCTGTACCGTGGAACCAATTGCTTTTATTGTGTGGGTTAGATTGCTTAGTAAAAACCTTTCTTAGTGTGAAGATTTTAAGAGTATCTTGAAATATCTCCTAATAATAATCATCAGTGCTACATTCTAAATTTTTGAGAGTTTGCCATCGGCTAACAAATTAATGCCGCCTTCCCTGCAAGCTAATTATTTAGCAACATCTTCCACGGTTATATCGTTATCGGTTTCAAACAAATACTTGACTGAACTTGAACTTCATGGTTTTGTGGCAAGAATTGAAAGAGGTGGAATTGGGTGCAAAATTGAGCAGTCTGAAAGTATGTTGCCTGCCGTATGCTGTTGATGCGATGCTGATTATTAACGGTATATAAGATCTTCAGTCTCCCTGTAAGAAGTATTTACGAAGAATGAGTTATTAATGAATGTAAATAAGTCTGAAATTATAATTCCATGCGAAATCTATTCATCATCATCATCACTATTGGCTCTGCAACCCCTGGTGGGTCTTGGCCTCCTCAAGAGTCTTCCTCCACTCATCTCGGTTTTGAGCCAGCTCTCTCCAGTTTAGAAGCTCCAAGATATATATGTCTTTGAGGATGTTGTCGCTCCATCTCAGTCTTGGTCTTCCCTGGCTCCTTCGCCCTATTGGCCTTGAGTTCAGCAGGGACTTTGGTGCTTGATGCTCGGTCATTCTCTCCACATGACCCAGCCACCGAAGTCTTCCCAGTTTTATAAATTTTGCGACGTTTAGTCCCTTAAACAAAGTATAGAGCTCATTGTTATAACGTCTGCGCCAAAATCCATTTTATAGAACCGGTCCGAAGATGCGCCTCAAAATTTTTCTTTCAAAAACGTCCAGTGCTCGCTCATTCCTTTTAGTTAGTACCCAAGTCTCAGCTGCGTACGTAAGTACTAATACGAAATCTATTATCCATATAAAAATGACCTTAATAAATTAACCCTCTTTTTCCAGAGAGTATCATAGAAGGTTCAATTATTGTACTTCTACATCTCTTAAATTTTACCGTGAATGTTATTTGAGGACCACAGTCGAAGTGGGTGCTATTTGAAAGTATTATATTAAAATATTTACCTTTCTGCCAAGCTTCTCAATCAGGGAAGAGGCTACAATTGAGCCCATAAATTGGATGATTCCAACGATAATTGTGGACATTGAAGGAGATAAGGTGCTGCCCGCCTCCTCGAATATGTTGGTGGTATAGGTCAACACGGCGAAGATACCAGTGAACACCTGACATGTCAATAGCGACACCGTCAGAGCGAGGGCTTTCATTGACGGAGGCGAATTAACTGCAAAAATTTGTTATAAAATGATGAAAATATGTGAATATAATATTAGAGGATCATCAGACCAAATCAGAGAATACCAGAAATAGAGGAACAACTGAGTTGTGAACATTTGTGTTATTTCACTTCAAGTGCTTCAACGCACTATCTATCTATACAAATACAAATGAATCTACGAAATGTATGTACGCTCATAACTTCCAAACGACTGCACCAAATTGGATAATTCTTTTTTTGTTGTATTCGTTATTATCAGGATAAGGTTTGTATAGAACTACTGGTGAGCTCTGGCATTAAGAAATGTGTATAAAAAAATTGCAATAGGTGACACGCGAGCTGTTTGAAAACTGAATCCACCGGGACTGAATGTATGGAATGCGGGAGGGGGGAGGGGAACTCGGGTAGGGATTCGCGGGAGGGGGGAGGTAACTCGGGAGGGGGGTTCGCGGGACGGGAAAAGGGGGGTGTGGAGTGGGGAGAGGGAAGGTGGAGGAGGCCGAGTGGGAACGCGAGAGGGGAAAGGGACGCGGGAGAGGAAGGGGAGGCGGAAGGGGAACGGTACAAATGAGAAAGGACACACAGGGAGAAAAAAAATCTTTATTAAATAGCATAGCAACGCATGCCGGGAACCAGCTAGTAATAAATAATAATAATAATAATAAATTTTAAAATAATCCTGTAGTGCTCTTTATAAATGAAACAAAGACTGTACAGTACATACAAAGCGATTCCTGAAAAATAAAAAAAACTAACAATAACAGGTCTGTTGTAGCACAGGACAACAATAATAGACAATAAAGGTGCTATTATAGCACAGGACAAAGCAAGAACATTAAAACTAAAATATAATATAAAACAGGAGGCAGTTTACGTTCAGAAATAAGAAACATTCTGAGTGGACATTCAACATTAAAGTACAATAAGGAGGAAACTGAAACGAACAATTATCGGAAACTTGAGAATATGGCTTAATAGGATACATTGAAAAAAAGTTAAGATTCATTCATTAATGGTATGATTTTTTAAATAATTTTGTTTTTAAAGCCCGTTTACATTCAGCCAAATTCTGGATGTTAGTAAGAGCTGAGGGAAGTTTATTGCAAATGAGCAGGCAGATTACACGAAAAGAGTGATCATGGTAAACGGTTCGATTCGACTTAGAAAGTTCGATTAAACGATTAGTAACATCAAGATCTGCAGACCTTAGAGTAAAGGTCAAATTAAATTTTGTCAGACACATTGTTCCAATATAAAGGCTGGTTCCATTCCTTGCAATGCTTTGGTCATTAAGCAGATCTTGAACTCTATTCTTTAAGGGCATCGAAGGCAATGAAGGCAATAAATAACAATAAAGGCATAATATTGCATGTAATGTACTCACAGAGGAATTTCCACGGTGATACTTCTCCAGTGGATTCTTCTGAAAAAAAAAGTTAAATCAAATTCAGGTAGTCGTACTTCAAATAAAATAAACACATCTATTTCCACAATAATATATTAAACATGAAGATAAATGAAAAAACCACACCATTAACCTTTCCCTTACTGTGCTAAAAAAAAACGCGCGCTCCGGTGCTGTGTAATCAATTCACGTGTCAAAATTAGCGATTTTATCTCGGAAATATATCAACATTCATAGCTAATCGCTTTTGTTTATCATAATTTGTGTTAAAAGTGATAGTAATTGTAGTTTAATTGCTGAAAACATGAAAAAACCATCGTCTGTTGCTCAAAAAACGGGCGAGGAGACCATCTCAAACGATTGCCCGCGAACGACTGAGGCGCTAGAAGCTAGAATAGTGCTAGACTGCTACCCAATACATACAGCTATGCATGTGGTCGAAACACAACTGCGCACGGCGGCGGTCTCTGTTTCTCGTGTTCCCGTATAGCGAAGTAGAGCGAGACGTCACATGGCGTGTCATCTCCCCCCGCACACTCTTCGCGTATCACGGTCCACACTGGCACACGGTTGATTGTATTTGTGGTTTATTCCCGATATTTAACAAAATATCTCTGATTTTGAATTAAATTTGCTAATTATTTAAAATATTAAATTTTAATTCAGTGCGTAAATGTATAACGGAGGAATACCTAAAATTTGAACCCAGAATTCATTATATTTATAGAGATATAAAAGTTATTAGCAGCAATGTGTAGTATTTACACTTTACAGACCAGGAAAGGTTAAAACTGACGGGTGATATTTTTGGATCTCATTCATGAATAAGCATCAAGCTAATGCTTGCCTATTGGTATACGTTGTAATGCTTTGAAATATTCCTAACTTGTAATACTTTAAAATATATGTCACACTTGGGCGTTAATGTAATGGTTTAGAATATTAGTAAAACACTGCGTAAAAAATAAATACAACACTTAATATGACTTATAGTTATAAATGAAAGAGATGTGGCAACAATTAAATTATATTATCAAATAATAAAAACAGAACATGAGACTCTAATAAAATAATATTTTAATTCTTCAGGGTCGTGTTTAGTCCTTAGAAAAAGAAACTAAATAGTTGGAAGACTAGTAAATGAATTGATAGCTTGTCATGATTTAAAAATTATCTCAAGATGTTGAAAATTACTATAAGGGCGCCAGTTCAAGTGGAACAAAATATAAAATGGTAAATCAATAAACTCAAAACTAACAGAAGTTATAGCTCACAGGTAAAGACGATTTCACCGAAGTATGTGCCTTCCTACGTTGAGACAAACTTCTCGATTCTCCGGCTGCTAGCTTGGAACTGAAGAAAAATTCTCTTGTTCCTAGTGTATTTTTGGGCAACAAATGAAAAATGCTGGATTCGACTTGCTCATAGAATATTTTCAATTAGGAATTCAAATTTCAATTTGAATCACTTCATCAAGTGATTATTTGTGCATTATTATTTCGAACTGTTACAACGTGTCTTATTGTTACTTTTTGTTACACCATATCTTATCTTTACCTTTATTAGAAAAGTCTGCTTCGTGAAGCAATTGATTTAGCTCTTTCTTCACTAACTCACTGTTGACTGGAACTCTTCTTAACCATGCCAGAGCTTCGGCTGCTTCCTACAATTAAAGCAACATTTCCTTTATTTACTTCATTTTTCGTAAAAATGAGACACACACAATATGAAAGACGTATTTAATAACACTTTATATAATAACAATAAAACATTTTCGTATGCAACGTACATAATGTCAATTAACGGCCAACGAAAGAAAACCATTTAACGCCATAAATTCATGCGAAATAGTTAAAATCAAAGATATTGAAATATAAGTAGATGTGCTATCTGCTGTTTTTACTACGTGGGTATGCGCTTCCGGGTGTAGCCGATATTGTTTACCAATTAACAAATAAACTAAAAGAACAAATAATTAACGAATAAACCAAACGAACGTTAAACTAAATGAACGATTTCTTTCCTTATTCAAAATACATATATTGTTAACCAATATTAATGCACATTTTTAAAAAATCAACGAAATGAACAAATTCTTTTTGTATGAAAACTACGCTAATTAGCGCGTAGTCCGGCGACAGTTGCGCGGACACCATAGCATATCTCTTCTGTATTTGAATATCTTTGGTTAAAATAGACACTTGAAGTTTGAAGGGAATTTATCATCAATAAAGTTAAACAGTGGATTATATGTATCAATAGTATGTAAATATGGAAAGAAAAGATATTTCAATAGCAGATATTGAAATAAAAATGGTTCACGAACAGAACCTTATGGCACACTGCTTCTCATTTATAATTGTTAATTAGGGTTCTATTTGTTGGGGACAGGCTCAAGTAGTAATGGTGACAATATACATTTTAATTCACTGATAAGACAAGTTCGTTTTCTTTTATTTCATCAGCCTAACATTATTTTGGGATCTACATAGTCGTTAGTCGATCGTAAATGGTTTTGCCTTCAAAACGATTCAAGCACGTCAACTGCTATTTCTGTTTTCGTCTTTCCTTCAACAGTTGCACAAATGTTGTTACGATGATAGTGCAAAATAAAGTAAGCAATTGATATGTAATTAGAAGTTGTGTTATGATTTACCTTTGTTTGTTTAGTTTTAACCAGGAATGACGGTGATTCTGGCATTCTTGACATCAGGATAAAGGACAAAAAAGGCATGCACAACATCATGACTAAAACGGTGAAGTAACTCAAGTAGGCTCCCAGGATATATATGACAGCAATTCCCAAATTGTTGCTGAATGTCAGCAAACTTCCAAGGGCTCCCCTGGCGCGGACACTTGCCACTTCAGAAGAATAGAGAGGGCATATAATTAAGTTGCCACTACTTCCAAAGCCAGCCATAAATCTTGCGCATATGAGTGCTGTGGGATTCAACCAAACTAGCTTTAAGGTCCAGCTGATCTGTTGAAAAAAATAAATGGTGTAAAATAAAATGGTGGTACAGATTTTGGCTATGGTTTGACATACGTAGAAAGGGAATGCGAATTTGAAATTGAGGAGCTTCTTGAACCTATGTTTGCAATAGTATGGACGATGGGTATACCAGAACAGAAGTCTGGACTCTTAATTCTTGGAATGACTACTCTGGAATCTTGGACTCCTGGTGTCAACTCTTTTCATCTGCCTCTATGAATTCTATGATGAGCACTGCAAGAATGTTAAAAATATTGACACCAGGAAGAGTACCTACTCCAGCACAGCGAATTACTCCTAAAAGTCCAACAACATGACAATCGATATAATCGATAATTCCCTTGGTCACGCCATAACTATTTCACGCCATACCCATTTCATTCATCTTTTTTTTAAAGTTTTCTAATACTTTGTAGAAGGTTCTTACGGAAAGAAAAAATAAGAGAATTGCGCATAAAATTTGAATAATTTCAGAAAACTTAAAGACTATTTTAACTTCGCACTTTGACAGTTGATGAAATTGAATTTAGCAGGCAGCTGTTTTTTTTGTTGTATTAAAATAATTGTCTCTAGATTTTTAAATTATAGATATTTTAAATAGCTACCTACCTATCTTGATTATTCTTATAATATATACAAAAATTAATATTTGTTATGTAAGAAAAATGAAAATTTTAATAGATGGCATGAATGTACTGGGACTGAATATATGGAACGCGGGAGGGGGGTTTGCGGGACGGGGGGGCGGGAGAAGGGAGATGGTGGGCGGGGAAGGTGGAAGGGGAACTCGGGAGGGTAGGGGATACGGGAGGGGAATGGGGACGCACGGGAAAGGACTTGCATTAAATTAAACAATTTATTTCTTTGAATATGGCATTGCACTGCATGCCGGGAACCAGCTAGCATATTTAAATGGAGCATTACCATGAATGGTACAGCAATAGCCATAGCCGATTTTTTCCTGCCAAACCTGTCGGCCAGCCATCCAAACACAGGAGTGCCTACAATGGCACCGACACAATAGGTAGAGGCCACCAGTGAGGCCTGCAACACCGTCAGAGGCGCTCCGAGGGGAGAGAAATCAGGATCGTTGAGAATTGGTAGAGATGGAGAGACCCAGCCTATCGCGCAGCCTTGGCTGAAGGTCATGATGTTTACTGGAAATGGAATAATCGAACAGTATTAATACGGTAACGTCTGCATGGTTGAATTTCTGAACACAGCTTCGTATGCACGCTACGCCATGCGCGCCGCGCCACAAATAACATCTATGTTCGTGGAATTTCACCCAAAGCTACTGTTATAATTCAGTTTCGAATTCTTCAATTCGAGAATTCGTCACAAGATGTCGCTACTTCCGTATTCTTCATGTCGGTTCGGATGGGAACGTCTCCCCCCTAGGTATAACAGCTACGAATTTGTGAATATATACTATATGCAGTATCTCTCCGGATGTGGAAAGATTGACGGTAATGCATGTTGTATCAAGCGGCTATATATTGGTGACCGCAGCCTTCCAGCACCAAGCTCCACTCCTGAGTGAGCGATGGGCCCGAGCGCACTTAAGATCATGCCCTGCATAATAATTGAATATTTTCTTTTGTTATTATTAATTCTTATTACTATTATTTTTATTTTCTATTTACGTTCTTATTTCTTTACTGTGTAAATATGTAAATATGTATAACTATATGGGACGTGTGGGATTGCACTATCCTCCCCTCATCCTGGAATAAAGATTATTATTATTATTATTATTACATATGTCATCATTGCTCTACTAGCTACAGTACAGTTACGACTAGCTACACAGGATGACAGTCGATCCGAGGAACGGGCTATTTTTGGAACCAGTTCCAATTGGATTTATAAAATGGTCACCAACACTAACTGGGCGGAGCCGAAACAAAAGCCGCCCGCAGGGCCTAACAGTAAAAATCTGCGGAGCGGGTTTTTAACAGCTAGTTTTGTCATTATTTTCGGTTTGAATATAACTGAAAGAAAAACCGAAGTCGTGAGTTCTGGACCATTCAGCACGCGCTCTGTCACTGCATTATTGCATCGCCAATCTACGTAATCAAAATGAATTTCATAATGACAATGAAAACAATTTGTCCATTGGAAATTTAAGAAAATAGTGATGAGACTTTTGGATCACGAAACACAACCACTTCGCATTTCTTGGGATCTTCTTTACTTTGGTAGGATTCATGATCATGATCAGCCAATGGTCCGTGTTTTAACCCAATTACTAACCACATATTCGACAGTTCTCCCTTGATCTGTAGAATTAAGGTCCGCCATTAAGGGTATTCCTTAAATATTTTTAGAAACTTTTCATCGATAGATGGTGCTATTTTCAATATCGTCTAATAAAACACTTTTAACACGTTATGCTTTTTAATATTTAGATGAATTATTGATTTGCGGCCGTATATAAGTAATATTAATCTGTATAAATTTTTTTTGGTACCTATAATTTCATAATCGAAGAAAACGGCTGAAAAATACACAATTTCATTGCAAAAAATACGTTCAAAAGACTTTTCTCACAGCTCCGCGCGCATTGGTACAGAAACACATTTGCGAAAAAGAGTGAATGTCAAATATTATATGATATTTCGCACGGGTTGAAGAGAGACGGAAGAAAGAGGTTTGTTTAAATCGGGCAATTTAGTCAACGCGTGGGGAGATTGATAAAAGGAGCCAGCTATGAATAACGGCATGTGTGCCGGGAGCTGGCGTTAACTGGACCCTTTTTTTAGAGGCCGCTTTTGCTCAATAGCTAAGGGCTCTCCTCTCGACGCGGCATAGAGTCCCTGCATGCATCTCGTTCTAGCGGCTCTTTAACAAACGAGACAGCGCTAGCAACCCATGCTCTGCAGGCAATGTCGTGTGGAGCGTGTCGATGCCAAGCGATGTAGGTACATACCTACTTACGCATTATCTCATTTGTTTACTCGCAGATATTGTGTGAATAAGTCAAAAAGTTGCATTTTTTCTTGTATTTCTGTGGGGCGCATTTATCAAACCAACGAAGTGGTTAGAATTGTCAGATGGAGAAACAATTTTGTCGGGTGCTCAAGTCAGGATCTGTTTTGCTTTCCTTTACAACAAAATACATAATAATGTAATTGGTGAGTATCCATAGAAGCAAAGCTAAGCAGAATGAAACAGAGACGTGCAAAAATTGATCAATCATATTGTTCAGAAGACACATCTCGTCTCCGCTCCACATGTAAAGTTTTGTGGTACAGGACTTAGGTGTTAGATAATAATAATTATTATTATAATAATAATAATAAATTTGGACAAATACACTAGCTGGTTCCCGGCATGCGTTGCAATGCCATATTAAAAGAAATAAATTGTTTCTCCCTGCATGTTCTTTACCGTGCATCCCCGTTCCCCTTCCACCTTCCTCCCCCGCATTCCCCTTCCACCTTCCCCGTCTACCCACTCTCCCCTCCCGCTCCCCCGTCCCGCCAACCCCTCTCCCGCGTTCTATATATTCACTCCCAGTACATTCAGTTTTCTAACAACTCGCGTGCCAGCTATTACAATTTTTTTGATTAAAATTTTCATTTTGCACATATTAAAAATATATTTTTTTGTATATTATAAGAACATTAATCAAATCTGATACCTAACATGGGTAGGTACCTATTTAAAATATCTATAATTTCAAAAATCCATAGACAATTCTTTTGCTACAAAAAAAACAGCTGCCTGCTAAATTCAATTTCAGTTTAAATAGTCGTTAAGTTTTTTGAAATTATCCAATTTTCTGCTTAATTTTCTTAATTATTCTATCCGTCAGAACCTTCTACTAAGTTTTTTTTTTTTTTTTTTTATTAGCAAAGTTTTTTTTGGTACATTTACATATGGGTAAATACATAATAACAAAAAATGTAAGTAACAAAAAAAAATCCCACAAGTATTAGAAAAAAATCACACAAGTATTAGAAAACTTTAAAAAAAAATCAATGAAATAGGTAAAGTCGTTCTGAAGTTATGGAGTGACCAGGGGAATCAAGGATTCATTTTTATATACATAGATAACATTTGTATAGCGCAATTTTGTGTTATTTCACTTCAAGTGCGCTCTACAGTTAAAAAAATCTAGTATTCAGTCAAATTATTCATGTAGTGCTTGATCTAATACAATGATACAAAAATGTTTAATGCAAAGCAATGACAAGTATAATATAATTTGATTCAAAATGTACACTAACAGTGCTATTATAGCACAGGACAATAATAATAACTAGCATGACATAAAAAAAAGTACAGTAGGTACATTATAAAGCAATGATAAGAGAACTACAAATAATCATTAGTAAGAGTGCTATAGCACAGGAAAATAGGACAATATTCCAGGATAGCGTTTTTGTCTATGTATTATCTATGTATGTCAGTTTATTTTTCATTATCAGTATTAAGATCGCTAAATGTATTTCAAAATGTATTTTGAAGCCATAAGTATTTGAAATACAAATTACAAAATACCTTAGTAGCAGGTAATTGAAATACCAATTGCAAAATACATTTTTAGGAAGTAATTGAAATACAAATACAAAATACGTATTTGTATTTCAAATTTATATTTGTATTTCAAATACGTATTTCAATTACAAGTAATTCAAATACTGCCCAGCCCTGCCGTAAACTAGTGGTAAAACATTATAAAGTATGTGTTTAGGTACTAGGTACCCAGGTAGGTATATCAAGAAATAATGCAAGACTAAAACCGGGAATCCACATGATTTATTTCATAAAATTTATGAGAAATATCCCTATTGAGAACCGGCTTTCTGTACAATAGAAACCCAAAATTGAATCGGCTTCAACTTTCGTTCTGCGAAATCTAACATTTTTTTGCGTTATTGTGATACTAACATTATACCTAGTATAGGTAGTGTCTCTTGAGATCATTTTTCGCAAAAAACCGGCGCAATCAATCAATCGGCGAATTAATTATTTGAGAACAAACAGTCGGAATAAAAGTACCTAGAGATGTATGAATGCGAATAATCGTTTTCTTCACATTCACTTTCAACTCTACCCATCCTAGGTATCAGCGAGAAAACGGGGATAGATAATTAGTAAAAATTAAACAATACTATAATAATAATTATAAAATATTATAACCTAACTATAGAATGAACCTAGAAAATTTGGATAGTGAGTAAGATTAAGAAAGGGAACCTTATATGGTTTGGGCATGTAGAGCGAATGAATGAAGAAAGTAGGTAGGTACCTAAGAAGGTAGGTAGGTACCTAGTGTAAGAAGAATATATGACGTAAATGTGAATGGTAGAAGAAGTCGGGGATGCACGAGGAAGACACGGCACGATCAAGTGAATCAGATACTTTAGTCGGGTCATGTCAAAAGTCAGAATAACAGAAGTGTATGTATGAGACGATGTATGAATGTGAGTGCGGCAAAGAGTATGTGCCAAGACTGAGTTGTCTGACCGAGTAATACCTGTATTTTAGATTTTAGACATGTATTATAAGTTTGTACAGCGCCCTTGAGGTGATTTTTCACAAAAACGGCGCTATATAAATCATCCAAATATTATTATTTCTATTATTCCAATTCGCCGTGCCGACGTTTCATCCCGTTTGCACTAAGTCTTGGATTCACTCTCTTCCCGGAATAGCTATGTTTCTTATAAAGGGCACGCCTCATTTTTATAGAATAACAATAATGCGCTGCACAAAATTTTGTTATTCTTGTAGGCAGTAAAGTCTTATAAAGTCTCTAAAGATGATATGGCATTGGTCATATCACATAAAGATCTAAAAATTGCAATTGAACTCATGCAAATTGACTTTAATCAACTCTGTAAATGGTCACATGATGCAGGACTATTAATAAATGCTAAAAAAACCAAAGTAATGCATATAAGATCACCTAATGCCAAATTTCAATTTAATCCTAATATTATATCTCATAATTTTAATTGCATTCATAAAAATATTCCAACTAATTGTAAATGTGAAAGCTTAGAATTAGTTTCGGAATACGTGTATCTTGGTGTTACTGTAGATTGTTTTTTTAAATGGGACAAACATATAAAAAAAACCTGTAAAAGACTCAGATCGATTGCTGGCAGAATGTACACATTAAATTTTTTCCTATCAATTGAAACACTTAAAATAATTTATATGTCACTAGCAGAATCTATTATAAGATATGGATTAACAATATGGGGAAATACTTCTATAACCAATCTGAAACAAGTGCAAGTTGTACAAAACGCAATTGTAAAATTATTGGTCGTCCCTAATATTTTCAAACAGAGACAAAATAAACCGTTGCTGTTTCAGAGTGCCAACATTTTACCTGTTAAGGCAATACTTTGGCACAAAATTATAATTCAACATATATTTACCCCGCAGCATAAAGAGAAATTAGAACATAAATACAGCACTAGATTCACGCGTAACGACGGGTTAATAGTTCCGAAATTTAACAATAAGTACGGACAGAGAACGTTTGAATATATCATACCGAAGATATTTAATTTATTACCTGACACTATAAAGCAATGTAATTCTATGAATAAGGTTAAATATATGGTGAAAAATTGGCTATCGGAAAAAAAAGATTTATATTGATTTTGATATGTATGAAAAAATGTTTATCTGTAGATATAAGATGTAAATTTTAAATTTTAAAAATGTATAAATATGTAACTAAAATATAAGCACCTGTTGACAAGCCGATTCAATTGGCTTAGCAGGACTTGTTTGTTGATTATATTATGTATTATCTATTATTTCAATAAAAAAAAAAAAAATAAAAAAATAAAAAATAAAAAAAAAAAAACTTCTAAACCCTTGGCAGACAGACATAAATCAGAGAGAATAGTAGGTATCCAGCTCGATCTATGCATTTTATTGTTTAGCACGTCTCAATAACAAAATAACTAGGCAGGCGTCTAGTGATAGTTAGAGATTTAAGAAAGTTCTAAATAATTACAGTCGCTGTCACCATAATTATATAGTTAATTTTACCTTTTTTTACTGCGTGCCCTTAACCGCAAATGTTCTTTGCCCTAAGTAATACTGGAACATTCGTAAAAAAGCAAAACTAACATTCTATCGGAATAACAAATCAAGCCAAGCAAATTGGCATTTTTACTACAAATATACTGACCACTTTAACGCCGTAGGAATGGGTTGAAAGCGTGCACGTGAAACCAATGGCTCTCACATAGGTTTGTCTCCTTCTAATAGAGATTAGTGCATTTTAGCTGGCGGTGTTTGCATAAAATAATTACTTTTGTTAATTTAATTACTTGGTTATTATTAGTGATAGAACAGTGAAATTTTGGTTCGCGGTAATGTCATTATTAGTATTATTTTTCGGTACTAAAATAAATAAAATGTTATCTGTAGTTTTCAAATGCGGCTGAAAAATAGATTGTATGGGAATTGTCACATCTGTTTCACCTTAAGGTAGAAGGCATGCCTTTTATATTAATTTGTGTTGTACACATGGAAATGACTTTGTAATTTTTAGACCAATCGGTCTAAAATTTTTTGGAAACACAAAAAGGTACCAACAGAGACAATAAGGACATGTTATATAATACATTGACTATAAAGAGAAATCAATTGAATCAAGTAACTCACAGACGCAGTGTTTCCTTCATTAATAATATTTTAATATTTGGCTAATTTATATAACGCCGTTTCCGTGAAAAATCACCTCAAGGACGCATTGATGATGAACACAACAGGGCTGTCTGAAACATTCAAAGAAGAAGAAGGAAACGCGATACCGCGACATCCGAAATCACAACCCAGAAAGTCGAATAAAATAAACAGAAATTTTAACAAAACAAAAAAATGACTTAAAAAAATGCATTAAAAAGTAAAAAAATAATTTCGTATTCTTCTACAACTTAATAAGCAACTTACTTTTTCTACTCATCAATATGTAGGTATGATTGTTATTTTTGGAGTCGGTGTCAGCCAAGATAGGTTTGTAACTACATACATAGTTGTAGGTGAGATGTGCTTGTGTCGCACGCGTGGTTTGACGAGGCGAGAGGCGAGAGCGGACCGCGGCGGGAGGGGAGCTGTCAAGTGAACACGCCGGGCCGGGTACCTTCGCTGACACCGACTCCAAAAATAACAATCGTACCTACATATTGATGAGTAGAAAAAGTGAGTTGATTATTAAGTTGTAGAAGAATACGAAATTATTTTTTTACTTTTTAGTGCATTTTTTTAAGTCATTTTTTGTTTTGTTGAAATTTCTGTTTATTTTTTGATTTTTAGTGAATCTGAAGTACTTCTATTTTTGAGAGTGATAATTCGTGGTGGAATTCCATTATGATATATTATAATGAAACGAATATAAAACTTTATTCCACTTAATTTTATTCGACCGTAACCGGTTTCAGCTCGTTAAAGCCATCTTCAGACTGGTATAAATTTTTCTTAGTCTACGGTTTATATACACACTAGTCTGAAGATGGCTTTAACGAGCTGAAACCGGTTACGGTCGAATAAAATTAAGTGGAATAAAGTTTTATATTCGTTTCATTATTTATTTATGTAAAATTTACGGCACAAAGTGCCATTTACAAACATGTGTTATTTATTATATTTAAACAGTCATAGTACAGTGAAGAAATATATATATATATATATACATTTTTGATTATTTTAAAATCTTTGGAAATCCTTAAAATAAAACCTAACATTTTCATAGCCCTGTTGGCTATAGAAGTTACATGAGATACAGAGCGGAGTTTCTGGTCAAAAATGATGCCTAGGTCAAGTATTTCGACTACAGAAATTAAGTCTACATTAGGACTTCAACCAATATCATTGTCGTGGCTGCATCCGAGTGGCTCAGTTCCCCATTAAATGAGTGATGGATGCAGATGATGAGGCGACCTCCATGATGGACGATCCCAAAATATCTTTTTATTTTTAATTCTGTCTACTTATTATTTATTTTAATTTTATGCTTATTTTTTGTTATTTGTGTGATGAATTTTGTTTTCATTTTATGCTTTAATTAGGTACCTACCTAATATTTAAACTCTTTTTTTTCTTCTTTTATAGTTGTTTATGTAATATGGCAGACTGGGATTGCACTACCCTCCCAGTCTTGCTGGAATAAAAACATAAATAAATAAATTACAGAGTGCATAATTATACAGGTGTTAAGGGACGTACTTGACTTACTTTAACCAGTGATTCCTGACATTATTTGGAGTAAAAAATGTAAATGAAATTTTGGTCTCCGGTGACTTTTTTCGACGACTTTTTTTTTTTTTTCAAATTTTTTTCTTCAAAATCAAACAAAAAAAAATTCTTCTGCATGTCGTCATTGGTCACTCAGCTGGGTGTCCGACGAACCCCTCACCCCGCCTCCAACTGTTCAACAACTACCATTTTTTTATGTTTTTGTAGAAAAAAAAAAAAAAACATAAAAAATGTCACCGGAGACCAAAATTTTATTTAAATTTTTTACTCCAAATAATGTCAGGAATCACTGGTTAAAGTAAGTCAAGTACGTCCCTTAACACCCTGTATATTATTGGGCGTTTAATTTTGTAGAACCTCATAACTTGGCATTTGTTAATATTTAGCTGAAGTTTATTACCTGAACACCATTTGAAAAAACTATTGAGATTCTCTTGCAAGATTATGCAATTTTGCACATCATTAATGACTTTAAACAGTTTAATATCATCGGCAAAGAGTAAAACTTCGACATCATGGAAAATGCTAGTAACGTCATTGATGAATAGGATAAATAATAAAGGTCCCAGGTGAGAACCTTGCGGCACACCGCTGGTAGCAATAAATTCGTGGGATAAACAGTCTTTGATCTTTACAAAGAGTAACCTATCAGATAAGTAGCTGATCAACCGAGCCAAAAAATTACCACTTATCCCTAATTTTTTTAGTTTATTTATTAATATTTTGTGGCAGACCTTATCGAAAGCCTTGGAAAAATCAGTATAGATGGAGTCTACCTGTAGCCTGTTAGTCAATGCTGTGTTTGTATAGTTTTCATATACTGTAAGGTTTGTGAGAGTAGATCTAGAAGAGACAAACCCATGTTGGCAATTGGTAATTACATGTTTAATATTAGAGGATATTTTGCTAAGAATGATTTTTTTAAAGAGCTTTGGAATGCTAGACAGAATACAAATAGGTCTGTAATTACAAACATCGTTTTTTGAACCCTTCTTGAACACGGGGGTGAGATAGCAGGATTTCCAGCTATTGGGGAATTAGCCTGTTTTAAGAGATTTGTTAAAGATTTTGTACAATGGATAAGAAAGAGAATTTATACAATTTTTTAAGAATATGGATGGGACATTATCAGTACCAGAACTTGTTTTGGTTCCAAGAGTTTAATCGCGGCAATAATATCGTTACGTTCAATTACTAATTCAGATAATTGCAAGTTAATATCTGTAACAAATTCGGGAATACTATCAACAGGGACATCACCCTCATATACACTTTTGAAAAAGTCTGCAAATATATTGACAATATCATCAGTTTTGGCACAAGTCTTGCCACCATAGTTCATAATGTTAGGAATAGAAGAATAACTGTTTTGTAATGACTTAGAATAATTAAAGAAAGATTTAACATAACATTTTATAGAGTTTTCAACTTCTTTTATATAGTTTTTGTAACATTTATCTGAAGTTACAGCACATTGCTTACACAACTTATGAAATTCAGTATAATCATGAAATGACCTCGTTGTTTTGAATTTGTGGTGTGCAATCTTCTTTTTAAAGACTAAGTTTATAAGATTATTGTTGAACCATTTAGGAAAAGTTAATATATTACATGACGTAACAGGTACATGGCTTATTATACTTTGTTTTAAAATACAGTAAAATTGTTTGATATTGTCATTTAATTCACCATCATTTAGAAATGACCTATCAACCTTAAGGAGGAAGTCACCAATTTCAGTATCTTTGGCTTTATGAAAGTTGTGAGACATTTGTTTAATTTTAGGATTTTCACCTATAGTGTTGTTTATGGTTATATCTCATGATGGGTGGTAATTGTCCAAAAGAAGAAGAGTATCTAAGGATTTAGTTACGGTTACAGATTTGACATTAGAAAAAACTAGATCCAGAGTTCTGTCATTACTGTATTTGTTTTCATTTAATTGATTTAAATTTAAAAAATTGGACATTTCAAGTATTTCACTTTCAATGTTAGATAAGTTAGAGCGATTAGTTCCGGATAATTCTGAGGATATAGGATCCCAATTAATGTTAGGTAGATTGTAGTCACCTGCAGATATATTTAGATATTAATAGTTGAATCTCATCGATATGGGTTTTGTAGATAATTAGATCAGATGAAGGAGGAATATAAACACAACCTATTATGATTTTTTTTTGTTAGTGTTAATCATAATAAAAATATGTTCCACATTTTTATGGGTAGTGTTAAGCTGCTTTGAGACTAGTTTCTTAGAAATTGCTAGCAAGAAACCACCACCTCTTGATTTAGAACTAGTATTCTTGTTTCTATCCAGTCTGTAGACATTGTGAGTTGGTAGTCCCAGTTCAGCTGTGTTGATATCGGAAACAAGCCAATTTTCTGTAAGAATGATTGTTGAAGTTTTGTTCGTATCCCTCGTACATTTGATTATAAATTTTTAGTGATGTTAATATCCTTAGTTTTTTGGCAATGTACTTATTATTTTTGGACAAGAGTTAATGTATGGTAAATTCGTTTCTCCACCTTGTAGGCGATCTTCTAATTCTTTCATAAGGTCGGACAATTGTTTCCGCTGTAATATTGTCTGATTACCTATGATTTTTATATCAATAGAAATAACGTGTCTATTATTACAAGCAATAATTGTCAGCCTGAAACACTCATTTATATTGAAAAATCTTCCGAGAAAAGATACTTGCCGCCAACGGGACTTGAACCCGTGTCCTTCCGATTGCCGGTCGAATGCTCTGACCACTGAGCTATGGGGGCTTATCGAATACCCGCCAAATAATTCAATATATACTAGTGTTTCATTCAACAATTACTGCTTGTTATATTTTTTCCACCTGAAAACAACCAACTTTATTTTTGCGAGAAAGACATTGTTAGTGTTAAATCCCTCGCTAGGTGGCGTCGAGACAAATTATGTCTGCATTTATTGGGAAAATACTTGTTAAATATTAATTATTATTTTTTTTTAATTTATAAACTAACGTTAAGACAAGATTTTTATGCATAGCACAAAGGGTAACAATTATTACAAGCAATAATTGTCAGCCTGAAACACTCATATATATTGAAAAATCTTCCGAGAAAAGATACTTGCCGCCAACGGGACTTGAACCCGTGTCCTTCCGATTGCCGGTCGAATGCTCTGACCACTGAGCTATGGGGGCTTATCAAATACCCGCCAAATAATTCAATATATACTAGTGTTTCATTCAACAATTACTGCTTGTTATATTTTTTCCACCTGAAAACTTTTCTCGAAGATTTTTCTCGGAAGATTTTTCTCTTTTCTCGGAAGATTTTTCAATATAAATGAGTGTTTCATGCTGACAATTATTGCTTGTAATAATTGTTACCCTTTGTGCTATGCATAAAAATCTTGTCTTAACGTTAGTTTATAAATTTAAAAAAAATAATAATTAACGTGTCTATTCTTGAGGATTAACTTAGCTTGTGACTCTTCTCCAAACTCCATTTTAATGGGCCGAATTTTGTCACTGCGCTTGGCCCCTAGTCTGTACAGTTTTATTTTGTTGGCGTCCAAAGAGGCAGGGCCGGATTAAGCATGTCGGGGCCCGTAGGCAGTGCACGTCTCGGGGCCCCTACCTACACCCTTTTCAAACTATGAAAAATATTTTTCTACCACAACGTACTTTAATTCATATTTTTTTATTTTTTTTTATTATTTTTTTTATTTTTTATATGAATACCGCACAAGAGTCTCAACTGCTCCCATCTGGAGCCAGTGAGACAATGTCATCCCCAATTGGGGTATGTTTTGGCTGAAGGTAGTGGGGACGGGAAGAAGATAGGGAGGAGGAAGGTGAGGAAGTACCTGGCTATTCAAATCCGATCACCAAACACGGCTAAAGCCATTTCCAGCAACGTTTCAATTTTGAATGGTGGTCTTACACCAGGGCGATACTGAGAGTATCTTCCACTCTGGAACGTGCCGCAAATATACTATATGTATATTATTTCAAATGAGTAAATTGTGAATAACACAATTTAATCAAATAAAATTTATTTGCCACGCCGGGATTCGATCCCGCGACCTTCAAAATGCGAGTCAAGAGCCTTCGCTGGACTAAGCCGGCCGGCTACGAAGTAATGCCATCATCCCATCCAATAAAAAAAAATTGAAACAAATACAATACAATACAATACAATAATTCTTTATTATACATAAAAAGACACAGATATAGAAACAAAATATATATATTTTTTAAAACAGTGCTATGAGCGGTCTTATCACTCTTGTGATCTCTTCCAGACCACCTTGGTATGGAGATAAGCTTGTATAACATTTATATTTTAAACACATAATTAGAAATAAAAAGTAAAAAAAAAACTGAAACAAAATAAATTCCAATAAAAGCCGCACTCGGCACCTACCTGATACTAAGTAATGCTGCTTAACGAATAAAAGTAAAGTAAAATACAACAATGATACGTTTTTAGATTTTCACGGACAAAAGTTTTTTGTTATTAGTTTTTGGAATGTTATGCCGTGTTGCGCTACCTCCTTCTTTGGTTACACGGCATAACATCCAAAAAACTAATAACAAAAATACAATGACGTTTAAATATTAACTCTTCTAACTTTTTTAGATACAAAATCGTTTAAAACATCTTGAAAGTTGACCTTTTCCAAAATATCATTTTCAATCGACATTATCACCAATGAATTTAAACGCTTCTGAGACATTGATGAACGAAGACAATTTTTGATTAGTTTTAGTTTGGAAAAGTTGCGTTCACCCGTGGCGTTTGTAATCATCAGACTTCTATATATTTGCAATGCTGTCATTACATTCGGAAAAGTCGATTGTGCCATATTACCAAAAATGAGTTTATATGAATCCTCGGCAAGTACAATTTTATCTTTTAATGAATCCTCTAATTGTAAAATGAAGTACTTGAACTGTACCATCTCGTCTGAAAACTCAGGCTCAATGTCCTCGGAATAATGTTCCCTAAACTTTGTACAAGCCTCTCTAATTTCATCGTTGGACTTTGTCAAGAAATCTGTAAGAAATCCAAACAGACAATTAATTTCCCGGGAAGCGTCTAGTCGCCGCGACAATTCTGTACACAGCGTGTCTAGTACAGGCAAATAAGTTTCAACTTTTAACTTCTCTTTTCCTCTGTGGACAACGTCTTCTGCAGATCCGTCATCGTGTTGTCTTTTCCTTTTTCGCACACGCTGATTTTCATCACTGTATTGCTTGTAATTGCTTGTGATATCTGAGTCTCATCTTCAGCAATAGATTGCAAAGCTTTCTGTAAACCGTTGTAAACTCTTGAAAAAGCCTTAACCGCATCGGCCCTTGCACACCATCTTGTGTCGGATACTCTTTTCGGAACTAATGACGAGTATTGTTTAAGGTGTTTGAGCATAATTGCCCAGCGATGAGTTGATGCCGAAAAAAAGTTGTATAGTGCCTGTACAAATCCGAAGAATGAGATTGCTCCAACGCAGCTCTCCGCAGCACGTACTCCAACCAAATTCAGTGAGTGCGCTGCACATGGAACGTAGTGTGCGAGGTGATTTATTTTCTTAATATGCGCCTGTAGACCATTAGGTATAACAACCATACATATTTGACGCATTATCGTAAGACTGGCCTCTCAACATTCGTTGAAAAAAATTTAAATTGTGGTGGCTAGTTCTTCCCCTTTGTGACTTTCTATGGGAATAAACGCAAGAAAACGTTCTGCTACTTCTCCATTTGACGTAACGTATCTCAGCACTACAGGCAACTGATCAGTATGAGATATATCTGGTGTTGAATCGACACTTATTGAGAAATATTTAGCTTCAATAATTTCATCAACAATGCATTTTAAAACCTTATTTCCCAATACTTCAATAAGTTCCTCGCAAATTGTTGAAGATAAATATGATTGTTTTCCCCTGCCTTCATTAACGTATTTGGCTAAATGCAAACTAAGGAACGGGTCGTACTCTGCAATTAACTCTAAAATTCCCAAACAGTTGCCGTTATGTTGAGAAGCAAGAATTTCATTATTACCACGAAATGCTAATCCACGGGATGATAAAAATTTAATCACATAGACCATTCTTTGTAAAACTTTCAACCAATATTCTCTTTCTTTGTTGAATGTAATTTCCAAAGAGGTGTCGATTCGTCCGTGAATACGTCGTCTACTAATCAGTGTCTGGACACATACTTGGTGCGTTGTATTATTCTCATGCGATTGAATTCGGTGCGAAGCATTTTTCCAATCAGAAAATCCATTTTTAAATTGTGATTTGCTTTGAGCTTCACCAAAAAGAACACATGGAAAACTGTATACTTTTCCAGTAGACGGAAAATACATGAGCCACTCTCGTTTAATTTTACCACCACTTATATGTTTCCGAAAAAACAAAGATTGAGAAAAAAATCTTTTGCTATCGTCGTATTGTCGGCTTGAAACAGAAAAATCACAGTCAAAATGTTGACATTCGTTAGGGTCTCTAGTACACCAAAAATGTTGTATTTCGTCTGTAATATTAAGCCATAATCCAATGTCATTCTGGTATTCTACTCTTAGATGGAGTACGTTTTGATGTAGCAATTGTACCTCGGACTCGGCCTTACTTTCCTCTGCACCCACTAAAGTAGCTGTTTTTTGATCCTGGCCAGTTTGTTCAGAACGCTCGCAAGGAATCTCTACCGGGTCAGTGCGTTCACCGCCATCGCCCATCGTGAGGCTGGCAGTACGCGGCGGACATTTAAAGGTTGATTTTCCATTGGTTGACGACTAAATCCTATTTGAAAAGGGTTTTGTGTTTTCTTCAATTGTTCATCACGCTTTTTTGTTGCCCTTGCCGCTTTTTACGTTTTTCCGAACCACTTTGGTGTTTTTTCTTTAAGGGTACCTCCGACATTTTGTCCCTGAAAGAAAAATTTACAAATAACATTTGACAGGAAAGCATTTATTTATTTAGATAAAATTAACTGAACCCAAATACTTACCTATCTAGATATTTTTATCATTACATCATTTATTATTTTTCTAACTTACTAGTTAGGTAGGTACTATTAGGCGGACGGAGAGAAAATGAAAACGGCACGAGATGAAATAGTAACAATTTTCATAATATCTTCACAAGAAAAACTTCACACTCGTCAAATTCTATAATATTAAATGAAATAAATACTTATGTTAAATAAAATCTGGTAATCAAACTTACGTGGTATCGTAATGTAACTTCAGTTTATTACACTCGTCGTCTCGCCGATTTTCTAGAAGCACTTGCAAACTATAAAAATATAACACTTCTTAACAAAATTCTAAAGTTTTGAAACATCGAACAGAGTAAAACTGTTTAAATTAAATCATTGTCGCAAAACTCCCAAATCGTAATTTAAGACAAAACGATATGAAATGTGTTTACGACACAATTCAAATTCTATAATATTAAATGAATTAAGTATGTTAAATAAAATCTGGTAATTAAACATACGTGGTATCGTAATGTAACTTCAGTTTATTACACTCGTAGGGTCGCCGATTTTTAGAAAATGAAATGAAGTTTTTTTATGACACATGACACAACATACGTATCGAACGAATCGGAGTCAATCGGAGACTCACCCAAATCCGGGGTCCCCAATGCTCTTTGTCATGCCAAATAGTACTGCCAACCTTATGAAAGTGGGCATAGAATAAATAAATCCATATAGCAGTAGGTGTGCATTTACAATGCATTCAGGTTTGGATTAAAATTGACGATATCTAGATTTTCCCTGAGATCTGTGAACTATTACCCTGTGTCTGAAGAATTAATGACTCTATAATATTTTAAGCAGTGTTTTCGTACCTCGCTAGATCTTTTCTAAGCCGACAAAAACTCCGGCGCGGCATCCCGTTGCTTACTGATAGAGAATCAAACCATTGAAGCAAGTCATTTTTTTCGGGGCGCGGGGCCCCCAGCCGATGCGGGGCCCCTAGGCAGTTGCCTACTCTGCCTTAGGGATAATCCGGTACTGCAAAGAGGTGACCTCATTAATGCTTGTAACACGGTTTGTGTCTTCGACAATACATTGCGCTTGAGTTGTTGACTGGCTCTCAGGAACATTAAAAAGAATTATATTTTTGATCTAGTTTTCCTATCTTCGATTTCGTCGAGGGCCTCGCATAAATTGGGGGTATTAGCAAGTTGAGTGTTGGACTGGAGTAGTTGGTTTTGCATAATTTTTTTGTAGGCGCCTAATTCGCCTTCCATGATTCCCAACTTTATGCCCATTTGACCAATGGTTCCTAGCAGCTCAGATGGTTTAAGCAATAATTTTGCCATTTGTTCTTTATTAAATCTGTTGGTGGGGTCCATAATAGCCGTATTTAAAGAACTCACCAAGTTATTGGCATTGGCCATGTACTGCTGAGCGCTGTCGTTGTAGCAAATGCTAAATGTAATTCTTTTTATTTTTTGATAAATTAGTAGATTATTTTTATTGTCTGTAATTAGTTGAATAGCCCTGCACTGGACTTTAGGTACACACTTGATGTCACTGGTAAGATGTTATTGACACAATATATTTATACCCAGACGGTATTTTTGTGTACTGTGGAGATTTCATCACAGTACATAGTTAGAAGCTAAAACTGTCTTTATTAAACATTAATTTAATTTTTCGATTGTTTTGACACTTTCATAAACCTTCCTATAGATACATACTTGAACTTGTAGAAATAAACTTGAAGTATGATACTTCAAGTTTATTTCTAAAAGTAATTGTTGATTGTTTTGCGCGTCCGCCCCTTGTGCCCCCCGCAAAAAAAAACCTCTTTTCAAAAAGGAAAAAATCCGAACTGTAATTGTTGATTTTTTGCCCGTCCGCCCCTTTTGCCTCCCCCCCCCCCCTCCCCCAGAAACAAATTCTAACAGTAATTAAACCCCACAGAAAAAAATCCTGGATCCGCCCTTGCTGTGAACCTTAGTGTTTCAAGTTATTAGAGATAAACAACACCTTATTATAGTTTATAATTAATACAGACACAGTTTTAAATCAAATCTACAATTGTAAAATAGCATATAATATGAGAATAAATGCAGTTTTAGTGATTTTTAATCGCGCAATATAAAAATACGTGCACTATGGACTGTTGCCAGTATAATATAATCTGAAGTACACTAACTAATTCGATTAAGATTCGGCAGAGTATCGTTAATTTGCTCTTAAGAATTGGAGCGTTACGTTACTTTGTCATGGATCCCATAATCAGAACCTAATCAAACTCTCATCAAATTACCCTTGAAGTACATCCTTTCCAATTAAAAAAGAATCATCGAAATCGGTTGGCGTGATGTTGAGTTATTCATCCATTTGTCGCGCACATACTTGATGCAAATTTAAGACTTATATGATTTTCTCATGGATGCCATTATCAGAACTGGACCAAACTAGACCACACGGGAAGCACCAGCTTTCAAATAAAGAAAGAATCATCAATATCGGTTCACTTAGTCGAAAGTTCTGAGGTAACAAACATAAAAAAAGACAGTCGAATTGAGAACCTCCTCCTTTTCGAAGTCGTTTAATAAGAAGCATTGATAGATCAAGTGCAAGATGTAAGTTACGAAAATATGGTTTATATATATTTTTTTACATTAGCTCCACACAGGAGGCCCCGAGGAAAATAATTTTCCTCTTCGACACTTGTCGACTATTTTTTCCAAATAATCATTCCGTTCAATGCATGTGGTGAGCCGTGGGACAAGGTTCTTTATGCCCTCCTCGAAGAATTCGCTCGCTAGCACCTTCCCCAATTTCCTCGTCGGTTGTAGGTTGCAGTCGGTTGAAAATTTATTTTCATCCATTATGTCTTCAGGAAGGTAAAAAGATGATAATCTGAAGACGCCAAGTCAGGGGAATACGGTAGGTGGTTCAAAACATCCAAACCAAATGAGCCCAAGAGCGTATTGGTGGCTAAGGCTGTGTGAGGACGGACGTTTTCGTGAAGCACGCTTCTTTGGTCAGCATTCCCCTTCTTTTGTTTTGAATGCTCCTTTTGAGTTTTTTAGAGTATCACAATATTGTTGTGCATTAATGGTCTCAACCTGAGGCAGAAATTCGACCAAAATGATGCCTTTTCGGTCCCAAAACACTGAGGACATGATTTTTTTTGCCTGAAATTGTGGTTTTCAATTTTTTAGTAGAATGGAATGGGAATGGTGTGACGCCACTTTGACGACTGTTTTTTGTCCAAGAGCAGAGTCACCCGATATCATCTCCAATCACAAAGTAGCTCAGAAATCTTCACCTTTTTTTCTTATAGGTGTTATTCCTTCCGTGAGTAAAAAGCGGATCACAGGCCTTGGTGGGATTTTTTGCCCACATCTTTCACGCAACTGGACACTACAACGTGAGTTAACGTACTACAATGTTCCTGCGATGCTCGCTCTGGTCAAGAGAGATCCCCCTCTACCACCCAGTGTTGCCAACCCTCAAAAAACTAAAAACCACCGGCCGTTATGTCACTGTACACTTACTTTCTGAACATGCTAAGTAGAACGGAGCAAATTGTCAACATCAAGTATAGGTATCTATTCATACATTGAAGAAGGAAGGATTGAAAGAACTTACCTATTACAACGGCGATGAATTGATTTCTAATTCCATCTTTGGCAGGACTGTCAGTGTCAACCATTTTAACTTATTTCACTGGTGCGTAAAAAATTATACTACTTATAAAATAACTGTCTAATTTGATAGACACTATATTCTTAAAATATGCAAATTTATAACAATCACTAAATTAATAAATTATTCAATTAATGATGAAGAATTTGCGATGATGGTATGGGTACAAGTCCATTTTTGGCTATTTTAGGTTATGTACTGAGTAATTGAGAATGCTCCACATATTTCGCGAAATTCACATTTTTTCTTAAGATGCCATAAAGATTGTTTATCTTAAACTAACTTCTGACGGAAATGCCTGCACGTCTGACTGTCTGAGTGACAACTCTCATAAATCAATCCTGAAAAGCTGTATTGTTAAGCAAACTTTTTGGAGATTATAAATATTTTCTAGTTGACTTTAGCATGGGTGTCCAATAAAATGGTAAGATTTTAATTTTTGTCCATCTATTTTTATGGGGATGCTGCGTGGATGATTTTTTTAAGGAAAGGAAGAAGGAAAATTTCCGGGAAAGAATGGTTTCTGGGAAGGTATGAGGGGTGGGTAGGAATCTAAGGGTCAGCATGTCCAGGAGTGATAGAGGTATGAATCCATCCCTTCAACTGATGGGTTAAGGGATTCAGCAGGTGGGCAGACACATTGCCCGCCAAGACCTTCTCAAATCTCACCCCACAAACCTTGGAGCTAGTGGACTGTGGCATCTCTTCAGCCAGCAATAGCCCGAAACTCAACTGAACTACACTCATACTAGTCTCTTAAAGATCGAAGCCATGAAGTAGGCATGGCATCTTCACCTGAATAACTATTTAGGTAATCTTATATTTGTCTAACTAACCAACCATCACGCCGCTTCCCCGCAGAGGTAGGCAGAGAGGACGGACCGTCAAACAACTCGGCTTTGGCGCACACTCTTTGCCTCATTCACATTCATGTGACCAGTCAGGGGCTGAGTTGGAATTGCATTTCTGTCCCACCCAGGCGTCCCGTGTTCGATTCCTCAGCTGGCTAAGTCCTCTTTCACGACACAAGCAACATTTTCCGCTTACTGTGGTGGTAGTAGGAGATTTTTAAATATTGTCGAGTTATTCGTAACCCGGGAATGTTTGTCTTTCTTTAAAAAAAAATACATCGTTTCATACACAATCTTCTATTATTCTGGCTCTTGACCTGGCCCGACTCAAGTATCTGATTCACTTGGTCGTGCCATGTCTTCCTCGGGTGTACCCGACTTCTTCTACCATTAACGTTTGCGTCATATGGTTTTCTCTTTTCTTCCTTCATTCGCTCTACAAGACCAAACCATCTGAGGGTCACTTTCTTAATCTTACTCATGCATTCTTTGCGGATCTCCACATTTCTCACTCGATCATACATGGTTTTATCATACATATGACTCTGGGATCAGAGTTCAGTCTACTTTCATCTTTCCTCTGCCAGTTTCATGCCTCACTACCATACGTCAAGGTAGGTTTTTTTTTTTTTTTTACAGTGAATACCGCACAAGAATCTCAACTGCTCCAGTCTGGAGCCAGTGAGACTATGGCATCCCCAATTGGGGTATGTTGTGAGGTTTAAGGTAGTGGGGAGGGGAAGGAGGTGGGGAAGAGGAAGGTTGGGAAGTACCTGGCTATTCAGATCTGGTCACTAAACACGGCTAAAGCCATTTTCAAGCAACGTTTCAATTCTGAATGGTGGTCTTACACCAGGGCGATACTGATAGTATCTTCCACTCTGGAACATGCCGCAAATATACTATATATTATTTTAAATGAATTAATTGTGAAATAACACAAATTAATCAAATAAAATTTATTTGCGCATGCCGGGTTCGAACCCGCGACCTCCGGATTGTGAGTCAAGAGTCTTACCCACTAGACTACGGAGGTCGTCAGAGGTCAGTCAGGAGGTACCAGCACTCCACTGTGGACTGCTAGCTTCGCTTCTTTTGACAGATTTTTGACCTGCATTTACCCTTCTTTCGATAAACTCTATCACCTTCCCATCTCTCACAAACATACTGTTCAGGTACACAAACTCATCCACCAGCTCCAAGTATTTGAGAGGATTGGAGAGGACTCCCAACCGTTTGCCATGCCCTTATTATTTATGTACTGTGTCTTCCTCCCAAACAGGTGCTTGTAGAATATGCTGGATACACTCACCCGGCGCTTGCCATCTCGTGGACTTTTACCAACCTGTCCCATAGTCTTGTCTATATTCTGTCATACTAACACATATTGTATCTTGTATTTCCCGCTAAGCAGTTGCATAATGCTTGCTAATAACGTATACAGGGACATTGGATTTTGTTATTAGTTTTTGGGGTATTATGCCGTGTTGCGCTACCTCCTTCAGGGCAGATGTGTGATGATGGACACTGCAACGCTGTCCGAAACGTTGGCTAAAGAAGGAGGTAGCGCAACACGGCATAATACCCCAAAAACTAATAACAAAATAATTTTTGGCCGTGAAAATCTAAAATCGTATCAGGGACATTGGAGGTCTAAATTCGTTCTAAACTAAATCTAGCTTCGTTCTTTCAATAAAATTCCTTGCACGAGCCTTGAAGGAGTAACCATCTGTTACTTATAGAAGGGCGGGTAAGCAGCGGATAAACTCCAATGCTCCGAGTATTCATCATTCACAACCATCTGTCGCTCCTAATAATAAATAATGAAAACGTTGACGTTTGAGAAATGCTTTAAATTATTACACAAATAGAAATGATGGAGAGCCCTGCCGTTGTAAGATGTCAGTTTTAACTGAGTGGTTATAAAGTTTTTAGCATGGTGATAAGTGATAACGCTTGGTAGCTCAGACAGGAATCTGATTTTTCGAATGATGTACTGTACACGATGATAGCGAAAAATTTTCAAGTAGCTGCGAAAATATTATTTCTATTTGTTTTGGAATTTTCTTGGGTATTCAACCGACGTGTTCGTAAATTATAAAAGATTAGCTGGTACCCGGCATGCGCTGCAATGCCATACTCAAATAAATAAATTGATTTTCTCTGCATGTCCTTTCCCGTGCGTCCCCGTTTCCCTTCCACCTTCCCTGCCTACCCTCTCCCCGCTCCCACTCCGTGGTCCCGCAAACCCCCCTCCCGCGTTCCATATATTCAGTCCCAGTACATTCAGTTTTCAAATAACTCGCGTGCCACCTATAACAATTTTTTTCAAATATTACAAATATTCGTTTTTGTATATCATGAGAACAATCAATCAAATTTGGTACCTAACGTAGGTACCTATTTAAAATATCTATAATTTTAAAAAATCCATAGACAATTCTTTTGATACAAAAAAAAAACAGCCGCCTGCTAAATCCAATTCATCAAACGCGCGAACTGTCAAATGTGCGAAGTTAAAATAGTCGTTAAGTTTTCGGAAATTATCCATTTTCTGCGCAATTTTTGTTTCCGTAAGAACCTTCTGCAAAGTATTAGAAAACTTTAAAAAAAGATTAATGAAATATGTAAAGTTGTTCTGAAGTTAATGGCGTGACCAAGGGAAACAGAGATTCATTTTTATATATATGTACTAGCTGGTACCAGGCATGCATTAATTGTTTCTCCCTACGAGTACTTTCCCATTCGTCCCGTTCCCCTTCCTCCTTCCCTTCCTCTCCCGCTTTCCCTTGTCCCGCGAACCCCCCTCTCGAGTTCCCCTCCCCCTTCCCAGGTTACCATCCCCCTCCCTGGTTTCCCTCCCCCCTCCCATGAATCCCCTACCCGAGTGCCCCTCCCGCATTCCATACATTCAGTCCCAGTACATTCAGTTTTCAAACAGCTCGCGTGCCACCTACTGCAATTTTTTTATACAAATTTCATAATTTCAGATGTCACCAGTAGTTTTATATACAAACCTTGGCCTGACGTTCGGAAGTTATGCGCGTAATACGCTCTGGCGATTCCTTTTTATTTATATAGATATTATTAACGAGGCACGAAATAAAATTTCCCGCAAATACATATATCAACATCAACATTTGTTTTGCTTTTCGTCTGACGTTAGCAATAACAAGCTTTTGACAGGAAATTTATTTAACAGTACACATATCAATATTAATAATTTCATAACGCCAGAGCTTACCATTATTTATAGCCTATATTTTATTCTGATGTATGAACTATATTATTGCAAAGATTCAGTAGTTTTTGCGTGAAAGAGTAACAAACACACACGCATACATCCATACAAACTTTCGCGTTTATAACATTAGTAAGATTGTAATACTTTCCAGATTGAATAAAATAAATGCTGATATATTTTGTTGATTATAAACCATAAAGTCCACACCAATTAGAAAGTTCAAGACGCATTGTAGGAGCTACATAAAATTACATAAAATTTAGTTTGCAATATGAAATATTATAATTAATTAGAAATTTGTAAACTAAAATGTACAAATTAATAAAATAAAAACAATAAATAAATAAAATAAAATGAAGTAAACTGTGATAACCTGGCTATAGTCAATGAGATCTTTTATTAATATAATAATATATACTTTTTTATCGCTATAATGCTAGAGCTGTGCAGCTCTTTCTTACACAATAAATAATGGTGAGACAAAATATGAGACACAAAATACGTGTGACGATTTTCTCCAAAGACTACTTTTTTCTGGGGGGGGGGGGGGGGGGGGACATACGTTCACTGTTTGTCTCATTTTCGACTGTAGTTATTTAGTTTGTAAGGAAGATCTGCAGCTTTATATGTATAATAACAAAAGCAAAACCATCGGCGCATTATTTGACGTTTTTAAATTTTTGGAATTCACTCATACTTCAATACACTTTCTTGTGCATTGAAGTACAGCGCCGGATCTGCCATACGTTCAAAAACGTGCAAAAAACCTGGCGCCAACTCCGAAGGGGCGCCGTGAGAAAATAAATATTGTATTAAAATCTAGTTATAATATTCCCTGAATCGTTTAAAAATTACCCATAGTACGAAATAATTATTACGCTCTAGCAACACTTTCCAAAGAAACAGAATGTGCGCGCATCAGGTTGGTATCAACGGCTTACGAATTTATAGTCAGTTACAGATTTTTTTTACAAATTCCATATATTTAGTTTAAACATAAGATCTATTTTTTCCATATATCTTTTACCGTCTTTTACGACGAATGGGTGCGATCCAAATTCAATAACCAATCACAGCGCGGTATTTTTGTTCTAGAGAATCAAACAAACCGACTTACGCCTTTCAAAATGCTGACAATTTTAGTTAGCGTACGCTCGCTATTGTTTTATTTTGTACGATTTAAGTCTCTAGGAGAAGGTAGTTAAACCATTTTCTTATGAAATATTCAGTAAATTCCATTAACAAAAACATCGCACGGTTTGCAGGATTTGCAGGTTGCAACGTGTTACGTGTTGACAGTTTCATCGTTGATTTGACATATTATTTGAAGTTCGTTAAATGTATAGTTAATATCTATTAGATTTGTTGGATTTGTTATTTTACGGTGTCAGTGTAAGCGTCTTTCGTAAGCCGTTGATACCATACGTCAGTGTTTAGTGTTTGTATGGTGTTTGTTTGCTCAATTTGGTGTTTGTTCGCTCAACACAGGGGAAATGCATAGTAAAAATTTGAGGTTATATTCTTATTAGTCAGAAGCTGTAGATGCTATTCTTGTGTTGTACGTTGCTATGAGAACGTATTTGTATTTGCTTTTTCTGTTAATATTCGCGTTGGGTATATACATAAACGCAGTAAATCTCAAGAATGTCTAATGGACCTAGTTCAGCGAATCCACCCGCATTGTCTAGTAACCTATATTTTAAATCATGGTACGGGCACAAACAAACAATTCGTTGTATTATTTTAAAGCATAACTCGCAAAAAGAGTTTTTCCTAAAATAATTAAAATTGCACCATAATTTTATGTTTACCCAATAGATTCAGAGAGTATAGGGCTCCTGGCGATTCTCTCTTAAAAAAAAACGAATGTGAGAGCTGCCGCCAGGTCACTTGGAAAAGTTACACCCTTTATATGTCTTGATTTTATTTGATAAATTAGTGTAAAAAAAAAAAAATAATTAAATAAAAAAAAATAAAAAATTGGTGTGAACGAATTTTTAATCAAAATAAAAATGTAGGGGGGGGGGGGGCGCCATCAGTACCTACTGCACAGGGCGCCAGTTTTCGTAGATCTGGCCCTGTTGAAGTATGAGTGAATTATCTTGTAACTTGTAACGTGCTTATGTTGTAACTATATTCCATATTTTTTAAATTATCGGCATGGCTAGTAGCATTGTAGGGGTCTACGGAGACGTCTTGTTGTGGTGTGTGAGAGAGATGCAAGAAAATGGTTATTTTTTCCTTTGGAGGAAAAAGAGGTACGTTTTTTTTATAATATCAGAGGCCCTGAGGAAAATATTTTCCCTCAGGGCCTATGTTATCTTTGGGGATGTTGTGTGAAGGGTCTGTTAAAGGAAAGGAAGGAGAGGAAGTTCTGGGAAGGATAAGGTATGTGGGGTGGGTAGGAATCTGGGGGTCAGTCATCCCTCCCAAAAGAGTTCTGCTTTAGAGGTCACAAGATCTCCCACAAGACACATCCGCCGCCAAGAGCTGGACAAACCTCACCCCATGAACCCGGGAAAGAAGAAGTCACCAATCGATTAAAAATCGATTTTTCTCCAACGAAAATCGATTTTATTAAGCGATTTTCATTTTCTAAACAATCGATTAATTATAAATCGATTTTTCATGCTAAGAAAAATAACCGATTTTGTAAGTAAAAGTCGCATCCCTCGATTTTAATTTTCTAAAAAATCAAATTATTAGCAATCGATTTTTTTTACACTGCCGATTTTTTCCTTTGCAGCCCTGCTACGCATCAGTCCGGAATCCGGAATCTATGATGTTTATAAACAAAACATGACGTTAATGCCATCTGTTCGTCTACGATGACATTTCTTTAGTGCGTTGAAAGCAGTTTATTGAAGTTTCCCCAGGGCCCAGCAGCAAAGGCTAGCGCCGTGTTAACACCACGGATTTCTAATTTGTGTTGATTATTTAAAAAAAAAACTTTTAATTTCTTTTGATTAATTTAAAAAACATTATTTTTTGTTGATTTTTTTAATTAATAAAACTGTGATTAAAATTTTTTTTTTTTTACATGAGTTCCACACAGGAGGCCCTGAGGAAAATAATTTCCCTGAGGGCCTATGTCGTCTTTGGGGATGCTGTGTGGAGGGTTTTTTAGGGAAAGGAAGGAGAGGAGGGTTCTGGGAAGGAAAAGGGTTTAAGGGGTGGGTAGGAATCTGGGGTTCAGTGTGTTCTGGTCATCAGACCTAAACACACCTCGTCCCATGAACCCGGGCACCCCTGCTAAATCACCAAACGTAGCGAACCACTTGGGGTGACCTATGGCAGAGGTGTTGGTTATCCAATAAAGGTTCCCGGGGCGGCGGTACCCATTCCCGCCTCCCAAATTGAAAGATATTTTAAGCGTTTATTTTATTTTGTCAAATTTGGGGAAAATCGATTATTTTTCAAGAATAATCGATTATTTTTAAATCGAGATAAATTTTCACGCTAAGAAAAAAAACCGATTATTCCTTTTAAAAGTCACATCCCTTTTTTACATTAACTCCACACAGCAGGCCCTGAGGAAAATGATTCCCTTCAGGGCCTATGTTATATCTCCCTGTTATAATCCCTATATGTTATATCTCCATGCGCCATTGTCTCACAAAATAAAGGTACGGAAAGTAAGAAACATTTTTTTTGTTTTCAGTAAATTCTTAATTTAAAAGTTATTCATGTATAATAAAGATAGACATTCAAAGAATGTGCGTGTATGAACGATGTAGATGTAGGACCGGGCGGCGTTTTCATTTGCGCCGAATACTTTATATATATATATTTTTAATGTAAGACAAACATTCCCGAGTTACGAATAACCCAACAATGTATGAAAATCTCCTACTACCACCACAGAAAGCCGAAAATGTTGCTTGTGTTGTGATGGAGGACTTAGCCAGCCGAGGAATTGAACACGCGACGCTCGGACAGGATCCAAGCGCTATGCCCAGTCATACCGACCAGTCGGTGGTTGAGTGGGCATGGCCTATATTCTACATTACGGGCTTACTCGCTTACCCTAAGATGAATACGGAATGCTATATTAGACGACCTACTGTCAAAGGTTGTCCTTATCATACTTATTTGTTTCGTATTTCACTTTCTCTAATTTATTTATTTATTTATTTATTTTTATTTTGCAGAAACAAACAGTACATTATTACATAATGGAAAATAGTTACAAAGTTATAGAATTAATACAATAATTGGTACCAATGACATGTCGCTGTTATCTACTTATATTTTTGTGAGATAAATAATACAATATACCTAAATTAAGTTAGTAACTTATTAAAGGAGAGGGGTGTGTGAGAGTGTTTGTATGTGTGTAAATGCGCGTGAGGGCGTGTGGATGTGTGTTTTATGTGTGCGAATTCAGTGTGCTAAAAATGTTTTTCTTAAATAGAGGGAGGGAATCAAAAAATATATCAGTATTTGTGGTTTTTTGAATTGAGTTGAAACTTTGAAGGATGCGGGAAATAGGGGAGTTGGCTGCAGCGTTCGTATTATTACTGGTTGTGTAAAAAAGGTTGGTGTGGCGAGTTCTTTTAGATGGGATGTTAAAATTTATTTGGGATAGAAGTTCTGGGCAGTCTATTTCGTTATGTATAATTTTATGGAGAAATGTCATGTCAGCTACCGTTCGCCTGGATTTCAGGGATTGGAGAGTGCAGATGTAATTATTGTTGTATTTGTAACCGAGATACTTAATAAATGTATTTTGTATGCGCTCTACGTTGTTGACGTATTGGGTGTATTTGGGATTCCAGACAGGCGATGCAAATTCCAGTGTACTTCTAACTAGTGGACTAGTAGGAGTAAAGCATTACTAGAGTATGTGGATTTCTAAATAATTTACTCAGACTTAGTATAAAATAGCACTAAAAAGCTTCCGGAAACAATCAAGTGTTGCCGAGTAATGGAAACATTTTCTCATAACACACGAGGTTATTTTTAGCAATTTTCATACTGGTAGGACTCGATCTTTCGCGACAGTTGAGTGCTAAAACTACAAAGTCGAAATAACAGTTGCCTTGTCTTTGGCTTACCTTTGAGATTTCCACCACGATTTTTGAAGTGAAACTTCGTTAGCGCCGATAGTGCCCTGAAATTCGGGTGAAACGGAAATGCGTCACAACTCACTTCTACACAAATACTCGGTTCTAATATAATGCTGTAAATTCGCACCTCCGCGCGTGCCTTCCATAGCGTAGTTGGCAAGGTGCCTGACAAGTCTCAGCGGCCAGAGAGACAGGCAACAAGTGAACGGGGGCTTGAGTCCTCGAAATAAAAATAAAATATTTTGTCAAATCAATATCCAATCTTCAAACCACTTTAAAAAAACAAGCAAAAGAAAAGATAACGACATCTAGCGACTTTCTAGTTTCACTTCTACCGCGTGTAAATTATCCACACTGATTTTTTTTGATTTACTAGATTCTTATAGCTATGAAGTGGGAATCATTTAAATTACTGAATTAAATCTACTGTTCTTTGTACAAATAGAAAAGCGTCATTGTGGCTCTCAATTTTTAACTCATGTGGGTATTCAAAATATAACCTGGCTATGATAGACTTAGAGCCCTTTTATTTAATCGGTTGGGAAAAATTGTTACATAAAAACCCTACTAAAATGTATCCCTTTTTTATAACAGCCGCTCCAACACCAACTACTTACAACATGAATTCATACATCGAGCCTGCCACTATCATAACACACACCTCACATATACAGACATCTTCAATATAACTTTCAACAAATTCAAAACAACACCTTTAGAAAATGTAATGCATCACAACACACCACTTAACATCCATATTTGTATTTATTGTATTATTTATGAGATTTCTTTTCCTAATTTGCAATATATTTACATATTCCCTAATTACATACATATCATCCTTATACTCCTATAAGATCATAAGCTTATCCTTGATTGGGTTTTTCTATATTCTTATCATGCATATTTAAGTATTTAGTTTCTCTTAACTATTTTTTCTGACTTTTTCTTGTCTAGCTATTAAAAAAAATATATATATATATCAGCGAAAACATGTTTTTAGGTTTACTGTTTTATTTTAGCACTCTTTTTTATGTATCTTTGTAAAGTTGTTTGTTTTCCAAATAAAGATATTATTATTTATTAATATTATTATAATTACATGTTTTCATCAACATCAGCAACCATCAGCATCTGGAAAATATACATACGTGCCTGTTTGTTGGGAGTGAAAAGTTGTGTTATGTTGGGAGTGGAAAGGAGTCGGTCGTGTCCTTTTTTTTTAATTCTTCCGCATTCGCCTTTTGGAATAAGGGAATCCATGAAAAGACGTTGTTGGAGAAGAGGCGACCGCCTGGCAACTTGAACAGGTTCGACCTTCGATGTCCTGCATTGTGAGGCGCGTGTGTGTGTGTGTGTATGTGTCTGTTAAGTATGTTATGTATGTAAGTATATACGGTATCAAATAAAAATAAACGCACTACTTCTTAAATAAAAGTCTTTATTATGTATGTGTTATAACATTAATATAATGCAATACTTGTTGTACAGAAAAAAAACACATTTATTCAAGAAGAACAAAAATCTCGAAGCGTGTTTTAACAATAAATGTTATTTCGATGAAAACATCATTCATGATACACCTAAAGAGCAACCAACCAGCGGCCGAGAATCCAAATTTCGTCGAAAGATGTTCTTACGATCGTACAGGGCGGTTCCAATGAGAACGATTAATTATTCTCAGTACCAGCTTTTTTAAATTATAACTCAATATCGATTTTATTTCATTCAAAATTTGCTTTAATTTATACCTTCATTCAAAATTGCTGAAAGGCATGATGATAAAACTATGAAAATTATGTACTTTTTGTAATTATTTTTTGATCATAAGTATTTATAATTTTTCAATAATGTCTAAGCAAAATAAGAATGTAAAAAAAACTTTAATATATTAGTAAATAGACAAATTGAAGTATTTTCGTCACAAAACACGTGGATCTGTTTTTAAATGATTTTATTTAAATTAAAATTAAAATTCTGAAACATAGCTATCCTAGATAATTTATTGATTTATTTTACTGCATGATTATATGATTTGAAATGTGTATTGTATAATACAAAATTTTGTTTGAAAATTTAATAAATCTACCAAAAACCTACGGTGTAGCTTTTTTATGTTAAAAATAAAAACATTTTCTCATAATTTAAGAGGACATTACCAGAGAAAACCAGAAATATGTCATTTTCAAATCAGATTTTAGACGTATTGACTCTTTTCCATAAAAAATTATAAATGGATTTCGAAAGATTGTTCTATTATCTAGCATTCGCATGTAATAAATTTTGAGATTTTTTTTTTAATTTTTAGTATAATAAGGTTATTCCATAGGTCGTTGGCAGATTTGTTAAATTTTCAAAAAAGATTTTGTATTATACCACACCCATTTCAAATATGCAGTAAAATAAATCAATACATTATCTAGCAAACGCATGTTTTAGAATTTTAATTTTAGTTTCAATAAAATCATTAAAAAATATGTACGTACATGTGTTTCTTGACGAAAATTGGTCCATTTGTGTATGTATTTGCGCACTTACAAACTAATATAATTCAGATTTTTTTAACATTCTTATTAAATTTAGACATTATTGAAAAATGATAAATACTTATAATCAAAAATAACTACAAAAAGTACATTATTTTAATAGTTTTATCATCACGCCTTTCAGCATTTTTGGATGAAGGTATAAATTAAAGCTAATTTGAATTGAAATAAATTCGATATTGAGTTATAATTTTAAAAAGCTGATACGGAGAATAATTAATCTTTCTCATTGTAACCGCCCTGCACGATCGTAAGAACAACTTTCGACGAAATGTGGATTTTCTTTACCAAAAAAAAGAACAATCTTTCGAAATCAATTTATACTTTTTGTGGAAAAGAGTCAATACGGCTGAAATTGATTTAAAAATGACATATTTACGGTTTTGTCTGGTTCCCTCTTAAAATGTTACATCAGTTCTTTGTTTTCTCAAAAGATTAATTTTTTTCTGAAAATGGTTAGTTCACAGTGTATAAACCTTTTGTTATGTAAACCACATTTGTTTAGATCACATCTGCCTGATGATGAGCGGTGTAACGCTGTCCGAAACGTTGGCTAAGGAAGGAGGTAGCTCAAAACGGCATAAGACCCCAAAATCAACTAACGAAAACACATTGAGTAGGATTTTATTCTGGTTTTTGTTGAAATCATAAGTTTTAACCTCAAATAAGGATAACACCCCAAAAACAAATAACAAAAAAAGGATATCAAGTATTCTTTTTCTTTCAAATTATGTTCACATTCTGACAACTTCTCTCGTGCGCTTGCGCGGTCCGATTCCGCCCGTTTCATACAAATTATGTTCACATTCTGACAACTTCTCTCGTGCGCTTGCGCGGTCCGATTCCGCCCGTTTCATACAAATTATGTTCACATTCTGACAACTTCTCTCGTGCGCTTGCGCGGTCCGATTCCGCCCGTTTCATACAAATCTCAATTTTGGATTTGAGATCAAAATACCCAACCAAACTGAAAAATTATTTTTGTACTTCAAAGGTTTATCGAATAATACGGATATATATATATTTTTTTACATTAACTCCACACAGGAGGCCCCGAGGAAAACAATTTCCCTCAGGGCCTTTGTCATCTGGGATGCTGTGTGGAGGGTCTTTTTGAGGAGAGGAAGGAATGAAAATTGGTCTTGAAGAGACCCATGTTGTAGGAAGGAGGAAACACAGAGTCCGGCAAATCATTCCACAGGCGAACTGTTGAACACAAGAACGAGTCGAAAAAACGACCCGTTCTCATGTGACAAATGTCAACTGTGTACAAATGTTGGGCACGCGTTTGGTGTGTTTCCCGACTATGCACCGGTGCCGAAGGGATCAATGATGCTAGTTCCTCGGAGCATCTTCCATTGTAATACCGGTAGAACAAGGATAGCTTTCCCACCCGACGCCTGTGCTCTAAAGATTGCAATCCGTCTGTTAAGATGGGAGAATCTATCAAACGGACCTCCCGTTTCTGCACAGAGTCGAGGGTATTTTTCAGGTATTTTGGAGCTCCAGACCAGAGGTGGCTGCCAAATTCAACCGTGGGGCGCACTTGCGATTTGTACAGGGTTAGCAGTTGTGTACTATTAAAGTATCTGCGGGCCCTGTACAGTACGCCCAGTTTTTGGGAGGCTAACTTTACTCTGGCTTCGATGGAGCCCCCATACCTGAGCTGGTCACTTAGGGTTACACCAAGCATATCAATGGAGGGCCTGTTCGGAAGATTGCTTCCGTTGAAAGAGACTAGATTTTCATTGCGATCCCTTTTAGACGGATATGAGCAAAGATATTGAAATATTAGTAGATATGCTATCTGCAGTTTTTACTATGGGGGACTGCGCTTCCGGGTGTCGCCGATATCGTTTTCCAATTAGCAAATAAACTAAATGAACGAATAATTAACGAATAAAACAAACGAACGTTAAACTAAATGATCGAATACTTTCCGTATTCAAACTATATTGTTAACCAATCCTAAAGCACATCTTCAAAAAATCTACGAAATGAATAAATTATTTTCGTATGCAAACTACTCTAATTAAGGCGTAGTCCGCCGACAGTTGCGCGGACACCATAGCATATCTCTTTTGCATTTGAATATCTTTGGATATGAGCTACTTAATTTAAAAATGGCTAGACTCCAACCTCCTCACCCTAAATGTACAAAAAACACAATCCATACACTTTTCAATCCGTAAAGTCACACTCCCAGAGAACCTTCCTAAATTAATCATTCACACTTGCTCACAAAATCTAGACACATCTCCACAAACACCCAATAATAGCTGCTCATGCCCAAATCTTAAACCATCAAATGAAATAAAATACCTAGGTGTCATTATAGATAACCAATTACGCTGGGAGGTCCATATTAACTCCATAACTAAGAGACTCCGTAAGTTATGCCATATTTTTTATTCACTGCGATCAATCCTTGATGTAAACACTCTAAGAACTGTATATTTTGCTCTATTTCAATCGATAGCAACGTATGGCATTATAGGATGGGGAGGTTGTGCAGCATCCATCCTCTACCCTCTAGTGACCGTACAAAAACTTTTGCTAAGAGTCATCTTCAAATGTTCCCCCTCTCATCCATCAGAGCCACTTTTCAAGAAACTCACAGTCCTTGACATTCGCCAACTGTATGTCAAGATAACTCTTATCCATATCTGGAAAAATGGATTGATAAACTCTACGCAAACGGACATACATACACGCTACTCAAAGCATGGAAAATGCATAATTCCTGTAACAGAAACCACTTTTTCACAAAGGCAATACTCATACATCGCACCTAAAATATTCAACACGTTAAATAACGACATCAAAACATCAAAAACACTTACTCACTTTGCAACCGGTGTGCATAAATAGATATCTGAAAAGGGGCGAAATTTCTTTAAGGAACATATGAACCTATACCACCAGTAAATAATTTAAATAACTTGTATATTACAGGACAATATATTTCTCTTTCATATTCATCATTAAAAAATGTTTAACACCACTGACATGTTTCTTATACTCAAGTATTTATTACGAAAAATATTGTGAAAATAATTCCATATTTGAGTACATATTTTTAGCCTAAGCTCAAACGTGGATTTACACAAAAACTTCTGATATATATCTATATACCTATGTTACACGCTTACATACTTATTTTTTATATTCATATATCTTAAACTTATGTAGATATTCTGCATTATTTTTAATTCCTTTATACATCATACTTGTTTTAGATGTATAAATTATTTTATTTTATTTTTATATTATTTTGTTTTTCATTCAACTTATTTTTAATTTTTATTATTATACTTAACATAAAATTGGCCACTACAACAAGGGCATGTGCCTAATGTGATGGCCAAAAAATTATCCATTTACTGTAATGTATAAACTTTACTGAATAAAAAAAAAAAAATTAAGTTAAAGGTCATTAATTTTTTTAATGTTTCATGATTTTAGAGGGCAATTATTTGTGAGTAAATGAAAAAATAAAAAAAATATTAATAAGTATATTTATTATAGAAAAGTGATGAAACATAAAATAAAAAAAATTCAAATAATAAAAAAAAAATCATTTTGATGCATGTGCATTTAAATTACACATTTCGTTTACATATTAAAATTACTACCCAAAAAACACATTTTGAACAATAATTTATTTTTGTTTTTTATTGGTCATCAAAGAAAAATTATGTTTTTAAATGTTTTTCATTTAGTCACAAATAGTTGCCCGAGCTGCCTTTAAAATCATACAATTCTTTAATGGCCTAAATGCCCTAAATCTTCCTATTTAAAGCGGCTCATATTCATACCAGATATTTTACGTACCTTTGGGGGACAAAAATTATTTTTCAGTAATTTTGATCTAAAATCTAAAATGAAGATTTGCATGAATCGTTCCTTAAAAGAATCGGATGGAATCGAAATAACTGATAAATGAATGAATTTTACGGTCATGTTTAAATAGTTACAATATTTTTGGAGTTCGGTTAAAAGAGGAGTGTAAATGAATACATGTAATTCACACCCTTTCTGATTAACTCGTGAGTTTATTTATTTATTTATTTGTTTATCAAGACATACACAGTACATTATAATACAGATTATAAGGTATGTTAAATTAAATTATTACATGGTTATGTACCTATTACGTAAGTCCATAGAATGTCATTTGATAATTACGCCTGAGATATGAACCGGTCTTAAAATTTAATTATTGAATGAATGAAGTAATAATAATAAAAAGGAAGAAAAGAGGGGGGGGGGGGGAGATAAGGATACATTTTGAAATCAAGAATTATATGCTCACTAATTGTAATTGACTGATTAAAGTTTAATGAAAAGTTAAGTGTAAGTAATTTTAAAACAATTATATCACGCCAAGAAATTTAATAAATTAGTTTTGTATGTTTGCAAGGAATCAGGAAAAATGTCTAAGTGTAGTAATTTTTCATAGTGGTTATAAGTAATGATTGCGCGAGTAATTGGTGAGTTACTCGCTGCATTAGTGTTATTGGATTCTATATGAAAAAGAGAAGTGTGCCTGGTACGCCTCATTGGGACATTTAAACCAATAGTGGATAGCAATTTAGGACTATCTATTTTATTATTTAGCAGGTTATACAGAAACAGCAGATCTGATAATGTGCGTCTTTTTTGTAAACTTAACATGTTATTTGTAGTTTTGTTGTATTTCTTGAATAAATATTTAGAGAATTTATTCTGTATACTTTCTACTATATCTATGTACACCTTATATTGAGGATTCCATACCGGGGACGCATACTCCAGTGGACTTCTGACCAATGAACAAAACAACATTTCAAGAGTCTTAGCACTTTTGAAAACTTTACATATTCTTAAATATGTAAAGTTTTAATTAATTAGTTAACAGTTAATCTATGCTGGTATTAATCAGGTCCTCTATAAATAAAATTAAAACAATGGTTCCCTTTTCATTTTCGTAATTAAAACCATCAATTATGATCCTACTCACCCATCGCATCATTTATCACTATTTTTGGTTTCAACAACACTTCCTCGATACCTTCAGCGTTGAGTCCCTGAGAATGCGTAAATTTCTTTCCGCCGAAGTGACCCACAATCTCCTCAATGGATTTGCCCTTTGTCTCAGGTTGAAACATGACGGAGATGAATATGGCGATGCAACCGACGAAACCGAATCCCCAGAAGACGATATGACTGCCAAACATCATGACTAATGGTGGAAAGAACTGACTGACGCAGAAGGTACAGATCCATAGCCAGGTTAGACTAATGCTGGTGGCCAATCCGCGAACCTAGACATAAGAAAATTGTGGTTACAACATGAAAAATCAAATGTCTTCTCAACAGATACGTACAACGATCAACACTGATGACCAGATTTATGAAAGAAAAGTGGTCAACCTATTTTAGTTGAAGATAAGTATAAGTCTGAAAAGCATGTTGCAGTAATGAGTAGATTCATCATCACTCTTGGCTCTACAACTCCTGGTGGGTCTTGGCCTCCGCAAGAGTCTTCCTCCATTCATCTCGATTTTGTGTCAGCTCTCTCCAGTTTAGAAGCTCCAAGTTAGATATATCTTTGAGGACGTTGTCGCTCCATCTTAATCTTGATCTTTCCAGGCTCCTTCGCCCTATTGGTCTTGAGTTCAGTAGGGACTTTGGTGCTTGATGCTCAGTTATTCTCACTCCACACGACCCAGCCACTGAAGTCTTCCCAGTTTTATAAATTTTGTGATATTTAGCTCCTTAAACAGAATATATAGCTCATTGTTGTAACCTCTGCGCCAAAATCTATGTTCTAAAACCGGTCCGAAGATACTCCTCAAAACTTTCCTTTCAAAAACGTCCAGTTCTCGCTAATTCCTCTTAGTTAATACCCAGCTGCGTACGTGAGTATTGGTCTGATAAGTGTTTTGTACACTAATATCTCGTTGTTTCTCAATAGCAGTCTGGATTTTATTTGGTTTTGTAGGCGGAGATAGCAGCGATTTGCGTTCACTATGCGTTTCTGGATCACCTCTGTGGTATTATTGCCGTTTGTTATCAGGGAGCCTAGGTAAATTTGCTATCAGTGTTCCCGGTCATTGTAATTTTGATTGTAGAATGGAGAAGAAATGTATACGACCAAAATTTTCAAATTTAAAGTGAATTGATTACGATATTTGAATCAACTATTTAAAAAAAAAAAAACAACTTGTTTAATAACATCACTACTACAGAATAACGTTTTAGCTTCAAAATCAAAACTAAAAAAAAACTGGATATTAGGAAATATAACTTATTTTGAAGTTCATTGGGGTAAAGTTTTTGGATGAAGATGAATTAAAATGGATTAGAAATAACAGTTAACGATAATTGTCTGTATTACCTGAACCAAGAATACTTCCGATGGCAGGATAAAGGAAACTGGTCCGATGCCCATTGAGAAAGTACTGACACATACAGACAGGGAAGTCACTGGGATCCAACCATAGGGAGATACGTCATAGCCAGTATCACGGACGTAGAAGTAGGTTCCGAGGGTGGACATTGATAAGATCACAGTACAACAGGAACCTATGAGAAGAATCTGGAATAAAGAGTATATATGTAAGAAACGTTAAAAAAAGAAAAAATAAAAATAAAAATATCATGTGATTGCTGAATGCTGATGCCAATGATGCCAAACGAGAGTATTTTTTTTAGAACAAAAGACAATGATGATTGGTTATTTCTTTACATGATCTTCATCCAACGATGTTTGATGTTATTATTTATCTTAAACTAGCTGACCCGACGAACTTCGTACCGCCTCAGAATCAATAGCTGTTGAATTAAATTCAATTTTTTTATTAAGTTAAAAATTACGCAATGAAGCAATTATCAATGCGCAACTGTCCGTGTTTTGTTTTTGTCAATATCAGAGATGGCGTTGTGTACGGATTTATATTTTTGTGATTTTCTTACTTTTACAATTACTTACGGGAATTCGGGAGGCGGATACGGGTGCCGCCGTCCCGGGAACCATTTATTGAATAACCAACACCTCTGCCATTGATCACCCCAAGTGGTTCGCTACATTTGGTGATTTAGCAGGGGTGTCCGGGTTCATGAGGTGACTTATGTCCGGGTATTTTCAGTTGATGCGTCTGCCCACCTGCTGCGTTGCGGGCCGGATCGAGAGAGACTGGTTGAGGGAGGCCTTTTGACCTTTCCAGCCGGACTCGACTCATTGCCTTGCACCACAGTTGGAGGGATGGATTCATACGTTCGTCACTCCCGGACACACTGACCCCCAGATTCCTACCCACCCCTCATACCTTTTTCCTTCCCAGAAATTTCTATCCTCCCCATTCCTTAAAAAGATCCTCTACACAGCATCCCCTAAGATGACATAGGTCCTGAGAGAAATTATTTTCCTCAGGGCCTCCTGTGTGGAGCTTATGTAAAAAAATGCGTTTCATTGCAGAGATTTATTATAATTATTGTATTTTTCCTTTGGAGGTGTGCAGACATACGTTCACCATTTGTCTCATTTTCGACTATTGACATTGAGTGTGTAAGAAAGAAGGGCAGCATTATATGATTAAAAACAAATGCACAACAATCAACGCATTGACATTTGACGTTTTTGAATGTTTGGAATTCACGCACAGTTCAATATTATACCCCTCACAATATTGCTGCAGTTCTTTCAAAATAGGAGAATTCGTTCCATACAAAATGTATGGGGAAAATAATTTTCTTTATAACTCTTTATTTCGTTAATTTTTGTGATGTTTTAATAGTTATTATCCTATCCGGGGCGGAGACAAATCCAACAAATCAAAGATCATCAAAATCAACCCAGCCGTTCTCGAGTTATAAATAGTGTAACTAACCTGACTTTGTTTTATATATTAAGATTGTTAACGCAATTTATTTTTTTAAGCTATCACGCCGTTTTGCGCATCTTCCTTTTTGATGGACACTGTAACGCTGTCCAAAACATTGACCTTAATGACCCTAAAATTAATCATCTGTCTTAAATCACTTTCTAGTAACATGAGTGTTTTTACCTTTCTGCCCAGCCTTTCAATCAGGGAAACAGCGACAACGGATCCTGCAAGCTGAAGCAAACCGACGACAATACTGGCCATTGAGGAAGACATGGTGCTGCCAGCTTCCTCGAAGATTTTGTTTGCGTAGGTCAACACCGCAAAAATTCCCATAAAGCACTGAGCTGTGAATAGAGACACCGTCAATGCCAGAGCTTTTCTTGAAGGCGGGGAGTTTACTGGAAATAAAGAAATCATTCAAACTTACGAAATTAACGTGAAAAGATATTAAATATTGAGTAATCCAGAAACTTTCTACGAGAATCTCAGCGCATGCCCACACGCACAAAGATATTTAGATCAAGTAAAAATGTCATAAAAATGTAATAAAAATCAGGAAAATTTCATATCTGGGTCATATACATCGAGGGGAGAAGTATCACTTGCACCATTTAATATGGAAAGGCAAGATAGAGGGTCGCCGAGGGCCTGGTAGGAGACAAATGTCTTGGCTGCGTAATATACGAGAGTGGACCGGCATTAGAAGTGTGGAGGAGCTATTCCAGGCAGCGCAAGACAGAGAGATATTTTCAAGAGTGATCGCCAACGTCGGGGGGACCTCATACGGCACACAAAGAAGAAAAATGTCATAACGCTTGCTTTAAGATACATATTAAAAAATATATAACAAACATTCCCGGGAAACGAATAACCTGACAATATTTGAAAATCTCCTACTACCACCACAGTAAGCGAAAAATGTTGCTTGTGTCCTGATGGAGGAATTAGCCAGCCAGAGAATCGAACATAGAACGCCTGGGTGGGACCCAAACACGCTGCCAACTATGGAGTTCAACACATTAATTATAAAAAAAACATAGATAAACACTTACACAGGAATTTCCACGGCGACACGTCTTCACTACCTAAAAAAATAAATGGATTAAAAAATAGGAAAAAAGTCCAGAAACATTTGATTAAAGCATATTATATTGGTTTGTACTAGGTCGTAAATTTTAGAGACACACTTTGAAGGAAGCCTGCAATAAAATTATATTAAATAATTAATCAATGAAATAACTCATTGATAACTTTCATCTACAAGTAACATGGTTATGTAGTATTCTTACATACATTCTAATAAAAGGACAGATTTGCGCATAAAAATTACCCTTTTTAGTAGTATTTCTCTTTTCCGATGATTCTGCTTCATAAATAAGCTGATTCAGTTCTATCTTCACCAGGGAACTGTCCACTGGAACTCTCCTTAACCATGCCAGGGCTTCGGCAGCTTCCTACAATCACAAACAAATCATTTATTGCTTAAGAAATTTGTTAAATATTCGCACATATCTGTTAGTTACTAACACCAGATTGTGTTTGGAAAACTAGCATAAAATCAGACTAATAAATTAGCGTAAATTAAAATAAAGGTGGTCCAAGAACTGGACCTTGAGGAACCCTGCACTTTTTTGTGTGAATACCGCACCATTCCCAACTGCTCCGATCGATTTGCGTCAAATAGGACTATAGCATCGCCAATTAGGAAATGTTGTGGGGGTGAGGATGGGAAGGAAATGGAGAAAAATAAAGGTGAGGAATCACCTGGGTATTCAGATGGTCACCAAAGACAGCTCAAGTAATTTCAAACATTTTTTTGCGTCTGAATAGTAGTTTTTCTACTATATATAATACTACTATTTTGAATTATTTAGCAGCCACATAAAACAAATTGATTAAATAAAATTTATTTTAGCACCCGATCTCTGAATTCATAACCAAAGACCTTAGTCCTTGACCACAAAGTTCAGCAATCTATTGCAGTGTTAATTTATCTTTAAAATGTTAGTATTATATATCTCAATAGTTCTTGTGCTAGTTTTGCAGTCACTTATTCCTTTCAGATCGCTCAACTCAACGATTAAATTATTTGAGTTTCCTACCTTCAATTTATTAGTTTTCACCAGATAAGATGGTGTTTCTGGCATTCTTGACATCAGGATAAAGAACAGGAATGGTATCGTCAACATGGTGATCAATACGATGAAGTAGCTGAAGTAGGCTCCCAGGGCATATATAGCGATGACACCAATGTTAAAGGCGAAGCTCAGCATCATTCCTAGCATTCCCCTAGCCTCCACACTGGCCACTTCTGAAGAGTACAATGGAGCAATCAAAAGAGTTCCAGAACCTCCAAAGCCAATGATAAGCCTGGCGCAAATGAGAGCCGTAGGGTTTAGCCACACCAGCTTAATGGTCCAACCGATCTGTTGGCAGAAAATAATACAGTTATCGTTAGGACGTCAAGTATTGTTAACGTCTTAAATTACCTCGTAAACTCTAGACCTCCATCAATGGGACATGGTATTTCTAAAGCTTCACTGATGCACGAGAGATTGCGGCACTGAAGGAACACAAGAAGTTCAAGCAGAGTTACGCTATACCTTTGCTCGACAATGTCGTCTGTATAGAGCCCAAGGTCCCAAAAGCTCTCACTCCAATAGAGAATGGGAAACTTCAGTGGCATTTTCCAAACTTAAAGCCCTTATATGACCCCACTGAGAGACGGCTTGGGTTCTCACTGTCTTATAAACTCAGGTCCTCCAACAACAGTATACGGTGCTTCAAAGCCGTTGTACCTTCATGATGCATGGGTGGGGTTTTAAAGCATCGGCGATGTGTAAATGCGAATCAGATCACAAACAAGTGGTCAATTAATTCTAGCTCCATTCATTTCCCGGAGGGGTTTGTGAGAAGACCCCCTGTGGCCCAAGACTAGCAGATCTAGATTTTCCTCTCTGATCTACCGACCATATGAAATACAATGAAAATGTCTTAATTATTCACTTGCTTACCATGAATGGTAAGGCACTAGCCAAGGATGCCTTCTTCCTACCAATTCTGTCAGCCAGCCATCCAAATACTGGAGACCCAAATATGGCACCGATGCAAAAGGTGGAGGCCACTAATGAGACCTGGAGTAGCGTGAGAGGGGCTCCCATGGGAGAGTTGTCGACATCGGTGAGAATTGGTAGAGATGGAGAAACCCAACCTATGGCGCAGCCTTGGTTGAAGGTCAGAATATTTACTGGAAGTAAAATAAGCTGGAATTAATGGCAGTAAAAAAATCAGTGACCAATGGCCTGTGATGGCTAGTGGGTATTAATATAATATAACTTCGTGAAATTCATTCATATCCTGCAGGAAACCTCAGAATACCTGTATATATATACATATTTTAATATCATATGTACATTAAATTATACATCAATATCTGTTATCTCGACTCAGGTATATCCAAATGAGACAGGCATCGAATAATATAATGTAAACCTACCCTTTATAGATTTAAGCGCCCTTGAGGTGATTTTTCACAAAAACGGCGCTCTATAAATTGTCCAATTATTATTATAAATAAAAAAAATAATAATGAAAAAAAATTGTAACCTGTTCCAATATTCGCGATCTATGTATGTGTGATTCTCGATAGTAAGTTAAAATATCAATGTAATATCAATCAAATAACAAATAAATCAGCTAAAATGCTTGGCTTCATCATAAAAAATACAAAAGAATTCACAAACACTGTAATTATCAAACAACTATACTTTGCATATGTACGAAGCCATCTAGAGTTTGCATCAATTATGTGGTCTCCATTTTATTTATTTATTACGCGCCCCGATGGGCTTTTACATTATATTTTTTAATTAAATGAAGACAATATAAGCGAAACTCAATCGAAAATCTGGAAACAGAAAAATCAGAAAAAGATATTGACACCTCTGAGACATCTTTTTTTGATTTTTCTGTTTCCAGATTTTCGATTGAGTTTCGCTTATACTGTCTTCATTTAATTAAATGTTAAAATTTGAGGTTTTACTCACAAAGTTAAAAATAAAAATAAAATTTTACATTATAGTTTATAATTTGAGTATCAAACAATGAAAAAATATAATGTAATGAGAAAAGAAAAATACACTATACATGTAACAACAGAAGTATATAATAAAATACATAATGTTAAAATGATAAGATGTCTCACATTCAGTTTAAACAAACATTGCAGAAATTATGTAAATCTATTTGTGTCTGGAAGAATAAAAGTGATAGAATATACAACATTTATACTAATTGGTTTTTAGATGAAATATTTCACCTAGATTCGAATATTTATTTCCGAGAATGTGAAGTCTCGGAAACGGAGAATTTTGAAAAGCTAGTGTCCTGGTGTTATTAAAATAAAAGGGTAATAAATGTCGACATGAATTATGTCAATTTGAAGTAATTCAGGACAGTCAATTTTGTAATGCAGTATTTTGTATAATAGTATTAAATCTGTGCTTTTCTTCTTTCTGAAAGTTTCAATAGAGACATTTTATCCAGGAGGTAGTTTTAATGAATGTTTTGTTTAGGAATATTAATTTTATAGTTTAGAAACCTTAGAAAATTCCGTTGAATCTTTTCAATGTTGTCTGAATTAATGTTGGAAAAGGGAAACCATAACGTAGAGTTATATTCAAGTCGGAATCTGACAAGGGTTTTATATAACATAATAAATGTGCCTAAATCATGCAGCACATATAAACAAAATTGAATCGCTTCAGAAAAAAGCAAGTGTGCTTTAAACCACACGACTGAAGTAAAACTTCACTTTCTTATATCTCCCTCTCAACTTCCGTTTGCCTCGCCCGACCGCTCGCCTCGCCCGATAACGCTCTCGTCACGCATTCACCAGCTTACTCCCCAAGTCAAGCGTGCGTCAAGAAGTTTTACTTAAAAAAAACCGTTAGATATCTTTCTTACAAATTGTCCAAACGATTTAATAATTATCTTAAAGCAACAATTTTTTTCAAAATTGATGCATTGAGTGTACGTAGACAATTCTTGGATGCGATGTTGCTATATAAAATCGTAAATAACAAACTGACCGTCCTGAATTATTGAACACAGCAGATTTGAAAGTACCTACACGCCACACTTGCGTTTTTGTAATATTTTTAAAGAAAAACACTGTTAAACAAATTCAAACCAAAATGCTTGCCTTATAAGACTATTTTTAACATTTTATAATATTCTCTCTGATATAGATATCTTCAATTGTGACGAAAATAAATATAAAAACTCTATCAAAAATGTAATAGCCACTGGAGCGAGAGCGGAATTTAAAACTTTCTTCACCGATTGCTCGAGATTTTTTGGTATCATTTTGAATATTTTCCGTCCACATTAAAAAAAATCATACCTCAGAATTTTAATATGGAGACATATAAACTGATTATAGTTCTATATAGCCAATGAATTCAAAGTCATATATTCGTAGGATTTATAAAAAAAAATAATATATCATAAACTTCTCCTTAATTACTTACAAATAAGGGAAAATTTGCCAAAATTGACAGCAAAGCAATCCGAGGTTAAAATGTATTTAATGAGTACAAAACTGCATAAATGTAGTGATATATTATGTAATGACATATATTATATGCACTACCTACCCCCTGTTATAATAATGTAATATCTTTTAGTTGCAAGATTACTGCTTAGTTTCTAGATACACAATATAATAGTAAAATGAGGAAATCTATAATTAGTTTCTCAGTTAGGTAAATAATACATGTATAAATTAATCAAATTGTAAACTGTTGATTTCTGTAAAATAAAATAAATAAATAAATACATTATGACACAAAAATCATATCGTGACATTTTCAGTAATATTTGATTGGTTTAGAAAAAATCATGTGAATCGATTTTTAAACAGAGTGTACCTACGGAATTGCGATACAAAAAACCTTATTTTATTTCATTATCACAATTGATTACTGTAGTGCAGTGGCGGACTAAGCCCGTCAGAGGCCCTGGGCGGCAAAGCTGAATGAGCCCCCCCTCCCACCCTATTTTAAGAATTTGATGTAATTTTACAAGCTTTTTATTCAGTTCACATGGGCCTCTCGTCCTGGGGAGTCCACACACGCTTACGTGTTCCCTTGATCCAATCCTAAACAAGACTTTAAGGCATCAGGACTCTGTTAAAAAAAATGTATTTTTTTTATTTCATTTTCTGAAAGATGCGCTTGTTAACCCTCCGCCCGTCGGGTCTTTTTTTAATGCGAGGTGTCGCGCGGGGTCGCTGAGGACCCCTAAAAATAAATATGATAAAATTTTTGTTACAGCTTACATTTAATGTGTTATTTTTACTGATTATAGTCAGGTGATAATGACTGCCACTAAATAAAAAGAAATAAAAAGATATATTAAAAATTAGATATTTATTTTCAACTAGCAGACCCGACCACACGTTGCTGTGGCTAACGAAACCTTTACAACCAACGTCATCTGTTAAATCAAATCCACACCGCCCGTTTGTCGCCCCTTGGCCAAATATTTTATGTATTTCAACCAATTTACACAAAACCTTGACAAATTATATACCGAAAAACCTTCCTCGTGAATCACTCTATCTATTAATGAAAACCGCATGAAAATCCGTTGCGTAGTTTAAAAGATCTAAGCGCACATACAGCGTTAGCGACTTCATTTTATACTTAGTATTAAATGTAAAAGCTAACAAATCAATAAGGAACATTTTTTTTAATTTTGAATCATACTTCTTTAATAGAAAACTTTAAAAACCAATTTCTATCAAACTTATAACCATTACAAAAAAAATTAACTAATTATTATTACAAAAATAAATCAACAAAATACAATGAAAAAACATATAACCTTGGGTTTTCATTGTATTTTGTTAATTTTTTGAGCCTCACGCCGAAACACAAGTCTGTATCTGACATCGCACATGCGCATACTGAATGTTGGCTGTACTAGCGTCAAGTATAGTCCCTTTTAAAAAGCTACCTAAAGCAAGGAATCAGTGGGAACATTTAAGATGTACTTTATTAGCATTCCTGTAAAACCTGGGCTTTTAAAGACCTCACGCGACGGGTCGAGGGTTAATAATGCTCTAAACAAATATTTTAAGAAAATTCGTAAAATTGACGGAGATACAGCATTTTATATGAAACCGGTTTTTATGTTGAATTATCCTGCAAAACTTTGAACGCGTTTTTCTCGAAACTTTCGCTCGCAATCTCGCAAACTAGCATCTTTCAGAAAATGAAATAAAAAAATGATTTTTTTTAAAGTGTCCTGGTGCCTTAAAGCCTAGTTAAGCCTAGATTTTATCTAGGGAACGTGGAGCGTTTGGAGACCTCCCAGGACCAGAGGCCCGGGGCGGGCCGCCCCTTCCGACCCTTCCGCCCCTTCCGCCCCCCCCCCGTTACTCCACCACTGCTGTAGTGTCCTTGATAGACACATAGTTTCAGTTGCTATTAATATATGCAATTGGGCTTAGAGCTTCTGTCAAGTTCCGATAGATGTCCACTAGAGCATTGGAGGTGATCCACCACTTACCCGCCCTGGTATAAGTAACAGATGGTCACTCCTTCAAGGCTCTCGCAAAGACTCTATTTTTTTTTAAAGAACGAAGCTACATTTAGTTTAGAACAAATTTAGACCTCCAATGTCCCTGCATACGTTGTTATTAAGCAGAATGCAAGTGCTTAGCGAGAACTCAAGACACAATATGTGTAAGTATGACAAAATATAGACAAGACAATGGGACAGGTTGGTGAAAGTCCACGGGGTGGCAAGCGCTGCGTGGTTGTATCCAGCGTATTCTACAAGCACCTGTTTGGGAGGAAGACACATTACATAAATAATAAGGGCATGGCAAGCGGTTGGGAGTCCTCTCCAATCGATTGGCAGTCCCAGAAAGAAAACGCATGATGTTCGGTCTAGCCGTTAACCACACTCAGCTTCCGCGCGGAGATGGGAGATTGGGGGAGAAGTGCCCGACGACCCTAAGGAGCAGTGGAGGTTATCCACCTCTTACCCGCCCTGGTAAAAGTAACAGATGGTTACTCCTGTTACCCCAAGGAGCAGGTACATTCCAGCGTTGTACGTGTCGTGAAAACGAACGCTGTCGAGATTTACCGAAGGGGCGCCCGGTCCAGTGACGGCTGGCGACCGCCGGGAAGCTCAGATTTAATTCGTTGACAGATAAGTATAATAAATCATAAACACGTAAGATAAATAATAAAACAGATTGTAACTAAGGACCTATTATCTTGAAGAGCCCCAACACCATCATTAATGTATGAATGTGGATAATGCAGATATAACAATTACATTCATAAATAAATTTACATTACTGCGTTCTATTTGCGAAGCTTATGTAGAGAAAACCAGAGTGTACATATTGATAATAATATATGCTTACCTAAGAGAGATAATTTAAAATGCTTACGTAAAAAAAATAAAAAAATAGTATGCAATGAAAAGTTTAAAAATCAGGATATGTTATTTCAACTAATTTGTTAACCGCCTTCGTGATATTCTTATGAACCAAAATAATATTTTATTAATAATTTTTATTTACCTCGATATTAGTCGCCTACATCTTTTGACAGTAAAAACGCCTAGAGATAATCTTAATATATAAAAATGAATGTTTCTTTGTTTGTCCCTTATGCGGTACCGAAACCATTCATCCGATTGCGATGAAACTTTGGTAATTTGATGCACGCATGTCCACGAAGGTATATAATGGTGAGCTGTAGCGTTATGAAATTATTTCCTATACTATTCATCCGATTGCGATGAAACTTTGGTGAGTGGTTGTGCGGACGCCCGCAAAAGTTTCTGAATAGACTGGCATTATAAAATTTATATAAAAATATTACAATACATAGCGTGCGAATTGTTTTTAAAAAATTAGTGTAATTAATATAGTTTAGCGGCAGTGAGGAAAGGAGGGAGGTGGCGGGGAATCCGGGAGGTAGGGAGGGAACTAAGGAGGAGGGGGTTCGCGAGAAAGGAGACTAGGGAGAGGGGAATGCGGGGAAGGTGGAACGAGAACACGGGAGGGAGAGGAGGTCGTGGGAGGAGAACGGGGTCGGTAATGGAGACACATATAGGGGACGAGGGCGGGGCAGAGGAAGGGATTGCAAAGGAGACATAGTAGTGGTAGGGGATAGAAGTAGGTAAATTTGAAATATCCAAACATTTCACTCAGACAATTCTGTGCAGCCTGCTCACGCATCGAAAAACCTTCTGATTTAAAACCCTAGAACCGTACCCTGGGGTACAAATCATTTTTTTTTTAATTCGCCATAAATTTTTCATTTCACAACGGATTTTTTTGCGCTACCGCGTATTTGCACGTGGTGGGGGGTCGCTTCGAAGCATCCGTCGGACGGGAGTCCTGTTAGTGTGTAGTCGTGCCAAGGCGTGCGTGGGGTGCTCCAGTACCCCTGGGTAAAGTTAAGGTAATTATATTCATTACATTTGATAAATGTTTTTTTTAATGGCAAAATTAAAATTAAAATTTTATTTTTGTACCAAAGTTAGTTTTTTTGCATTTTATTGCATGTAACTTGAATATGTTTTTATGTTTACTTCAATCTCTGCTACTCAAAAATTGCTATCAAAAAATATTACAACAGTTGGACACACTGAAAAAAAAACAAAGCGTAAATACCTACCCATTTATTGCAAACAAAAGTCCGCCATAAGAACACATCAATGTGTGCTTTTCAAACGAACTTACTTTGTCATCATATGTGCCTCCAAAGCTAAGCAAAATAAAAACGTGCTTATGCTTTCCACTATGCACTTCGAACCAGACCACTACAAATCTCTGATTCACCAGAAATAAAAAGTTTTTACAACAAAAAGAAGTGGGGTGTGGATACGTTTGATCAACTTTGTCATACATAAAATGTTTCTTGTAAAACTCGTCGTTGGAGCCTTAGTGTCTTCTACAGAACTTTGAGTATTGTCGGAATCAATTCTATGATATTTCGGAATTCATCTAACGCTATCGGCAAACAAGTTTTCAAAAATAGACGAACTTTTTTGAAGACTTTAGCTTTTGATCTTATAAAACCTGACTTGGAGGATCGATTTTTATACATTATTGCCAATGCATCTCCAAGTAAGTATTGGCGGTATACTAGGAAAAAAGTGGTCTTCTGATGCTCTCCAGCCCCTTCAGAATCAATACCTGGAAGATGTTTATTTTGCTCCAGGTCAACAGATTGTAAATCATGCCCTCGATGTAAAAAAATATAAAAGTTTCATATGTTTAGTGCACCAAAAAAAGCTTTGTCAAAACTGTTAAGATAAGTACATTTTATTTAGTCCTAATTGTATTCTGTGAGACTAAAATAAGTGCCATTAAAGTCTATGTAAATTGAATATGAATAAAGGTTTATTCTTATACCAAAAAGATGTTTTATTTACCGGGGTACTCCAGTACCCCTCGGTACTGTTACTTTAAGTCTATTATGGGTACGGTTCTAGGATTAATCGTGTAAGCACCACACGGAAAAAAATATTGTTTTTCTAATAATGCCACGCCAATAAACAGAATTAAATCGCGAATACTTTTTACCTTTGAGAAGAATTGCAATGTATGCCGGGTATTCGCTTATTATTGAATTTATTTAGTGTTCTACGAGGTCATTGCATTGGCAATAAACTTAATTTGAAAGGAAGGTACTTACGATAGGTAAAGGTGAGATGGCGCCTCAGCTAATTACTCTGTTAATCAAAGATTTCGCTACGAATATTAGCTGCGTTGGAAGTTTTTAAGTTGTAAAAAAAAATATGTTATTTTTGAAGATAATATCTAGAAGTGTTCCACGCCGAAACGCAAACTATATGAAATTTCCTAGATAGAAAAAAATCGCAAAGTATGCTTAGAAAATTATTACAAACACGTTCATTTCACTTATTTTAGAAGTTTTATGTACGAAAAAAAATCGCAGTGTTTCGTTAAATGCTATTTTAGGTGTTCACCACGATATTTTTGCTCTATTTTAAACGAGCCGTGTTTTATTAAATATTTTCACAATTTTCGCTTCAATTTTATCGCGCTAGATATTAGCGCGCTCTCTCCAACATTCGTAATTATGTAATTACATATCTCTCCATCTTCTTCTTTTTGAGCGGGGATGCGGCGCCTTAAGCGATGCGTTTTTTGAATGACTTGTAATTGTATTTCACTCTGGTTGATTGCGAATTAACTCCGAAGGGTGGGGAGGGGAAAGTGGAGAGAGAGGAAGTGAACAAGGACAAAAATTTTGTCATAGAATAAATCCAAATTCCCAATCAAACCACAAAAATAATTCGCTGGGTTGCCACCTTTATCGGCGTAAACAAACTGTTTATTGCCTTTATTAGTACAGGGCTTGAATTTAGTCATTTTGGTTTGAAGATTTTTAATTTTCAATGTATTTGATACTTTAAATTTTCTGCAGAAAATTGAAAATTTTAAGTAACCAATGTACATTGAAAATTAAAACTCTTCAAAACTAAATGCCTAGAAATTGTTAGTTAATGCTCAAAAAGTACAAAAACTTGAATTTATTCTTGCACTAATTTTAACAAAATAAAGGTTAATTTTAGTGTGAAAAATCTAATTCACAACGCATTTGTTATGTACTTAATTTTATTTTCTTTAAGGGGGTATTCTAGTCAAGAAAAAAAATAGTTTAGATAAAAAATTATAAATTTCGAAAAACTGTTCTTTTATCTAGTAAATGCATGTTTGAAATTTTGAGAAAAAAACGTTTATTTTTTATTTGTTAAATTTTCAAACAAAAAATCTTATTTCATTTAATCATACATTATTATAAATCAATACGTTATCTAGTAAACGCATGTTTCAAAATTTTAATTTTAGTTCAAATAAAATCATTAAAAAATATATCCGAACACTTATTTATGACGAAAATTTCTCTATTTTGTCTATCTATTTACGGTCTAACAAATTAATATATTTCAGATTTTTTTTGCACATTTATTCTGCTTAGGCATTATTGAAAAATTATAAATACTTGTGATAAAAAAATAATTATAAAAAATACGTTATTTTAACAGTTTTATCATCACGCCTTTCAGCATTTTTGGATGTGGGTATAATTTAAAGCAAATTTGGAATGAAATAAAATCGATAATGAGTTATAATTTAAAAAGCTGGAACGGAGAATAATTTATCTTTCTTATTGGAACCGCCCTGTACGATTGTAAGAACATCTTTCTGACGAAATGTGGATTTTCGGCCGCTGGCTGGTTTTGGATTTTTACCAATTCAAATTATTTTAAAAGTTAAAGCCATTTTAGTGTCGCAGTTTAGACAGAATCCAACTAGAATCTAAATAGAACAAAACTTTAAACGCATTTTTCTCAAACTACTTTTTTCAAGACGCTTAGCACAATATCTCAAGTTCTGCTGAACAAATTTACTTGAAATTTGGTGCGAGTCTTCTCTATACATCGCCCCTACCAGAACTATCACAAAATTTCAATTTTTACTTTAATTTTAAATTCGGAAAAGTAAAAAAAAACTGGTAAAAAAATGTCTTTATTTCAGAAAGCAACCATTTTGAGATTTTTGTTTTACTTTTTGAGTTACGGTAATATAGCAAGTACATAGCAGCATATGTTTGGATTAAGAATTAATTTGTTTTTTTTTAAATTTTTATTTTTTATTTCTGTTTACTAGGAGGGTTGCAATCGTGTCAACCAGAGCGCGCCATCTTTTTGAAACCCCCCACTTCAACACCCAGTAACTGTTTGATTATTTTTTCCTTTAATGTTCAATAACTATTTGGTAAAATAATGGCTACTTAAAATATTATTGTTTTTTTATTGCACTTGAAAAAATACTTACAATTCATGGACTAGAATACCCCCTTAAGTTTCCCAGTACTTTTAGTATTTTGTTAAAGACACCTTACCCACAGTTGTAGGGGAAGGTGTCTTTAACAAAATACTAAAAGTACTGGGGGGTGGTGGTGGGGGTGGAGCTAAGGGGGAGGGGGGGGGGGTTAAAAGGTCCTTTTTTTTTTAGTTTTTCGTTAATAACCCGAAAACTACTGCCTCTAGCGAAAAATGGTGCAGGTATTAAATTATCTACATAAAATTCTCTACAAAAAAGGTATTATAAACTTTTTTGTTAGGATCAATGCTTAAGGAGATAGGGAGAGGGGAAAATGTAAAATTAAAAAAAAAACTGTTTTAATTTTTAAAAATGAAATGTTTGTCGGTAAAAATGAAATACTTATTGTTAAAAAATCAAATAATTAGTGCTTCAGGACGTACCGTGAACATTAAATTTCGTCGAAATCTAAACTTTCATCGTCATCAATGCTGTCTTCGAGCGGAGCAGAAGCGAACGAGGCTCACAAAAACTTCTATTGACATCAACTTTCACGAAAAAACGATAATGAAATAAACAAAACAAGGTTGATTCACTTGCTCAGCGAGAAAATGACAGAATGATTAAAACAACTGTTGCTACAGGGGATGCTGATAGCACTATTGTGAGGTATGTGTTGGATGAAGCTGCTGTACATTCAAATGTAGCAATAGTTGGGGAGGATGTGGACTTGTTAGTTCTCCTCATTGGATTGGCACCACCATCAATCAATATATATTCCATGAAGCCGGGCCGTGGGAATGTGGAGACCAAATTGTTTTCGGTGCGACAACTTCAACAGCTTCCAATCGTCAAAACGATTCTCCTTCTCCACAGCTTCTCCGGATGCGACACCACCTCGGCGATATATGGAAAGAGTAAAGTGGGAATAGCTCTTCACAGAAAATCCTGGCCTCACGCAAGACATTTCACCAATATTCTCTGATCCCTCAGCATCACCTGTGAATATTGAACAGGCTGGCGAGAAACTTTTTTTGGCTGTATACAAAGCGCCTGCTCATCAGACAACCTAAACAAACATCGGTACTCGGCATTTTTGAAAGCGTCAATGAAGCCCAAATCAGACATGATCACTCTTCCTCCCACCAGAGGAGCTTCTAAGCAACACTCGCTCAGAGTATAACTACAGGTAATTAAATCCAGTTACATATAGTTTTAAATACTCCTTTCTTATTACAAATATTAATTTGTGATGAATGCTTACCTTGGTGTCATTACTTTTTTACAGATACAACAGTGGCTAGACAACCCCCTACCACCCATCCAATGGGGTTGGGTCAAGGGAGAAGATGGGATCCTTAACCCAGTTAATACGAACGACCCTGTGGCACCCATCTCTATGTTGAACACGATCTTTTGCCGATGCACGACTGGGTGTGGGATGCGCTGCGGTTGCCGCAAAGCAGGGATTGCCTGCTCCGGTACCTGCGGCTGCCTCGGCTCATGTATGAACGGAGCCCCCGTCGAAGACAGCATTGATGACGATGAAAGTTTAGATTTCGACGAAATTTAATGTTCAAGGTACATTCTAAAGCACTAATTATTTGATTTTTTAACAATTAGTATTTCATTTTTACCGACAAACATTTCATTTTTAAAAATTAAAACAGTGTTTGTTTAATTTTACATTTTCCCCCTCCCTATCTCCTTAAGCATTGATCCTTACAAAAAAGTTTATAGAACGTTTTTGTAGAGAATTTTATGTAGATAATTTTGTACCTGAACAATTTTTCGTTAGAGGCAGTAGTTTTTGAGTTATTAACGAAAAACTGAAAAAAGGGACCTTTAACCCCCCCCCTCCCCCTTACCCCCAGCACTTTTAGTATTTTGTTAAGGACACCTTCCCCTACAACTGTGCCAAAAATGACTTCTACATGAATTATTTCCCCTATTTTTCCTTCGTTGCCTGGGCTAAATACCAAGAAAGGCATTGCTGTCAAATATTTTATATGAATATTGTACACCAATCTTTTTGTAGAGTTCCCAACTATATGTATCTGTAAAAATATATATATATATATATATATATATATATATATATATATATATATATATATATATATATATATATATATGTATATAAAAAACTAGCTGACCCAGCGAAATTCTTACCGCCTTAGAATCAATAAGTGTTGTATTAACTTATTAAATTCAGTTTTTTATTAAGTTAAAAATTACACAATGAAGCAATTATCGATGTGCAACTGTCCGTGTTTTGTTTTTGTCAGTATCAGAGATGGCGTTGTGTACGGATTTATAATTTTTGTTATTTTCTTACTTTTCCACTTACTTACGGGAATAGCGTTTTATTTTATTTACTCGTATGAGGGAGATTTATTATAATTATTCTATTTTTCCTTTGGAGGAGAGCAGACATACGTTCACCGTTTGTCGACTGTTGAGAGTGTGTAAGAAATTGGGGCAGTATTATATGTTTAAGAATAAAAGCAAAACAATCGGTATTACATTGTACTTATCACAATATACAATCTCACAATATTCCTAGCTCTTTCAAAAGGTCGGAATTCGTTCCACACAAAACGTACGAGGAAAAGAATTTTCTTCATAATTTTTTTTCGTGAATTTTTCCGATGTTTTAATAGCTATTCTGCTATTCGGGCGGAGACAAATCCAACAAATCAAAGATCATAAAAATCGGTCCAGCCGTTATCGAGTTATAAAAAATGTTGTCACTAACCCAACTTTGCTTTATATATTAAGATATAGTATGTATATATGATACAAGATGGGGTAGTTTTCTTTTTTTCCTTGTATTTTGTGTGAAAGAATGTTTTAACAAAAGTAAACTTACGCTTAGCACTGGAGACTGGCAAAATGTTCCTTTTTTATAATGATTTGTACCAAAGTGAAAACCATTTTTATGTAATGTAATAAAACACTACATTTTTACACATAAAACTAAGTATTTATACAGCAATTAGTCCCAAACGAAATAATATTGTATACTTACTAACTATAACTGCAAAGAATTGATTTCTAATGCTGTCTCCCTTAGAGTCGTCAATTTCTGCCATTTTTATAAATTTATTTTAAAAGTATAAACACACTTCTTCACGATACAAACTATATTTTTGATACACAAAGATCTGCACGTAAACCGAAAACTGAGGGCCGAGTCAAATAATAAGAGATTATTATAATTAAAATGGGATTAATTCAAAAACGTTATGTATATCTAATAAATTATGTTTGACGGTTGAATCATTGATATTAGCTACTTGTTATAGTGATAATCTTTTATAAAAATATCGTTTTATAAGTAATACCACACATTTTTATAAAAATACACATTTTATAATAGTTAAAGCTACTTTTCAACAACGCTCTCTTAAGCCGACTGAATTAAATGAGAGAGTTTTTCTATTGGATCTCATACTCTGCAAAGGTCGCGTGGAATTTAGAAAGAATATACCTTCCTAATTCTAGAGTTAATATATATTTTGTTGTTTATTTAAACGTGGGTGTTCAACAATCTTAATAGAGTGACTTTAAATGTATTCTTTATCAAGAAGATAAAAATAATAATCTAAACGAAAATATGAAGGAGAAGACACTGAAAAACAGAAAAAAATAATGGTAACTGGGACTCGAACCCAGAACCTCTCATCTATCCGGGACGTACGTTTACCAATTTCGCCATTGCCAACTACTGTCAAGCCGCCATAATAGTCAATCTCATATTTAAAATTTTAAAATTAACAATATTATCTTCATCTAATTTTTTTTCCATATCACAAGCAACTATCCTTTTTATTGGAAACAATCATTCCATGAATTGGTTTGTAACCTGGATGGCGTCACAGATAAATATATCCGATTTTATTTATATGGAACTATTGAATTTTTATAAAAGTCTAAATGAATATTCAATTTTATAAGAAAAGTTCGTTTTGGAGCTTTCTCTACCATATTCCTTTATTGGTAGACAAAGTTTCAAAATGATTATTCCACATATTATTACATATGGAATTTATTTTTTGGCAGCAATCTTCAGCGTCTGGCGTCCAGTCGTAGATAATTCCATTCACACATGCTTCGTTTGCCAAAAAATCCGCCTCTTCATTCCCATGTATTCTTACATGAGATGGAATACATTGTAAACATATGGACACATCTTTCTGCTGTAGCCACCTTATTTATTCAACAATATTGTAGGCTATTTTCCTACAGGGAACTCCTTTCGGAATACTTTTAATATGTTGAAGTGCACTTTTAGAATCACTTAATATTACAATTTGTTTCTACTTATTTTTAATTGCATATTCCACCGCTTCTTTGATTGCTATCAATTCTGCAATCATAGTAGTGCAATTTTTATTCAATTTTATTTAATGGGAAAAATTGTTTGGCATTGAGAGGAAAGCTGCTCCAACTTGGTCTGATTTTTTTGATCCATCAGTGAAGATCTGGTTGAATCCAGAATACTTTTTAATTAACATATCGCTCACAATATTACTAATTTCATTTGGTAAGAGTAGTCTTTTGGGGGGATTAAAATTGTCAATCTCAACTGAAATACATTCCAAATTAAGTGCTCCTACCCAGGTATCGGAGGAGTACATATCTAGACATTTATTTTTATTATTTTCCAATCAATTGTTTCCGAACAAATTTTAATCAACATTGGTAATTTTTTATTGTTCCAGAATCTATTTTGTATCAAGGATTTAAGTTTGAGAACCTCTAAAACTAGTCGATTATTTTCAATGGATACAGGCTCTAAGCCAAAATCTTGCAGCTAGTTTCCAAGTTCTTATATGCAAAGGAGGGGCACTCATTTCACTTTGTAAAACATGTACAGGAGTTGAGTTCAGTAAACCTCCACATATTCTTAAAGCTCGTGATTGTATGCTCTCTAATTTTCAAGATTGCTTTTGGCAGAGTTGTAAAAAAGTAATCTGCCGTAGTTTAATCGACTTCTAATAAATACAATCTTCTCATATGAAGTGGATGAATTCTACAGCTTTTTCCTGACAGCACTTTCCAAATATTTATTGGCTGATTCATTTATATATTCATTTATTTATTCAGTTATTATTATAGTTAGTTTTTAGTTTTTTATTATAATTTTTAAGTTATATGAAAATCTTTCATTGTGTTTTTAACAATGTAAATAATCTGTTGATTTTCCTAAATAATTAAAAAAAATATCATGCATTTTGTAAAGTCGACAAAATCCAATACATGGAAAGGTAAGTTCAAAGAAGATCCACACCATGCTTCTACGTCTGCTGCAGCGGCAGCTTCTTCTGCTCTCGTATCATTGGTACCGCCACCCTGTCCCAGCCTGTGACATCGTATATCGATGCCCTCATCATCATAGACGACAACGGGACGCCCAATCTACAAAGGAACAGGATTTGTCGATGACAAATTGGTGGTTATTTCAAAAAAATGAACATGTCTTCGTGTTCACAAGAGAATCAAGATCATTCTGCAGAAGAATGGAGTCGATGCGACTTTTAATGGCTTGGAAAATATCAAAGTTTTATATCATCATCGAAGAGGAAATATTTAGAGCAACTAATGGTTTTGCCTAAATCGTTCTTGAATAAAAGAAAGAGGAGAGGTCCTAGGTTCGACCCCTGGGGAATCCCAGAGTTAGTTTTGTATTCGTGAGAAAAATGGCGTTCTTTAACTGACATACTGACACTGAGGATTGTGAAAGTATCTAATTTCGGAGACCACGACCCCAAACCAAGACGGCCGACACCATCTCCTATGAAAAAAACAGATATTAATGAAATCTACCAAAATGTTCGAAGCCTAAATAACAATTTTTCTGATTTTATGATTAACTAGCAGACCCGGCCACACGTTGCTGTGGCTAACGAAACACAACGCCATGCACTGACAACGCCATTACCCAACCTGTATGACCAAAACCATCTGTTAATTTGCATACGTATCAAATCCACACCGCCCGCTTGCCAGCCCGCTCCCTTTATATATTTCTACAATTTACACAAAACCTTGACAAATTATATACCTAAACTTTCCTCATGAATCACTCTATTTATTGGTGAAAACCGTATGAAAATACATTGCGTAGTTTAAAAGATCTAAGCGTTTTTTTATTTATTTATTAATTTTCAACGCCCAGATGGGCTTTTACATGACAAGTTTATGATACAGAGACAGTTTTTTTTTAATAAAAAAGATAAACTATAAAAACATAACAAGTAAACATCATATGAAAGGTAGGTATACAGATAAATTTAGGGAAAGATAGTGCTTTATAATAAAAGAGAAAGTATCTTAGTTGTAAATGGCATAGAAAATAAATTAGTTGGTATGTTAGTAAATACAAAATTTACAGGTGACTGATTAAATGTCATAAATAATACATGACAAAATGCAAGATATATTTTGAGCGACTTTGCTTTGTACTATGTAAAGATGTACAGCACTTCTGGTTGTTCCTACTAAAACATGGTTAACTCCGGGCACCTATTCATGGGAGCTATTCGGAAACGTATACGACGTGTACAGGAAGGGTAGAGGCAGTCGTGGTGGAGGGATACCCCCCGCTGTCATCAGAGCTGACAACCACTCCACCTTACTACCTAAAAATCGTTTGAAAATTTTGTACATGTCGATGTGATTTATACAGACATTATATTATATGTATTTATACAAGCATTTGATAACATCGACCAAGATATTTTATCAAAAAAATTGAGTGACATCGGATTATCTCAGAATTTTCTCGCTTTCGTAGCTACACAATCGTCGTCAGTATGTAAGTTACGGACACCATCGTTCTCACGAATAAAAGAACCAACTCCGGAATTACCCAGGGATTGCATTTAGGACCCCTCCACTTTTTTTTTATTCATCAACAAGGCAAGACCATTAACTGCTCAAAATATCTCCTCTTTGCTGATGATATTAAACTTTTCAGAGCTATTAAAAGTCGCATCGATTCCATTAATTTGGTAGGCAGGTATGGGTACCACCGCCCTGGGAACCATTTATTGGATGACCAACACCTCTGCCACAGGTCACCCCAAGTGGTTCACCACGTTTGGTAACTTAGTAGGGGTGCCCAGGTTCATGAGGTAATGTTTGTCTGGGTCTTGATTGTGGCTGCGTTGGCCCACCTTCTGCGTGGCGGGCCGGATTGGGAGATGCTGGTTGAGGGAGACCCTTTACAACCGGTTACCGTTGTCCGGGCCGCTTGGTATTACATGGGGCTCACGACTGAGGGTGGGCTGCCCCATCAACAAGTGCAAAAACCCCGCCGCTGCTGCTGTGCCGGTTCGTGACCGGAAGGGACCCAGCAGTAGCATTTGGGGCGCATTGGGCGACCTCTCCAGCCAGACCCTCCCAGCCCATCGCCTTGCACCGCAGTGGGTGGGTTGGATTCATACTTCCGTTACTCCTGGGCACTCTGATCCCCAGCTTCCTACCCATCCCTCATACCTTTTCCTTCCGGACCTTCCTTTCTCCTCATAACCAAAAAAAAAAAACACCTTTAAAATCATGAATTCAACAAATAACAATAACATCATTATTACAACGGCGAGAAGCAGGAGTCCCCGGTGCAGGCCAAAACTGTTGGTGAATTTCACCAACATTCGCGGCCTGCACAAAAACTTAAACTTCGTCCACCACCACCTTCTCTCCCAACGTTCTAACCTTCTTTTCCTTTCTGAGACGCAGATAGCCGAGCTTACAGACGCCTTCTATCTGGATTGCCCGGGCTACACTCTCGCAGGCAAATTCAGACCCAAAGGAGGTGTCTGTCTCTTCAGCCGAGCTGACGTCAACTGTGTGCGACTGTTGAATCTGGAGAACTCCAGATTCGACGTAATGTGAGAGCGTGTCAATCTTGCCAGTACGGTAAGATTTTACGCGTGTTTATACCGCTCACCGAACTTTAGAGTTTCAGATACGTCCGAACTCTTCAAACATCTTAGTAATACTGTTGATGACCTCTTTCCCCGCTTCCCTACGGCAGAGTTTGTAGTGGTCAGCTGTCTGTTTTTGGACCTCGGATCCCTCAAGATGTGCCCAGGAAATTGGTGAAGTCGTCACATCCGCGATGGATGGATTCATCCAATCCACTGTTAAAGAAACTTTATCGAGCCTACAACACATCTCGAACGTCCGAAAACAGAGTAGTATATAACAAAATGGCAAAGGAAAGCAAGAGGATCATAAACAGGTCAAAATTCGAGCACGACCTGCAAATCAGCAGAAAGCTGGCTACCTGCCCGCACGGCAGCAGAGCGTTCTGGTCGCTTGCGTGCTTAATAGGTTGCAATTTCTGCAAATCCAGTCTGCCACCTCTTACCAGACCTGACGGCTCTCTAGCCAATACCGCCGCCGAAAAGGCAAAATGTTCGCGGAAACTCGACCCTCAATGATCAAGGTGCTACCCCACCATCGGTTCCTCATTGCGGTTTTCATATGAAAAAGCTTAGGATCCGGCATCGGGATGTACTCCAAGTCTTACGAGGGCTTGATATTAATAAAGCTAGTGGGCCTGACGGAATACCTGCCCTGGTATTGCCTGGTATTGAATACCTGTCCTTACTGCAGAAATAGCTCCAGTTTTGACGAAGCTTTTCAAAATGTCCCTGAAGTCTGGCTCTGTGCCCTTCGGTTGGAAAAAAGCGATCATTCACCCTATTCCAAAGAAGGGTGACCGCTCCAACCCAACCAACTACCGCCTCATAGCGATCACATCAGTTCTGTCAAAGGTGATGGAACGTGTGATCAACGACAAACTGCTAACATACCTCGAGAAGAACAAAATTATTAACGACCGTCAATACGGATTCCGGCGGAACCGCTCGTGCGGTGATCTTCTCGCGTATGTGACGCATGTTTGGGTGCGGTGCCTGGAACGTTTCGGTGAGACCCAAACGGTTGCACTTCCAAGGTTGATATTTCCAAGACCTTTGACCGGGTTTGGCACCGAGGGCTTGTCAACAAACTGTCTTTTTACGGACTTCCCGCATCCTTGTGTACGTAGATTTCCGACTTTTTGAGGGAGAGGAAAAATCATTCTGTAGAATATTAAAAAAATATATATATATGTATATATATTACAGAATGATCTTGATTCTCTTGTCAAATGGTCCGAATTGAACAACTTACTATTCAGCATCCAGAAATGCAGTGTTGTGGATTTACAAGATCCAAATATACGTTCCTGTTCCCCTGCCATGTTAATAAAAATACAAGGTGTCCGGGGGTAAAGTGCATTAACTTCGGGAGGTGATTTTACATGATGGTAGGAGTAAAAAAGATGAACTTTTTCCGAAATTCCAACATTCTTTTCCCATACAAAAAGACGTACCTACTAAAAATCCTTAGTGTGAGGTACGATCTTACTTGCTGAGAGCCTGCCGGGCGCCCGACTCGATTGTGATTGGCCCGTATCGTAACAGCGGAAAATAATAAATCTGGCCGCACACGCCGGACTAATTTTATCTTTTTACCTCAAAACTACCCCTAAAACTTGGAATTTCTAAAAACGTCATTTATCTTTTTTACTTGTACTATCATGTAGAATCACCTCCCGAAGTTAATGCACTTTACCCCCGGACACCCTGTATATTAACACGCAAATATGATGTTCAAGACCTTGGCGTGATTTTCGAAGTAAATCTCTCTACAAAATCGCACATTATCAATAAAATGGTTGGATCTAATACAATATCATTTACGAATGGAATCGAAATATGGAGCACGCAAAATTCGTCTACAAATTTTGCAATTTTCACAAAAATTCGCAAATTTCCTGGAAAATATAGCAAATTTATGAATTACAAGATAAGCCGCCATAGCTCAATTGGGAGAGCAGCTGACCGGCAATCTAAAGGACACGGGTTCAAGTCCCGTTGGCGTCATGTATCTTTTCTCGGAAGATTTTTCAATGTATATGAGTGTTTCAGGCTGATAATTATTGCTTATAATAATTGTTACCCTTTGTGCTATGCATAAAAATCTTGTCTTAAAAACGTTAGTTTAACAATAAAAATAATAATCAAATTTATGAATTTATCTTTTATATTGTGTCTTTAACCCTTTCACATTTTCATTTAAAGTTGCTGATGGAATTTTCTTCAACAATCAACTATAATCAAATACTCACTAAAAAGTGTTGTTTTCAGCACACCCGGTGAGAAATAAAACCGCTAAAATTAGAATAATAATTATGATATGATTTCACTTCTGAATACGAAAGTAAACGATGACAAGGAGCAAAACTAGGGAGCTACAAAGAATTATTTCTATTTACTTTGGACTTTAAAAGTCGTTATCTTTACACTCTAATTTACATTATAACTTTATAATGTAAACTACTGGGAAAGGAGAGGACGCGAGGGGTAGGTAGGAATGTAGAGGGGTTCAGTGTGTTCCGTAGTGTTGGATGTTGGAATATAATATATCTTTTTTGAAATTTTATAATTTTTTTTTTTCATTATTATTATTTTTTAACGCCCTTTTTCAGGGCTTTTACATTACTAAATAAATAATAAAAAATACACAGCATTCATTTTACATAACTGAACTGTCATAAATTTGAATCATATATGTATTGACGGCCGGCGTAGTTCAGCGGTAAGGCTCTTGACTCGCACACCGACGCGACGGTCGCGGGATCGAATCCCGGCGTGGCAAATAAATTTTATTTGATTAATTTGTGTTATTTCACAATTTATTGGTTTAAAATAATATATAGTATATTTGCGACACGTTCTAGAGTGAAAAATACTCTCAGTATTGCCCTGGTGTAAGACCACCATTCAGAATTGATTGAAACGTTGTTTGAAATGGCAATAGCCGTGTTTGTTGACCAGATCTGAATAGCCAGGTACTTCCCCACCTTTCTCTTCCCTAACTCCTTTCCCTCCCCACTACCCTCCAGCCTCACAACATACACCAATTGGTGATGCCATAGTCTCACTGACTTCAGACGGGAGCAGTTGGGACTCTTGTGCGGTATTCATATAAAAAATAAAGTCTAGAACATTATGAAACAAAAGTTTCGAATAGCAATTTGAAATAAATTTATGAAACTTCAGGATTTTTTCATTAATTGCTAGATGGTTCCTGGCATGCGTTGCAATGCCATATTCCAAGAAATAAATTATTTTTCCCTGCGTGTCCCCATTCCCCTCCCGCGTCCCCTTCCCCTCCTGCGTTGCCCTTCCACCTTCCCCGCCTTCCCTCTCCACTCTCCTCTCCCCCGTCCCGCCAACCCAACTCCCGCGTTTCATATATTCGGTCAAAGTACAGCTCGCGTGCCAACTATTACAATTCTTTTATTAAAAATGTCATTTTTCATATATTACAAATATTAATTTTTGTATATTATAACAACAATCAATCAAATTAGGTACCTTTTTCGTTATTTGTTTTTGGGGTGTTATGCCGTGTGGCGCTACCTCCTTCTTTAGCCAACGTTTCGGACATCGTTGCAGTGTCGATCATCTGGGCAGATACGGCAGATCCGGTAGATGTGTTCAACGATGTCCGAAACGTTGGCTAAAGAAGGAGGTAGCGCAACACGGCATAACACCCCATAAACAAATAACGAAAATGCTTTTGGCCGTGAAAATCTTAAAACGTATCAAATTAGGTACCTATTTAAAATATCTATAATTCTTGATTCGATTCAAAGTATTACGCGAGTACTTCAAATAAAATTATGTTTTGCAAAATGTCGTTCTCAAATTTTGACAGTTTTGCAAGAGTTTTTGTAATTATTGAAAAACTTTTCAGATGTATTGTCATGTGGTTGGAATAATTCAGAAACCTTTACGAGGATGGAAAGAAGGTATTTTGAAAATTTCAAACATTTCCTATGCTTAATATAGCAATACATAGACGTCTCATATACTCACATATATACGTAGACAGAAGCAAGCATATATTGATTTATATATATATAAATATATAGAGTTTTACATGGAACGACAAAAAAGTGAGATGGCAATAATTTTTGTAAAACATTTGTCTAATAAAAGCTGTATTTTATTTTTTTCGTTATCAGTAAGTTTATTTAACAGTAAAAACGTAAAGTGAGCCATTTTTTAAACTTTTTATGTTTGCGTGCAAAATTTTCTATATTCCAAAAATTATATGTTTATTTCGATTTATAAACTTTCAAAGCGTGTTTTATTTATTTATTTATTTATTTACGAACAAATAGTCCAATTAACAATATAACAATAACACGAATAGAAAAAAAAGAGAGATCACAATGAAAGGAGAGTACATATAGATGAAGCGCGTTGACAAAATACATATTATATAAAAGTACATAGAGAAGATAACTACAAGTAGCTTGAAGATGGATTTAAAAAGACTTTAAAAAAACACATTGCGTAACGACTGCCGAAAGTCATTTAGGCTTACACCGAAAAGTTCAATGCTTTGATTTGCGTTGACAAGTCTCGACATTCTGGACAAAGAAGAATGATATCCATAGTTAGTAGAATGTTAATTGAGGAACAGCAATTCATTATTTCGGAGTCTACGGGAAGGAGTGTTGAACTGGATGAGTTGTAACAAAGCAGGTGTATCAGTAATACTGTTGATAATTTTGAAAATGCATATTAGATCAGAGTCCTTTCTACGTTTTTCTAAAGAGGAAATGTTTAAAGTTTGTTCAATTTCATCATACGAGTATTCTCCTCTTTCAAGTCCTAACCTCCAAGCAATTCCTCGTACGAAGCGATGTTGTACCTACAGATTCGATGTAACAAATGTGGACAGCATAAAAAGGAGACCAAATGACACTAGCATATTCAAGGTGAGGGCGGACCAGCGAACAGTAGAGAGTTTTAAGTGTATTTATATGTTTAAAGTCAGAGGTAATTCTATGAATTAAGCTAATGAAACACGGTAATTAGACTTGAATAGAAGAATTTATTCTCGCAAAGTAAAACATGTAGGTACACTGAGCTACACATAACAGATCCTAGATGGCGTTAGGTTTAACATTATTTTGTTATAATCTAACACCCTCTCGTAACAAAATAATCCAAATTTCATATTAACAAAAAACAACAAGATTTAAACTTCCGATATGCCCATTGAACTTAAAAAATTATAATGTTTATTTATACACAGACTTTTCGTCAATAAATCAGCTGGAATATTGGAGGTTGAAACATAATCAAATTTCACTTTATTATCAAATACACATTCTCCAACAAAATGATGTCGTACATCAATATGTTTGGTACGTTTATGAAACAGTGGATTAACAGCCAATTTAATAGAACTTTGACTATTACTATACAAACCATACAGGTGTATTTTTATCGATTTCTATCATATCTGACAATAAACTCTTTAATCAAATAGCCTCTTTGCAGGCTTCGAATAAAGCCATGCACTCCGCTTCTGTACTTGACACTTGTTTTCTGGATTCAAAAGAAATGACACATCCTGATATTATGAAGCAGAAAACAGTATATGACTTTCTATCTAAAGTACATGACGCCCAATCCGCGTCCACGAAACCATGTAAAGGGTAATCATTTTTCTTATAAACTAAACCGTAGCTATTAGTTTTCTGTAGATATTTTAACAATCTTTTTAAATGTTTCCAATGAGTTTCATTATAACAGTTATTATACTGACTTAAATAACTTACACTATAAGCAATATCTGGTCTTGTCAATACAGATAGGTACATAAGACTTCCTATCAACTGTTGGTATGGATATTTTAAAATATCATCATTATTATTTAAATCTTTCTCCAACTTTAAATTAACTTCCATAGGGGTTTCTGAAGTATGACAATCTGACATATTGAGCTTATTTAAAATATTGTTTACAAAATGTTCTTGGTCAACAGTAATACAATCTTTTTGAACATTTACCCTCATTCCTAGACACTATTTAATCTGACCTAGGTAAATATTTTATCTTAAATTTATTGTCAAGTTCAGTCTTTAACTGTTCATTTATCTGTATACCTACCTTTCATATGATGTTTACTTGTTATGTTTTTATAGTTTATCTTTTTTATTAAAAAAAAAAACTGTCTCTGTATCATAAACTTGTCATGTAAAAGCCCATCAGGGCGTTGAAAATTAATAAATAAAAAATAAATAAATAAATTTTAGTTTTCAGAATTATAAAATACAAAGAAATCATCGACAAATAATGCAACAAATATTTTATCATTATTATTACTTTTTATAAACAGACAAGGTTCATATTTGGATTTTTTGTAACCTAAATTCAATAAACATTCTTTTTATACTTAAGGCAAATTATAGTATAAGGATAGAATATCTTAAATATAAACGCACTTCACCGTTACTTTTATATATCTTTAAGCAGACACTTTTTTTTATCACTGTGTCGTCATTAGTCCTATCCATTAGCTCCCAAATGAATTGTTTTCCATTTCACCTTTTTGGGTCCAGTTATATCCTCAGTGAGAGAAATCATGCATACAATCTATACACATGCTCGTGTAACTGTAGTAGTCTGGTTTACGTATGGCTCGTTTTTCCGGAGCAATGTTAGTATCATCCGGAAAAACATCTGTGTCGGCCGGGGTTAACGTCTCATAAAAAGTGTCTTCTGACTCACTAGTCGATTCCTCAGGAACAAATGTAACATCATTCACATTATCCTCTTCACATGTACTGTTCACCTGACTTTCCTCCGTGCAGTCAGGTTGCTGTGAACTGTCATTTGTATTTTCCATGACAACAACATCTGTAGCAATAATTAAGTTTTGTGACTCTGGATCAAACAATCGATAGCCTTTGGTATTTTCCGAATAGCCAACTAGGAACATTTTAGTTGCCTTTTTATCTCATTTTTTGCACTTTTATTTCGGAGCATGGACCATCACTCGACTGCCAAAGATTCGTAAATGGGAAACATTTGGCTTTTTTCCTGTCCACATTTCATAAGGCGTAGTACCACGGCTTAGTCCCGCCGTTGGTGACCATTTAAAAGATACACCGCCGTATTTACAGCCTCTGCCCAAAACTTCTCTTCGATGCCAGGGCCGGATCTACGAAATCAGTAGGTACCGATGGCGCCCCCCCCCCCTACATTTTTATTTTGATAAAAAATTCGTTCACCCCAATTTTTTTATTTTTTTTATTTAATTTTATTTTTTTTACACTAATTTATCAAATAAAATCAAGACATAAAGGGTGTAACTTTTCCAAGTGACCTAGCGGTAGCTCTTACACTCGTTTTTTTTAAAGAGAGAAACGCCAGGAGCCCTATACTCTCTGAATCTATTGGGTAACATAAAATTATGGTGCTATTTTAATTATTTTAGGAAAAACTCTTTTTGCAAGTTACGCTTTAAAATAATACTACGAATTGTTTGTTTGTGCCCGTACCATGATTTAAAATATACGTTACGAGACAATGCTGGTGGTTTAGCTGAACTAGATCCATTAGACATTCTTGAGATTACTGCGTTTATGTATATACCCAACGCGAATATTAAAAGAAAAAGCAAATACAAATACGTTCTCATGGCAACGTACAACACAAGAATAGCATCTACAGCTTCTGACTAATAAGAATATAACCTCAAATTTGTACCTTGCATTTCCCGTGTTGAGCGAACAAACACCATTCAAACACTAAACACTGACGTATGGTATCAACGGCTTACGAAAGACGCTTACACTGACACCGCAAAATAACAGATCCAACAAATCTAATTAACGAACTTTAAATAGTATGTCAAATCAATGATCTGCAATGATCAAACTGTCAACACGTAACACCTGATCCTGCAAACCGTGAGATGTTTTTGTTAATGGAATTTACTGAAGATTTCATAAGAAAATGGTCTTTAACTACCTTCTCCTAGAGACTTAAATCGTACAAAATAAAACAATAGCGAGCGTACGCTAACTTGAAAGGCGGTCGGTTTGTTTGTTCTCTTGAATTAAAATATCGCGCTGTGATTGGTTATTGAATTTGGATCGCACCCATTCGTCGTAAAAGACGGTAAAAGATATATGGAAAAATAGATCTTACGTTTAAACTAAATATATGGAATTTGTAAAACAAATCTGTAACTGACTATAAATTCGTAAGCCGTAAACCAACGTGATGCGTGCGCATGACTGGTTTATTTATGCGTGCGCATTCTGTTTCTTCGGAAAGTGTTGCTAGAGCGTAATAATTATTTCGTACTATGGGTAATTTTGAAACGATTCAGGGAATATTATTACTCAATTTTAATACAATATTTATTTTCTCACGGCGCCCCTTCGGAGTTGGCGCCAGGTTTTTTGCACGTTTTTGAACGTATGGCAGATCCGGCGCTGACTGTGCATCAAATAAAAGATACTGTGCTTTCTCCACAATTGACCTATTGTATCTTTCGGATAGCCCATTTTGTTCTGGAGTATATGCGTTTGTTTTCTGATGCACTATACCACACTGCTTCAAGTAATTTTTCATTTCCGCTGAGCAGAACTCGCCACCATTATCAGATCTTAATATTTTTATTTTCTTTGATTGCTGATTCTCAACTTAATTTTTAAACTCCTTGAAGTATTTGAATGTTTGATGTTTTGAGTGTAGAAAGTATACAAAACACATTCTGCTATAGTCATCTACAAATATTAAAAAGTATCTGGCCATTCCAAGTGAATTATTCTCCATTGGCCCACATAGATCACTATGAACCAATTCCAGCGTTTCCTGACTTTTGCTTGTACTCAGGGAAAAAGGCAGCCTCGCCTGCTTGCCCTCACAGCATATAGTACAGCTGGATTTATCGATTTCACAATTTTTTTGTTGAAATGTCACACCTTCAACTGCTCCGTTCTTCATGGCATTCAGAGTTTTACAATTAATGTGTCCCAACCTTCGGTGCCATATTTCACTAGTCACATTTGTTGCTGTACACGCAAACAAATGTTCTGACTTAATATTTAATCTGTACACACCACTTACAATTTGCAATACCTACAAGTACATTCTGTCAATTGTGTATTTTGCAAACTGTTGCTTTAAAGTTAACTTTGTTTCCACTTTGAATCAGCTGACTTACTGATAAAAAATTAGTTGACAGATTCGGCACACATAAAACATGTTTGACAGGGATATCAAACTCCGAATTGTTCACTACGGTCGTAATCATCGTGTTTCCTGAGCATATAACCGGTATTTTCTGTTGATTTGCAATAAATATGTCTTTCACTTTGTGATTTAACGATACATCCTGTAAACAACGTTTATCGATAATCATATGTGAGCTTGCAGCTGAATCCACGTACCAATGTGAATTATTGAATGTTTCATTCAAAAATATTGCACTTAATGCATTGTTTTAACATTTTTTCTGTGTATTATTCGGGCACTTATTCATATAATGACTGAGTTGTTGACACTTGTAACAGCGGATTGTTTTGTCAGAACTCGAAGATGGCGGCGGCGTCGTCGACGCTTTCCATTTTGTTTTATAAGCAGGGCTACCAATGCTGCCGTTTCTCTTGCTGTGTCGGTGCTGCCAACCTTTGGACAAAAATGCACTATTTGTTCCAGAGCTGCCAACTTCGGAACTCATGTCCAGCAATTTCGATTTTATGACATCCGTGCTGATAATCATACCACTATGTTCGATCGCCATTACTAAAGGAGCAAATTTATGCGTTAGCCCAGCGAGCAGAAGAGATCCAATCCACTGGTCAGTTATCTGGAAACCGGTACCTGCGCTGTATCAACCATTTGAGTTACATAGGCACCCATTAATTCTGAGTCTTCTAGTCAAATAGATATTAGCTGTCGTAGTAAACTGATGTGACGTGTGAAACCAGAGTCGTCATATAAGGCCTTCAAACGTTTCCATACACCTTGTACTGTTTGCTCGTTTTTGATGTGAACATAAATAGAGGAGTCAATCGTCATAATAAGTTTAGTTTTTGCCTTTTTATCATCCAAACTTATTCAATCAGATGATTCTGGCTTGTGAATATCGACACCATCCAACATCAAAAAATGTTCAGCAGCATATTGCCATTCATCAAAGTTCTCGCGGCCCTTCAATCTTGGTACATTCACTATGTAACTTCCCGCCATATTGAAAAATAACACTCCGGGACCAATAACGTGGTAACAGATTGTCAATCCCAAAAACAGTTATTATTTCAGCGATTTACTCTGTTTTTCTGGAGTATATGGTACACTGTTCACAGACTGTCCACTTAAAAGTAATTTTACGTGAGAAAACTTTACTTTAACGCGAATTGTAGCTACTGGGCCCATAACCTAATGAAACACGGTAATTTGACTTGAACAGAAGAATTTATTCTCGCAAAGTAATACATGTAGGTACACTGAGCTACACATAACAGATCCTAGATGGCGTTAGGTTTAACATTATTTTGTTATAATCTAACAGAAGCCGAGTAGTTTAAGTGATTTGTTTACGATGTTATTAATGTGATCCCGGAAAGAAAGTTTACAATCCAGAGTGACCCCAAGGTCCTTGATAGATGTGACAGTAGAGAGACAAACATTATTTAGTTTATAATCAAACTGAATAGGTTTTTTCGTTCTATAAAAGGACAAAATTTTTCATTTATCAACATTAAGTTCCATGCAGTTAATTTTGCACAAATCAAATGAATCAATATCAAGTTGAAAAAGTAAACAATCAAGATGGGATTTAATTATCTTAAGAATCTTATTGTCATCGGCAAAAATCCAAAAACGTGTGTGAGAAAAAACGTTAATGATATAGTTAATAAAAAGGTTAACCCATTGGCCACAAACCCCGGCAGCCTGCCGGGTGTGCAACTCAGGTACTTAACCACAAACCCCGGCACGCTGACGGCCTAGAGTAGGTCCGTCAAAAAACGGTAAACGAGCACAATAGTGACATTTTGTAGGTAATTCATCATTAATTTCATAGAATTGGCAATAATATGTTTCTTATGTTTTTTCCCTGATATTTTGTGTTCCAAGTTTTGTATGCAGCCAGCCGCCATTTAATTTCTTCAAAATTGCGAGTGGTTCTAGGCTTTTGGTAGTGACCCTGAACGTCCCTGATTGCTTTGGGGACTATCATACGCAATTATTTTATTAGTTATTAGTATACATGTATATAAAAATCAAAAATTATAATGGTTCGATTTATGAAAATTATGTTTTTTGTAACTTTTTGAATAAAAATGTGGAAAAAAACTTACGAAAAAAGAGAAGCTTATATTTATATCCTTATTTACACATATTTTGATATTAATTATTATAAGCAATAATTATCAGTCTGAAACTGAAAAATCTTCTGAGAAAAGATACTTGCCGCCAACGGGACTTGAGGGACTTTCTCGGAAGATTTTTCAGGCTGATAATTATTGCTTCTAATAATTGTTACCCTTTGTGCTATGCATAAAAATTTTGCCTAAACGTTAGTTTATAAATTAAAAATAATAATTAATATTTGACAAGTTTAAGTATTTCCCCAATAAATGTAGTCATAATTTGTCTCGACGCCACCTAGCGAGTAATTTAACACTTACAATATCTCTCTCGCAAAAATAAAGTTGGTTGTTTTCAGGTGGAAAAAATATAATAAGCAGTAATTGTTGAATGAAACACTAGTATATATTGAATTATTTGGCGGGTATTTGATAAGCCCCCATAGCTCAGTGGTCAAGAGCAGCTGACCGGCAATCAGAAGGACACGGGTTCAAGTCCCGTTGGTGGCAAGTATCTTTTCTCGGAAGATTTTTCAATGTTGATGAGTGTTTCAGGCTGATATATAGGTTATACTTTGTGCTATGCATAAAAATCTTGTCTAAACGTTAGTTTATAAATTTAAAATAATAATTGTTTTGATATTTTAAAAAATTTTATGTTTATGTTTTTTTTAACGGTTTAAAAGTAACAACAGATTTAGTACACCAATGCAGGTTTTCAATTTTTGGTACAAAATTAATTCAGTGGTGAAGGCCAACTTTTTAGCTCATTAATTCTGTGGCCAATGGGTTAAAAAGAAGCGGGGCCAAGTGGACTCCTTGCGGAATGCCGGAAGTTACATCAATGTTAAAGGATTCAAAGTTATTTATTTTAACCCTTTGTCTTCTATTACTCAAGTAAGAGTGAAAGAATGATAACAATGGGACTCTAATGCTTATAGCATAAAGTTTGGCCATGAGAATACGGTGATTAACTTTGTCGAAGGCTTTGGAGAAGTCAGTGTACAAGACATCAACCTAAGTGTTGTCTTCTAAGGCTTTAAAAATGGTATTTATAAAGGTCAGTAAATTAGTTGTTGTAGATTTCGCCGACCTAAATCCATGCTATTCCTCGATCAGAACATTTTTGAAAATAGGAGTGATTTTCTTTGTAATTATCGACACAAATATTTTTGAAATATTAGATATAATTGATATTGGTCTGTAATTTCCAATATTTGACTTATTTCCAGACTTAAAATGGGTCGAATAAATGAAATTTTCCATGAGTCAGCAAATGTCCCGGTTGAGAGTGATAAATTTTACAACTTACAAATTGGGTTAGATAATGAACTTTTATTATTGTAGAAAGCAATCACTTTGTGGTTTGACATATTTAATAAAATAAAATACTTTTTTGTTTAAAACCACGATATTTATTAATTTTTTAACCGACCGGTTTCGCTTAACTTAAGCATCTTCAGGGTACAAATTAATACTAAACAAGAAATACAGAGTGTGTGCTTATATATAACAAAATATAGAGGGAGACAACACGATACAAATAAACGGTCATAAAATACATTAACATAACTACTCAAGTAATGGGAAAAAACAGAAAGATAATTATAATGAACATTTACATTCTCTTAGCAAGATTTCTGGAATGCCATCAGGTACGGTACTTTTTTTGTTAGAAAGATTATTTAAGGATTGGTAAACCTCTGCAAGTGAAATTTGGCAATCATTCAAGTCAATAATATAGTCGTAGTCAAGTGGAGGGATGGTGCATGAAGCATCAGAATATACAGAGGAAAAGTGTTTAGCAAAAAGGTTGGCGATGTCGTGACCATTTGTAGCGTGAGTTTCATTTATTTATTTATTTACGGACTTACGTCCAATTTAAAACAAAGTATCACGAAGTATAGAAATGAACAATGTAAGGATTCGGATGGTACATGAAAGCAAAGACAAACAGTGAAAATAGAAGAAAAATAAGTGTCAAGTCACGTCAAGACCTTGCAAAAATTAGGGTGAATGTTACATATCTTCATTTGTTTAAAGAGCGACAGAAATCATTTAAGCTAATACCAAAAAAATCAAGGTCTTGACGTGAGTTGACCAGTCTACACATTCTGGACAGTGGTGAGTTATAACCATAGTTAGTCGAGTGCTGATTGAGAAAAAGCAGGTCTTTATTTCTGAGTCTACGAGAAGGTATATTAAATGTGATGAGTTGTAGTAATGTAGGCGAGTCGATTAAACAGTTAATAATTTTGAAGAAACAAATGAGATCAGATTATATCCGACGGTCTTCTAAAGGAGAAAGGTTTAGAGTTTGTTCAATTTCAGCATACGAGTAATTGCCTCGCTCTAATCCTAGCCTCCAAGCAATTCCCTTTAGGAACCGATGTTGAACGGATTCAATATGACGAATATAGACAACATAAAAAGGAGACCATATAATACAAGCATATTCAAGATGGGGGCGAACCAAGGAGCAGTAAAGAGTTTTGGAGCAGGATTGCATCGTATTTTTTTCCAACAGAATCAATAACTGAGTCTTTAAAATTAGCAATTTCACTTAAAAATAGCTCGATTGTCAGATTACTGGAGCCATCTGTGGTTGTTGGTGGTAAGTTCACACTGGCGTATGATGAGGCGGCAATTGTAGATTTTGGTGTTGATGATGGTTGTTTATTTGGTTTTTCGGTAGATGTCAGTTCTAGATTTTTTTCAGACGTATTTTTTTTGGAGTTTTTTTGTGTTTTTGTGCAAAATTTGCAGCGCCACTGTAAAATCTTAGTTCCTCTTCGTGAGGTCTCTGCGATATCGGCACAAATGAAGTGGTAGTTTTCGTCGCAGATACAACATGAGATGAAGTCTGACGGGGTGTCAATGTTTTTTTTACAGATGGAGCACAGTGTATTCATTTTAAAGGTAGTTGATTTCAAAATTTCACACAAAAGAAAAAACGACACAATGCTTGTTTCTTGAATGAGAGATGGCAGAGCCTTTGTGATGCTAAAAACGCCTTTGGGATAGGTTTTTTGTGTTTATATAATGATCGAGTCACTTTTGCACTGAGTTGTATATTGTGGTACAAAACACCAGAATAATGACGAGTATTCCGCCTTAGCGAGATACTTTGTGGGATAAAAAATTCACTGTCCCAACGCGCACTCTCCTGATTAGACGAGTTAACCACTTTTTAGTTTGATTTTCTAGTATTATGATTGTTAAAGCTTGATAAATTGAAGCAGCTTTCAAAATACGTCAACACTATAACCCAACAATAGACAATTGAGGACAATAGAAGTTCTTAGGGTATTTATGTTTTTGAAGTCAGAGTGGTTCTAGTGATAAAACCAAGTAGTTTGAGAGATTTATTAACAATCGTATTTATATGTTCCCGGAAAGAAAGCTTGCTATCAAGAGAGACACCAAGATCTTTAATAGATTGAACAGTTGTTAGGCAATTATTATTTAATTTGTATTCGAAAACAATCGGATTTTTAGATCTGTAGAAGGACATAATTTTGCACTTATCGACATTTAGTTCAAAGCAATTAATTTTACACCAGTCATTGAAAGAGTCAATATCTGATTGGAAAAGAAGGCAGTCATGGTAGTTTTTGATTATTTTTAGGATCTTATTGTCATCAGCAAAAAGCCAAAAGCGTGTGTGAGAGAAAATACGAATAATGTCATTTATAAACAAGTTGAAGAGAAGCGGGGCTAAATGTGCTCCTTGCGGTACGCCGGATGTTGCTTCAATAATAATAGAGTCAATGTTATTTATTTTAACTCTTTGTTTTCTATTGCTTAAATAAGAATCAAAGAAAGATAGCAATGGGTTCCGTATACCTATAGCATATAGCTTGGCCATGAGGATAGCGTGTTTTTCTTTGTCAAAAGCTTTAGAAAAGTCGGTATATAGAGCATCTACTTGTGATTTATCTTCTAGGCCATTGACTACGGTGTTGGTGAAGGAGAGTAAGTTTGTAGTGGTAGATTTAGCAGATCTAAAGCCATGCTGTTCCTCAATCAGCACATTTTTGAAAATAGGTGTTATTTTTTTTGTGATTATAGATTCAAAGATTTTAGGAATATGAGATAACATCGATATAGGTCTATAGTTTTCTACGTTCGACCTATTACCCGATTTAAAAATAGGTCGTATATAGGAAACCTTCCAGTAATCCGGAAAAGTGGCAGATGATAATGATAAGTTATATAATAAACAAATTGGCTTAGATACAACAGATTTAAATTCTTACAATAATGTTTCAGGTATATCATCAGGACCAGTGCTTGTTTTGCTGGGAAGATTTTTTAAGTAATTGAAAACATCTACAAGTGTGATTTCGAAATTATTAAGGTCAATAGTATTAGCATATTTAAGTGGAGGGATGGTGCATATGTTATCAGTATAGACAGAGGAGAAATGTTCAGCAAAAAGGTTGGCAATATCGAAATCGTTGGTGGCGTGAGTATCATTAAAAAATAAACTTGAAGGGAGATCGTTATCAATACGTTTTTGTTTAATAAATTTCCAAAATTTTTTAGGGTTAAGATTTAATTTTGTCTCACTGAGTTCAATATAAGATTTGTAACACAAGATAGATTCAATTTTGGATAATTCTCTTAACTGAGAAAATTTTTGATAAAGCGCTAAGTTGTTCGTTAATTTGAATAACTTGTGTGTTTTCTTTTTTTCCATAATCAAATGCTTTAGTTTCATACTGAACCAAATAGGAAATTTAGGCTGGGAAAAAGTTCCCCTTGGAACGAAAAAATCTATAGCCTGAGTTATACATTCGTTGAATTTAAATACAGCATCGTTAATATTGTTGTTTGATAACATACCTGCCCAGTCATATTGGGCAAGGTACCTATTCATGCCAGTATAATCACCTTTGTTAAATTTGTAGTGGAATGTAACTGCTAATTTCAGAGTGTCACTTTTGAAAGGATTAGTGAAGTTAATATCGAGTGGTGGATGATATTTATCTATTGGTAATATTGAGTCAGTAGCTTCACATTCACAAACGCTAGGCATATTGGTAAATATTAGATCAAGACAGTAACCTCCACAGTTATTGATCGAGTTTAATTGGTACATATTCAGGAAGGCAAAGAAATTTACTATTATGGAAGCATGAAGGGAAACATTATTAGGAGTTTTCACACCATGACTTTCATTAAGCCACACTATTTTAGGAAGATTATAATCACCATAAATAAGTAAGGAATCGGCCTTTATGTAAACACGCTCAACTGCTTCAGTATGTGACTTATAGATTTCTATTGAAGAGGAGGGGGGAATGTATACACAACCAATGACAAGGGTAAGTTTTGAGATTTTCACGGCCAAAAGCATTTTCGTTATTTTTTTTGGGGTGTTATGCCGTGTTGCGCTACCTCCTTCTTTAGCCAACGTTTCGGACATCGTTGCAGTGTCCATCATCAGGGCAGATCCGGCAGATCCGGTAGATGATCTGCCCTGATGATGGACACTGCAACGATGTCCGAAACGTTGGCTAAAGAAGGAGGTAGCGCAACACGGCATAACACCCCAAAAACAAATAACGAAAAAAACCAATGATAAGTTTCTTGGAACCAAGTAGAACACAAATAAATAATTGTTCAGATACATTATTAGACGATTCAAGAATGTGGCAAGAGTATTTTTTTAATACATATCATTACCCCACCTCCTCTACACTTGTTAGAAGAGGAAGAGCGGTCACAGCAAAAAATAATGTAGTCATGTAGTCCAAGTTCTGTTGAAGCAATATTGTCTGATAGCCATGTTTCAGTAAAACATAAAAAATCTTAAGGGCATAAATTTATGGAGCATCTAAAGAAGTTTAGCTTAGTATTGAGACCACGAATATTTTGATAATAGGTGGAAAAGTTAGTATTAATAAGGTGTCGATTCTGATTCAGCCTAAAAAATTGACTAGAGATAATTCGCGTCTTTCAGCGGCTTGGCGGGCAGGACAGTCAGGGGAGCCAGTGTTGTGTGTGGACGGTTTTCTGAAGAACTTGCAGGTAGCACATGCTGGTGGCTTTTCAGGAGTCGGGCAAGCATCTCGATTGTGTCCAGGTTTTCCACAGTGAGAACATTTAGGCATGTCTGTGATACATTTCGACGCCGTATGGCCGTAAAGTTGACAGTGTCCACATTTTAGACTGTCGATCCAATCCCTTACGGTGTGTATTTGCCAGTCCATAGCCAGTTTAGAGAAGCGAATGAGGGAGTGACGAACAGAAGGAGGAACTCTGAAGACATGAGTGCACGATCCGGTACGAGTTCCTACTTTGTGAGAGAACTGCAATTTATCTTTCAATTCATTAATTTGTAGACCGGTGGATTGCCAAGATGATATTCTCGAAGGGCACAACTTGAGGTAGACCATGGATAGCTATCCGAGGAAGTTTATGTGAAGAAACTGCTGCTTTCAGACCAGCATCGGATAGGGTCGGTGCATTGGCAAATTAGTTTATATTTCATGATAATACATACTTGAAGGGAGATCATTATCTGTACGCTTTTGCGCAACAAATTGCCAGAATTGTTTAGGATTTTTAAGTTATTTTGTCTCAGTAACTTCTACAAAAGATTTATAGCATTTTGCTGATTCGATTTTAGACAGTTCCCTTAATTGAGAAAATTTTTTTCAATTATTAACTGCTTAAGTTTCGAGCTAAACCAATTTGGAAACTTGGGTTGAGAGTAACATCCCTTGGGAAAAAACTAATCTATAGCACGTGCTACACATTCATTAAATTTAAATACGGCGTCATTTATATCAGAATTTAAATATAGTTTTGTCCAATTAATCAGGGAAAGATATTTGTTCATGTTAAAATAGTCACCATTAAGATATTTGTAGTGATACGAGACACTTGGTTTCAAAGATTCAAAATTAAAAAAATAATAGGTAACAACGAGACATCAGCTTCACTTACTATGACGTTAGGTATGCAAGTGAAAATTAAGTCCAGGCAAGAACCTAGATAGTTAGTGACTGGATTTACTTGAAACATATTCATAAAGGCAAAAAAAAAATACAATTTCAATAGCTTGTTGGGAAAGATTACTAGTAGGAGTTTTGACCCCTTGGTTGTCATTCAGCCACAATATTTTAGGTAAATTATAATCGCCAAAAATAAGTAAGGAATCAGCATTTCTAGAGACACGCTCAATTGAAGCAGTATGCGACTTGTAGACTTCTACCGAAGAGGAAGGAGGAATGTAAACACAACCAAGTACAAGCTTTTTGGTACCAAATATAGCACATAGGAACAATTGATCAGAAACATTGTCAGATGTTTCTAGAATATGGCAAGGGTATTTTTTATATACACATATCATCACTCCACCACCTTTACACTTCACAGAAGAAGTAGAACGTTCACAACAAAAAATGTTGTAGTCAAACAGTCGAAGTTCAGCAGATGAGACATTATCAGAGAGCCATGTTTCGGTAAGAAATAAAAAGTCGTAATGACATACACTGACGTTACAGCGAATAGTGTTCAGTTTTGTATTTAGGCTACGAACGTTTTAGTAGTACGTTGAGAAGGAATTATTCATAGAACGATTCTTCAGGTTCAACCTAAAAAATTTATCCTACAAAGTTCACGTCTCTCAGCAGCTTGGCGGGCAGGGCATTCTTGAGATCCAGTTTTATGGGAAGCCGTTTTTCTGAAGAAAGTGCAGGTGGCACATAATGGAGATTTCTCCTTTTTGGGGCAGGCATCACGGTTGTGACCAACTTTGGCACAGTGGGCACAGGTGGGTAAGTCTGCTTAGCACTTGGAAGCTATGTGGCCATATAATCGACAGTGGCCACATTTCAGGCTATCTACCAGTGTAGCTGCCAGTCAATGGCAAGTTTTGTACGGGATAATTAGAGAGTGACGAACAGATGAAGGGACTCTAAAAATGTTGACGCAGTTACCAGTGCGAGGGTCCGATTTATGAGAGAAAGATATGTTTTCTTTTAAATTTTATAATGAGAGACCGGTGTCGTTGGAAAATTGATGATGAATCGCCGAGATAATATCCTCAAACGAAATATCTTGAGGGAGGTCATGTATAGCAATACGAGGGAGGCGAGTTGGGGAGATCGTTGCTTTGAGACCGGCTTCGGATAGAGCTGGAGCATTTGCCAATTTCGTCGCTTCAGCAGAAGTGCTAGGGTGGATTATCACCCCACCACTTTTCAGTTCACGCATACCCGTTACTCGTGTAGGCTCATAAGTGAGCTCGGATTTGACGTAACATTCTAGTTCATTCTGTCATCGGCTTTCTTCCCCGCTAGCATTCGCCAGTAAAAAGAAATAAATTCGCTTCCGTTAAAATAAGTGTCGCGGATAACTCTTGTAACCTTTGAAGTACTTTGTGTTAATAAATCTAGCTATATAAAATATCAAAGTGTTATTTATTTAAATGAGTTTCGCGACATTTAGATGCGAAATATCTCCGAGCGGTGAGCGGAGATATTTCGCATCTAAAGATCGTCGGAGACAGGATCCTGGAACAGCGTGTAAGTAACATCTTTTTTAGTATTGCTAAACTTAACGTAAATTCATTTTAAAGTAAATGTTTCCAGTAATTTTAATCAAATACAACAGCGTTATGTCGATTACGTTATCACCCATGTGTCATGTCAAAGCATGTGTTTTTATTAAAATGTCTATTGAAACATATCCCACTAATGTCTTGTTAAAATAATCATTCTTTCCTGAATAATAATTGCGTTTTACCGTCTATTTCAGTGAGAAGGACGGGCGCTGTGATGACAGTAACGAGATCCGAAAAAATCACCAGAGAACGTGGAATGCTGAATTCATCATCAGAGAGCATCTAGGATTCCTGTCCAACATCCAGTATCCGAGAATCGTCACCGGATTAATTTGGTTCGACATAATTTTTTACGTAAATTGTGACATTTTCTTTGCATTATCTGGTTGTAACATGTGAAACTAACCCTATGCTAAAAATATAAATTTTTGGTTATTTAAAGCAATAAGAAGTAATAGTCTTTAAAAGTCAAATTAAGGTTTATAATTTTTACAATAATGTTGCAAATTAGCACATGGTTTGAGGTATTTTTGCATTTTTAAGAATTTTCATCATTTATACAACAAAACTCTCAACGCATTTCAATGATAATTACAATTCAATTCAACCAATAAATAGTGGATGTTAAATTTTTCCCACTTATTTTCTATTCAAATTATTTTTATTTGAATATAATTTTAAAAATTCTAAAAAAGACATTAGTGTGGATTATTTTTAAAAGTTATATAATTGAGAATTTCAATTTTTAAACTATTTTTATCGCCATGATAGTCATTGAGCATATTACTCTGTCGGGTTTTCTATATTTTTGTCTCGCCTGAATTGTTTGCACTTATAAATGACATCTACTGGAGAGACATCCTCTACTGAACCAAGCGACGCAACTAAGAAAACAGAAGAAATATCGAGCAAGGAACCTCCAACACCATCTACATCTACTGGAGAGATATCCTCCATTGAACCAAGCGACGTAACTAAAAAAACAGAAGAAATATTGAGCAAGGAACCTCCAACACCAAACATGGAATCGAGCAACGAAGGCGGTTCATCAGAACCATCCAGCCATCATGTATCTGTAAGGTTACCAGCTTGTTGGAGAAGTAACATTGCTTTGTGGTTCGCTCAGACGAAGGCCCAGTTTACAAATTCCCGCATCAAGGATGATTTTACAAAATACAATATTATTGTCGGCGCCTTGGACTCGGATACTTTGCAATGCGTTAGCGACATAGTGATAAACCCTCCGGTGAGGGACAAATATAGCCTACTTAAGATATCGCTGATAGAGAGGCTTCAAGACTCCGAAGAGAAGCGTTTAACACGACTATTGATGGGATTACAGTTAGAAGATCGAAAACCCACAGGACTTCTATGACACATGCTAGAGTTAGCTGGACCCGCATTAGCGGAGAGCGCCATCGTAAAAACATTATGACTCCGACGCCTTCCTCTGCATGTCCAAGCCATACTTTCAGCACTTCCGGACAACAACCTTAATCAACTGGCACTAGCTGCAGATAAAATAGTCGATGTGTATCAGACAACCGAATGTGGGGTGGTAGACCACGACAGCAAGCCCAGAACTTCAAGATCAGAGTCTTGCGCACTTGAAGTGAAACATCACAAAACTGCGCTATATAAATACTACGTTATTATTATTATTAACGATACATTACTGCTCGACATTCAACAGCAGGTTGCAGCACTCACCAGAGAGATGAAACATTTGAAGATGATGACAACCGTGACCGCTCACCTACCTATAGCGAGCGTAAAAGCCAGAGTCCACGTCGTAACAATAGTCGTCAGAATAACTATCAGAATCCCGCTAGAAGACAACGTTCTAGGTCCCGCGGTAGATCGCCCAACAGAACAACAAATGGTTACTGCAGATTACATGCCAAGTTTGGTGAAAATGCTTACCGATGCCACCAACCGTGCACCTTCCGATCGAAGAAGTCGGGAAACGACGGAGGAATTCCTCAATAGAGACATGCGAAATTCCTACTCAAACTTGTCTCTTCCTCCATGACCAAGAAACGTGCCAGAAATTTTTAGTGGACACAGGCGCATATATTTCCGTAATTCCAAAGACATTTAAGATTGCGAAGAATTACATAACTTCTGACAAATGCCTTACAACCTTGTACGGTGCTAATGGAAACCCCATCCGAACCTACGGCACGAGGACTATAGAACTTAAGTTCGGCCTACGTAGAACAATAAAATGACGTTTCATAGTGGCTGATGTATCCAGAGCCATACTTGGTGCTGACTTTCTCCACAACTTCAACTTGACTGTGAACCTTAAAAAGGGTACTCTTACTGACCAGTCTACAGGCTTACGGATTCGAGGCGCTACATCCAAGGGACCCTCATCCGGTATGTCGAGTATTTCCACAATTCAAAAATACAGAGATATTTTAAATAAATATCCAAGCCTGACGCGACCGAATATGCAAGCACTTAATTGTAAGAAACATACAGTGACGCACTGCATAGAGACCAAGGGTCCACCCGTAACCGAACGAGCTCGCAGACTTGCACCAAAACTTTTAGAAGCAGCCAAGAAGGAATTTAATTATCTTATGGAAGAAGGCATTTGCAGGCCGTCTAAGAGTAATTGGGCGAGCCCTTTACATATGGTGAAGAAGCCTAATGGGGAATGGTGACCATGCGGTGATTATCGTCGTTTCAATGCCAAAACGATTCCCGATAAATACCCCATTCCGCAGCTCCAGGACTTCTTCCATAAACTAGCAAAAGCAAAAATCTTTTCAACAATAGATATGCTGCGGGCGTACCACCAGATCCCTGTGGAACCAGAGGATATACCAAAAACGGCTATTATTACACCATTTGGCCTGTTTGAATTTACGACTATGCAATTTGGTTTATCCAACGCTGCCCAAAGCTTTCAGCTATTTATGCATGCCGTAACCAGAGATCTGGATTTTTGCTTTGTGTACTTAGACGATTTCCTAATAGCCTCCAGCAATGAAGAGGAGCATAAAAAGCATTTAGATACTCTATTTAAAAGATTAGCGGATAATGGATTGGTAATTAACATTAAAAAATGTCAATTTGGACTCCCGACTGTTAATTTTCTTGGCCATACTATTACTCCTGAAGGGATGACTTCAATTAAAGAGAAGGTGAAAGCTATCATTGACTTTCCTCTCCCCAAATCAGCCAAAGGATTAAGACGTTTTTTGGGAATGCTTAATTACTATAGAAGATTTTTACCCAACACTATTAGCGCCCAAACCAAACTTTTTGATTGCATTTCTGGTTATAAGAAGAATGACAAGCGTATCCTTACTTGGACTTAACCGCAGATTTTAATGAATGCAAATGACATCTCGCTTCTGCCGCACTATTAGCGCATCCAGACACCAACGCTTGAATAATGGTTGACGCATCCGATCTGGCTATGGGAGCATCTTTACAGCAATATAAAGGTACATCTTGGCAACCTTTAGGATTTTTCTCAAAAAAATTTACTCCGGCACAGCGTAAATACAGTACGTTTGACCGTGAATTAACTGGTGTTTATGAGGCAGTAAAGTATTTCAGGAGCAATTTAGAAGGTTGAAATTTTACAATTTTTGCAGACCACAAGCCCATCACCTTTGCTTTCAGCAAGACACGCGCCTCAAGTTCTCCGAGTCAAGAGAGACAGCTGGATTTTATATCTCAGTTTTCCACCAACATCAAACATATTTCCGGACACCAGAATACAGTTGCAGATACTGTTTCTCGCATTGAAGAGATAAACAGCCCTTCTGCTATTGACTATGGGAGAATGAGACAAGAGCAGAGTCACGACGACGAATTAACTAAGGCACTTGAGGACTCCTCTCTCTCCCTACGTCAAATGGTGATTCCTGGAACTAATTCTTCATTGTGGTGTGATATTTCAACCGGTCATATAAGACCCTTTGTACTACTTAGTATGAGAAAAGAGGTCATAAAAAATGTCCATAATGTTTGTCATCCAGGCATCAATGGAACTGTCAGCAGTATTTAATTGAGATTTGTTTGGCCCAACATGGCGAAAGATATAAAGATCTTCGTCAAGCATTGCATAAATTGTCAAAAGGCTAAACTCTCCAGACATACAGTCGCGCCGAGAGTCATGTACGTGTACGTCCTACCTGAAGACCGATTCCGAAATGTCCACATCGACTTAGTTAGACCTCTGCCCGCTTGTAGTGATTATCAATATCTGCTCACAATGATTGACAGATTCACTCGCTGGCCTGAAGCAGTCCCCTTAAAAAATATGTCAGCAGACACAGTCGCCACTGCACTGATAACACATTGGATTTCGGGACATGGTGTTCCAGATACTATCACAACAGATCAAGGACGTCAGTTTGAGTCATGTCTTTTCAAAAAGCTCACTGAAAAATTCGGCATCAAACATACAAGGACCACCGCCTATCATCCTCAGGCGAACGGCATGATAGAAAGGTGGCACAGGACCCTCAAGTCGGCACTTATGGCTAACGGCGACCCGAACTGGTTAGAAACTCTCCCTATCATATTACTTGGGTTGAGGTCAACAGTTCGTGATGATTTAAAATACTCGCCCGCTGAACTTACCTATGGTAGAACGCTGAGGTTACCATGTGACTTCTTCACCACTACGCCTCGCGAAAAGCCTGACACTTACGTTGGTCGACTACAGAGAAGATTTGAGAATTTAAAATCCACTCCTGCCAGTAACCGTGGTTCAGGAAAATTTTTCATACATAAGGATCTACCTTCTTCTACTCACGTTTTTCTAAGAACTGATGCCGGACGAAAATCCCTTCAACATCGATCGACCTTACAAGTTCGATGAACGTGACGAAAAAACATATGTAATCATCATCAATGGAAAACCAAAGCGCATGTCTATTGATCGCTTGAAACCTGCCTTCATTCTTTCCGAAGAGAAGATGACTATTGAAGAACTGTCGCAGAACCTCCGCCGGTCAAGATTACTACTACAAGGTCCGATCGAAAAGTGCATTTCACGGACAGATACCAGTCCGTTTAGAGAAAAGGCAGACAGAGGCATAGTTTTCCTATAAAAAATCATATTTAATATAAAATCATTATATACTTCCAAATTTGATTCATAGATCTATATCTCTTTAGTAAATCCACATTAATGACATAAAATTTGGTAGTATTTGTTAAAATTACTGTAACTACAAATAACTAGAGACATCAACTTTTGATGGAAGTTGAACTTTAAGTTTATTTAACTATTGTTATTTTTTTGATATATTTGATAACCTTTGTCTTGAGGAAAGGTTATTTTCAAAACTCCATGTTCATTGAACATGATTTAACCATAACAGAAAATAATCGGAGACTGCAATTTTTAATAGAAATTGAACTCTAGGTTTATTTGGTTTTGGAAAATACGTTGACTTGATTGATAATACAGAATCTAATTTAACCATTACAGATTCATTAACTTGCAAAAACTTTTTAAAACATTCCAAATTTTCATTACTTTGTTTAAACGTTAGAAGTTTAAACAAAAACTTTGATGAAACCATAACCATGCTGGATAGTATTGAGCATCGTCCTGAGGTACTTGTTTTTACAGAAGCTTGGCTGAAAAATTTTACCAATATACCTAACATCCCCGGATACGCAGTTTACAACACAAATAATAACTATTTGCAAAATGATGGTGTAGTTGCCTATGTAAAACAAAATGTTCACGTGACTGTTGAGGAAGTTGTTTTTCCTGGAGCAAACTGCTTAAAAATGCAGATATCGAGTACCTTGTGTGTAATAGCTGTTTATAGATCTCCGTCCCTGGCTCATATAGATAATTTCCTTGAATCACTGAGTGCACTGCTTGACTCTACATCTATAAAAAATAAGGAGATCATTTTATGTGGCGACATAAATATTAATATATTGGATTTGAGCGATATGAAAACTCAAAAATACCTGTCTTTTGGCTTTTCATGGCTTGAAGCCAATCATAATTTCACCTACCAGAGTTTCTTCTACCATTTCAAGCTGCATCGATCACATTATGGTAAAATCTAAATTTGAACCAGAGGGAGCTGTCTTCACTACTGACATAACAGACCATGATGTGATATTGCTGAGATTTATGAGCTTTACACTAAATAAAATAGAAAAGATAATGAAAACTTGAAAACCGTCATCGATAACAATCTTTTGAAAGTCAAATTAAAGAAAGAATCATGGCAGTCAGTTCTGTCATCGCAAGATGTTAATTTAGCGACTGAAAATTTCATAAAATGTTTAAAAATGCACGTGGAAAGTTCTTCGTCTGTACGAAGTGTAAAGAATAATATGAAATATTAAAACCGTGGATAAATAATGGAATTATTAAATGTCTCAGAACCCGAGACAAATTACACAACAAATGTCGAGCAGATTCAAATAATATTCAACTCCTGGATTATTACAAAAGATATAGAAACTGGTGTACAAAAATTATAAAATATACAAAGCAAGTATATTACAAAAGGAAACTGGATAACGTCAATGGAAATACCAAGCAACAGTGGAAGATTATAAAGGAGGCTGTAAATATACAAAAGGAGCAAGTATCTATAAAAAAATTAAAAATCAATAACAATATCGTCTCAATGGAAGAGAATCCAAATATAATCACTAATCACGTAAATAGCTTCTTCAGTGATATTGGTCCTAGATTCGCAAAACAATTGTGCAGTGCAAATAAAACGACCGAAATGTGTCTTGTTAACAATTTAATACCTTGTACTCAATTTTCAGGAGAGAGCTTTGAATTTAAAACTACTAGCATTTATGAAGTTTCAAAAGTGATAAATGAATTAAAAATGTCTTTTTCCTGTGGTATTGATCGCTTAAGTATCATGGTATACAAACAGCATGTTTCTGAGTTTTTTGTATTTCTTGGGCATTAACTATGTAAATTTAAACATTGCAATATAATTCATACTATAAACAAAAAAATTAAATCTAAAATTAATTTAGTGAATAAAATAATAGCGCCTTGCAAATCTCCTTTACTAACCATGTTTCCGTATAATATTGACTCCTCCCACCGCTTTCCCCCTCCCCCCAAAATCATCCCTCCCACTACTCCCACCTATTTAATCTTTGGTACTTGCATTTATTTTTTAAGTTAGTTTTAATTCTGCTCGTGAATGATACGGTTGTATCGAAACCGGTCGCGGAAAAATTTAATTTAAGTAACAAATGTACATTTAATAAAACTCTTCAAAAAAACAGCATGTTTCTGTATTGGCTGGTCCCATATCTCACATTGTTAACCTTACTTTTAAGAGTGGCATATTTCCTACTCATTGTAAGAATGCTAAGGTTGTACCTCTTTTCAAAGGTGGGGATCACCTAGAGGTTAACAATTACAGACCCATATCTTTACTCAATACTCTCTCAAAATTGATAGAAAGATTAGCCAAGTCAAGATTAGTTTCATTCTTAGAAAAATACAAATTACTCTCTGACAATCAATTCGGTTTCAGAGCAAATAAAGGTACGAGTGATGCTGTTTTAAAGGTATTGACCAAAGTTACAAGAGCGCTGGACTATGGCAACAAAGCCATAGCGGTGTTCTTGGATTTATCAAAAGCATTTGACACTGTTTCCCACGAATTGCTACTTAAAAAATTATCATCTTTAGGCATTAATAATACAGCAATGGGCTGGTTCAGATCTTATCTTAGTGACAGAACACAACAAGTGGAAATAAATCAATCTCCTTTGGAGTCCCGCAAGGTAGTATGCTTGGGCCAATATTGTTTCTTATTTATATAAATGATTTATATAGTCTGAATATTCCTGGTAACATTGTTAGTTTTGCAGATGACACTGCCTTAATATTTGAGGGTAAAACTTGGAATGAAACTTTCAACAAAAGTAATATAGGTTTAAAAGTGGTAAATAGTTGGTTAAACGATAATATATTAACTTTGAATGCACAAAAAAACAAATTTATCACTTTTAGCATTTCAAGTAAAAGTCAGCCTTCTGAAACTCACAACTTGATTATTCACAATTGTTTTCAAACATGTTACTGCAACCCTTTAGAAAATGTAGTCAGCATCAAATAGCTTGGTGTAAAAATACATAAATTTTTGAGATGGAATGATCATATTAATATGTTAGTAAATAATACTAGGAGACTTACCTATATCTTTAAAGAACTGAGACATATACTAGACAAAGAAAAATTAAAAACTGTTTATTTTGCAATAATCCAGTCTCTGCTTTCTTATAATATTGTGTGCTGGGGATCCTGCCCAAAGACTTATATAGAACCACTTAATATTGCCCAAAAAATGATTCTTAAAGTTATGGTCAAGAAAAAAATTAAATATCCAACTTATTTACTTTTTAAGAAATGTAATGTAATGAACGTAAAACAGTTATATATTACACAAACGCTTTGTAGATTTTTTAATAATATTAATTTTGCAGAAAGAACACAGCAAATTCGTACTACGAGAATTGGCTCTGGTCTGAACTTTATGGCAATTCAAACCAAATCTTCTTTTGGTCAAAGAAATTATTTTTATCAAGCTCCACTCATATTTAATAGCCTTCCAGAACATATTAAGTCATCTAATTCCTTGTACACTTTTAAGAAGGATCTTTAATTATTTGTGTTGGTCGAGGATTGCCAATTGATTTTCTCTACTTTGTCCTTTCTAAATTATTAGCTAAATGAGTATGTTTATAATAATAAGCTAAAATAATATTATTTTTGTTTGAACCGTTTTTGTTCATCTTCTTCTTGCCAAATCTACAGCATGTTAAATTATATACATATATTTATTATTCACAACTTAATCCTTAAAAAAAAAAAAAAAACTTTATTTTATTTTATTTTAAATCAGATCTCAAAACTATGGTCTCCCTAAAAGTCTACATTAATATAGTACCTAGCGCCATCAGTTTAGTAGGTACCAGTAGGTACCCATAATCTAATCTCAATCTGTAAGAAATACAACAATATCGTTCTTTCAAAATCTGTATAATTTTGTTAAATCTCATCAAGTGTGCCAACTGTTCTGTAAACACTTCCAATCTACTTACGTAAGCGATGAGGGCACGGATGATCCCAATAATATAGATAATTCTACCTGCGTTAATAATGATAACCCGATCGGTAACGTACAAATAAACAACTCATTGGTCAATAAATACTTGAATAAATTGGATGTTACTAAGGGTGCGGGTAGTGATGGTATCTCGCCATATTTTATCTCAAAATGTGCCAAAAATCTTGCATATACTTTAACTAACTTATTTAACATGTCCTTAAAAAAAGGAATATTTCCCACAAAATTCAAAGAAGCCATTATAATCCCCATCCATAAAACAGGTTCAAAAAGTAACATTGTAAATTATCGCCCAATCTCAATACTTACAGTATTTAGTAAACTCTTTGAGCGTATTGTGTACGATAAAATTTATATAACTATTGTCCGCAGCATACAAAATCAAAAACATGGTTTTTTACAAAAAAGGTCAGTACTAACAAACTTAGTCAACTTTACTGAATACTTAACAAGCAATATGGATAACGGACACCAGGTAGATGTTATCTACACAGATTACTCGAAAGCTTTCGATAAAGTTAACCACTCTATCCTCATTAAAAAATTACACCAATTAGGAATCCATGGCGACTTACTTAGGTGGCTAACTTCATATCTGCATAGAAGACAACAGTGCGTATCAGTTGAGGGAACTAAGTCTAGCTTTTTTACTGTGCCTTCTGGCGTACCGCAAGGTTCTCACTTGGGACCATTATTGTTTAATGTGTATATATTTGATATTTTTTAATGTTTTTTACATGCTAACTACCTAGCATATGCAGATGACAAAAAAAATATACTTAGTAATCAAGTCTATCAATGACTGCATAAAACTTCAAGAAGACCTAAATCGACTTTTTGCATACTGTAAATTAAACAAATTAGTCCTAAACATTTCTAAGTGCAACAAATTATCTTTTACGCGTAACAAAAAAAAAAAATCTTTTAATTATAACTTTCGTGATTCACAAATCCATGAAATAGAATCAATCCGTGACCTTGGGGAAGTACTGGATGTAAAACTAAATTTTATCAAACACATTAACGAAGTAATCAACAAAGCCAATAAAATGTTGGGATTTATAATTCGCATATCTAAACCTTTTCGCAATATTAAAACTCTGTATTCCCTTTACACCACGTATATCCGCCCCCACTTAGAATACTGCACACTAATTTGGGCACCGTTCTACCAATGCCATATTGACAGAATCGAAAGGGTACAAAATAAATTTTTTAAACACATAAATTATAAATTCAAATTACTCTTTGCAAATAATACCGAATCCTTAAAATTTCACAACTTTACTCCACTTCAAACACGAAGATTAATATCTGATTAAATATTTTATACAAAATTCTGAATAACGGCCTGGACTCTCCCGAACTCGTAAATTATTTAAGAATTCAAATACCTACAAGGCCAACCAGACTTAACCATTTTTTTCATTTGCCAGCGTGCAGAACCAACCTTAGAAAAAATTCTCCAATCCCCCGTATATGCGCGCAATATAACACGCAATTTAACAATATCGATATTCTTAATAATACTCTTGTGAAATACCGAAACAAAGTCAAACGTACGACCACAAATGTTAATTAAATTAATGCACAACTATAGAAAAGGTACAGCATGAGCATCTCCTGTCCCCATCCCACCTTCCTCTGCCTCTTGCCCTTTCCTATTCCTTCTTCCTTCTAATATACTTATATATTTTTTGTTGTTGTTGTTATTTTCATTTTCATTTAATGGTTATTACCAATTACAATTGTATATTATTTTTTCATAAGAAGCAATTACTTTGTGGTTAGACATTATATTATAAAAATAAAAATAAAACAACACTTTGTATTTAACCACGAATTTATTATTTATGTATCTACCGGTTTCGCTTAGACCAAGCTTCCTCAGGATAAAATAATAACTAAATATTAAGACAGAGTTATCAGTTATATATAAGTTGAGCGACAGAGGGAGAAAGAATATGACAAAAGAACATAGTTAGATAGAGACAAAATATTTGAAGGCGGTACAATAGATAATCAATTAGAGGGAAGGAGACAACAACAATATACATCTAAACACAAGTATCCAACAGTTAACGGGATTCAAGTAACTAATAAAGTTTTTGATGTATTAGGACAATATTTAGAGTAATGCTAATTTATTAATAATTAAGGACATCAGAAAAACAATATAATACGTATATACACATCATGGGCTGGAATGGATTTTAGGGAACAAGTTAAATATAGGGCTATAGGGTGTATTTTTTTGATTTGATAAATTTATTTGATTATTAAGGAGGAATTCTGACATATTAGTATTTAATGATTTTCTTATTTCCAAGGCTTCTAAGTTATCTAATTTGATACCAATACTGTTTTTATGTAAGATGCGAGTTCCTGAAATTTTATTAAAACTGTGGTCTGCTGAGATTAAGTGATTTGCAAGCTCAGAGAAACCTTTTCCATTCAAACAGCGTAAATGTTCTTTTACCCTAATATTGACATTACGTGCTGTTTTTCCAATATAGAAAGCAGGACAATCATTACAGGTAAGTTTATAGATACCCGAATGAGATAAACTATCTTCTTTATCTTTAGTATTGACTAAAAATTTTCCGAGGGTATTGTTTGTATAAAAGGCCGGTTTAATGTCTAAAGGAAGGTTCCTAACGCTTAGGTTAGAAAAATTATTTATATATAAAATCCTACGCCAATTGTATTTTTGAGTATCGTTATTGATGGTCGGGGTGCTTTTATAAAGGAATTTATTAGTAGCTATTTGTTTTTGTTTTTTATTAAGTATTTTAGTAATTAAGTCCGGGTCGTAGCCATTATTAGCCGCTATTTGCTTAATCAGAGATAATTCTTTTGAAAAGTTAATGCTAGACAGTGGCACAGAAACTAATCTGTGTACCATTGAATGAAAGGCTGAGTGTTTATGACTGATTGGATGATTAGATGTCTTGTGGATGGTTATATCTGTATAGGTTGGTTTGCGGTAAATATTGAACTCAAGTCTATTATTTGACAAAGAGAGTGTAAGGTCCAGAAAATTTAATGAGGCATTAATACCTATTTCCAAGGTGAACTGTATTTGGGTGTGAAAAGAATTTATAAGTTGTAGGAAGGCATTTAATTGTCGATCCGTTCCTGACCAAATGCAAAACACATCGTCAACGTATCTTTTCCATACCAGCACGTTTTTGAGGAGAGGGGATTTGCAAGAAAAAATTCTATTTTCAAGGTTATCCATAAATATGTCGGCTACCAATGGTGACGTAGGAGCCCCCATCGGCAAGCCCATATTTTGTTGATAGATGATGTTATTGAATTTAAAATAATTTTGGTTTAAGCAAACATTAAACAGACGAGAGAGATCACTAGAAAAAACTTTCGGCAATTTAGAATTGTTTAATAAATTACTAATAAGAGATTTACTTTCATTTATTGGGATGTTTGGAAACAAGTTAACAACATCAAATGATATTAATTTGCTATTATTAGGAATTACCAGGTCTTTTAACTCATTTATTAAGTCTAATGAGTTTCTAATAGTGTGTTTAGGGGAAAACACTTTTGAATTGGTAAACACATTAGTGACAAAGGATGCTAATTTAAAATTTGGTGACTCACAACATGCAACGACTGGTCTAATGGGGGTATTAGGTTTATGGATTTTAAGAAATCCATATAACTTGGGGATTTTAGGATTCTTTGTCAAAAATTTTACTTTATTATATGAGTCATCAATAAAAATTGGGGATTTACATGAATTTAGGGCATTTTTTACACTATCTAAATATTTATTTGTCGGGTCTTGAGACAAGATCTTAAAATTATCATTACTAACGAAATCATTCATTTTTGAATGATAATCGGATTTATACATTATAATGACAGTATTGCCTTTATCGGCTTTAGTTAAAATTAATTGGTCAGACTCTAATTTTTTACGGATTTTTAACATACAGCGCATTTCTGGGTTAGATACGGGTTTACATTTTGGTATTAAATTTTTTAATAGTTCAGCACTTTTATAGAAGAAAGGATTTGGGCGGCTATGTAGGGCGGTCTCTATATCGACAGCAACATTTTCAACTGCATCTTTGATACTGGTTTTGTTATAATTTAGATTATATTTTAGGCCTTTTGATAAAAGGGCCAATTCTTCTGGAAGAAACTGCGTTGATGAAAGATTCTGGACTCGATGGAAGAACTCGTTGTTTAGTTTATCGGGACTGTTTTTGTCAAGATCGGCCACAAGACACAGGTTTTTTAGTTTTTTAATTAGAATTTCGCGTTTTTTAAAAACTTTTAATGAAGCAAAGTATCTGACTTTATCATCAAACACATCCCATTCCAATGGGTGAAGCACGTGAACTAACTCAGTGTGTAACTTTTTAAATCTTCTTTGAGCCATGCAATTTTGGCTTGTAAAGCTGAAGAATTGGATATCGGTTTACTGTTTACCCGGTTAAAGAAACCATTTCAATACTTAGGGAACACTTTTAATTTTAAACATTGTTTATAGAAAAATATATTTATAGAAGTAACTCTGCACTTAATTGTATAGTTTTTATACATTATTGCTTTATTAGCTGTACTTGCTGATATAATTTTTTCATAAGAAGCAATTACTTTGTGGTTAGACATTATATTATAAAAATAAAAATAAAACAACACTTTGTATTTAACCACGAATTTATTATTTATGTATCTACCGGTTTCGCTTAGACCAAGCTTCCTCAGGATAAAATAATAACTAAATATTAATATCTGATAAATATTGATATCCAATTCTTCAGCTTTACAAGCCAAAATTGCATGGCTCAAAGAAGATTTAAAAAGTGCGTACAAAGAACGTAATAACATTAAACTTAAATTACATGTGTTACACACTGAGTTAGTTCACGTGCTTCACCCATTGGAATGGGATGTGTTTGATGATAAAGTCAGATACTTTGCTTCATTAAAAGTTTTTAAAAAACGCGAAATTCTAATTAAAAAACTAAAAAACCTGTGTCTTGTGGCCGATCTTGACAAAAACAGTCCCGATAAACTAAACAACGAGTTCTTCCATCGAGTCCAGAATCTTTCATCAACGCAGTTTCTTCCAGAAGAATTGGCCCTTTTATCAAAAGGCCTAAAATATAATCTAAATTATAACAAAACCAGTATCAAAGATGCAGTTGAAAATGTTGCTGTCGATATAGAGACCGCCCTACATAGCCGCCCAAATCCTTTCTTCTATAAAAGTGCTGAACTATTAAAAAATTTAATACCAAAATGTAAACCCGTATCTAACCCAGAAATGCGCTGTATGTTAAAAATCCGTAAAAAATTAGAGTCTGACCAATTAATTTTAACTAAAGCCGATAAAGGCAATACTGTCATTATAATGTATAAATCCGATTATCATTCAAAAATGAATGATTTCGTTAGTAATGATAATTTTAAGATCTTGTCTCAAGACCCGACAAATAAATATTTAGATAGTGTAAAAAATGCCCTAAATTCATGTAAATCCCCAATTTTTATTGATGACTCATATAATAAAGTAAAATTTTTGACAAAGAATCCTAAAATCCCCAAGTTATATGGATTTCTTAAAATCCATAAACCTAATACCCCCATTAGACCAGTCGTTGCATGTTGTGAGTCACCAAATTTTAAATTAGCATCCTTTGTCACTAATGTGTTTACCAATTCAAAAGTGTTTTCCCCTAAACACACTATTAGAAACTCATTAGACTTAATAAATGAGTTAAAAGACCTGGTAATTCCTAATAATAGCAAATTAATATCATTTGATGTTGTTAACTTGTTTCCAAACATCCCAATAAATGAAAGTAAATCTCTTATTAGTAATTTATTAAACAATTCTAAATTGCCGAAAGTTTTTTCTAGTGATCTCTCTCGTCTGTTTAATGTTTGCTTAAACCAAAATTATTTTAAATTCAATAACATCATCTATCAACAAAATATGGGCTTGCCGATGGGGGCTCCTACGTCACCATTGGTAGCCGACATATTTATGGATAACCTTGAAAATAGAATTTTTTCTTGCAAATCCCCTCTCCTCAAAAACGTGCTGGTATGGAAAAGATACGTTGACGATGTGTTTTGCATTTGGTCAGGAACGGATCGACAATTAAATGCCTTCCTACAACTTATAAATTCTTTTCACACCCAAATACAGTTCACCTTGGAAATAGGTATTAATGCCTCATTAAATTTTCTGGACCTTACACTCTCTTTGTCAAATAATAGACTTGAGTTCAATATTTACCGCAAACCAACCTATACAGATATAACCATCCACAAGACATCTAATCATCCAATCAGTCATAAACACTCAGCCTTTCATTCAATGGTACACAGATTAGTTTCTGTGCCACTGTCTAGCATTAACTTTTCAAAAGAATTATCTCTGATTAAGCAAATAGCGGCTAATAATGGCTACGACCCGGACTTAATTACTAAAATACTTAATAAAAAACAAAAACAAATAGCTACTAATAAATTCCTTTATAAAAGCACCCCGACCATCAATAACGATACTCAAAAATACAATTGGCGTAGGATTTTATATATAAATAATTTTTCTAACCTAAGCGTTAGGAACCTTCCTTTAGACATTAAACCGGCCTTTTATACAAACAATACCCTCGGAAAATTTTTAGTCAATACTAAAGATAAAGAAGATAGTTTATCTCATTCGGGTATCTATAAACTTACCTGTAATGATTGTCCTGCTTTCTATATTGGAAAAACAGCACGTAATGTCAATATTAGGGTAAAAGAACATTTACGCTGTTTGAATGGAAAAGGTTTCTCTGAGCTTGCAAATCACTTAATCTCAGCAGACCACAGTTTTAATAAAATTTCAGGAACTCGCATCTTACATAAAAACAGTATTGGTATCAAATTAGATAACTTAGAAGCCTTGGAAATAAGAAAATCATTAAATACTAATATGTCAGAATTCCTCCTTAATAATCAAATAAATTTATCATATCAAAAAAATACACCCTATAGCCCTATATTTAACTTGTTCCCTAAAATCCATTCCAGCCCATGATGTGTATATACGTATTATATTGTTTTTCTGATGTCCTTAATTATTAATAAATTAGCATTACTCTAAATATTGTCCTAATACATCAAAAACTTTATTAGTTAGTTGAATCCCGTTAACTGTTGGATACTTGTGTTTAGATGTATATTGTTGTTGTCTCCTTCCCTCTAATTGATTATCTATTGTACCGCCTTCAAATATTTTGTCTCTATCTAACTATGTTCTTTTGTCATATTCTTTCTCCCTCTGTCGCTCAACTTATATATAACTGATAACTCTGTCTTAATATTTAGTTATTATTTTATCCTGAAGAAGCTTGGTCTAAGCGAAACCGGTAGATACATAAATAATAAATTCGTGGTTAAATACAAAGTGTTGTTTTATTTTTATTTTTATAATTGTATATTATATCATAATAACCAACATTAGCATAAGAAACTGTTTTGGCTTACCTCATGTTTAACCTCTTGTATAACTCATCCTGTATATAAATTGCTGTTTGTTTCTTACAATAAATAAATTAACTTGTATAATTATTGTTAACCTCAACACAGGCTTGTCCTAGTGAGGTAACAAATTGTATTGTAAACATTTTTACCTACAGTGTAAAGAAACAATAAATAAATAAATAAAATATATAAATTTGACTATCGTCATTCTTAATATATTCAATAATCATGTCTTGAGGAATGATTATTCTTAAAACCTTATGTCTAAGAAACATGATTTCACCATGTATATTTATACATAGCAAATGTTACCATGAAGTACGTAACGTTCTGTTTTTTCCCACGCTTTTATAAGTGTTTGATGTGTTTTTTCCATACACTTACAAAAGTGTGATGTGTGTTTCCCATGTTCTTGTAGGTATGTGATGTACCATCCCACATACCTATGAAAACATGATGTACTTTTGCCATACTTAATCAGTATGAGAATTTAAAAAATATGTGTAGAAGGTACGATGCACTACCTTTTCCATTTCTTTATTGTATTACCATGTTTTGATAGTTGTGTGATGACTGATGACCTTTCCCACACCCGTCAAAACGTGAAGCATATTTTTATCATGTTTTTATAGATAAATGTTGTACTGCTCTTTCCGTACTAATAAACGTATGACGTAGACCACCCATGTACCTGTAGAAGCATTAAAAAATTCTACTATTTTCATAAAAAATAAAAACATTTAAAATCTTTTCACCTATTATTGCAAAATGTAAAAGCATGAAAAATCTTTTCAACTATTTTTTTCAAATATGTAGAAATATGAAAAATGTTTTCAAATATTATCATAAAATAATATACCATGATATAACATGAAGTAACTTTTCAAGTATTTTCTTGAGATGTATTTTTTATTCCATGCTAATAAATGCATGATGTATATAATGTTAGATGCACATAAATGAATGATCTAATTAAGATAAAAGCTATTCTAGGTAATATTCCAAGCTAATAAATGCATGATGTATATAATGTTAGATGCACATAAATGTACGATCTAAATATGATATAAAGTATTCAATGTAATATTCCATGAATCTAAGGAACCAATTTGTTAAAATACATTCTTAATGTAGTTCACTTTATTTTTATAAAATACATTTCCATATGTTATATAATATGAGATTTAATAGTTTTTAAGTACTCAAGCATATGATGTGATTCTGATTATGCGATGAGTATCATACCTCGTATTGATATGATGTGGTTACCCCCTTTCCTTATCTCTACGAAGTGTGATACCCATTATTTAAAATTTACTTATAAAATACGTTTCCATATGTTATATATAATATGAATTTTAATAGTTTTAACTACTCAAGCATATGATGTGATTCTGCTTAGTGAACGTACCCATACTACGTGACACGTTTAGGGGGGGGGGGGGTCTTCAAAATGTCACGCTCCATACAAATGAGCGGCGGGTTGCTTAGGTTTTTGCTCACCGGGGGGGGGGGGGGGTTAAAAATTGCAAAAAGTTGGTCACGTAGTATGGGTACGTTCCCTTATGCGATGAGTATCATACCTCGTATTGATATGATGTGGTTACCACCTTTCCTTATCTCTACGAAGTGTGATGCCCATTATTTACTATCTTTTCTTATAATTTGTGTGAAGTTTCCACATACTATTTATTTCTGGTCACACAATATTTATAATGTAGATACATGTCACTCATCTTAATAAATAGATTTGATGTAACTTAACTTAGTTAACGGGTAACATATTTTATATTGGAACAATGTAGTTTCCCCCTTTCCGTACCTTTGCGAGACTTCAATTAATTTTCAATTAATTAATTAATAATTTAATTAACACTTATCTTTACAGAAAGACTTTTTATTGTACCTAGACTAGATTGATTTAGTTAAGCGTTGTTTGTCAAGTTCACTTGATTATTTTTTATGAACAAAAGTAAAGTTTCATATAATTTTTTCTCGCTCTTCCAAGCTGGTCGATCCTGTATCTCAACCATTATTATATTGTTCATTTAAAACAATCAAATGGACATCAGGCGTTTTATAGAAAATACCCTATGATCCTAGCCATACCTGCTATTTTTACTTCCAGGATATTTTGGTTTTTGTATACATATATGCAATTTTTGTTTACATTTAAGTTTTTCTTTGCATATATGTTTGTTTATCGCATAAAATGCTGGTGGGGAGGTATGTAGGCACCGCGTAAATTATTTTTGTGCCCTGATATCATTTTTAAACTGACAACACTGCCTGCGCAAGAAGTGAGCTCGGATTTGACGTAACGTTCTAGTTCATTCTGTCATCGGCTTTCTTCCCCGCTAGCATTCGCCAGTAAAAATAAGTAAATTCGCATGCGTTAAAATAATTGTCGCGGATAACTCTTGTAACTTTTGAAGTACTCTGTGTTAATAAATCTAGCTATATAAAATATCAAAGTGTTTTAAATGAGTTTCGCGACATTTAGATGCGAAATATCTCCGAGCGGTGAGCGGAGATATTTCTACCATCTAAACTCGTATGCCAAGTGTGGCAGGATTGACCGCAGTTTTCAGGGTTTTCATGGTGGCCTTGGAAGTGGAATGGGTGTTTTCAAAAACAGTGTTTATTTTTCTGATACGTTCAGAAATATTCCATTTATACCTTCGACCAAGTGGGTATACTTGGTCGAAGATTTATACAGATTTTATTGTAAAGCGGAAATATTTTGACCCTCTGATAAAAAATCGTCGAGGCCTGTGAGGTTAAATTCCGGCCATAGGAGGATTAGCGTGCAATACGGTATCAATGTGTAATTTGGGAGGCGGATGTGGGTACCGCTTTGTTGCCTTGGCTTTTTTACTAGTCATCATTTCAATGCACGTCATTTTTTATGTTAGTAAATATCCTTGTTTTATTGTGTTGAAGTTTTTTTACAAACAAAACCGGCAATTAGCACGGATTTCGTCCACTCTATCACTCTCAATAAATCTTATGAATCTCAGTACCTATAATACGTTTGAAAATTTTGTACATGTTAATGTGATTTATACAGACTTCGAGAAAGGATTTGATAAAGTCAACCATGATATTTTATCAAAAAAATTGAGTGACATCGGACTATCTCAGAAATTTCTCGCTTTCATAGCTAGCTACTTACACAATCGTCCTCAGTATGGAAGTTACGGACACCAGCTTTCTCATGAATAAAAAACCAACTCCGGGATTCCCCAGGGATCGAACCTAGGACTCCTCCTATTTCTTTTATCAAAAACGATGTAGACAAGACCATTAACTGCTTAAAATATCTCCTATGATGATATCAAACTTTTCAGATCTATTAAAAGTCGCATCGATTCCATTATTCTTACTAAAAGCCAGTTTTAAAAAAAATATTAAGTCTGTTATCAGAGGCTCTTTCGTCCTTATACCAAGGTACTCGTTACGATTATTTAGTATCATGTGATGTACTGCTACAAATAAAAATAAATACACTTCCAAAAAAGTCTTTCTTTTTATACATATATTATAACAATTTATTAATAAATTAATAAACGCGTTTATTCAAGAATAAAGAAAACCCTCTAGCACGTTTTCCTTAATAAGTTTTATTTCGAAGACATCTTTCACGATTCATCAAAATAGCTCTTAAAATATTACATCAGTTCTTTGTTCTCTAAACAGGTTCAATGTTCATACATATTCTAATTATAAGTTCATAGTGTTTTGTACACAAAATGGAACAAATGATAAATTGAAATTAGTTAAAAGTTGGGAAGCACGAATGTTCGAGTATTTGAAAACCAAGGAAAGTAGGATTTTATTCTAGTTTGTTTTAAAATGCGAAATAATGATATAGACACTGTTCTTACCAATTAAAGAAATTATAATGATCATGCGATAAGGTAAAAAATACCCTATAATTTTATCCTCTTGGGGGTACATTAAATAATATAGTGGAATTAATATAACTGATATTTTAATGAATTTTGCAGTTGTAATGCTCTAAATTTCAGTCAAAGTTGTAGATATGTTTGTTAAGTCATAGTTTTAAGTCAGAAATTGTAAGTTTTAGTCATAAGTCACTAGCTGTAAGTCCTAGATGCACTCATAAGTGACTGGTTATAAGTTTTGTAAGTCAGTAGTTATAATATAAATCTTAATAGTAAGCCAGTAATGTTAATTCTATTATGTATTTATTTGAACAGCGCCCTTGAGGTGATTTTTCACGAAGACGGCGCTATACAGCCAAATATTATTATTACGTTTTAACATTTATTACATCATTTTTGTAGGTGTGGTTAAAAGAGCAATAGAAATAGTTCACATTAACTCATGAGATTCTACGCTGTTATCAATCAGGTTCTCTATAAATAACAGCATCTTGAAACCATAGTAACCTTTTCAGTTTCTTTATTAAACCCATCAATAATGATCTTGCTCTTCTGTCGCATCATTTATGACTAATTTTGATTTCAAGAACACTTCCCCGACTTCTTCAGCGTTGACTCCTTGAGAATGTGTAAATTTCTTTCCGCCGAAGTGGGCCACGATCTCCTCAATGGATTTGCCTTTTGTCTCAGGTTGAAACATGACGGAGATAAATATGGCGATGCAACCGACGAACCCGAATCCCCAGAAGACGATATGACTTCCGAACATTATGACTAATGGGGCAAAGAACTGACTGACGAAGAAGGTACAGATCCACATCCAAGTTAAGCTAATGCTGGTAGCCAATCCGCGAACCTGGAAAGAAAAAATTGTAGTTTCAACATGAAAAATAAAATATCTTCTGAATAAAGAACTATTGGTCTTCTGTAATGTGTTGATGAATACACTAGTGATAAAATGTGTAGACGAAAAGTGGTCATCCTATTTAATTAAAAAGTTTCCTTAAGGTTAAACGTCACGCACGTTGTAATCTACGCATTAACAGATGGCGCCAACTAAATTATTTTAGGTTTTTAATACTTTTTGCACGTTTTGCTTAAAAATATTGAGGTGAATTAGTTGTTTGCACCCGTACACATTGAATATGAATATAAATTAATACTTTTGTTCATAAATAAACCCTAATCTTTTAAGAAAGGCTGAAAAATACGATATTGGATTGAGTCACCGATACAAAATTGCATTTTCTCAGCCTCTCTTGAAAGATTTGGATATGATGGACAAAACGATTTATTTATATTCATACTAAATAATTCACCCCAATAATTTAAAGCAAAACGTACCAAAAGTATTAAAAACCAAAAGTAATATTGATTTTAACGTGCGTGACGCTTAACCTTAAGGAGTAGATAAGGTTTGAAAAAATTGCCAAAATATTCATCAAAATTTTAATTGTGATTTTGATTGTAAAACGGAGAAGAAATATTTGAGATCAAACTTTTCTATTTTAAATCAATTCTGTTGAAATTGACTACATTAAAAACCATCAATTTACACTTAACCGTACGAAACACACTCTCAATCGTAAGGAGGCGATGCCCAGAGCTGGAATGTCTGATTTAAGTTGTTAATCACGGTACTATATTGAGATTTAGTGAAGGAGAAATACACAAGAAAAGTAACAGAGCAAACGAAAGAAAAAGGCTGAGAAATTAAACAATGCTTGCAAGAATTATGCTAGCAAATGAAATGCTTGGGATATCAGAATTAACTATTTTTACAATTTGTTTAGTAACAAAGAAGAAGGTTTTTTCTTCAAAATCAAAATTGACCAAATATTCTGCGTTGAATTTTTTGGACAAAATGAATTAAACGTTATTAAAAATTATAGTAAACGGTACTTGACTGAATTACCTGAACCAAGAACACCTCCGATGGCAAGATAAAGGGGATTGGTCCGATACCCATTGAGAAAGTGCTGACACATACAGACAGGGAAGTCACTGGGATCCAACCATAGGGAGATACGTCAAAGCCAGTGTCGCGGACGTAGAAGTAGGTTCCGAGGAAGAACATTGATAAGATCACGGTACAACATGAACCTATGAGAAGAATCTGGAATAAAGAATACCTATCTAAAGAAACTATTATGAAAAAGGTGAATAAAAAGATCAAGTCATTGCTGTTGCCAAACATTAAAAATATTTTCTTAGAATGAAAGACATGGACGATTGTAGCATTTTTTTAGTTATTTCTTTGCATGATCTTCATCCAACCGTGTTTGAGCAAGCTGTTGAAAATAGATGTATTTATTGTTTATTATTTCCTAATTTGTCTTCAATCCTTATCGCAATTTATTTTTGGGTTTTGTTGCGCTTCCATCTTCTTGGTAGACACTGTAACACTGTCCGAAACATTGGCAAAATAAGGTAGAAAAAACAAAAAACAATAACAACGCAACAAAGAATAATAACCCAAAAATAAACCTATCAATCTTAAATCACTTTCTAGAAAGGTATCTTTTCGGTTATGGGAACTAAGTAAAGTTGAATGTTGCTAGGTCTGATGAATTCGGACTTTCCGGTTTTGGAAATCATGATATTTATTTGAGTGATTGAATTATCTGAACTTTTTAACGGTTTATTGAGAGAAGCGTCTGTAAACAAATGTACAAATCTTTTAATGGAAAACTTTTATGAGTATAAATTGATAGAATCTGCGTATGTTTACCTTTCTGCCGAGCCGTTCAATGAGGGAAACAGCGACTACGGATCCTGCAAGCTGAAGGAAACCGACCACAATACTAGCCATTGAAGAAGACATGGTGCTGCCAGCTTCTTCGAAGATGTTGTTTGCATAGGTTATCACGGCGAAAATTCCAATGAAGCTCTGAGCTGTCAATAGAGACACCGTCAATGCGAGAGCTTTCCTTGAAGGTGGGGAATTTACTGAAAACAATGCAATAATTATTGAAACCATCCAACATCAGTAATCATTGTCTTACGAAATTATCGTTAAAAGAAACATCGCATGAAAAAATATTAAATATTTTATAATTCAGAAACTTTCCGAGAGAACCTCCGCGCCTAAACACACGCAATAAGATCTTTAGATAAAGCTTGACAAGATCAAGTAAAAACGTCATGATGCTTGCTTTTAGAGAATTGATTTATGGAGTTAAGAACAATCTAATCCCAAAAAAATAGATAAAAACTTACAAAGAAATTTCCATGGCGACACGTCTTCGCCACCTAAAAAATAAACAGGTAAAAACGTAATTACAGAAACATTTGATTAAAGCATATTATATTGTATTCATACCAGGTCATTACTTTTGTAGATACAGTTTGAAGAAAGCGTGCATCTAATTAATAAAATAACTCATTCACAACTTTCATCTATTTGCACGATGATAATAATAAAAACGTTATATTTGTATAGCGCAGGTTTGTGTCATTTTACTTCAAGTGCCCTTATGATGTAGTATTCTTACATATTATATTTCTATAGAACAACATATTTGCGTATAAAAATTACCCGTCTTATTATAATTTCTCTTTTCCGATAATTCCGCTTCATAAATTAGCTGATTCAGTTCTGTCTTCACGAGTGAACTGTCCACTGGAACTCTCCTTAACCATGCCAGGGCTTCTCCAGCTTCCTATAATTACAACCAAATTTATTTTTTGCTTAAGAAAACTGTAAAAATTGGAACTTACCAACACGATTTTGTCAAATAAAATTGGCGTAGGTAAACATAAAATGGTCCAAGAACGAGACCTTGAGGAACCCCTTCTTCTCATGTAAATACCACACCAGTCTCAACTGGTGGACTATTGCATTGCCAGTTATGGTGAATGTTGTGAGGGTGAGGATGGGAACGAAATTGAGAAAAGGAAGGAAGGAAGCTTCTAGCTATTCAGATTTGGTCAACAAAGACAGCTAAAGCAATTTCAAACATTTTTTTTATTCTGAATATCTTTTTCATCTAACTTAACTATTAAATTATTTGAGATTCCTACCTTCAATTGATTAGTCTTGACCAGATAAGATGGTGTTTCTGGCATTCTTGACATCAGGATAAAGAACAGGAATGGTATCGTCAGCATGATGGTCAGCACGATGAAATAGCTGAAGTAGGCTCCCAGGGCATATGTAGCGACGACACCAGTATTAAAGGCGAAAGTCAGCATTGTTCCAAGCATTCCCCTAGCCTCCACACTGGCCACTTCTGAAGAGTACAGTGGAGCTATCAAGAGAGTTCCAGCACCTCCAAAGCCAATGAGGAACCTGGCGCAAATGAGTGCCGTAGGGTTTAGCCAGACCAGCTTTAGTGTCCAACCGATCTATTGGTAGAAAATAATACAGTTATTATTAGGAAGTCAAATGTTTTCGTTATTTGTTTTTGGGGTGTTACGCCGCATTGCGCTACCTCCTTCTTTAGCCAACGTTTCGGACAGCCTTGCAGTGTTCATCATCAGGGCAGATCCGGCAGATCCGGTAGATCTGCCCTGATGATGGACACTGCAACGCTGTCCGAAACGTTGGCTAAAGAAGGAGGGAGCGCAACACGGCATAACACCCCAAAAAAATAACTAAAATACTTTTGGCCGTGAAAATCTTAAAACGTACAAGTCAAGTGTTGTTCGTCAACATCTCCATCAATAGAATACGGTGCTACCAAATCCACCGTGTTCACTGATGCACAAAATATTGCATCACAGAGGAATACAAGAAAAAGCTACATAAAAGCTTTGTACTACACGATGATATCTTCTCTCACCCTGCGTACAGCCTAAAGTCCCAAAAATCGTCTAAATGGAAGAAGAGATAGCTTCTACAAATAGCCCTCACTCCAAAAGAAAGGTGGAAATTTAAGTGGCATTCGCGATTCGGGACCTTAAAGCGTCGTTTACCGAATAAGTGATCACCAGCTCAATTCATTCCCCGGCGTGATTAATAAGGTTTACAGGACGATTTCTGGGGTCCTAGACTGACTCTCGGATCTAGAAGTTCCCCTCTTATCCACCGACCACACAAAATAAGAAGAAAAATGTATTAATTATCAATCTACTTACCATGAATGGTAGGGCACTAGCCAAAGATGCCCTCTTCCTACCAATTCTATCAGCCAGCCATCCAACTACTGGGGTTCCGAATATGGCACCGATGCAAAAGGTGGAGGCCACCAATGAAACCTGGAGTAACGTGAGAGGGGCTCCCATGGGAGAGTTGTCAACATCGGTGAGAATTGGTAGAGATGGAGAAACCCAACCTATGGCGCAGCCTTGGTTGAATGTCAGAATATTTACTGGAAGTAAAATAAGTTAGAATTAATGGTAGTAGAAAGACAGCGATCAATGGCTTGTAGTGACTGTTTATATTAATTTATTGAAATTCTTGTAAACCCTTGAGGAAACCTCAGAATCATCATCACTCTTGGCTCTACAACCCCTGGCCTCCTCAAGAGTCTTCCTCCACTCATCACGGTTTTGTTGCCAGCTCTTTCCAGTTTACAATCTATAAGGTGGGTATATCTAATTTCACAAGAGAATTTTCAAATAAATCTCCATGATGCTTGGACCACATATGGAGCAATATTAAACACACAGAAAAAATTAAATCCATTATATGGAAAAATGATATAACAGATCACCATACAAATTTATTTGTTTATGATTTAAATAAAAACTCAGGATTTAATGACTCTAGAAAAAATATATCAAAATAATTTCCAAACTGAACTATTTAAAATTAAATAATGAAAACCCAGCCACGAGCGCAAACTTCTTTGAAGAAACTTTAAATTCTCACAGACTGTACAACCTATATAAATAATCAACCTAGTTCTAAATTAAGGAAAACCAAACCATGGATTACACAAGGATTACTCATATCCATCCGGAATAAAGAAAAACTCTTCATACAAACGAAAAAAAACCCTACTAATAGTCATATCAAAAACGAATACAAAATATTCCGGAACAAACTCATTAGAATTATCTAAGACACAAAAGAAAAATATTACAGGGAGAAAATAATCCTCACAAAAGAAAACCCTAAAAAACACGGAACAATTTAAACGAAATTATGAATAAAAATAATTCAATAATAAATGTCATAAACAATAATGGAACTAAATTAAAAGCTATCCGTGAACCAAAAATGTGTGCAAATATTTTCAACATTTTTTTTGCAACCGTCGGTCAAAAACTTGCATATAAAATTGACCAAAATTACAAACCAGATGATAAGCATGAAGATAAAATAACAACCTTTCAATTTTTAAACCGACTACAGAAAAAAATATTGAAAACATAATACAATCACTAAAAAATGGTGCTGCGCCAGGATACGACGGTATAACTACAGAAATTTTGAAAAAATACTGCAATTTCCTAACCAAACCGATTACGCATATATTTAATGTAAGCACTAAATGTGGAATATTCCCGTCAAACTATAAAAAAGCCATTATAATCCCAGTATATAAATCCGGAGATTCAAGAGAAGTAAACAATTACCGCCCAATATGATTATTATCCAATATTGCAAAAATATACGAAAAAGTAATTAAAAAAAAAATTGTTGATTATATAGATAACCAAAAATGTATTAACCCTAGTCAATACGGTTTCAGAGATAAACTTAGCACACAAGACGCAATTGCAGAATTAATTAAGCTTATTTACAAACTATTAGATAGAGGTAAAAAATTCTTAAGTATTTTCATTGACCTCCGTAAAGCTTTTGATAGTGTCTCACATTCAAAATTAATTAATAAACTTAATAATATAGGAATAACTGGCAAAGCTAAAACATGGTTAAAAAGTTATCTCCATCAAAGAACTCAACAGGTAAAAGTAAACAACGAACTAAGTGAAATAGAAAATATAGATTTTGGAATTTCACAAGGAACTGTATTGGGACCTTTACTTTTCATATTGTATGTAAATGAACTTTTTGAACTCCCAATCATTGGAAACATTATATCTTACGCAGATGATACAGTGATTACTATTCAAGGAAATTCTTGGAATGAGGTCGAAGTATTAGCTAACAATGCAATTAATATCGTAAAACTATGGTTCGACGAAAACTTATTGACACTAAATGTCGAAAAAAACCCATTTTATACCTTATAGCCTAACAGGGAATATCTCAAATATAAAGGTAAACATAAAAATTCATGAAAAAAATTGCCTTCTTAGGATCGCACCCTGTAACTCGAACTGTATACACATTAGTAGTAAAGAAGAAATAAAATATCTTGGAATAATTATCGATAATAAAATCAAATGGAAAAGTCAAATAAATTCCACAGTAGACGGAATGAGAAAACTGATCTATATTTTTTTTAGACTTAGAAATACTGTAACATTAAAATTACTAAAAGATATTTATTACGCATTGGACACTCTGTACTACAATATGGAATCATAGCTTGGGGGGGTGCATATAAATCATCCCTACTTCCACTGGAAACAATTATAAAAATATTAATAAAAATCATCTTTAAAAAGCCCTATTACTACCCAACAATAAATGTTTTCCAAGATTTCCCGGTTCCCCCACTAACAAAAATTTATGACAAAATTGCACTCATACAATTACATAAAGATTTCTTTAATAAAAATACTATACTACAATTAAACATTAGTAAAAGAATCATATCTGTTGGAGGATTAACCGTACCATTAGTACGAACTACAACAGCACAACATCACTATACATTCAAGGGTTTAAAATTATTCAATAAATTACCCCTAGATATACGATCGGATGAAAACTACGACACATGTAATTTTTTTTTTTTATTGAAATACTCTAGTACCACCTCATAACTTTAACTATTGTTAAAAGAAATATGATTTGCTTTATTAATCATTTGAATTATTTATTGACTAACCAATAATTTTATGACATGTATTTTCTATAAAATTACTATTAGTTTTAATTTATATTTTTAGATGTAAAAGTATTTAGTTGTCCTCTCCTAAACACAAGCAACTGCTTTATTAGGAGAGCGATTGAAATATTGTTGTTACATAATGATGTAAAATTGTAATTATAATAAATGTTTCAGTGAATAAAAAAAAAATCTTTGAGGACGTTGTCGCTGGGAAGACCAAGATTAGGAAACCTGAGAATACCTGTATTTAATACCTTTTTTACATACATAAAAATCATTACATGACATTTTCAGTAAAATTTAAGTGGTGTAGAAAAAAAATCAGTGTATAGAATTTTAAACCTACGGAAACGCGGTGGAAAAAATAGGATAGTTTTTGTTCTGTAAAAATTCCGTATTTTTTACCTCGTTACATCACTGCTTAAAAGAAACTTGTTTTCTCAATTATTTATATTATAATACTTATAGTTTTTTATGGAGTCTTTGTGATAACGATTTTAGCTAGTACGCGTTTTTTTAATTTATTTATTAGCAATTAATTAAATTTGTTATTCTCGCGAAGCTCGTGCAGAGAGAACAGAAGTGTACATATAGAAAATATATAGGTATTTAACTTATAAAGTTACACGAAAAAGATATTTTTATTAATTACTCGTAGAGTAAGATAAGTTTTAAGATTTTCACGGCCAAAAGCATTTTCGTTATTTGTTTTTGGGGTGTTATGCCGTGTTGCGCTACCTCCTTCTTTAGCCAACGTTTCGGACATCGTTGCAGTGTCCATCATCAGGGCAGATCCGGCAGATCCGGTACATCTACCGGATCTGCCGGATCTGCCCTGATGATGGACACTGCAACGATGTCCGAAACGTTGGCTAAAGAAGGAGGTAGCGCAACACGGCATAACACCCCAAAAACAAATAACGAAAAAAAAAACTCGTAGAGTAAGTTTTTAAATTAGGAAGCGTTGTTTTAACTAATTTTTATACTGATTTCGTCATAGGTTTTTATATTTTTTATTAATAACTAGCGAGTTCCCGGCATGCGTTGCAATGCCAATTAAGAAATTGTTTCTTAATTTTTCGAAGAAAACTTCTTCGGAAAGGTTTTCACTTTGTGATGACATTATTTATTTTAAGAAAAGACAAACAACTTTGTTTACATCACTTTTATTTGTACACAATCTACATGTTTCGTGAACGATGTTCACATCATCAGGATCAAATGTATACAAATACATTTGTATACATTTGAGTATACATTTGATCCCGATGATGTAAACATCGTTCACGAAACATGTAGTTTGTGTACAAATAAAAGTGATGTAAACAAAGTTGTTTGTCTTTTCCAAAAATTGTTTCTCCCTGCGTGTCCTTTTCCACTCGTCCCCGTTCCCTTTTCTCCTCCCCTTCCTTTCCCGCCTTCTCTTCCCCTCCCGTGTACCTTCCCATCCCATGTCCCCTTCCTCTCTTGCGACCCCTTCCCTTCCCGCGTTCCCCTTCCAAATTCCCCACCTTCCAGCTCCTTCCTTCCTCTCCCCCCCCCTTCTGGATTCTCTCCCCCCCTCCTTCCTTCCCTGCCGCTAAACCATATGAAATACACACGTTTTTCCAACAGCTCGCGCTCCACGTATTGCAAACTTTGTAATACCAGACCTCACCAACATGTATAGAAACCTTCGCGAGCACGCGCACATCAAATCCCCCAAAGTTTCATCGCAATCGTATGAATGGTTTAGGAACGCATAAGGTACAAAGAAAGAAATATTCGTTTTTATGTATTCATCATCATCATCACTATTGGCTCTACAACCCCTGGTGGGTCTTGGCCTCCTCAAGAGTCTTCCTCCACTCATCTCGGTTTTGTGCCAGCTCTCTCCAGTTTGGAAGCTCCAAGATAGATATGTCTTTGAGGACGTTGTCGCTCCATCTTAATCTTGGTCTTCCCAGTTTCCTTCGCCATATTGGTCTTGAGTTCAGCAGGGACTTTGGTGCTTGATGCTTGGTCATTCTCTCTACATGACCCAGTCACCGAAGTCTTCCCAGTTTTATCAATTTTGCGACGTTTAGCTCCTTAAACAAAGTATAGAACTCATTGTTATAACGTCTGCGCCAAAATTTATTTTCTAGAACCGGTCCGAAGATGCGCCTCAAAATTTTCCTTTCAAAAACGTCTAGTGCTCGCTCATTCCTCTTAGTTAGTACCCAAGTCTCAGCTGCGTACGTAAGTACTGGTCTGATAAGAGTTTTGTACACTAATATTTTATATATTAGGATAAATTATTATTTATCTGAATATTAGTCGTCTATGTATTTTGACAGTAAAAAACATAAACAATTAATTAATTTAAAAAAAAACTGTTTGTGGCCTTTACGCTGACGCTAGGACGAAATTTGTTAGTTCTTGCTTTTTGCCAACTTCAATGCGACAATTCACGGTCAATAATCACAAAAACACCTGACTCTTGAAGAAACTCATGCTGTATGAGGAAGGAAACACGATAGCCAGCAGTGTCCGAAACAGATTTACAATAATATATTTGGTCCCATTAACTTACGACCATGAGCCTTTGTACAACATTTATTATTTTTATTTTAAACTTTTAAGAGTAAACCTCAAATTATAATATTTAATTAAATGACACCTTAGCTCAGTTGGTAGAGAGAGCACTTGCCTTGTAAGCCAAGGGTCCTGGGTTGGAGTCCCAGAGGTGCCAATATCTTTTCTGATTTTTCTGTCTCCACATTTTCGATTGAGTTTCGCTAAAATTGTCTTAATTTAATTAAACTTTTATTTTTGTTTACGTTAGCTCCACACAGGAGACCCTGAGGAAAGTAATTTCACTCAGGGCCTATCTTATTATTGGGGATGCTGTGTGGACGGTCTTAATGAAAGGAAGGAGAGGAGGTTCTGGGAAGGAAAAACGTATGGGGGGTGGGTAGAAATCTGGGGATCAATGTGTCCAAGAGTGACAGACGTGTGAATGCAACCCTTCCATAGCGGTATTACACGATGGGTCGAGAGAGTCTGACTCAACCATTCTATGGGAGGCGGGTATGGGTACCACCGCCCCGGGAACCATTTATAGGTCACCAGAAGTGGTTTGCTACATTTGGTGATTTAGCAGGTGTGCCCGAGTTCATCGGGTGAGGTTTGTCCAGGTCTTGGCAGTCGATGCTTCTGCCCACCAGCTGCCTGATAGGCAAGATGGGTAGAGAATGGGGGAGTCCTTTCTACTTCTACAGCCGTACTCTTTCGGAACACCGCCTTGCACCGCAGTGGGAGGGATGGATCCAGGACACACTGACCCTCAGATTCCATACCCTTTTCCTTTCCAATTTTCCTCTCCATCCTTCCCTAAAAAGATCCTTCACACAGCGTCCCCAAAGATGATATAGGCCTTGAGGGGAATTAGTTTCCTCAGGGCTTCTTGTGTGGAGCTAACGCAAAAAAACCTCACTCAATCCAGCCCGCCATGCAGTTGGTGGACAGATGTATCCACTGCCAAGACCCTGACAAACCTCACTCCATGAACTCGAGTGCCCCTACTAGGATATCCTCTTTACCCCTCCAAAAATTCTGTTTTAAACCCCACATTTTTTCAGAATCTCCACATTTTGTAATTCGATGATACAAGATTCTTACACACACGTGTCTTAGAGCTCTCATTTACACAACAACAGTCTACTTATCACCACAAACCAAATAATATTATAAAATGTACTTACTTACTATAACTGCAAAGAATTGATTTCTAATGCCGCCCCCCTTAGAGCCATCAGATTCTGCCATTTTTATAAATTTATTTCACAAGTATAATAAATGAAATCATAGAGCTAACTTCTTCACTATTCAATTTTTAAATTTGAAACACACAAATCTGTACGTAAAACTGAGAGCTTAGTCAAATAATAAGAGATTTATACTAAATGTGATTCATTGAAAAACTTTATATCAAATGAATTATTTGAAAATTGATTTATTGATATTAGATACTTGTTTAAGTGATATTCTTTTTAAAAGATGTCGTTTTGTAAGTGATGCAACATGTTTATATAAAAATACATATTTTATAATAGTAATGGCCAGTTTACCACAACGCTCAATTAAACAGACTGAATACGAAGAGAAGTTTTTTCCGTAGGAACTCGTACCTGCAATGGTCACGTGGAATTTAGGAAGAATAGACCTTTATAATCCCAGAGATAATAAATATTTTGGTGTTTATTTAAAAAGTGGGTGTTCAACTATTTTTTTAAATAATTAAATTTTTATTATTTTTCTTTATTGTAATATGAAGAAAATGATTTATATTTATCCTATCCTGTCCTATTAAAATTATAAAGGCGAAAGTTTGTATGGATGTATGGATGTCTGAATGTATGGATGTATGTTTGTTAATCTTTCCCGCAAAAACTACTGAATGGATTTTAAAAATCCTTTTACTAGTAGATAGTTAAATTATTTGCGAGTACTATAGGCTATATATATTGGTAAGCTCTGGCGTTACGAAATTATTTATTATACTATTTAATTAAATGAACACAATATTAGCGAAACTCAATCGAAATCTGGGGACAGAAAAATCAGAAAAGATATTGGCTCCGCTGGGACTCGAACCCAGCGGAGCCAATATCTTTTCTGATTTTTCTGTCCCCAGATTTCGATTGAGTTTCGCTAATATTGTGTTCATTTAATTAAATATTATAATTTGAGATTTTACTCATAAAGTTTAAAAAAATTAAAAATAAATATTTATTATACGTTTATTGTCCAGATGAGTTGCAAGTAATTGTTTGACGTGCGCTTTCATTTTGTTATTTGTTTAGGTTACTATGGAGATCCCTTTGATAATTAAAATTTGTTTGATTGAGACGTTTTAATAGGTGGCACGCGAGCTGTTTGAAAAATGAATATATGGACGGTGGTTGATGAGGGGTGGGGGGGGGGGGGGGGCGAGTTGCGCATGCGAAGCCGGGGGCAAAAGCCAGTAAATATATATTTTACGAAATATTACATTTAAGGTCATCATTGGTCATGTACACCTCAACAATTTATTGTCAACAATTTATAGAGAACCTCAACCTCAATTAACAAAAACAAATGTCAAAATACCATAGTGACGGGTGACTTCAATATAAATATTGGTCAAAACTCAAACAGCGTCGAAAAAAATGATCTACTTAATACGATGGCTGAACTGAACTTCATTTTACGTATAAACGATTACACTAGAGTTGTGTCCTGACAAAACCCATCATGTATTGATCGCATTTGGACTAAGGCTGACACAACTACACAATTAACACCTGTCATTTGGAAAAAAAACACGACCGATCACTATACGTGTTTCTTAATTCTTGATTTTAAAAAAATATGTTCTTTTCCAAAACTACATTACAACAGAATAATATAAAAACCTTAAACATATAACTTCTTGAACAAAAATTGAAATTGGAAAAATGGGAAGAAACATTAAACACCGAAGATGCCGAAAAATCTTTAATTTTACTCGAAAAACACTTCGCGAACACATAATAAATGCAACTAAACATAAAAACGTCAAACTAAAATCAAAACACAGAAAAATTTAGCCCTGGATCACCCATGGAATAGTTACCTCAATTAGGAATAAAGAAAAAACTTTTTTATCAAACCCGAAAACAACCTAATGACTTAGCTTTATTACAATCATATAAAAAATACAGAAACAATCTTACAAATTTGATTAAAAAAACAAAAGAAAATTACTTCAAGGTAAAAATTGAAGATAATGGTAAAGATAACAAAAAAGTCTGGGCTACAATAAATAACATTATTGGAAACGGTAATAAAAATAAACAAATAAATAAAATAACTGATGACAACGAAACAATAGACTCAATAAAATAACCAACTAAAATTGCAAACATTTTCAATAACTACTTCGCTAAAGTCGGAGAGAATCTAGCCAAAAAAATCGACTTCTTCCAATCTAAAAATACTTCCAATACATCCACACAAACTTGCCAAAACATTTTCGAAAAGTTTGAAAAATGCACCCAAATAGAAATAGAAAAAAAAATGAACCTACGAGTGTCCGCGAGCCCTGGTTTTGATAATATCACAGTAAATGTATTAAAACAAATGAGACAATTAATATCTAAACCAATTGCACATATCATTAATAACAGCATACAACAAGGAATTTACCCAAAAATATATAAAAATAACTCCGGTTTTCAAATCAGGAAATACATCTCACATCTCAAACTACCGTCCCATACCTATTGTATCTAAGGTAGCAAAAATATTTGAAAAAGTCGTAAAGTCACAATAAACTAAATATATATATATAACTTCAAATGAAATTATTAATGATAACCAATTAGGCTTCAGAGAAAATTTAGGTACGCAAGATGCAATCGCAAAAATAACCTCTATAATATATAATGCTCTTGACTCGGGAAATAAATGTTTAAGTATTTTCATCGACCTAAGAAAAGCATTTGACAGTATAAGACACATGAAGCTAATCAAAAAATTAGAAAATATTGGAATCCAAGGAACAGTTAAAGAATGTTTTAAAAGTTATCGTCATAAAAGACACCAACACGTAAAAATTAACAATATATTGAGTGAACCCACCTATTCCGAATTTGGAATTCCTCAAGGGACAGTTCTAGGTCCAATATTGTTTATCATTTACGCGAATGAAATGCTTACAGTACCAAAAATTGTAAAAATCATATCTTTTGCCGACGACACAGTTTTAATCATTAAAAAAAACTTGGGAAGGAGCCTATCGAACTGCGAAAGTAGAAATAAACAATCTAAAACAATGGTTAGATGACAACTACCTTTCCTTAAACTCTGACAAAACCTATTTCATGACTTTTACATTATCAGACAAAATCCACCCAACAATAAATTTCAATATTACTATTCATAAATCTTGTAATAATTATACGGACAACTGCAATTCACCTAAATACTCAAAAATCTAATATTAAATAATATTAATTATATTAAATATTTAGGCATAATTATAGACCAACATGTTAAATGGACAGAACATATTGCACAAACCGTAAACAGAATACGTAAACTTTATTACGTATTCCTCAAACTAAGAAATATTCTACATAAATCTATGCTACTAATGGTTTACTATTCATTAGCCCAATCAGTTCTACGATACGGAATAATAGGCTGTGAAGGAGCGTATAAAACTTACTTAACCCAACTTGAAATAGTATATAGAAGACTCATCAAAATTATTCTAAAGAAACAATTAGACTATTCAACCCAAAAATAATTATTCGATGAATTCAAAGTATTACAAATCCACAAAGATAAACTAACAACAAAGTCCAGCACCAGGCCGAGAACCTTAGGACAAATTATAATCCCTAAACTTAATACAACAAAAGCCCAACATCATTACACATACTCAGCCATAGACATCCAAATGGATAGACAAGAAGTTACAGATGAGGGGTAAAACCAAACTATGGAGGGCGAAGAGGGGAAAGATGACTGTGATTCGTTAAACAATCAATCTGACAGTATATAGGCATCTCGCATTAAAATATCACCATTTAGTTTTTAAAAGCAAAATCTGTTTTGAATGAATAGATCTTTTTACATGGGAGTGCGAATTGTTTGCCATGTTAATAACATAGTTGCTAAGGCCAAATGCTCGCCCTAAAAAGACTCGCCCCAATATACATAGCAATATTTTGTTGCCGTGTTTAGTTAAAACACTTTTAATAAAATAAAATACTTTTTTGTTTAAAACCACGATATTTATTAATTTTTTAACCGACCGGTTTCGCTTAACTTAAGCATCTTTAGGGTACAAATTAATACTATAATAGTATTAATTTGTACCCTGAAGATGCTTAAGTTAAGCGAAACCGGTCGGTTAAAAAATTAATAAATATCGTAGTTTTAAACAAAAAAGTATTTTATTTTATTAAATATTTCAAACCACAAAGTGATTGCTTTCTACAATAATAAAACACTACTTTTACATACGTTTCATAATTTACTTACCCCTGTAACCAGCGACGAGCACACTGGAGAACCGCCCACATTCGCTATGTGCACATTGATATGTAGATATATTGTATAGCACAAGCTACCGTTTTGGCGTGCTATTTCGTTAAATGTATGGATGTTAGCTTCTCGCTGTTCACGGCAAGAATGATAACGTCACATATTTTAGATTCAAGCGAGGCTCTACCCCATGGAGCGAGCCGGTTCCAAGGAGGAGCTCCAGCCGGCGCCATGTGGAGGGGGAAATAATACGTTTTTATCACTTAGGGCAGGTCCAGATATATTCATATGTCCGTGTACTCAGCCATAAAATGCTTTAACGAACTTCCTAAAGAAATACAATCCGAAAGGAATTATGAAATTTTTAAACAAAAAATTAAAAACATTTTACTATTAGATTTAGGTATGTGTTACGATGTGCCAACTTATATTTCCATTATGAACAAAAAAATGCCAACTTATATTTTATCTATGTATGAAAATTCACGTTATGTTTCATTATGTACAAAAAAAAATGCCTATTTATATTTTCATTATGTACCTATACAAAATTTCCCTTATGTACAAAAAAATGTCAACTTATTATTTATTCATTATGTATAAAAAAAGTAGTTCTACATACATCCAAATTGTAACAACTGTGAAGTATGTATAGTACTGTCTATCTGATAGTGCCCCCTCTCTAAACATGAGAATTTCTAAATTAGGGAGGTATTGTTACCACTTATATTATATGTTATGGTTAATTATATATTATATATATATTGGTTAATAAATAAATAAAAAAAATAAACCTTATCAGAAAAAAGGAGCTCTTTTGCCTGATAAGGGAGCCACGATTCTTACTTAGATTGTATGTTTTGTGTAAAATATTAACTTTTAAATATAAGTTTTTTTTAAATTGTTTTTTTTATTTTATTAATTTCTTCTGGTTGGTTTATAATAAATGCAACGCAATTCAGAAGGGAGGTTATTATAGTTTTTTTATGGCTTGGAAAATATAATGATTTTGCATTTGAGTTGTTTTAAAATTAGGGATTATCATAGACATCCAAACTCAATAGACCCGAAGATACACAGAAGGGGTAAAACCAAACTATGGGGGGCGAAGAGGGGAAAGATACTGTGATTCGTTAAAAAATCAATCTTACAGTATATAGGCATCTCGCATAATAATATCACCATTTAGTTCTTAAAAGCAAAATCTGCTTTGAATGAATAAACCTTTTTACATGGGAGCGCGAATTGCTTGCCACGTTAATAACATATTTGCGAAAGACAAATGCTTGCCCCGAAAAGGTTCGCTAATATTCGCATAGCAATATTTTGTTGCCGTGTTTAGTTAAGACACTTTTACAAATGTTTCATAATTTACTTACCCCTGTAACCTGCGACGAGCTCACTAGAGAAACGCCCACATTCGCTATGTTCTAGGTAGGTCTATAGCACAAGCTCTCATATTTTGCCGTGTTATTTCGTAAAATGTATGATGTTACCTCTGCGCTGGTCAGGACAAGAATGATGACATCACATTTTTTTTATTCAAGCGAGGCTCTCCTAAAGCCCAGCTGGGTTCATGGGGAGGGGGAAATAATACGTTTTTATCACTTAGAGCAGGTCCAGATATATTCATATGTCCATGGGGATTATAAATTCATTTCCATTTCTCATTAGCTTGTAAAATTCTTGATATACATTGTTATTTTTTTCTATACACATATTTATAATGGAACTTTGCTTAAATATATTATTGGCATTTAAATAACTGATTCTGTTGAGAAGGAATATTTTTTTAGCGTACTTATTACTTTTATGATGATTCTTTGCGAAATTTTTACTAAGTTTGAATTGTTCTTGTAAGATCCCCCCCAACCTATAATTCTGTAGATAAGCAAAGAGTGAATAAGAGCACAGTACACATTTTTGAGTATTTTCTTTTTGAAGGGGGTTCGCGGGACAGGAAGTGAAGTGGGGAGAGGGAAGGTGGAGGAGGCGGAGTGGGAACGCGAAAGGAGAAGGGTACGCGGGAGAGGAAGGGGAAGAATGGGAAAGAACACGCAGGGAGAAACAATTTCTTTATTAAATGGCATAGCAACGCATGCCAGGTAACAGCTAGTTAAAAATAAAAATGGATAAAAATTTATCGAAGACACTATCTAGATAGCACTTAGTTTAGGTTTGAATCTTGCAATTATACATAACTAGCAGACCCGGCCACACGTTGCTGTGGCTAACTAAACACAACGTCATTACCCAACCTTTATAAAATCCACACCACCCGCTTGCCAGCTGCCCGCTGCCCACTGCCGCTGCCTGAATTGAATATTTGAATTTCTTGGCTTTTTTCTACTATAATAAGTATGTATTTTAGATATGAACCTTCCTCTTAAATCAACTATATTATTATTATTATTTTTTATTTATATAATAATATAGTTAGCGATCGACACTAATTATACAATGCTTGCAATGCAACACTGGATATTTGAAAAGGGAAAATCAAATACCTACTTACTCTAAGACATCTATTTTCCAATTTCTTCCGTAGAACGAATTTCAAAAGTGACTATAGTACGGCCCGCTAGCCGTTTTAAATCGCACAAAAATATGTTTTCTTTAAATTTCGCAGTTTTTCTCTAATATAATTTACATGTATTATACATATAAACATTCCTCTTCAATCACTATATCTATTGGTGAAAACCGTATGAAAATCCGTTGCGTAGTTTAAAAGATTAACGCGCACATATGTACATTTTGAGCGACTTCATTTTATACTACGTAATGATGAAGATAGCAGCCAATAAAAAGCATTAAGAAATTGAAGGTAACGTTGGTAGTTCTTAGTTAAAGTATTATACTGCTAAATATGACTGAATCGGATAGGGACGTAAAGCTCAGTTGGTAGAGCTGCACCCGGCAAGACGAACGTTCTGGGTTCGAGTTCTAGATGTGACCGTATATTTTTATGATTTTTCTATTTTAAGATCATCGATTGAGTTACGCTTATATTGTGTTCATTTAATTATATTATTATATTTATTATTTCCTGTACACAAATGCGGACCTCTGAAAAGATAGTAGTCAGAGCACCTGCACACTAAACTTTATATTGCAAGGCTAATGACTCTATTAAGGGCATTTCATCATAGATAAGATAAATAAAATTGTCAGTTTGTTTACATAACTGCACCAGATAATATGCAGTTATTTACTTAAGGCCCAGCAGTAAGCCTTCAAAAAGAAAAAAAACGAAAGGGAGATAAGTAAACAGAAATGTAAGAGGGAGCGCGCCAATATCGAAACGATTATAGTTAAGCTATAAAAAATCCGTAATAAGGGCTTAAACATGTTGGGATTTGTAACTAGGCTAACTAGAAATTTTAACAATATAAAGCGTAACTAACTAACTAACTAACTAACCATCATGCCGTTTCCCCGCAGGGGTAGACAGAGAGGACGGACCGCCAAACAACTCGGTCTTGGCACACACTCTTTGCCTCACTCACATTCATACATCGTCTCATACATACTCTTCTATTATTCTGACTTTTGACATGGCCCGTCTCAAGTATCTGATTTACTTGATCGTGCCATGTCTTCCTCGGGCGTCCCCGACTTCTTCTACCATTCACATTTGCATCATATATTCTTTTTACACTACTTTCTTCGCTCATTCGCTCTACGTGCCCAAACCATCAGAGGGTCCCTTTTTTAATTTTGCTCATTATACTTACATCAGCCTTACATTCTTTGCGGATATCCACATTTCTAACACGATCATACATGGTTTTACCACACATACGTCTCAGGGATCTCATTTCAACAGCATTCAGTTTACTTTCATCCTTCCTCTGCCAGTTGCATGCCTCACTGCCATACATCAGGGTAGGTACCAGGACTCCATTGTGGACTGCTATCTTCGCTTTTTTTGACAGTTTTTTATTAGCGCCAACGGCATTCAGTCCTCCATTAATAGAGTTACCGGCATTTACCCTTCTTTCAATATCTCTATCAGCCTTCCCATCTCTCGTAAACATATTACCCAGATAAACAAACTCATCCACCTGCTCCAAGTATTCACCATTCACAACTATGTCGCACACTGTTTTTGTACTCTCTCTTTCAAACACCATAAAGCGTAAATCAATATAAAGCGTATTAAACTGTTATATTTTGCCTATGTTAGAAGTCAACTTGAGTACAATTCTCCCGTCTGGAACCCACATTAAAATATAGATGTACAAGCTGTTGAAAGCATACAAACAAATTCTTATATTTTCTAAATTTCAAAATGGGTATTCCAGCAATTATGTTGAATTACAACACTTTGTTAAATAATATGAATGAGCTCAAAATGTCAGACAGAATTTTCACTGACTTGGTATTTCTATATAAAATTCTAAATTATTTAGTTGATAGTTCGGTATTGCTTGAATTGATAAGCTTCCGGATTTTACGTAATACTAGAAGTCAGGATTTATTTCAGTGCGGAAATTCCGGGAATAACTATCATACGTATTCCTCTTTGCCGAAGATACTAATTGAGGGAAACAATTATACCATGTCAGTGAACATCTTTAATTTATCTTTAAAGAAATATAAAATATTGTTACTGAGGCAGTTCAGTTATGTACAATAAAGTTTTTATACAAAAAAATTAGAGTCCTTACAAGAGCTTTGAAGGGGTTTTCTTCATCTGTTACCTATACCAGGGCGGGTAAGTGGTGGGTCCTCCAATGTACAATAAATAGTAATAAGTAATAAGTAACATGTTAAGATGAAGCCATAGTAAATAATGCAAAATCACACAAAATCATACGTTTTTGTTTTGAAAATTTGATCGCTTAAATGTATTATAGATGCTTCAATTAAATACTGCGTGTAGAACATACCTTGGCCCTTAAAAATATCGGTCAGTTTTTTTATAAGTCTTTTAATAAGCCTATAAAAAAATAAAATATAAAGTCTGTAAAAAACACTTTGAAGTCCAAACTCTCCTATCTATAAACCCCTTTTCGGATATGGTTTTATTGTTTAATGTAGCGAATTCAATTTCTTTTGTAATAATCGTAAAAAAAAAGATTTTTACGCCCGAATTTCACAAAATAAAATAAAATATGCATTTTCGCTTTGTTATTTTACAATACGGCCGGCAGTAGACGAATTTGGATTTTCAAAGTGAACTCTATGCCGTCCACCGAATGGACATAACTAGACACGCCCGTTTTTTTTATTAGTTCGCCCCCGAACGGAGCGGGAAACGGACGCTAGGCTCCACGTTGCTTTGTTCCGTGAAATCAATTTTAAAATTCTGTTTTATTACAGGAAACAATGCGTAAAAAATTAGTTAATGTTTTTTACAGGCCTTTACGAAATCAACCTGTAAAAAAAATTCTCAAATACCCTTTCCAACCTTTCCAAAAGCCTTTTCTCAAGTATTTTTAAACTCCTCCCATAAAAGGGCGTGAATTCCAATTTCCATTTTTTCCTGGACTATTGGATCGCCTTAAATAACAGAACAACTGAAAAAAACGTGTTTAAAATAATTTTCGAAGCATACTTCGCGATTTTTTTCTATCGAGGGAGTTTCATACAATTACCGTTTCAACTTTTTTTTTGTGAATAACTCAAAAAAGGTCCTTGCTGCTCCCGTCTGGAGTTAGTGAGACTATGGCATCCCCTATTGAAGTATGTCGTGAGGCTGAAGGTAGTGGGAAGAGGAAGGAGATGGGGAAGAGGGAGTTAGGGAAGTATTTGGCTATTAGATCTGGTTACCTAACACGGTTAAATCCATTTCAAGCAACGTTTCAATTCTGAATGGTGGTATTACACCAGGGCAATATTGAGAGTATCTTACACTCCGAAACGTGCCGCAAATATACTATATATAAAAAAATTTACAAGAAAAACTAACTTTTGAAGGTTATTCCCATCAACGTAATATATCATTGAAGAAGATGATAACAATAATAATCTAAATGAAAATATGAAAGAGAAAAAGACACAGAAAACAGAAAAAAGACAATGGTCGCAACTGGTACTCGAACCCAGACCTCTCGTCTAACCGGGACATGCGCGTTAACCAATTTCGCTATAGCTACCTTCTGTCAAGCCGTCATAACAGTCAATCTCGTATTTCAAATTTTAGAATTAACAATATTGTCTTCAATTAATTATTTTCCCATATTATAGGCAACTACCCTTTTTATTGGAAACAATCATTCTAAGAATTGGTTTGTATCCTGGATAGCGTCTCGGATAAAAGTAACCGAATTTATTCATATGGAACTATTGACTTTTTATAAGAGTTTTTCTTATAAAAAATTGAATATTTATTTAGACTTTTATAAAAAGTCAATATATCCTTATTTATGAATAAATTCGGATACTTATATCCGAGACGCTATCCAGGACATGGGCGGATTTAGGGGGGGGGGGGGGGGCACGGGGGCACGGGGGCACGTGCCCCCCCCAGACGGTATTTTTGTGTACTGTGGAGATTCCATTACAGTACCTACATACTTAGAAGCTAAAACTGTCTTCATTAAAATTTTATTTTTTCTATTAATAATAATAACATAATAATAATAAATTATGCAATGAAACATATGTGGAAACTTTGACTAGCCAACTAGGAATGGATCCTGTTTTAGGCCAGTCAAATTGACAAATTTAGATTTATTTAATTCATTGTTTTGAGACTTTCATAAACCTCCCTTTACATTCTTGAACTTGTAAAAATAAACTTTAAGTATGATACTTCAAGTTTATTTCTAACAGTAATTGTTGATTTTTTTTGCCCGTCTGCCCCTTGTGCCCTCCCAGAAAAAAATCCTCACAGTAACAAGGGCGGATCCAGCTTTGGCGCCAGGGGGGGGGGTCACATAGCGCCAGGGGGAGGTCACACAGTCGTGGTCAAGTCACAAGAAGTTATAATTTAATTTTGATAATAATAGATACAAGTAAAAAGAAGGTAGGTAATTTTCATAATAATAGATACAGAAAATATATTAAAAAAAACATTATGTTTAACAATTTTAATTAGTGGTCCACCTAGGTCCGGGACCCATTCCAGGGGGGGTCATGACCCCCCTCTTGGATCCGCCCTTGCACAGTAATTGTTGATTTTTTGCCCGTCCGTCCCTTATGTCCCCCCCCCCCGAGAAAAAAATCCTAACAGTAATTGTTGATTTTTTTGCCCGTTCGCCCCTTGTGCCCCCCCCCCCCCCAGAAAAAAATCCTGGATCCGCCCTTGATCCAGGATACAAACCAATTCTTAGAATGATTGTCTCCTATAAAAAGGGTAGTTGCCCATAATATGAAAAAATAATTAGTTGAAAATACTTTATGTTATTTTGAATGAATTAATTGTTAAATAACACAAATTATTGAAATATAACTATTTGCTCACGCCGGAATTCGATCCCGTGACCTTTTGACAATACGATCATATGACAAGGAAAAATGAAATCAGGACTTAGTTAGCTAGCCGAGGAATTGAACCCACAACCTACGGGCGGGAACCAACCTCATTTTTCTAAGTAGCATTGTAACACCTCTGCCACAGGTCAATAGGTCTGCGAATAAATTAGCCTGAGGGGTTAACATTCCCTTTTTGCCTTTGCTCTAAATGCACAAACCAGCTAAGGATACAACAGTCTTAATTTGGGAGGCGGGTATGGATACCGCCGCCCCGGGAACCATTTAAAAGATGACCAACACCTTTGCCATAGATCACACCAAGAGGTTCGCTACGTTTGGTGACTTAGTAGGGGTGCCCGGGTTAATGGGGTGAGGTTTGTCGGGGTCTTAGCGGCGGATGCGTCTGCCCACCAGCTGCATGTCAGGCCGGATCGAAAGAGAGCGGTTGAGGGAGTCTCTTTGACTTCTCCAGCCGTACTCTCTCGGAATATCGGCTTGCACCGCATTGGGAGGGATGGTTTCATACTTCCGTCACTCCTGGACACACTGACCCGCAGATTCCTACCCACCCCTCATACCCTTTTCCTTCTCAGAACTTCCTCTCATTCCTTTCATAAAAAACCCAACAAAGCATCCCCAAGGATGACATAGGCCCTGAGGGGAATTATTTTCCTCAGGGCCTCCTGTGTAGAGCTAATGTAAAAAAAGTCTTGAATTTTTTCAGGACCTCCCAATTTTTAATAGTTATATAAATATTTACAAAATACAAGTGTGCAGTTCACACGCGGTAGAAGTGAAACCTTAAGGAAACTAATGTAGACAGGTGTTGAGAGGCTACGATGCACTGCACAAAGAGTATACCGATTATACTATCTCATACCCAGAGAGAGGTTTTTTTTCCCTCAGGATTTCCACAGCATTTAGTCGAACTAATTAACTAACTAACTAACCATCACGCCGTTTCGCCTCAGGGGTAGGCAGAGAGGACGCACCGCCAAACAACTCGATCTTGGCACACACTCCTTGCCTCGTTCACATTCATACATCGTCTCATACATGCTATTCTATTATTTCGACTCTTCACATGGCCCGACTCAAGTATCTGATTCACTTGGTCGTGCCATGTCTTCCTCGGGGCGTCCCCGATTTCTTCTTCCACTTCTTTTCCAGTTTCTTCTACCAGTGCCGTACGTATGCAGTGATAAATGACAAAATAAAATTCCTAAGAGATAGTGTTTAAAACAACAATTAATAATAAAAAACAGTTCACAGTGACAATTATTACAGTGTGTTAAGCGTCGATGACACACGGCTAGTTTACAAACTACTATCTGGGAAATTCATAAACTCGCCCAGTGTCAACGTGTCACTTGCTTACTAGCAGCAACAAGTAGATTGTTGACACTCTACGAAAAAAAGTTGAAAGGTCGTCAACTTTACTCACCTACACGCTTGCTCCGCTTGCTCGTGATTGGTTTATTTACGTTTCCAACATGGCTTCCGATAAACAGCTGATTTCGACTGTCAAAAATCTGAAGAATTAGTTCACGCAGGCGTCGTTATTCTTGTTACTGGCGCTAAAAGCGACCTCAGTTTCCTACGCTTCTGAGCGAGTGGACAGTTTTGTTTGTCATCATGACAATCTCACTCGCCGATTTTCCCGCTTTTAAACTTAGTAGATATTAGCTTGTAAACTCGCCGTGTGTCATCGAGGCTTTATATACATTTTCGTTAGCGTTGATTAGCTACATGTTATTATTATGGTTTCTTTTCAATTGTGATGGACTGCAGATTTATTAAATATAGGTTTTGTGTATGTGTAAATAAGATTAAGGTAGGTTAAGATGAAGCCATAGTAAATAATGCAAAATCACACAAAATCATACGTTTTTGTTTTGAAAATTTGATCGCTTAAATGTATTATAGATGCTTCAATTAAATACTGCGTGTAGAACATACCTTGGCCCTTAAAAATGTCGGTCAGTTTTTTATAAGCCTTTTAATAAGCATATAAAAAAATAAAATATAAAGTCTGTAAAAAACACTTTGAAGTCCAAACTCTCCTATCTATAAACCCCTTTTCGAATATGGTTTTATTGTTTAATGTAGCGAATTCAATTTTTTTTATAATAATCGTATAAAAATTGATTTTTACGCCCGAAGTTCACAAAATAAAATAAAATAGGCATTTTCGCTTTGTTATTTTACAATACGGCCGGCAGTAGACGAATTTGGATTTTCAAAGTGAACTCTATGCCGTCCACCGAAGGGACATAACTAGACACGCCCGTTTTTTTTTATCAGTTCGCCCCCAAACGGACCGGGAAACGGACGCTAGGCTCCACGTCGCTTTGTTCCGTGAAATCAATTTTAAAATTCTGTTTTATTACAGTAAACAATGCGTAAAAAATGAGTTAATGTTTTTTACAGGCCTTTACGAAATCAACCTGTAAAAAAAATTCTCAAATACCCTTTCCAACCTTTCCAAAAGCCTTTTCTCAAGTATTTTTAAACTCCTCCAATAAAAGGGCGTGAATTCCGATTTCGATTTTTTCCTGGACTATTGGATCGCCTTAAGTTAGATTAAGTAGATTAAGATATATTAAGTTAGACTAAGGATGTTAAGTAGATTGCATAAGTAGTCCGTGGAAGGGAATGGCCGACATAGGTGTCGATGAGACTCGCTACTCGCTATCCATCACATCGCCATCCCTTCAGTGGCGCTAAGAGGAGGACTGAACGTGAGCAATGCCGAGTTTAGTCGAGAATTCACAATATTACCAACGTGCGTTGTTTCAATAATTAATATCACAATATAGTGTATGTCGTAAGCCGTAACGTTGTCAAAACTAATATTATAAATGCAAAAGAGCGTGTATTTGTTTGTTTCGCTTCCAAACCTAAACCAATAAATCGATTTTAAAAATGCTTTCAACAATAGAAAACTACATTATATGCAAGTAAAACAAGCTGTACATAATGGTAAGATCTGTCGTTATGAAATTATACATATTAGGTCCTTTCATATGAAATTGGCGTTTTGTATGGGAGGAACATAAAGTCGATTTCTTTTAATATAATATATTTATTTAATCAAAGTATGTACCATTGCTATCTATGCACTTTTGCCATCTCATAGGTAGTTCATCGATCCCTTTACTAAAAAAACCATTCGGACGGGAATCAATAAAATCTTTGAAGGCGGTGTGGACTGCCCCATCGGAGTTGAATTTTTTCCCTTGCAAGAAGTTATCCAAATTTCGAAAAAAATTGTAATCTGTTGGGGCAAGATCCGGAGAGTACGGTGGATGTCTTAGACATTCCAATTGAAGCTCCTCTAATTTGTTAGCCGTCTGTTGTGCAGTGTGTGGTCTAGCGGTCAACGCGCGTTAGTTTGTTGATTTACTTCACTCAATTCGTGAGGTACCCACCTTTCAAGCTTTTTCACCTTCCCAATTTGCTTCAAGTGGATTAAAACAGTTTTATCACTAACACCGCAGCTTGCAGCTAACTCGGACGTGGTTTGCGATGGATCCGCTTCCACAATAGCATTCAATTCTTCATTATCAACTTTGGTCTCCGGCCGTCCACGGGGCTTTTTCTGCAGATCGAAATTTCCAGAACGAAAACGTTGGAACCAAAAACGCACTGTGTTTTCTTTTGCGGCACCGTCGCCATACACATCATTAATCCTTCGAGTCGTTTCTGCAGCACTGGTGCCACGGTGGAACTCGTACTCGTAAATAACGCGATATTTCAAGTTTTCCATTTTGTAAACTAAGTGACGCAAATAAAAAAAAAAAACAATTAAGGAAAAAACAAATGAATTATAATATTCGAAACACAAATACATGAGTAAATAGCTGTATAAATTTGAATTTGGAATTCCTAACCAAAGAGAAGATAGCCAGTAGTTGCCAGTAGGGCAAAACGCCAATTTCATACGTAAGGTAATATTAATATATTATATATATTTATTATACGTTTTCTGTCAAATAAATTTCCCGACATACGCGAAAAGAAAAACAAATCGTTGCCGTGGAAACGCTGTGATATATTAGCGGGAAATTTTATTTCAGGCGTCGTAGTTAACATCTATATATTTAACTTCCGAACGACTGCACAAAATTGGATAATTCTTTTTTTTTTGTGTTCGTTATTGTCAGGAGAAGGTTTGTATAAAACTACTGGTGGGTTTTGGCATTATGAAATATGCAATAGGTAGCACGCGAGCTGTTTGAAAACAGAATGTACCGGGACTAAATCTATTGAATGCGGGTACCCGGAGGGGGGAGTGGAACCAGGGAGGTGGTAGGGGAACCTGGGAGGGGGAGGCAAATTCGGGAGGAGGGTTCGCGGGACGGGGGAAGGGGGAAGGGGGAGTAAGAAGAGGGGTGGAGGAGACGGAAGGGGAATGGGACGAATGGGAAAGGACACGCGGGGAGAAACAATTTATTTATTAAATGGCGTAGCAATTAAAATCGGATGAACCAACAAATTCTAATTATTAGTTTGTTAATAATTTCTTGAACGGCCCTGTTATTTCTTTAGAAACATCTTCAATGTCAAGTGTCACTTCAGGTTGTATCATTTGTGAAAGAGTTGTCTAATTTAATAAGACGGTTACAAAGTATATAATTACTAGCTGACCCGGAGATCTTCGTACAACCTCAGAATCAATAAATGTTGTGTCAACTTACCATAACTGGTGTACTTTATAGACTCCAAGGATTACTACCCGTACCTTTATTAACATCAGTGTACTACGCCATGGTACATTCACACCTTTCTTATCTCTGCTGTATCTGGGGATTTGCCTCAAAGAAATTGATAGCTGATCTGCAGGTGGTTCAAAACCGAGCTCTCAGAAATGTTTTTGGACTTCCATGGGACACCCATGTCAGAGACATCTATTTAGTTTCCGGTATTCTTCCAATCACAGTCCTTCCTAAACTTGAAATCACAAGCACCATCCTACAAATTACCCAACAATCAACTCACACTATCATCAAGCCACTTTACAATCAAGACATCCACACTCACAATACTCGAAATAGTAATAAAATCCGTATACCTCAAACACACACTACAAAATATGGGATGAAATCTCTGAACTATGTTGCCTATACACTATATAATTCGCTACCAGATATGTACAAGGGAATCCAGCAAAATAAAAAAATCAGAGTAATGCTTTAAAAGAATATTTTTTAAGTATGTATAAGGATGAAACTTTATAATTTTCTTGTCATGTTCAATTGTCTTGTTTCTTTTCTCTTTTCTTTTCCATTAAGTTGTAATCACCCATATCTGTATTACCTTGTTCCCTTTTTCTTTAATTGTTTTCCAATGCTGTTTATTCTACTCAACCTGTATTTTATTTTTCTTCTATATTGTATGTGAATCTTATATTTTAACATCCAAATTCTTATGTAAAATTTTAACTATTTCCTCCCACCCCTGATTTGTATGTTCCTCCTGTCCCAAAATGAGTTCTGTAACTCATCGGGATTGCTCTAGCAAGAAATAAAAACAATAAAAAAAAAATAAAAAAACTTATTAGACGAATTAAATTAACTATTTTTATTACTTTAAAAATTACACATGAAAGTAATTATCGATGCGCAACTGTCCGTGTTTGTTTTTGTCAGTATCAGAGATGGCGTTGTGTACGGATTTATATTTTTTGTGATTTTCTTATTTTTCCACTTACTTAAAGGATTGCGTTTCATTTTCTTTAGGGGTTCATCGTTTGTCTCATTTTCGACTCTTGACATTAAATGCTTCTACTTCTTCTATATTCTCCTTATACTCCTTTCTTCATTCATTCGCTCTACATGCCCAAACCACCTGAGCGTCCCTTTCTTAATCTTACTCATTACGCTTACATCAGCCTTGCATTCTTCGCGGATCTCCACTTTTCTCACACGATCGTAAATGGTTTTACGCCGCGTACGCCTCAGGGATCTCATTTCTACAGCATTCAGTCTACTTTCATCCTTCCTCTGCCAATTCCATGCCTCACTACCATACATCAGGGTAGGTATCAGCACTCCATTATGGATAGCTAACTTCGCTTCTTTGGACAGTTTTTTGTTGCGACCAATTATTATTTATTCCATTCGATCTTTGAGAAACTAAAGTGGTTGAAATATGATTAAACCTCTGATTAACTCCCGTTTAGTTTCAAAAACAAAACGAATGTTTATGTTAGTATTTCAATTCAAAATTGTCAATTTATTTATATTTTTACGTAATTGTTTGGCGTTTGACGTTTTGGAATGTAAAAATCATAGAAAACTCCCCCCGTGTTGCCAGCGTACATGGATTTATTGTTTATATCCTGTCAATTCCGGTTTGGCTGTCAACGATGAAACCGTGCTAGGGACATCTATTTAAAATCATTGGTAGTTAGTAGGTAGCCTATCGGTCTGATATTGTAAGGTTATCGATTTAGCCGCTAAAACTCCCGGTGTAGCTACATTTTTCTTCGTTTTGTACTGTTTTTTCTGTTTGTGTTATGTACTATGTACTGTGTTATTATTGGATAATAAATAGTCTGTACACAAATGTAATCTTAATATACAAAAAATGAATGTTTCTTTGTTTGTACCTTAAGCGTTCCTAAACCATTCAAACTTTGGGGATTTGATGTGCGCTTGCCCGTGTCACCTAATCAAGAAGCCGACCGACCCGAAGATAACACTGAACGAGTCACGCATCCAGTGCTGCACCTAATCTAACAACGTACGAGTTATCAGCTACAATGGACCCCGGCCGTCAGCCCCTATAAAAGAGATCACCAACTGCTAACGAGCACTTATCTTCAACTTGTCATTAAAGGGACTACACGTCCCTTGTTGCTAGATTCTTCAATTGAACCTGTTGTACTGTACTGTTTATTATTTAAATAAATAAATTAAGTTCATCAAATATTCATTTAACGTGTCTGGTGTTTAAAGAAAGTCATCAAAAGTTAACTCCCGCGATGGTTTCTATATAGGAATAGTATTTTTTTTAAATTTTTTTTTTATTTGATTCACCTGATTTATACATGTGTGTTACATATTTGACTAATGTGGGCCTCACTGGGTGCTTTACCCGTGCTGAGGACCTCATTTTACAGTTTGATATGATTTTTTTTTTTTTTAAGATACATATAAAATAAAAACTAAAGAAAAAAGAGACTCAACAATAACATATGAGAATTGAAAGAAAGAAAATAGAGCAAAACAAAATAGAGTAAAATAACACTAAAATAAAACAATAGAATCAAACTATATAAATCGGACAGATACATATAAACCGATAGTGAAATTGAAAGGTTTTATATATTAGTGAGTATTGCAATGGTGTTTATGTCTATGTGTTTTTATTTTTATTTTTTTTTTTTATGTTGTGATTTTTTTGTAAAGTTGTCTTTTTTGGTCTTTAATCCATTTTTTAATTTTGAGTGTGAAAAGTTTTTTGTTTTCTTCTTTTTTTAAATCGAGTGAAAGATGGTTGAATGCTTTTATTGCCTGGTATTTGTGGTGTCTTTGTCCAAAGCTTGTGTTTATCGTCGGTGTTTTTAAGTTTTGTATGTGTGCTTGTCTAACTGGTCTATTAATGGTTTGTGTTTGTTGGAGTTTGTGTTTTTGGTCAAAGATATAGTTAAGAAGTGTTTTTATGTATAATTGTCGTATATCAAGTCCGTCGAACATGTTGAATATTTGGTCTGTGTCAGTCGTTCTGTGTTTTTTAGTATAATCTTTAAGATGGTTCTCTGTGTGGTTTCCATATGAGCAATAGTATTCTAGCATTATGACATTATTTCCTATACCATTTATTCTACTGCGATGAAACTTTGGTGAGTTATATAACGATGTTTTCTCTATATTCTGGTGAGCTCTGACTTTATGAAATATTAGTGGATTTCATGTAGTTTAGCAGAAGATTGAGAAGGCGGGAGGGGGAGGGGAATCCAGGAGGGGCGAAGGGGTACAAAAGGGGGGAAAGCGGGGAACGTGTAAACTGAACGCGAAGGTGAGGAGGGGGTCGTGGAAGAGGGGAGGGGTTTGCCGGACGGATGTACGCGAAAGTGTAAGGAGGACGTAATGTAAGTAGGGGGAAGTCGAGGAAAGTGGCGGGGAAGACGGGAGGGGAAGAGTTCAAGGGAACAATTCCTTTATTTAGGGCGCCGCGTATCCCAAAAATAAAAAGATAGAGAAATTCATAATTACGAGCGTTGGAGAGAGCGCGCTAATATTTAAAATGACGAAATCGAAGCGAAAATTGTGAAAATGTTTAATAAAACACGACTAGCTTCAAATGGACATAAACTCGTGGGGTTGTCTAAAACAGCACTGAAAGAAACACTGTGAATTTTTTCACACATATAACTTGTAAAACAACTGAAAAAAACGTGTTTAAAATGATTTTCGGAGCATACTTTGCGATTTTTTTCTAACGTGGTAATTTCATATAATTTGCGTTTTGGCGTAAGGAATGTATAGATATTATCTTAAAAAATAACATACATTTTTTAAGAGCTTAAAAACTTCAAATATTTAAGGGCGATATGTAAGAAATCGGTAGAAATTCGGGTAGCGGCGACTTAATTGCAACACATGCCGGGAACTCGCTAGTAAATAAATAAATTGTAAATGAGTAGGGTCGTTTGCGACAATGCAAAATTCGTTTACGAATTTTAATATTTTCACGAAAATAACTCATAATAACGCAATTTGGAAAATAACGCGAATTTTCGAATTTTTCTGTTATTTTTCATTTTATTTTCGTGTATATCTCTATCACATATTTTCATTTAGAGTTGTTAGTATTATTTTCTTCAACCATCAACAATATTGAAATAATCATTTAAAAGTATTAGGTGTTTTCAGCACACCGGGTACCTACGTAATAAAACCGCTAAAATTAAAATAATAATAACTGATTACGAAGGTAAACGATGACAGGAACGAATAAACCAATAAAGTAGGAAGCTGAAAGGAATTATTTCTATTTGCTTTTGAATTTTTAAAGTTATTATCTTTACATTTTTCACCCAACTTTACAACGCATTAGGTCTCCATCCAGGAGGCCACAAGAGAAATCATTTCGCGTAGGGCCTAGGACGACCGCCGTGGTCAAGGGGTAAGGCTCTTGACTCGCAATCCAATGTGGGCCAACAAAATTTACTTTATTAATTTATGTTATTTCACGATTAATTAATTTCAAAACAATGTACAGTATATTTGCGGCACGTTCCAGAATTGAAGATACTGTCGGTATCGTCTTGGTGTAAGACCACCATTCAAAAATTGAAACGTTGCTTGAAATGGCTTTATCCGTGTTTGGTGACCAGATCTAAATAGCCAGGTTCTTCTCCACTTTCCTTTACCCATCTCCTTTGCCTTCCCACTTCCTTCAGCCTCACAACATACCCCGATTGGGGATACCGTACTGGCTCCAGACGGGAGCAGCTGGGACTCTTATGAGGTATTCATGTAAAAAAGAAAGTCAGGTACTTCCCCACCTTCCTCTTCCAATCTCCTTCCCCTCCCCACTACCTTCAGCCTCACAACATACCCCAATTGGGGACGACATAGTCTCACTGACTACAGCAGCTGGGAGTTTTGTGAGGTATTCATATAAAAAAATGCGATCTTTAGGAATGCTTCGTTGATGGTCATTTTAAATAAAGGCAGGAGAGGAATTTCTGGGAAGAGAAAGAATATAAGGGCTTGGTAGAAATATAGGGAGTCATTATTTTTTTTACGTTAGCTCCACACAGGAGGCCATGAGGAAAATTATTTTCTTTCAGGGCCTATGTCCTTTTAGAGGAAGCTATGTGGAGGGTCTTTTTAAGGACAGGAAGGAGAAGAAGTTCTGGGAATGAAAAAGGTACGACGGAAAGACAGAAATCTAGGAAAGTGTTGAGGAGTGACGGATGTATGAATCCATCGCTCTAACTACGGTGCAAGGCGATGGGTCGAGAGAGAGCAGATGCAATGGTCAAAGGGTCTCTCTAGAGACAAGACCTACACGTCTCATCCAAATCCAATAAACCCGGGCACCCCCGTTAACTCGCCAAACGTAGCGAACCCCTTGGGGTGCCTGTGTCAGACGTTAACGTAATTTTTTAAGTTATTTTTAAGTTTGCTAGTGAAACAGGTAATAAAAAAATAAAGTGAAAGTCACAAAAATATAGATTGAAAATTAAAACACTTAAAAACAAAACAACTAATTCATCTTAACAAATTATTTCCACTTTAAAATAAAATCCAAAAAAATGGAATATTTCTGAACATATCCGAAAAATAAAAACTGTTTTTTAAATATGATAAAATATGATTTCAAATTTTAAAAATCGAAATAAACATTTAATTTTTTAAATACAATTTTTTTTAGTTGCAAACATAAAAAACCTTTTAAAAATAGCTCCCTTACGTTTTTTCTAAAGTTAACGAAAAAATTAAAACAAATAAGTACATAATAATATTTCCTTAGACAAATGTATCATAAACGTTTTTGTGACTTCACTTTTTTGTAGTTCCGTAAAAAAATAATTAATAAAAATTTTCCAAAGTTTTGTTTTTTATGAAATCGCGATCCGCAACTTTGGTTTCATGGAGATGTACATTTTACTTATTTTGTCGTTAATTTTTATATTTGAGTATAAAGCGTAGTGTTTTCTCTATCTAACACCGTTTATATCATATTTCTCACTGTGATGGTAAGAGAGAAACAACGATTTCTATGAGACAAAATTTTTGCCTGGCGGGTTTTAGCTTGTAATAAATGTTTTTTTCTAAATTAGCACCATCTGTGAAAGATTAGATAATGAATTAATTTGTATCACTGTATTGACTGTATTGCCATCTGTTGGCAAATACCGGAAGACAAATGAATATCTTTGGATGCTGGCGGTAGTATAAAGTTGTTTTAGGCTCGCTTTAGTCATAATTCATAATTCATGATCCTCAAGGTTTTTTCTGTTATTACGATTATGTTCTGATAGAAATTTACTTTAAAATGATTTTTTACTTTGAAATTGAAAATCAAAACAAGGTCCCACCAAATCTGTGTCGAATTTTGCTAAATATGGTTGAATTCGTTGTCAAACGAGTTTTCTTGGCCATCGTCATAATTTCGTGTCTAGAAATTATTCATACACTGCTCGTTCATAGATGTCGCTAAATATGTAAATAATTTAGAAAAAAATATGTTTTTGTAGATCCTTTAGGGCAGTGGGCCCCAACCTTTTTATCGCCGCGGCCCAGTTATTGTTTGATAATTTTACCGCGGCCCACTGGGGATTAAGATAATTAAAGAATTTTCTCACATTCATTAATAACCTTCACCTGAATTTTACATTTACATAAGAACAATGATAATAGCAGCTTACATTTTTTTTTTCAAAAGTATTTTGATTAAGCCCTTGCGCGGTCCATTACCATTTGGTCCACGGCCCATAGGTTAGGGACCACTGCTTTCATTAATCACGTGATGTTTTTTAGCAACTTTTTAACCCCCCCCCCCCCCGGTGATATGTGGTGAGGTTTTAGACTGACCCCCCCCCCCCCAAAATCACGTGTATTTTTTTTAGTACAAAATATTTTGAAATTTTCAAAATATTATCACGAAAAATAAATACACGTGATATCTCATTATCCCCCCCCCTCGTGATATGTCGTGATTTTTTCGACCCCCCCCCCTCCCCTTTCGAGCCTCACGTGATTAATGGACGATCCCTTATAATGAATATGCTGATGAATTCATTGTTTGTTTGCGCGATGTATAAAAATGTTTATAGACATTATTTCAATTCTTAGAAACATATTTATTATAAAAATACAATGTTTTATTGTTCCCAGAACAGCGTCATCTAAGAACGGGCAACTTTATAAATGAATAAATGATTTTAAATTTATTACCCGAAAAGGAAAAAAAACACGAAGATTAAAAAAACATAGGAAAAATGATAACATTTTTATTATGTATCCACTGTCTGCCTATTTTTTTAAATTATTTTATTAGCTGGTACCCGGCATGCGTTGCAATGCCATTCAAAGAAATAAATTGTTTCTCCCTGCATGTCCATTCCCCTCTCGCAACCCCTATCCCCTTACACCTTCCCCGCCTTACCACTCCCTCGTCGCCCTTCCCGCAAACCCTCCTCCTTCGTTACCCTCCCCCTCTTGCGTTCCCTCTCTGCTGCTAAAATGTATGAAATACACAAGTTTTCAAAACCACTCGCGGACCACATGTAGTAAATTTGTTGTACAAATTTCATAACGCCAGAGCTTACCATTATATATAGAAACACTCTTCTGCTAAACGTACGTAACGTCACGTACGTTATACGCATTCACAGATGGCGCCAATTAAATTATTTTAGGTTTTTAATACTTTTTGCACGTTTTGCTTTAAAATATTGAGGTTAATTAATTGTTTGCGACTGTACATACTTAATATGAATATAAGTAAATAGTTTTGTCCATAAAAAAACCCAAATCTTTCAAGAGAGGCTGAAAAATTAAATTTTGTATCGGTGTCTCAATCTAATATTATAATTTTCAGCCTTTCTTGAAAGATTTGGGTTTGTTTATGAACAAAACTATTTATTTTTATTCATTTTAAGTATGTACAGGCGCAAACAATTAATTCACCTCAATATTTTAAAGCAAAACGTGCCAAAAGTATTAAAAACCTAAAATAATTTAATTGGCGCCATCTGTGATTGCGTAGATTATAACGTACGTGACGTTTAACCTTAAATATGTACAGGCGCGAACAATTAATGTAATGACCGTGGCCGGTTATATACATTACTTCTGGACTCCTTGTGGTGGATCCAGATTTCTCTTGTACTTTATTTCGAGGTCGTACAGAGGTGCTTCGTAGGAAGCCTAAATGCAAAGAGAGGACGAATGGACAACATTCACGCCTTTTATACCTTCCGCATGCTGTCTCACTCATACACGCATGTCTCTTTCATACTGCAAGACATACGTTCACTACAATTAATTTACCGTATTTTTTTAAAGCGTTAGTGCAAAACCTAAAATTATTTAATCGGCGCCATCTGTGAATGCGTAGATTATAACTTACGCGACGTTTAACCAGCATCTAAATAAATTTCAATTTGGCAGAATTTTTTTTAGGTTAATTTGGGAAACATACAGTTATACGTCATTGGTTATAAAATAACATATAAAATTTGGTTTATTGGCGGGCCGGCGAGGTGGCGGGCGTGGTGATCGAGAAGGAGACTGGTTGAGGGAAACTTTTTAAATTTTAATTTTGAACTCACGATCCATCGCCTTGCACCGCAATTGGAGGGATGGATTCGTATGTCTGCCACTCCTGGATACTGACCCCCATATTCCTACCCATCCCTCTTACCTTTTTCCTTCCCAGAACTTCCTCTCCTTACTTTCCTTGAAACTGCCCTCCACCCAGTACCTTCTAAGACGACATAGGCCATAAGGGAGATTATTTTCCTCTGGGCCTCCTGTGTGGAGCTAACTTTAAAAAAAGTGTGGACCGGGAGATGTTGAGAGGAAAATGGGAAAGTACGTGGCTATTCAGTTCTGGTCACCAAACACGGATAAAGCCATTTGAAAAAACGTTATAATTCTGAATGGTTGTGAGCCCCACATAATACACGCATTGTACTACTGGTATATTACCGGTACCTACCCTGATGTATGGCAGTGAGGCATGGAACTGGCAGAGAAAGGATGAAAGTAGACTGAATGCTGTAGAAATGAGATCTCTGAGGCGAATGTGTGGTAAAACCATGTACGATCGTGTGAGAAACGTGCATATCCGCAAAGAATGCAAGGCGTATGTAAGCGTAATGTGTAAGATTAAGAAAGGTACGCTCCGATGGTTTGGGCATGTAGAACCAATGAACGAGGAAATAGATAGAATATATGACGCAAATGTGAATGGTAGAAGAAGTCGAGGACGCCCAAGAAAGACATGGCACGACCAAGTGAGTCAGATACTTGAGTCGCGCCATGTAAAGAGTCAGAATAATAGAAGAGCATGTATGAGACGATGTATGAATTTAAATAAGGCAAGGAATGTGTGCCAAGACCGAGTTGTTTAGTTGTCCGTCCTCTCTGCCTGCCCCTGCGGAGAAACGGCGGGATGGTTGGTTAGTTAATAAATATTCACTTGCGCCGGAATTTCGTCGAAAAATGGTATTTCGCGGTTCCAATAAGAAAGATTGATTCTCCTCCGTACCAGCAATTTTGACTTATTATTCTATATAATTTTATTTCATTAAAAATTTGCTTTAATACGTACCAAAATTTAAATTAAACTAGCAATAAAAATGCTCAAACGCGTGATGTTAAAATAATTAAAATTATGTACTTTTTGAAATTATTTTTACATTATAAGTATTTATAATTTCTCAAAAATGTCTAAGCGAAATAAGTGTGTAAAAAAAATTGATTTTATCAAGGCATTTGACAAAGTGTGCCATAAAATTCTACTGGTTAAATTACGTAAGCTCGGTATTGACGGAAAACTTTTAGACTGGTTTGCAAGCTATCTATCTGATAGAATTCTACTTGTAAAAATTAATTTGTTCTATTCCAATCAATTTATAGCTACCAGTGGTGTACCTCAAGGGTCCCATTTAGGCCCAATTTTGTTTTTACTGTTCATAAATTATATTGTTGACATATTTGATAAAGATGTAGATGTATTGCTTTTTGCAGATGATTTAAAAATATTTAAAATCATCAAAACCGCTGAAGATTGTGCCTGTCTACAAAATAATTTAAACAAATTAATTAGTTGGTGCTCTATTAACAAACTTTATCTGAACATAAATAAGTGTTATTCTATAAGTTTTTACAGAATAAGTCAACCAATTATTCATCCTTATGAACTTAACAACTCTACCCTTACCTCTGTCGAAGAAATTAGTGACTTGGGCATAACTTTCGACTCTAAATTAAACTTCATATCCCATATAAACTCAATCATTTTCAATTTGGGAGGCGGGAATGGGTACCGCCGCCCCGGGAACCTTTATTGGATAACCAAAACCTCTGCCATAGGTCACCCCAAGTGGTTCGCTACGTTTGGTGATTTAGCAGGGGTGCACGGGTTCATGGGGTGAGGTTTGTCTAGGTATTGGAGGCGGATGAGCAGGACATACTGAACCCCCATCCTACCCACCCCTTAAACCCCTTTCCTTCCCAGAACTCTCCTCTCCTTCGTCTCCTAAAAAAAAAACCTCCACACAGCATCCCCAAAGATGACATAGGCCCTGAGGGAAATTATTTTCCTCAGGGCCTCCTGTGTGGAGCTCATGTAAAAAAAAATCTATAATAAAGGTATCAAAATGCTTGACTTCGTTCTTAGAAATTCCAGAGGTTTCAAGAATATTTCAACTTTAAAAATTTTGTATACATCCTTAGTACGTAGTCAAGTCGAATATAACTCCTCGATTTGGTCCCCCCATTTTAAAATACATTCAGATTCAATCGAAAAAATTCAACACAAATTCTTAAGACACATTAATTTTAACCTCGGTATACACATTGAAAACATAAATTATAATTACTTGATGAAAGAATTAAATTTACTAAGACTGTCAGATCGAAGAATTATATCCGATTTAAAATTAATGTTCAAAATTGTAAATGGTAGAATAGACAGTACTGATCTAACTAAGCTCATTGAATTTCATATTCCCACGAGAACCACTCGTTCTAAAATCCTTTTTAGATGTAACAATAATCGGACTGAGTATACGAAACACTCACTTTTACCTAGGTTGCATGAAGTACTAATAGATATGCAGATGTGATAGATCTATTTAACTGCACGGAACATAGGTAAAAGACGGCTATGCTATCATATTTTTTTAATCACTATTAATTTTATTTGTATTATAGATTTTTGCATGTAAATGTATCTCTGGTGTCACTTCCCAATGTATCGTCACAATTAACTGTTATACATACACTGTTTTACCATTACTAATATTTTGAATATGAATTTGTGACATGTAATTAATGTTTATGGCATGCTTTTTTTATTTATTTTATTTTTTTTATTAAGGAGAAAATACAGATGCAGACGTCAATTGACAAGAATATACAAAACAATTAATAGAGAATTCGCCTGCATCCAAACTATTTCTCACGAATTAACATTGACAGCAGATAAAAACATATACAAATATTTTTACCGTTAAATACGGAAAAGACGTATGTATATACATAAGTAAATATTATTTTGGTAAATTTACGACTAGACGCCGCATGCCACTACACTTTTAATAGGCATATATTTAAAAAAATAAACTACCCCTAAACCTAATTACCACAAGAACCATCTGTTTCAGTCGAGAACGGCGGAAAAACGTGCATTTAAATTTATATTCGTAAAAACTTTTATTCACGTAATTTTCCGTTTTGACGCCGACGCCATATTGAATCTTGCCCATAGAAACCACATAGTGACGTATATCATTAGTGCCAACCGTACAAAACAAATTCATAGTAAAATAATTTGCACACATACCTAATCCGAATCACTTCCAACCTAAGCACCACTTCCAGTCTCGACGTCACTCCCAGCCTCCCTAATCACAATTACTCCCTTCCTCAGCATCCCTTCCGGCCCTAGCGGCACTCCCAGCCTCCGTGTCGGCCCCTTCTTGATCTACGTACGGATTGTAGAGATCACTCGTCGTCTATTTCTACTATCACTCCGACACCGCCGATCATCTCTTTCTTTTGATAGCACCAGTGGATGCATACCTCCCTGCAAAATGAGGACCAATCTGTTACGGTTCCAGCCGACATTCCAAATTCGTCCATCAAGAATAGTGTCCGGGGCGGTCGCATATCGGCCCAAAATACAACAAATCTACAAATGTCCTCAACAGTAAGTTTCGAAAGAGAGAAAAATGTATTAAAAACTAAAACTAAAATTACATCTAGTTTTTTTTTTTTCTTTCTCCCTAATTGCACAGTAATTGTTTTGGTACACACGAATCAAAAGTCAGATTTTAAAACACAGGTGTTATTGCACTTTTCACATTGTTTTTCGCGTCTAATAACTCCATGTTTCCTCAGCCATTCTAATAATATTTCCCGATTATCCACAATCTTTAGAAATCCGACAACACCTACGGAACAATTTTCACACGACATTTTAAATTTTCCCGAAAACCGCGCAATTCAATAGGAAAAATTTTTCCAACTGATAAATAACGAACCATAAACAAAAGAAAAATGATCGAAAATATATAAAAGAACGCGCACACGTTCTTCTTTTTCGTTTTGTAAAGAGAGCAGTGCTTGTCTAACGAATATGTGTTATAATACATTTTATTATAAAAAGAGCTTCAAAATTCTCAATTATTAATTTCTGAATGTCGTTGGAGAACGCCTTATTTAATATACCTAACCTAACCTAACCTAATAACCTAACCTAATTTAATAACCTAACCTAACCTAACCTAACCGTGTGATATGGTTTATGATACAAAAGAAAGTGTCCCCTTTATACCGCCTGCTCGCGTCAAGGCAAGAAAAACATCCCAGTTTTCAAGTAGTTTAGCGGCTACGCTAGGTTTGTGTAACATGGTTTGTGATACAAAAGAAAGTGCCCCTTTATAACGCCTACTCGCGTCAAGGCAAGAAAAACATCCCAGTTTTCAAGTACTTTATCGGCTACGCTAGGTTTGTGTAACATGGTTTGTGATACAAAAGAAAGTGCCCCTTTGTAACGCCTACTCGCGTCAAGGCAAGAAAAACATCCCAGTTTTCAAGTAGTTTAGCGGCTACGCTAGGTTTGTGTAACATGGTTTGTGATTCCGGCGTATAATCTCACAAGACGAAAGCTAATTTTAATTTTACGTAATCGAAATTTAGAATGATATATTTTCCACTTCCCCCAATGCAAATAGTTGCCTTTTAATGTAATTAAGGTGAATAAAAAGTTTTTTTTTAAGTGCATATTAACTGTTGCCAGCGATCTCCAAAAATTACCATGATTTTTGCCGTATAGCAATCTTTTTTTAATATTATGAAAATTTATCCTGACTGAAACCGATGTTTTTTGCGGTAGCTAAGTTTAAAAATAGTGTACTTTCCAAAATCTGTGCCTATTAAAAGTGCGGCGGCTTATCAATAAATTATTTTGAAAATTTGTACGGTAACTTTAGTTAGTACCTTCCTAGAGTATGTGTGATTTTTGCCATATAGCAATCTTTTTTTTAATATTTATCGATTGGTACCCTGGAAATAGTGGAAGTTGTTCAGTTCAGAATGCAAAATAAAGTAATACGAAACGTCAGCGTCAGCCGGGATTGGTATATTTATGCGTCAGCCGTAACGAGAAATTACGTACCTACAAATTTTTTTGTTTATGAAATGTAAATTTAAATGCATATTTTTCCACCGGTCCTGACTGAAACCGATGTTTTTTGCGGTAACTAAGTTTAAAAATAGTGTACTTTCCAAAATTTGTGCCTATTAAAAGTGCGGCGGCTTATCGTAAATTTAATATTATTTTACAGAGAGATGAAAAAAAAATGCGCAATATCCTTATAAAAGTTTACAAATTGTTTTTGGAAAAATTTTGATGGTAAGACCAAATATATATATATAGATAAAAAATAATGTCATACAGAAATGTAAAAAAAAGAAAGGTAGTTAAAATTATAAACCAAGCAATGTCTAAGGTATTGTACTTTGTAGGAAAACGGCCTTCAATTTTCTACTAAAAGTACTGCGTGTATCAAAAAATAAGTCGGAATCCTTAATGTTTTGATTTTGATTAAACGATTCGCACATTCTTCTGATTGGATCCCTGACACCAGCATTTGTACGCGTTCGGCTAATGTGGAATAAGTCGTTAAGCCTTGTTACTCTGGGTGGTATTTTGAAGTTTATTAGTTTCAGTAGGTCAGGACAGTCGATAAAGTTATTGCAGATTTTATAAAGCGTCATGAGGTCAAGGTATGTTCGCCGGTTAGTTAGAGTGGTGACGTTATAATTCGAGAGCATATTTATGTACCCCCGTTTAGGTGCGCTCATTCTGTAATTGAGGTATTGCAGAAATTTCTTTTGAATACTTTCAATGTTGACTTTATAGACACCGTAAAGTGGTGTCCATATGGAGGTGCAGTATTCAAGTTGAGAACGGACCAGCGTGTAGTAAAGTAGAAGATAAGTTTCAGGTTTTCGAAATTCGCGGCTGTTTCTGATGACAAATCCTAGCATGCGGTAAGCTTTATTCACAATATTCTCAATGTGCGCATCGAAATGGAGTTTAGAATCAAAAAGTACGCCTAGATCTTTTATACAGTAAACGCGCTCGAGTAAATAGTTACCAATACAATAATTGTGATTTTTAGTGAAGCTTATTTGTTTACATTTGTTGTAACTTAGGTAAATTTTGTTTTCATTGCAAAATGCTTCGAACCTTCGGATGACTTGCTGAAAGCGACTTCGACGAAGTCGCTTTGGATGAGCAGACAATCGTTTAAATTCCTAACAATGGCAAATATTTTTATATCATCGGCATACAAAAGAAATAAACAATGCATGCAACATTTAGTAACAGTGTTAATAAAAAGTCTAAATAACAGCGGACCCAGGATTGACCCCTGCGGTACGCCAGAGGTAACTGGTTCCCACGTAGAAGTATGTCCTCGTAATGATACAGCTTGCTGTCTTTTTGTCAAATATGAGACAAACCAACGTAATAAGTTTCCCCTAATTACGTTGAACATTATTTTTTTTAATAAGAATAAGGTGGTCAACCTTGTCGAAAGCTTTTTTGAAATCGCAGTATATTGCATCTACATGTTGGCCTCGATCCATGCTAGTGAATAAGAAATTTGCATTTTACAAACCCGTGTTGTTGTTCTGTAATTTTGGCGGCAAGCTGGGGATATATATTATCATGGACAAGTCTTTCCAAGAGTTTAGGGATCGCCGAGAGAATGGATATTGGCCTATAGTTTTCGACTTTTTGAGATGAGTCACCCTTATGGACTGGTATAATATAAGCCAACTTCCACCTATCAGGGAAAACCCCGTCACTCAGGCATTTATTAAATATTATGGTAAGTGGAACATACAATGACGACGCAGCAGATCTGAGGAAAAACGCCGGTATTCTATCGTGACCCGCACTTTTGTTTATATCTAACGCCTTTAAACTTGATTGCACTTCTTGTTCCGTTAGTTCAATGGTGTGAATGTGCGTAAGTCCAGAGTCCCGAACGGCCTCAAGTTGGTCAATGTTAATTGAGTCATTGATAGAGGAGGGTTCAAATGTTGACTTGAAGAACTCAGAGAACATATTACAGATTTCTTGGGCATCATTAGATTTGCGCCCTTCGAAGGACATACTAGCAGGATATCCATCAGATGATTTTAATGAGGATATGTATGACCAAAAGCATTTAATATTATTTTGCAATGAACTTTCGATGTTTTCAAAAAATAACTTTCGAGATTAACTAGCCAATTTTTTGTATGTAGCACGTAAGAAGGAAAATTTACGATAGTCAGAAAGACCTTTATATGTTTTCCATTTGAGCCAAACTTTATCTTTTTTCCGTGATAAGCTAATAAGTTCGGGAGTAAACCATATGGGGAATTTGTCATTTCGTCGTGCCAATACTGGAATAAACTCATCAATTATATTGTTTATTATTACATAGAATCGGTCTACTGCTTCTTCTGCTGATAAATTCGCGATTTCAGACTTCCAATCAATACAATTAATGTAATTATTAATTTGAGTATAATCAGCTTTCCTGAAATTGTGCCTACGCTCTTTGTTGTTTTTAATTTTTGGTTGAATCGCGGATGATATTTCAAATTCCAGGGCTGGATGTTGTCTGTTCTCTGAAAGGAGAGGGTCGTCGCTATGTGTAACTTTTGTTTCGCGACTGTAAAATATAAGGTCTAAGAATTTATCGTTGTGGTTAGGTATACAATTATATTGAAATAAGCTCATCAATGCTGTAACAGACGTATCAGCGTCTTCACAAGAACTGTAAAAAAGGGGCGGTCTTAGTGCACGTCAGAATGATGGGGTGATGAAAATAATAATAAAGGCTGACCTCCCTAGCACCCAGTGCCGGATGTGTAAAGGACACTGGATGTGCCGATGCTTCTGCCTGAGCCTGGCGCCTGGCGGTTGCCTAAGTAGGGCCGGCTGTTCTGGAGGAGGTAGGCACCAGGACTGAAGACAGGCAGAAGTCGGCGGGAGGCAGCTGGTTGATAAGAAACTTCCGAAGAATAAAACACGAGTTTATCAAGTAGAGATGTGAACAGGAACTTGAACTGAACATAATTTATTTTTAAAATTCGTGGTATTTATTGGATGCGTCGAACCCGACGGCGATCGAGCATTGTTTTGTGCAAAATGTGGAGGGGATTCTGGCCCCGCTCCTCATTGTATAAATAGGGCGACATTTATGTGGCGCCCTCATTTTGGCGGTGTCGCCCATAAATGTGGTTGATTAAAATTGTAAGTTTTAAATAATTATACATTTTAAATAGGAATGCGGAAAAGGAGGCAAGGGGTCTTCCTGCCTAGCGAAAAGGAGGAAGGCAGTCTCCTTGCCTAGCGGTAAAGGGGTCTTCTTGCCTCGCGAAAAGGATGCAGGCAGTCACCTTGCCTAGCGGTAAAGGGGTCTTCTTGCCTAGCGAAAAGGATGCAGGCAGTCACCTTGCCTAGCGGTAAAGGGGTCTTCTTGCCTAGCGAAAAGGAGGCAGGCAGTCACCTTGCCTAGCGGTAAAGGGGTCTACTTGGTTTGCTCTTCCCTGGGGCGGGGGCTTTAAACAATAGAATATGTAACAAATATAAATTTTACATGAAATTATAAAATGTCCCCGGTGGCAACCTGTGACAGGTAGCGTTTATTTGTCGCACCGGGAACATGCACATTGTTGGGAAAACATTATTTTACATAATTTTAATAAAATAAGAATTAGGCAATTTTATACCTAAAGAAACAATATCTTTTCACCAAATTTAGTCGCTGGTGGCATGGTACATTAGCATTTCGAGGCCAGAAATTTCAGCAAAATTTCCAAGAAATGACCTCAAAATGTAAAGGATGCCACCAGCGATGAACTTTGATGAAAGATGTTTTGAGGGTGCGAACACGTCCGTTACAAATGCCTTTGTTTGAAGAAAAGTTTGCGATGCAGCCATGTTTGAGGAGGCAATACCATGATTGCAGCCTTTGGAAAATGTCCATGTAAGAGTAGGTAGATTCAGATCTCCAAGAACACAAAACGTATTATTTGGTTCTGATGAAAATACGGATTCCAGGTTTTTGGAAAAAATATCATATAGCATTACTGGCGAGACAGGAGGTATATATACAGCACATATGATGAGATTTAGAGACCTTAACGGAATTGATATAATGATTTGTTCAATTTGATTTTTTTCCCAATCGTCCTGACGGGAAGCTGCGAGTTCCTTGCGCACTGCCACTAACACACCACCTCCGTCCATCTAACCGGTAATTATACGGTTCCTATCTCGTCGGAATACCGTGTAACGCGAATCTATGAATTCGGCCGTATTTACACTTACTACAAGCCACGTTTCAACTAGAACTATAGCATCATAGTTATTCGATGAAATATTAATAAGAAGCTCCTGAGTTTTGGTCTTAATACCACCACAGTTCTGGTAATAAACAGATATAGATGATGAGGCCATTTTTTTAGAGTAAGAGTGTTATTCGACTTATTCCACATTTGCGGGATTGGTAAATTAATTAGGACGTATGATGCATCAAAATTATATATAAGACATTGATTACTTAGTGTAAAATATGAATGAATATGCGGGAAATATGATAGTGCTATATGATTATGGAGGTATCGCGCTATAAACAAATATATTGAGTAATTTTGCTAGAAAAAAATTAATGACCAAGAGTACAGGATAGTGATAGAAAGCTGGCATCGATAGCAGCAGTAACCAGTTTGTTCTAGAAGTCACATATTTTGTTGACCATGAGTGCTGATTTTTTTAAGGTCTCCCTCGCAACGAATGGTGACGACTCGAGAGTGCACCGACACCACAGCGCTGCTAGGAAGTGGCACGTTGATAGTTGATCCCATTCTCTCCAGTAGGGTGAACAGATTTTCACCTTTCACCTCGGGAATGCCGTGAACATCTAAATTACACACTCTGCTACGCTGCTCCATGTCATCTTGACCATCTCTGAGAGATTGGATTTCTTGTCGGAGTCACACACACCATGATTTTGGTGTACTGGTCCTTCCACTCATTTGATAAAGTGTCCAATTTTTGATGAATAGCGTCAATGGCATTCTTACTCTCAGTACGCATTGTTTCAAGTTTCGACTCAAAGAAGTTGATAAGGGAGTCGGTGTCAATGTTTATCATTGACTGGTGCGTTACCGACGGTGATTACATGGTGCCAGATGCGGTCAATAGAGGCGATGATAGTGTTTTCTTCACACTGCAAGTCTTGCTGCGAGATTTAGACATTTAGGTTATTTATTATATATATATATATATATTATTTTTTTTAAATTTGGGATTTATGGTTTTGCTCCCCTGAAAAGTTTGTTATCTCCAAGTAGGTACCTATATAGGCAAACTCGAGACAGTAAGGTTGACGATCAATCCGCATTCTGCTTTTGCCTGCGCTAGCGATAAGACGTCTGTCTCGTACAGTTATATTTCTCGCTCCCGTCTGCTGAAACAGTTAGAATATTCTATTCAATTCTTTCTTTTGCATTGTGCTCTGCACATGTGATTGTGATAATTGCGTACACTATTTGTTGCCTAAATAAAATCTGTTGTGATATCTCGGAACTATACGAGTGTTTTTATCTCGGGGAGAATTTTCCACTCGTGGTTCCGTTTATACGGTCCCTGCCTGCAGTGTGTGTTCGTGGTTTTCAGTGCATCCGGTGTTGTGGTGTTGGTGCTAGTGTTTTGGTGAAAAAACCGTGTGTCGAATGGTGTTTTGTTCATCAATATTACCGAGAGTCTCCTCAAAAGCAGTAAGTCATTTCCATTTATCGCTACATTGATTGATTTATTCTACAGAGTTCATCGCCTCCGTTTCATTCCAGTATTATCTTGTTCCAAATTATCACAATACAGATTAATATTGCCTTCAACAATTCCCCGTAGCAACAGCTTTTAACTATTGTAAATATTAATTCCCCGTCGCATTTTCAAACAAATTCTCTGCATAGTAACAGATCAATACTCATTAAAAATATTAATTTACCGTAATCACAGAGGTGCCCAGCGCCAACGGCTATTAAAAAGCAATTAGTAACGCCCCGAGCAAGTTAATTCTCAGAATTTTCAGTCAATTAGAAAAGCGCTCAGCGTACCTTAATACATCTTTGACCGAAAGTTAAAATAAAATATTTTAACATGTCTCATTTTGAATCAGACGTAAGAATGTTTATCGCCAACCGGGTTGGCCGGGATCTTTCTTCTGAGGAGAAGGACCACTTAGCCAAGATCGTCCTCCGGACTTATCTTGAAGAGTCCGTTGACTCTTCGCCAAAAACTCTTTACCCCGAATCCAGTCAAGGCTGTTCTCGCGCCTGGGAAAACCACAGCGTAGAGATGGAGGACTGTCAGTCGTCGTCCGACGAATCCGGCTACGAATTAGTAGCCAGACGTAAACGCTCAAGAACAAACTCAAATGAATCACTGACGCCGGTAAATTCTCCGCGATCGTCTCCCGTACAAAAGAAAAAACACCATCAGTCACCCAGAGCCGACGTGGCTACTAATAATAAATTTACCTCCCTGAGGTCCAAATCTCCGTCCCCAGATAGATCTGTAGAGCCTACAGCTAATGACGATACGCCAAAAAAATTTGCGCGTATCCCACCCATCGTACTACATAAAAAATCTGAAACTACGGCCCTTCTTCGCTCGCTTGAAGATAAGGGTATCGATTTCATGGCTAAAAATATGGGGAACGGTCTCCATATCATAACTAAAGTGCCGCGCGACCATCATGCAGTCACGCGCTATCTATTAACTAAAAAAGTGGAATTCCACACCTTCAGACTGCCCGAAGAGAAACCTCTGAGGGTGGTCCTGAGAGGCATACCTGAGGATGTCTCCACAGAAGAAATAAAGGAAGAACTAATCCGCAAATACCCGGTACAAGCGGTCCACCGGATGAAAAATGGTAGAACCAAGGCACCTATCCCCCTCGTGCTCGTCACTCTGACGAAAAATGAAGCGGGCAAAGACATCTTCAATTCGCTGACGTCGATCTTCCGTCTGAAGATCCAAGTAGAATCGCTTAGAAACAAAGCTAGAGTAGGTCAATGCTTCCGTTGCCAGGCGCACGGACATTCGGCAACGTGCTGCCATGGAAGTGAACGTTGCGTCAAATGCGCGGGTCAGCATAGGTCATCTGACTGTAAAAAGTCTCGTGAGACTCCGCCAAAGTGCGCTTTGTGTGAAGGTGCGCACACAGCCAACTATGGAGGGTGCCCCGCAAGGCCCCAAAAGAATTTCAACTTTAATAGGAATAGAAATTCCAATTACTATAAAAATTACAACAACAACAAAATAAATAGTCGTAATAATCATAACAATGTCTACCAACATAGCCAACCGCAAAGGCAACCAAATAGTCAAATCCCAAATCAGACCTCACCTACAGCCTCTTTGGCGGAATTCCCCCCCCTCCCCCCCCTTCTCCCCACTCCCCCCACCTCCGCCAATACAGCTCCACCTCCCCCCCCCCACCGTAAGTGGCCTGAGCCACATTATTATAAACCCCGTTCCTCCCAGAGGGAGAGACGAGCCCCCATAAACCCGGGGCCCAGTCAGCAACATAGGTTGGAGCGAGAGCCCCAACCAGCCCAAGCGTCTCAACGCGCCTCAAACCCTGACCTTCCCCCGCCCACTTTAGATAGAGTTCATAGGCAAGCGCTTATCGAACAATTGGCGACGATTACCAAAGAGATGGCTAGAATTCAATCAATTTTAAATTATTACGATGTCTAGACAAAATGTTAAATTAATCAATTTGCAGACGGCCTATTGGAACGCCAACGGCTCTGTCCTAACGCACAAGGAGGAAATAATTGAATTCCTACAAGATTACAGCATCGAAGTATTCCTCATTAATGAGACCTGGCTTAAGCCGTCTAGAAACTTCAGAATTCCAAATTACATAACCTATCGTGACGACAGACTAGCCAACAAGGGAGGCGGAACCGCCATCTTGGTTAAGAACAACATTGACCACCGTCTAGCGCATTCATTCTCTAGTGTTAATATTGAATCCACATCGGTAATAATAAATACCTCTTCAGGACCACTTAAATTCATTTCAATCTATGTACCTCCTAACCGTCAATTAATTCCATCCGAATTAGATAGCCTCCTGTCCGAAAATGTCCCCACTATAATAGCTGGGGATTTGAATGCTAAACACGGATCGTGGCATTCCAAACAGAATAACACAAAAGGAAACGTGCTCGCAAAGTACGCGAGTACCAAACCTATCGTAGTCGATGCCCCTGATAGACCCACGATTCATCACCACAACGGTAATCCGGATGTGATTGATATCGTTCTACTTAAAAATACCAGTCATTTACACTCCCTCCGAGTACTAAAAGAACTTACTTCAGACCACGATCCAGTCCTTCTAACTTTAACAGGAGGCTCTAACCCCCTGGTCCCCGATAATCCTCCTCGCACTAAAATCAAATGGAAAAAGTTAACCGAGCTGCTAATTAAAAACATAGTTATACCTACATCAATTCCCGACGAAGCCTCCCTAAATGCCGCTACCTCCAACTTTATCCAGACAATAAAATCATGCATCACCGAGGCGTCCGATGAGATTCCCAACGTCACAACACGTCACGGAATACCCGAAGAGATCAAAGATCTTATTAGGGAAAAAAATCTTGTTAGAAAGGAGTGGCAAAGATCTTGCAACCCGATAGTGAAACAACATTTAAATCGACTCAACAGAGAAGTGCGCGATGCCCTCAGCGAATTTCGCAACGAGCGTTGGCACGATTTCATTTCAACTTTAGAAGACGATAGAGCAGCTTACTGGAAGCTCTCCAAAGCACTAAGACGCCCGAAAACTAAAATCTCCCCGATTCAAGGCCTCAACGGAAAAGTTTACTCCGCTGCAGACAAGGCAGAAGCCTTTGCAGATAGCCTTGAAAGTCAATTCTCTCCAAACACCGATCACGACGATCCTGCGTTCGTAGCAAAAGTGGATTCAAAAGTAGAAGCAATCTTAAATCTAGACCCTGAAGACCCCCCAATCAGGTGCACAACTCCTAAAGAAATTTTAAATATAATTAGGAAATTAAAGAAGAAGAAGGCCGCCGGGCCCGATGGCATTTCAAATAAGATTTTAAAACATCTATCAACTAAAGGCATCTGCGCCATCACAGCCATCTGCAACGCGTCACTTCGGCTGCGTTGCTTTCCTAAGGATTTTAAAGAAGCTGACGTAATTTTAATTCCCAAACCAGGCAAGGATCCATTATTAACGGAGAATCATCGGCCAATTAGCCTCCTTCCATGCCTAGGTAAAATCCTGGAAAAAGTAATACTAGCACGACTGAATGCATTCACAAATAAAAGTAAATTCTTGCCAGACTTTCAACACGGTTTTAGAGCAGGTCATTCCACCTCTCACCAACTCCTACGTGTGGTGGAACACATCACGGAGGCATTCAATATCAAGAAAAAAACAGTAATTCTCTCACTCGATGTCAGTAAGGCTTTCGACAAAGTCTGGCATAACGGCCTCTTATATAAAATGTACTCTCTTGGTTATCCATTAAGACTTATTCAACTAATAGCCAGCTACCTAAGAGATAGATCCTTCAAAGTCAAAGTAGAAAATGTATTCTCCACATCCCGCCCCATATCAGCTGGGGTTCCACAAGGCAGCCAACTCTCACCATCCCTATACAACATCTATTGTAGCGATATTCCTAAACCCGTGGATCATAATGTTAAAATCACTCAATTTGCGGATGACACTAACATCATTTCTAGCTCAACTGACGAGGCCACTGCTACACGCCGCGTACAGATACAAACCACTCTAACTGAAAAGTGGTGTAAAAAATGGAGAATATCTATTAACCCGACTAAAAGCGCCGCGACCGTTTTCTCAAAGACACGGCCAAGACGGCCCCCATTCATTAGACTGTTTGGGGATAATGTTCCATGGGAAAAGTCAATTAAATACCTAGGTGTAACGCTAGACTCCAAGCTCACCTGGAAGAAACACATAACTGGAAAAATCAAAGCAGCTAATAAATGTCTATCTTCACTCTATCCAATGATGGGAAAAAAAAGTCGTTTATCAACGGGCAACAAATTACTGTTATATAAAACAACCATAAGGCCTGGCTTCACCTATGCTTGCCCCGTTTGGGGGCACGCGGCCCCCAGTCTCTTAGAGAAGATTCAAATATTTCAAAACAAAGCCATTAGACTTGCCTTAAATGCGCCTAAATGGAGTAGAATTTCTTGTCTCCATAAAGACTCCAACATTCCGTTGATAAAAGACTTCATTTTCTCACAAGCAACTAAATTCTACGCCGGCCTACCCGGCCACTCAAACCCCACGATTAACACGCTCGCGAAATATAGCGAAAATGAAAATTTTAAATATAAAAAACCCAAGATAGTCCTCCGGAAGGAATAAAAAAAACCTGCTTACAGTCGCAGTATAGTTTTAATCTCACTTTCAAACCAACCATTATAATAAAATACCAGTAAAGTATCTATAGATAATCCATTATATAATTATGTTAGAGTCAGTAAACTCATGTTTAGGAACTCTGTAAAATGAATCAATCAAAAGTCAAAAGTCAAGGTTGACGATATGGGTAGTAGTTTTAATTTAACAGATATTTACACAGATTCACTTTTAATTTTATTTTGTTTTAACTTTTGAAACACTATAAACACATATATTATTAAGATGTAAGTCAAGTTAGATTAGTGGCCAATTTAAGCCCGTTTTAGTATAGTTTTCACTGCTTAGAGCATAAAAATTCACTGTTTTTTGTTAATTTGTGTGGAACGAATATTTAATGTGCTTGATGTGTCACTGTTGTTATTGTTGCTTATGCCGTTTGTATTAAATAAATAAATGAAATATATTTGTTTGTAAGACCGTAAATAATTAGCTGAAGTATTTTAGTCGCAAAACACGCGTTTTTGTGCGCGGATTTTTATATTGATTTTATTTGATCTAAAATCAAAATTCTGAAAAGTAGCTTACCTAGATAATTTATTGATTTATTTTAATGCATGATTATATGATTTGAAATGTGTGTTGTATAATACAATATTTTTTTAAAAAATATAACGAATCTGCCAACGACCATTGGCATGACCTTAATAAAATAAAAATTAACGTATTTTTTCAAAATTTAAAACAAAACTTTACCAGATAAAATAAAAAATCTTTTGAAATCATTTTTTTATAGAAAGAGTTAACACTCGTAGAATTTGATTTAAAATTGACATAAATCCGGTTGTGTCTGGTTATTCTTTCTTAAACATTTACGGCCTTACTAATAAACTATTTTAAAATTTACACAATTGTTATACAATCGTTAATGAATTGAAAAATGGAAGCTAATCAGTGAAATTTAAAGCACGTTTATTAGTATTTTTTAAAAAATTAGCTCCACACAGGAGGCCCTGAGGAAAACAAAATTCCCTCAGGGCCTATGTCATCTTTGGGGATGCTGTGTGGAAGGAAAGAAAGGAGAGGAGAAGTTCTGGGAAGGAATAATGTATGAGGGGTGGGTAGGAATGTGGGGTTCATCATGTCCAGGAATGACGGATGCATGAATCCATCTCATTGAGGCGATGGTTTGAGAGAGTCTGGCTGGAAAATTCAAAAGCTCTCCCTCAACCAGTCTCTCCCGATCCGGCCTGCCACACAATAGGTGGGCAAACACATCCGTCGCCAAACATGTGTAGCAATCAGACGTGCTACGTAAACGTGTAAAGAAAACACTAGATTTAACTGTTCATAGTTTATTTACTAAGCAGTAACATTCACAATAATATCGGAATACCGGAGCGTGACAGAAGTAAAAATAACGGGACCATTTGTTTTGGCTTGCTGTTCTAAAAGAATAATGTACAGGGAATTTGAATTCTCCGGTACTTTCCGTAAGGTGCGACGATATGCCGAATATTTCAGCGCAGGTAGGTAAGTACTTCTCGCAGCGCAGGTAGGTAAGTTGGCTCGCCACACATGAACAAATCTCACCCCATGAACCCGGGCACCCCTGCTAAGTCACCAAACATAGCGAACCACTTGGGGTGACCTATGGCAGAGGTGTTGGTTATCTAATAAATGGTTCCCGGGGCGGCGGTACCCATACCCGCCTCCTAAATTGAATGGGAGTATGGGGGGTTAAAATATAATATTCTAATTTGGGATGCACTATATACGTTTCCAGTGACCTCCAAAAATATTGGGACTCGTGTGCACTAGTCCCAGCGAGACATTTTTTTATTTTTTATTATTAAGTTAAAAGAAACATAGTATTTCGCTTTCTTAACTTAAATACAGAGCATATATATATAGTACAGTAGGAAGAATAATATTTTTAATTTTGTTCCAACATTTTGAGTTTAAATACTTTTTTTTTAAAGGTTTTTATGTTATTTTCCGTTTTTAGGCTATCTGGAAGGAGATTATATATATGAACTCCCTCGTGACCAATACTTCTCTTGCCACTTTCAGTATTGACAGTATTTGCGTACAATTTATTGTGTTGTCTAGTATAATGTTCGTGTACTTGTGATGTTTTTATAAATGTTGTGTTTGTGTGTATAAGTCCATTTTGTATTTTGTAGATTAAATGACATATGTTATATTCGTACAATGTTCTTATTTTCAAAAGGTTCATTTCCTGGTATAGTTTTTTTGTGGGAGTGTCTGGGTTATAGTTGAAGAGTTTTTTAATAACTTTGTTCTGTATTATTTGTAAGTCGTTTAAGTACGTAATGTATGTGTTTCCCCATATTTCTATTAAATAATTTAGGTGGGACTGGATTAAGCTAAAGTATAAGTATAACAGATCGTGTGTGACGTCGTCGTTCTAGTAGTATCTTTCATCGTTTTCAAATAAGACGCGTGATAAGGAAGAGGACGAACATAGATCTCTCGCTGGGACAAGTTCACGGTATTCACAAACAAAAAATTACACGACCAGGATTTAATGCACTTGTTTGTTAGCTATTAAAAGTAAACAATTGTGGGTCTTATCGCTATCAGTCCCTGTCAACATAACCTAACCCGTCCCACTAGAAGTTTTTAGAGTATATTACAAACAGATTGTGCAATTTACATGCGGTAGAAATGAAACCGTCAGAAAACTATAGTAGACAAGAGTGTGGAGACTACGAACACTTTTTTTATCAATGTGAAGGATGATTTTTTCCATATTTTTGTCGTCGAATTCCAGCGCACCTTTTCCTATACATTTGTTCATCTTCTTAGTATTTATTTGTGTTTTCTTCTTCGGAGTCGCTAGACGTCGCTGTTTTTTTTTTGTTTTCTTTGCCTGTTAATTTTGGAGTGGTTTGAAGATTGGACATTGATTTTTGTGGTATTCGATCCATGGTCCGCTGAATATCTGATCGCTAAGGTTCGTCAGGCGCTTTATACCACTAGACTAAAGGAGGTTTGCGTGGGACCGTGGAGGAACCGAGTATCCGTGAAATAAATAAATATTTTATTGGTATCTCACTCTCTCGCAGGCTAAATCCTATAGATGTATGTGTTTGTCTCTTTTTAGTATCGCTCGCTTCCGTTTTATCGAGTTTCAAATCACATCGGTGCTAAATTAGTTTTCATTTCAACATTAGTTTTCAGTCACCCTGGGAACCGTTTATTGGAAAACCGACATCTCTGCCATACCACCCCAAGGGGTTCCAATTGGTGGTTTATCCATGTCTTAGCGGTATATGCAACTGCCGGCAAGCTACGTGGAAGGCCGGATCGGGAAAGACTGATTGAGGGAAACTTTGATCTCTCCAGCAGGACTTTCATCGCCTTGCACCGCAGTGGGAGGGATGGATTCACACGTCCATCACTCTTGGAGACACTGACCCCAGATTCCTTTTCTGAACCTCTTCTTCCTTTCCTCGAAAGACCCTCCACATAGCGTCCCCAAAGATGACATTGGCTATGATAATTATTTTCCTCGGGGCCTTCTGTGTGGAGCTATTTCATAGATTCTCAACCTTTTTTGCCCACCGCACCCTTTGAGAATATTATTTTGAGAATATTTGAGAATATTTTTTCTAACGCCCCCTAACTCGTGAATCTGAAACAGTAACTGTGGTCAGTCACGATTATATTTACCACAACCGGGAGGGGGGGGGGCTAATAGGATGGGGCAAGATGGGATATAAAAAAAAAATTAAAAAAATATATTAGTTTTTTACACCATTACAAATTTGAGTTTATTACTTGTAAGAAATAAAAGAAATTTCAAGAAATATGGCAAACTCAAAAAAAAATTCAGGCGGTTGTGTAGATTTCGTCAATGTGGAGAGACTCACGCGCTCCAAAATGGCTGAGTTCTCGGTATAGCCTCGCAGCAGTCTGAATAAGTGGGTGGCGGCATACCCCTCTCTCTGAGCTGCAGAGAGTGAAGTCCCAGCATGTCCAGAAGAAAGTTCGTCCGGTAGAGCCATGGATAGTGGCCGTACTCCCTCTTGTAGTGAAATCTGTTTGAACCCTCTTCAACACGAGGGATCACCCCATCTCATGAGGATTCCAGATAAGCGAACCACTCTCCAGCCTACTGCGGACCAGGGAGAAGTATAAAATCTTCAGAGCACGGGTATCCTGAAAACCTCTGACGGTTCGGAGAACAAACCCTAACCTCTTTCGATGAGGACGAAATGTCAATTTACTTTCATACATAATCCCAAGATCCTTTATATTTGATATTATGACCGAGCATAGTGTACCTGTGGTAGAAACCTGAGACTAAATGCTCTGGTAAAAGTCAGAACTACATATTTCAAGACATTGAAACGAAGCTGGTTTCGTTGACTCCATTCTGAAATATTGTCAACATTAACTTGAAGGCGCAGGCAGTCCTCAATATTTCTTATTAGAAGAAATAATTTTAAATCGTCAGCGAACATCTCAGGTCTGGAGCTCCAAAATACCTGAAAAATACCCTCGACTCTGTTTCTCCCATCTTAACAGACGGATTGCAATCTTTAGAGCACAGGCGTCGGGTAGGAATCCTGTCCTTGTTCTACCAGTATTTCAATGGAAGATGCTACCAGGAACTAGCGTCATTGATCCCTTCGGCACCGGTGCATAGTCGCTTCTTCGACTCATTATTTTGTTCAACAGCTCGGCTGTGAAACGATGTGTCGGCCTCTGTGTTTCCACCTTCCCACAACATGGGTCTCTTCAAGACCAATGTTCATTCCTTCCTATCCTCAAAAATACCCTCCACACAGCATTTCAGATGACGTAGGCCCTGAGGAAAATTATTCCCACAACATGGGTCTCTTTAAGACCAATGTTCATTCCTTCCTATCCTCAAAAATACCCTCCACACAGCATCTCTGATGACGTAGACCCTGAGGAAAATTATTTTCCTCAGAGCCTCCTGTGTGGAGTTAATGTAAAAAAAAGAACAGCAAAAAACGAGAAAGGATGACTCCAGCAATGTCAATAACGAAAATGGAAAAGAGAAGAGGCCCTAGGATCGATCCTTGGGGAACCCCAGACAAAACAAGAAATTTAGCAGGTTAGAAGATTCCGTATGTGACAAATTGCTTTCTGTTCTTGAGGTAACTTTAAAAAAACTCTAGCATCCGAAGGGAAAAACCGATCTGGGCAAGTTTTGTGAGTAAGGTATCGTGATTCACTGTGTCAAAGGTTTTGGAGAAGTCGTTATTCGAACAGTCTACTTGGTATATCCACTATCTAGGGACCTAGCAACATAGTCAGTAAAAACCATCAGATTGGTTTCAGTGGATCTTTCTTTCCTGAAATTATGATGTTCGGGGATAATGTATGCGTCTGTCTGAGGCATAAGGAATTTATGAATTAATTTTTCAAATGCTTAAGCAGGGGCTGATAGTATGGCAACTTTCTTTGCTAAACTGTGGTTAACATGCGTTTATCTGCCTTTTTAATTCGAGCTTTGCTCGTAAAAAGGGTGTAAAACGTATTATTTAATGTATTTTAATAGAAAAACTTTATTTCATGTATATAAACATGTAATTGAAACCATTATATTATTATAAAATAAAATAAAACTGGTCTATAATTTTCGATTAACTTTTTCGAACCTTTCTTAAAAATAGGACAAATGGTGGAAGTTTTTCATATTTCAGGAAAAGTGGAAGTACTAAAGATAAGGCATAATGATTTTAGGAACGTTTTAGGAACTCGGCGCAACCTTTAATAAAAATAATGGGAATGAAGTCTGGTCCGATGGAGTGTGAGTTCTTAATGAGACTTATGGCACTCATAACGTCAGATCGTAAATATATATAAATCGACGTTTGAAGCTCCTCTTGTATTAAATGTGAAGTAAATGTAAATGTCTAGAAGTGGAGGGTCTTTATTGTGAACCGATTGAAAATGATCAGCAAATGCGTTACCCACACTTAAGCCACGACATTCCTGATTACCTTTTATCATGGTGTGTTCAAGATAACCATCCTTCAGAAAGGATTTTATATAGTGTCAAAACATCTTGGGATCATGCATGATATTTTCCTCGATTTCAGACACGTAGGCTCGATAGGCCACTCGAACCTCCCGCCTAACTAACGCTCGGTAAAAACTGAACGGATCGTATTCACTCTGAAGGCCTCCAGCTTTTCGGCGCTTATGATGGGCGTGTTTGATCTCTATATTCGAAATGACTTCTCTCGAAAACCACTTCGCATACTTGCAAGTTGCAACCACCACCGCCAGTCGTTAGCAAACGAGGCGTACTCGTTTCTTCGCATACTTGCAAGTTGCAACCACCACCGCCAGTCGTTAGCAAACGAGGCGTGGTCGTTTCTTCGCATACTTGCAAGTTGCAACCACCACCGCCAGTCGTTAGCAAACGAGGCGTACTCGTTTCTTCGCATACTTGCAAGTTGCAACCACCACCGCCAGTCGTTAGCAAACGAGGCGTACTCGTTTCTTCGCATACTTGCAAGTTGCAACCACTACCGCCAGTCGTTAGCAAACGAGGCGTACTCGTTTCTTCGCATACTTGCAAGTTGCAACCACCACCGCCAGTCGTTAGCAAACGAGGCGTACTCGTTTCTTCGCATACTTGCAAGTTGCAACCACCACCGCCAGTCGTTAGCAAACGAAGCGTACTCATTTACGTTTTCCCGGCGAACTATCTGGAGCACTGACTGACTGTCCCAAGGGGGTGTTATCGCCCACTGTCAGCTATATCATTAATAATTTTATTATTAATATTATTAATTTTTGGGGATCGCTGGTAACGGTTTATATGCACTTTTTCAAAAAAAAAACCTTTTGATTCACCTTAATTACATTTATTTAATTTTTATTTTTATTTATTTATATCTATATATTACAGTTTACACCTTATTGTTAACATTTTTACATATGTAATATATTTTGAAAACATTTTTACATATTAATATTACATTTCATTATGTTGTGTGTTAGGTAGGTTTGAGAAGGTGAAACTGTTGGTTGGTAATATTGTATGTTTTGTGAACACCTCACTAGGAGAACCTGTGCTGAGGTGTTTATTAAAAGTCAACTATTTGCATTGGGGGAAGTGGAAAATATTTCATTCTAAATTTCATTACGTAAAATTAAAATTAACTTTCGTCTTGCGAGATTGTACGCCAGAATCACAAACCATGTTACACAAACCTAGCGTAGCCGCTAAACTACTTGAAAACTGGGATGTTTTTCTTGCCTTGACGCGAGTAGGCGTTATAAAGGGGCACTTTCTTTTGTATCACAAACCATGTTACATTAAAATATTTTCCACTTCCCCCAATGCAAATAGTTGTCTTTTAATGTAATTAAGGTGAATCAAAAGATTTTTTCAAAAAAAAGTGCGTATTAACCGTTGCCAGCGATCCCCAAAATTTACCTTACTATTTTATTACATAGTGTAAAGCCAAGTCGCTCCCGCACGATTTTCATGCGGTTTTCACCAATAGATAGATAGAGTGATTCATGAGGAAGGTTTACGTATATAATTTGTCAACGTTTTGTGTAAATTGGTTGAAATGTATAATATATAAAAGGAGCGGGCTGACAAGCGGGCGGTGTGGATTTGATACGTATGCAAATTAACAGATGACGTTGGTTATAAAGGTTGGGTAATGGGGTTGTGTCTGCTAGTATAAAAATAAAAAATAGTATCATTTGTCATTTGTCTCCAAATATTAACATAAAATTAAGTAATATTACTATTTACGTTATTTTAGATATTTTAAAACTACTAGCAGTTTCTAAACATTTATTCTTATTTTGACATCTCTACATTATTTTTTACATTCTTATATTTACATTTATCAAACACATATATGTATATATATAATAAGTTGATAGGTTTAATTCCTTTTTATTAATTTCTAAATAAAACACTTGTGTTGCAAAGTTTTTTTTAACTAAGAAATGACATTTATGTTTATTAATATCACTTTGAATGGTTTTTTTCTAAAAATCAAATAATAGAATAACAAAACAAATGACAATCGATGATTGCATTCTAATTGACATTATAGGATTCAAATTTAAAGGGAATATATTTCCTTTACATCTCCCCCCCCGCGGGAAAGAAAATTATTGCAAAAATTTTCATTCATCTTCGATATCCTCTTCATGGTTCATCAATGCAGGTGCTGGAATTAATTTCGAGATGTGGAAAAAATTTGATTCTAATTTTTTTCGACCAGTATTTATCTTGTAAATTGAGTTTGATAATTTTTCTATGATTTTGTAGGGTCCGATTCTCAATTCGTCGAGCTTCTTCCTGTTAAGTTTGTTTCCATTCTCCACAAAAACAGTATCACCAACTTTGAAGTTAATATGTCTCCTGGTTTTATCGTAAATCATCTTGTTGTAATTATGTGACTTTATAGTATTTTCCAGAGCTTTTTTTCTGTCTTGAATCAAATCGATGTCAGTCTTCTTAAGTTTTAACTCATTTGGCAAAATCGTAACATCTGTGTCGTTAAGTAGGTACTGAGGCGCATAACCAGTGACAGTGTGCTCCGTTTCATTATAGTTTTTTACACAATTACGGGCTATAGTTGTCCAAGCCACTTTTAAGTCATTTTCATTGATTTTGCATCTAATTTTATTGACTAGCGTTTGATTTAATCTTTCATTTAATCCATTTGAGAAAGGCGAGTTTACTGCAGTAAAAATGATTGGAATATTTTTTTCATCCAAAAATTTTTTGAATTCTCTAGAATTAAGACCCGGATATTGGTCTGATAGTATCATGCCAATGTCATTAGTTTCTGTGGAGTTTAAGAGTTTAATGAAATCGTTGGTATTTTGAGTTTTTGATGTCAAAATATATGCAAACCTCGTGAAATGATCTGATAGCAGGTGCAAGTATCTCTTTGTTGACCGTGAACCCCCAAAACCACCTATCGTATCAATAGAACATATTTCAAAAGGTTTTGTTGCGGGACCCAAGTAGGACATCAATCCATATTTATTTTGACCTCTTGATTTGTTCTTTGAACATACTGCACAACTTTCGCAAGTTCTCTTTATATTGTTTGTCATGTTTTCTGATGTGTACCATGAGCTTATCATTTTTTGCATTTGATTAATTCCTATGTGACCTAGGTCTGTGTGAACATTTTTGATAAAATCTATGCTGAATTTTTCTGATAGAATTATTTTTTCTTTTTTTTTTACTTTCTTGTAATAAACATTATTCTTTGATATCAATTTATCTTTTCTGCACTGTATCTTCTCATTTTTGACCTGATCTTTTAAGATATCTTCTAATTTTATTAAGTTGACAACTTTTAATTGCTCATCTTGGTTCTCATCTGGTTCTAAGACTGGGTTTCTGCTTAGACAATCAGCTTCAATATTGTACTTTCCTGGAGAATATTTAATTTGAAAATCATATTGGGATAAGTAATATGTTAAGTCACCCAGCTCTTCATCGGTTCTAGATTTGATATTCATATTTTCCAGCGGTTTGTGATCTGAATAAACTGTAAATGGTTTACCTATCAACCAGTATTGCCAGTATCTCACTGGCTCTTTTATAGCTAAGCATTCTAAGTAAATTGCTTTTTTCTTTTTCTGTGCGCTGTTTAATTTTTTCGAAAAGTAAGCAACAGGTTTTTCTTTTCCATCAGATTGTGTCTGTTTTAAAATAGCTCCAACACCCTCTAGAGAAGCATCTGTATATATATTAATTGGTAAATCTTGATCAAAAATTTCCAAGATCGGTTGTGAGCATATTAGGTTTTTCATCGTTTCAAAAGCATTTTGGCATTTATCAGTCCAAATAAACTTTTGATTTTTCCTTAATAAATTATGCAAAGGATCTAGTATTATTGCACTCTTCGGAATGTACTCATGATAAAAGTTGATTTTTCCTAGAAATTGTCGCACATTCTTTTGTGTTTTTGGAATAGGAAAATTCTTTATTGAAATCAAATTATCCTTTACTGGCTTGACTGAATTATTCTGAATTATATGACCCAGATATTTTACCATATCTGATGCAAATGTGCATTTTGTAAATTTTAATCTAAAACCTTCTGTTTTGATTGCATTCAGCAGCTTTGTCAGATGATCAATGTGTTCAGCAAAAGTTTTTGAAAAAATAAGAATGTCATCTATGTAATTGACAGCAAATTCGTTTAGTTTATATTTTCTCAATATATTGCTTAATATCCTCTGAAAAATTGCCGGAGAAGTCTTCAATCCAAAAGGCAGGCAGGTCCATTGATAATGTCCCTCCTGTGTTACAAATCCTGTTTTTTTTTTGTCTTCAATCCGCAATGGAATAGACCAAAAGGCTGAGTTTATATCCAGCGTTGAAAAAAATTTGCAATTTCTGGTCTTTGTCATTAGGTCTTCAATCAATGGAAATGGTTGAGCTTGAGGTATTACTATTTTATTTAAGTCTCTGAAGTCTATGCATAATCTGGATCTTTTGTTTTCTTCTTTTTTAAATGCTAGAGTAACCGGTGCAGTAAATGGACTGTACGACTCTTCTATCAGTTTATTGTCTAATAATTTTGCTATTTGATCTTCTATTTCCTTTTTATCTTCTACACTGCATCTGTAAGGCCTCTTACTACAATATTTATCCACTAATAAGTCTATCTTCGCTTCATATCCATTGACAGTGCCAACATCATATTTACTCTTCGCGAACACTGATGTGTATTTGTCTATTAGTTCATTTATTTCTGTTTTTTGATCATTATTTAAATGATTCATTGTTATTTTAAAATCTTCTTCTTTAACATGTTCGTTAAAATTAATTCTGTGTTTTTCTATATGATTAAATTCAGTATTCGTTTTCATATCTGTAGAATATTTTTCTTTTTTATTTGTATTATTTAGGCAGAGTTTCTGTGATATTTGTAAGTCTTCACTTTGGATAAGTTTGAAGTCTTTTATCATGTCTAATCCAATCAAAAAATCATACTTGAAATTGTGTTCATCAATAATGTACACATCAACTTTTTTCTCCAATTCAAAAATTTTTATGTTTAACGTTGTCAAACCACTCGTCTTTTTAACACCATTAATCGTTACTAAATTTGCTTCATTCAAATTGTTTCCTTTTCCTTTTAGTTTCAATAATTTAGAATTAATTAGAGAAACATTTGAACCCGAATCGTAAATTCCGTATATTTTTAATTTATCATTTAGTAATAGTTTGACTTTTATTAATGGTGTTACTATTAGTTTTTTTGATCATTTTCATTTAATTCAGTTTCTATCACTGAATTGTTTACATGTTTAATGGCATTTCTCTTAAATTTTTCATCCTCTTTTGTTTTGAACCAGCATGTAGCTTCAGGGTGGTAACGAATGCCCTTATTCAATTTTTCACAAATTTTACATGGATTTTTACCCCCATTTTTATTATGTTCTGCATTTCCAAATGTTTTCTGATTCATAAATCTTTTTTTGTTGACCATATGTTCATACTTGTTTACTTCATTAAACAAATCTACAGTATCTTGTAATCCTTCTCTATCGATCTTGTTAAGTATGAATTCTGGTAGTCCGGAAGCAACAAGATCTATCAAAGTACCGGTGTCAATTGATCTTCTCACATCCAATAGAAGTTTCTCTTTTCTCATAGCATAATCCAACAGAGAACCATCTTTGTATCTAAATGATAGTGCGTATGTGACAGGGTTCCATCCTTTGTTTGCAAATGATTCACAGAATTTGTTTTTCCATGTTGACCACTCTGAGTTCATTGTTAGTTTTATAATCATGGAACTGTACCAGTCTATACAAGATTTATCCATGAACAATCTGAGTATTTCTATTTTTTTTTCATCCATGGTCACATCAAACCGCAAACATTCTTTTTCAAATACTTCCATCCACTGGCTTGCATTTGTATTTTTAGTGCAGAATTTTTCTATAACAAACTTCTCAGCAATGTTTTTTAAGCTCTGTTGCTTATCTTCCATTAACTTTTCAATTAATTTTCCTAATGCATCTTCTTTTTGATGTACTTGTAAACTTTTTTCGTCCAATTCTTCGAGGTATTGGTCTCCAAACTGTAGGTTTCCATCTTCGTCTACATATGTTTTTTTTAGTTCTTCTGTCATGGTTAACCAGACTCTTCTAACCTGGTATCTTTTTTTCAAACTATTTTTTATTTTTCCAAAAGCACTAGTTTTCATTATCTCCTCGTGATAGCTGGCGGATCGTAGCATTTCTGGTATTGTAAACACTTTTTCATCACTTGTGACTATTTTTGTAATGCTAATAATATTTGACCTGCCATCGCCTCCAGGTAATAGCGTAAATTCGAATTGAATTTTCTCCATTTTAGGTTTAAAACGAAATGTCGTTTTATAATAAGTTGATAGGTTTAATTCCTTTTTATTAATTTCTAAATAAAACACTTGTGTTGCAAAGTTTTTTTTAACTAAGAAATGACATTTATGTTTATTAATATCACTTTGAATGGTTTTTTTCTAAAAATCAAATAATAGAATAACAAAACAAATGACAATCGATGATTGCATTCTAATTGACATTATAGGATTCAAATTTAAAGGGAATATATTTCCTTTACATATATAGTAAGGCATTTTTAGGTGGGAAGGAGCCTTTAAGGCTTCCTTACAGCCCGTAATTATAATTCAAAGAATAATTATAAAAATCATCCTTAGGAAACCTTACGACTTCCCTAATAAAGAGATATTTAAAAAATTTAATGTACCGTCTATCACAGAATTGTATAAGAGAAACGCCATATCAAATTTACAAAGAATATTTTTTAAATAAATGAAGACAATATAAGCGAAACTCAATCGAAAATCTGGAAACAGAAAAATCAGAAAAACATATTGACACCTCTGGGACTCGAACCCAGGACCTCTTGCTATCCGGGCAAACGCGCTAACCACTGCGCCACGGTGTCGATATGAAATTCGGTCATGTTTAACTGTATTAAAAATTCTATCATTCTATCATGAATTATGAAATAAATTTTCGCATCAGATTTAAATGTCCGGGTTAAATTTTCCCCACAGGAAAAACTAAACCCTTTCACACACTTCCCAAATGATCACCTAGTCAATCCACGCTATGCAATTGCACTATATAAGTATTATAATTACAAAACCATACAAGAACAACATGTCAACCTACCAGAGACCAAAGGGAAAATAATTCACCGACTCCAGATATTTTCATATCAGAGGGTTCGGCTCTGTGGAATTCCTAATTTGACCTATAAATCCTACTGATCCCTCAATATAAATATTAAAAAAATCTAAATTTGCTAAATTTGAAGAAGAAATTAAAAAAATCTTTTGTAATCCTACATGTATTTAAAATTACTAATTAATTATAAATTTATATAATAATAATTTTTATTAATTATTACCTGACCCGGCCAAGTGTTGCTGTGGCGAAGGAAACACAACGCCATCTACTGGATGGTTACCCAACCTTTATGACCATTGCCATCTGTCAATTTGCATACAAATCAACTCCACACCGCCCGCTTGCCAGCCGCTCGTACATCACATACAGACATTATTCTTTATATTTCAACCAATTTACACAAAACCTTGAAAAATTGTACACCTAAACCTTCCTCATGAATCATTCTATCTATTGGTGAAAACCGCATGAAAATCCGTTCAGTCGTTTTTGAGTTTATCGCGAACAGATAGACAGACTCGGCGTGTTTAGTTTATAATACGTAGAGATAGAGATTTATTTATTTATTAACGCCCTTTTTCGGGGCTTTTACATATGAATAGTAAGAAATATACAGTATTTATTGTACATAACTGAACTGCCTTCGTAACAATATTTTATATTTGTTTAAAGATAAATTGAAGATGTCCACTGACTTGGTATAATTGTTTCCCTCCATTAGTATTCTGGGCAAAGAGGAATACATAACATGGTATGCTATATGTAAATATTATGTGGGGGCCAATTGCTACGCTCAAAATATAAGGGCGTGTGTAGATAGGTATGTTTCTCTAGCATCTGGTTTTTACCACAAACTTTCGGATTTCCGAGCGCCAAAAATGTGCGGTTGCAGATTTATGTTCGTGGCAGGTAGAGCATACACTCCAACTCAAGGTGGGGCATGAAATGAGGTCTCCAGCTTATTCGGGCATTTGAATAAAACAGAGGTTTCACTTTGGAAATTAAAATATATAACGTGTATTGTACCGAAAGCAAATGATAACAAATATCACAGTGTGACTCATCCCAAGGACCGAATGCAATCTAATATAACTAACGTTTCCTACACTTCCTAGTGTCCTAGTCGATCCGCATCTCATCACCACAGGATGGCCAGGATGAACCGGATGGCCAGCCCGATCGACATCCTTCAGTCTCCTCCGCGGCAAGGCAGGACCTCCTTCATGTATTGTGGATTTCCGGAGACGATGCCCGTTCATCATCCGCATTAGGGCCAAATGGAATTCACTTCCAGCGAGGGTACAGGGCGCGCCAGGGAGCACGAAGGGACTTCCGACGTATTACGGCTCGCGTTGATCTTATTATCACCCAGCGGAGCGCGTGTCCAGGGTATTCCGTGCAATAAAGGAATCGATCTTACAGTCGACATTCGGCAGGTACCCGCAAGCGTGATCGGTGCGATGCAATTAAATAACCGATCGCCATGATATCTTGCAATGAATCGTCCGGACACCACGGATAGACAATATCGGCACATTAAACTTTACCGTTACCGTTGCACAATGATTTCTCGTATTCGAGTAGGATGGAACTTTAGTAACACGGCACCCGTTTGTTTTTAAACATTACGTCCCTTGTAATATATAATAACATTAAAATACTAATTGACTGTCCCAGCTATGATGTCGCCCAAACATCATGGAAGCGAGAGTGAGTTTCTCTTTCCTCCTTGCCGGAACCGGAAAACTAACGCCCCCCTGTAACCTCGGTGTTGCCCGTCCTCTCGTTGAAATAAACCCATAGTCAATAATTAAACGGGTACTTAATAGTTCGTGCTGCTACGGATCAATGTTATAAAGCAGTGTTCATATTTTAAAATAAAAAAGATAATAATTTTAACACTGCTTCATAACAGGTAGTTAGTTCCAGAATTACTGCACTGAAATAAATCCTGACTTCTAGTATTACGATGTAGAGAAGAGATGTAGAGATTATATGGGACCCAGTAAATGAATTCCAGTGCAAATTACGCAATTAGTATTTTTTAAACTTTTTGATTGTGCACAGAGTGGAAAAATGTCGGCGAATTACTCAGAAAACGTCCCCAAGTTGAAAGGGCGTGAGAATTTCGACGATTGGTTTTAGAATGATTGTTACCAATAAAAAGGGTAGTTGCCCGTAATATGGAAAAAACAATTAGTTTAATATAATACTAGAAAAATGAAACAATACAACTTTGTATAAACCACTTATATGATGTGCAAATCCGACCGGTTTCGGAACAAACTTTCCTTTGTCAGGGAAAGCTTATACTAATTTGACAGTTTAGAACAATGTTTTATTGTGTTAGGGGTGGAGCCGTTGTTAGTTAATTGTTGTTTGTTCCGAAACCGGTCGGATTTGGACATCAAATAAGTGGTTTATACAAAGTTGTATTGTTTCATTTTTCTATAATGGATAACCACAAAGTAATAGCTACATTCAAAAATATAATATAATACTGTTAATTCTAAAATTTGATATATGAGATTGACAGACACGACTGTTTGACGGTGTTATTTAGCCTCCTAAGTTAAGTAAATTCTAATGTAAAATCCATGCTAATTTGTACAGCGCTCTTGAGGCGATTTTTCGCAAAAACAGCGCTATATAAGTTGTCCAAATTTATTATTATTATTATAAGGTGGCAATAGCGAAATTGGTTAACGCGCACGTCCCGGTTGCGTATTTACAATACCTACCGCGTTTCAGTCGCTTTAAATATTCATTATCAAAATTTTAATATTTAGAAATAAAATTATTAATTTCTAATATACACATTAAAAAGATTATTTTATCTAGATCTTAGAACATTTTTTTGTTTTCGCAAAGTGATAAAAAATTATCAATATAGAGGTGTATTTACAATATATGGGAATAATAAATTTAAATATTTAGAAATAAAATTATTAATTTCTAATATACACATTAAAAAGATTGTTTTATCTAGATCTTAGAACATTTTTTTTTTTGCAAAGTGATAAAAAATAACCAATATAGAGGTATATTTAAAATGTAAATTGTCGTAACCGCGACTGAATCGGTATAGGTTTTGTAAATACGCGTCCCGGTTAGACGAGAGGTTCTGGGTTCGAGTCCCAGTTGCGACCATTGTCTTTTTCTGATTTTCTGTGTCTTGTTCTGTTTCATATTTTTATTTAGATTATTATTGTTATCTTCTTCTTCAATGATATATTACAAACATTTTTGTTTTCCTCCATATAAAATCTGCAGAGATTGTTTTTAAAAGCGTTCACTTATACACGTCATCATTACATAGTATAAAATGCAGTCGCTCAAAATGTATGTGCGCGTTAATCTTTTAAACTACGCAACGGATTTTCACACGGTTTTTACGAATAGATAGAGTGATTGAAGAGGAATGTTTATATGTATAATACATGTAAATTATATTAGAGAAAAGCCGAAAATTAAAAAAAAAAAACATATTTTTGTGCGATTTAAAACGGCTTGCGGGCCGTACTATAGTCACTTTTGAAATTTGTTCTACGGAAGAAATTGGAAAATAGATGTCCTAGAGTAAGTAGGTATTTGATTTGAATTATTTTATTTGATGAAGTCGCTCAAAATGTATGTGCGCATAGATCTTTTAAACTACGCAACGGATACTCATGCGGTTTTCACCAATAGATAGAGTGATTGAAAAGGAAGGTTTATCTGTATAAAAACATGCTTATTATGGTAGAGAAAAGTCGAGAAATTCAAATATTCAATTCAGGCAGCGGGCAGCGGGCAGCTGGTAAGCGGGTGGTGTGGATTTTATAAAGGTTGGGTAATGGCGTTGTGTTTCGTTAGCCACAGCAACGTGTGGCAGGGTCTGCTAGTATACTAGAATAGAATTAAAAATTCCATTTTTTTAAAGTGAATTCGTAAAATTAAACCTAAACCTATTAAAAAACAGATTTTACTGCGCCCCGAGGCGGTATCTCTAACAATATTTAAGATTTAATAATTGCTATTTAAATAACTATTAATGAAAAGTTATAAAACTACTTGACTTGCCAAGGTGACATCTTTGCTTTTCTTCAGAATGTGGGAGGCGGGTTTGGGTACCGCCGTTCTGGGAGCCATATATTGGATAACTAACACCCTTGCCATCCCCAAGTGGTTCGCCACGTTAGGTTACTTAGGTTTAAGGGGTGAGGTGTCCAGGTCTTAACGGCAAATGCTTTTGCTGCGGTATAATGGACCGGGAGAGACTGGTTGAGGGATACCTATCCTAGACCTCTCCAGCCGAACTCTCTGGACACATAGGTTTGCACCGCAGTGGGAAGGATGGGTTCGTACATCCGTCACTCCTGGACATATTGACCCCTAGATTACTACGCATCCCTCATAACTTTTTCCGTCCCAAAACTTCCTCTCCCTCCTTTCGCTAAAAAGACCTTCCATTCAGCAGTTGACGTAGGACTTCCTCAGGGTCTCCTTTGTGGAGCTAAATAAAAAAAATACCAATTTTTGTCTTGGACGAACTCTAATTTTTGAAGTGAAACGTGACTTGAAATTCGGGTGAAACACAACTCAGTTCTACACAAATACTCGGTTCTAATATAATGCTGTAAATTCGCACCTCGGCGCGTGCCTTCCGTAGCGTAGTTGGCAAGATGCCTGACGAGTCTCAGCGGCTAGAGAGACATACATCACGCGAACGGGGGTTCGAATCCTACGAAATCCAAAAAAAAAAAATTTTTTGTGAATCAATATCCAATCTTCAAACCACATTAAAAAAACAAGCAAAAGAAAAGAAAGTGACATCTAGCGACTTTCTAGTTTCACTTCTACCGCGTGTGAATTACACTCTATGATATATTTTTTTGTTTTTTTCTATTTCTCATTATTGGAATGGTGTGTTCAAAATTGTTTGAATATTGAGGAATTTTTCCTTTAAATATTATTCATACTTGTTTTACCCATAGGATGTTCGGTAAGATTGTGGTTGGACTCCACACAACCAGTCACTCTCTAGAAGAGGTGAATTAATTTGTCAATGCAGTGAATCAAGTGTTGACCACATATGTCATATGAATGATTCATAAGTTGCGCCATTGTGACTAGTTCGTAATATTTTTGCTCTGCTTAAGTGATTACTAAGTGATAAAAACACATAAATCGGAAACTTAATTGAGTGATTGCTCTTTGTGACACACATACCTAAAGTCCACAAATTTCGTATAAGCGTTTTACAGTCCCTACTGAGGATAATCAGTAATAGAAAAAATATATTTTTTAATACTACAAGCTTTTTTCTGAAAATGACGACATTTTACGAAAAAACTTAAAATTGCTGTCAATATTTACTGATTGGAGATTTATTTACATATGAGATTTATTTACTAAAAGGTAATTAAATTATTTCAAACTTCTTTTAAACTAATTTCTTTCTTGGAAGAATATTTTAGACGATATGAAGGAATGTTTGATGAAAAATGTGAGTTAAAATGATTTTTTTCTAAAATATTGTCATTTGTAGAGCGTATAGCTCAAAAACGGCTGGGATTTCCAAAATTAAATATAGAATAAAAGTTGCAGATAATTTTATGAGCTTTTACTTATTCTAAAAAAGTTTTCCTCTGCGACGCACTGTTTTTGAGATATAAACGGAAATCCGAAAATCGGGACCTCCCCCCCCCCCCCTCCCCCCCTAACTCGCCACCTAGACGTCAGGACTTTTAGTATGTTCACACCCTAAGCACCCTAAATAAGTTTTTGAAGGAATCGCTTAGGTTCCTTCTCACGCACTCTACACTTCCTTTTAGACCATTCGTTTACAGGACTATAAGTCCAACATTCAAATCAAAGACATAGACGTAATTCATCGCGCAGCAAAATAAATAAATAATATTCATCTGAGAGAAATTGTAATCAAACTCAAATCGAATACAGCTAAAGAACAGCTTTTAACTTATGTGAAAACGTACAACAAAAACAACCCGAATATGAAAGACAAATTAAATACCTCAATCATCGGAATTGCTGGACCGACTTCGAGGATCTACGTTTCCGAGCAACTTACATTTCGTGGCGAACAATTATTTTGGAAAGCGAGACAAGCAGCGAAAACGAAAGGGTGCCGATTCACTTGGTCGAAGGCGGGTCAAGTATACGTCAGAAGGGATACGGGTTCTAATGCAATCTGTATATCTGATGAACTCAAGCTTGCAGCTATGTGATACAATACAGGGTGCGGCAGGGAAACTTGCTGATTTGAAAAGTCAATAAAAGAAAAAGTACATTATATATTGATTTAAAATTTATCTCACTAAAGAAAACACTCATAGAACATTAATAAATGCATTCACTCTGAATGCATTTATTTACGTTCTCCAAATTGACCTTGAAAAATATCACATCTTTGCGATTCTTTTAAAGACATAAAGAAACCATCCCTTAATTATATACAATTCTTAGTGTTCTCAAAAGTTGTCTTGACAGAAGCAAATTCCCTTGATATCTTGGACGAAACTATTCCTTTGTTAAGAATATTATGAACTAAATATACAATTTGGCTGTCCTGAAACGGGTATTTTGCCCAGTTGGACAGACAAATGTTCTCATTGTAATGTATTGTTAATATATATGCATATGTAAATAAATAATTCATTTTGTATCGTATAGTACACATTCTGAATTTTTGTTTTAAGTAGTTTTAAAAATGACATCGGGGAAATGGCGACCCTCATTAGTGATACACTAATCTACCCTAGATTTGAAGTTTCGCTCCACTCTTTCGAGCATATCGACGGGAATGTTGGTGATGGCTTGGCGGAGGTTGTCCTTCAGGTGTTGCAGGGTCCGGGGTTTGTCGTTATAAACGATGGATTTGAGATATCCCCATAAAAAAATTCGCAGGGTGCCAAATCGGGGGAGCGCGCCGGCCACGGTACGTCACCCCTCAAGGAGATAAGGCGCTCGTGGAAGTGTTGTGAAAAGTAGGCCTCGACGGCAAACGCACGCTGTTCCTTTGTCCAACGCATGACGACAACTGGCTTGTGGTGTAACAAAACTTCAGGACCCCCTCTTTCCAATGAGACCCTTACCACCCCTTTCTGACCACGCCGGCGCTCGTCGGCGTCCAATTCAAATGAGCAAGTTTCCCTGCCGCACCCTGTATTTGACAGAATAACACTACCGAGATATGTTCCTTCTCGCTCGTACCCAGGTAAATGCAATAAATCGTTATCAAGGCAAGGCAGCGAATTTATCAGTTATCATTATCGTATTAAGATGGTACGAGAGATTTTTCAATATTTAATGGTTTTTGTGCGTTTTCGAAGTCGCCTACGCCCATAACTGTACGAACAAAAAAAAAGTTAAATAAAAAGAATGATAGTTACATTTACGTTCTATCCCACAAAATATAATTATACATTGTCAAAAAATATTTTTCTAACTTTACAACTGTTTTAAAAATAGCTGTTTTCAACAAATCTCAATCGACCTGCAAATATTTTTCTTATGTGGTCATATACAAGAAGGAAAACAAAGAAAAAAAATATTTTTAAATAGAAAACATTTCAATCTATGCCCGCTCATTTTTACATTTTTTAACTAAAGAGCCTTTTTACCTAAATTACGATGTGATACTTTTAAAAAAACTGCATAAATCAGTCAACTTTAAAATCGTTTTAATGTACCAAAAAACAGGTTAGTGAATAAAATAAAAATATCATCCAATTAATCAGTATTTTAAGTAAGTCAATTTAAACAAATATTTATTAAATTCCAATGATTTACTTGGTTTACTTCGATATTCGTAAGTATATATAAATACCACTTTGATCAATCAATTCCATTGCGCGAACAGGCATCGCCGAGAACGGTCGCCCCCGACGCTGTCCCGCGTGATTTAAGTAAAAACAAAATCACCAAAAAGATCAATCATTGAAAAAGATATTCTAGTGACAAAAAATCTAAAACGCAAAATTCATACGTGGGTAGTAAACAAGGGTATTGCATACTGCGTGCAGATAACTTGATCAAACAACACACTCAACGCCTGTATTTTTTCTCTTTTCTCCTTAATTATTTTCATCTATTTATCTCATATCTTTTTTTTTTATTTCTTTATATTTTTTTCTTTTATACCATTTATCTATTTAAATTTAAATTATATTTTTTATCTTCCAAGATTAAGATATCAAAATTAAATTAAATTCCTGCCACCTCAGAACAGGCTCAGCCTAGTGAGGTGGTATATACCAAAAAAATAAATATATATATGTATATGTAGGTATATTGTATATATTGTAATGTTATTCTTGGTTAATAAATAATTTTAAAAAAATATAAAAAATTTACTAGACCTGAATACATTGTGAGAATTATTAAACTGACCCTTTTACAATGTTCTTTAATTTACCATCCACAATATTTGCGCGGGCGAATTCAGTCGGCGTTGGCTTCAGGGATATTCAACGCAAACATTTAATATTCTGTTTTTATGATAATAAAAAAAACAATTGAAAATAATTACATAAATCTTTCTGATAATTACATAAGAAACTATAATATGATATGCATAATTCGGTGTTAAATAAGTACATATTAAAAAAAATCTTAATGTAATTTCGTTAAATTATTTACATAAAATTATTCCTTACATCCTAGTTTTGTTCACTTTTAGAAATATTTATTTTTAAAATATTTCTTTCATTACTAGTTTTGTCATTTTTGGTAAGGCTCTCGACTAGCGTTAAATTTTATTTGATTTTTTTTATATTATTCCACAATTTACTAATTTTTAAAATATTAGGTCCTTACATATGAAATTGGCGTTTTGTATGGGAGGAACATAAAGTCTTTTTTAAAATATTATATATTTATTTAATCAAAGGTACCATTGCTATCTATGCACTTTTCTACTGTCCTAAAACGAAATAATACTCCTTGTTAGGCAGTCAAAATTTAATAAATTATGTATATAAATGTATAATATTGTGTTAAATAAACAAAAAATAAAAATAAAAAATTAATCCATCTCATTGAGGCGATGGGTCGAGAGAGTCTAGAGAGAGGTCGAGAGAGAGGAAAGGTCAAAAGCTCTCCCTCAACCAATCTCTCACACACAATAATAGGTGGGCAAACACATCCGTCGCCAAGCATGAATAAATCTCACCCCATGAACCCGGGCACCCCTGACATGTCACCAAACGTAGCGAACCACTTGGGGTGACCAATAGGTGTTGGTTATCCAATAGATGGTTCCCGGGGCGGCAGTACCCATACCCGCCTCCCAAATTGATTGGGAGTTTGGGGGTAATGGGAGATGGTAGTATGGGGGTTAAAATATAATATTCTAATTTGAGATGCACTATATCACTGGAAATGTATATAGTTAATCAAAAAAATATTGGGACTCGTGTACACTAATCCCAGCGAGAGATCGTGTGTGACGTCGTCGTTCTAGTATTTTCCGCCGTTGTCGTTCGAATAAGCGCGTGATAAGGAAGAAGTCGAACGTCGGACTCTTCTTGGGAATAATTCACGGTTTTCACAAACAAATAATAACACGAGCAGCATTTAACGACTTGATCTTTGAGCGGTCTTAAAAAATCGGGGCATTACAAACTTTTTATTGTTTGCTAGCTGTTAACAGTAAACAATTGTGGGTCTTATCGCTATCAGTCCCTGTCAACATAACCTAACCCGTCCCACTAGGAGTTTTCAGAATATATTACAAACATATTGTGCAATTCACACGCGGTAGAAGTGAAACCTTCAGAAAACTAAATTAGACAAGAGTGTGGAGACTACGAACACCTTTTTTATCAATGTGAAGGATGATTTTTTCCGTATTTTTGTCGTCGAATTCTAGCGCACCTTTTCCTATACATTTGGTCATCTTCTTAGTATATGTGTTTTCTTCTTCGGAGTCTCTATATGAGTCGTTCAATTTCTATATCCGCTATATCAACTTTCACTGATTCGGAAAAAACCGCAAAAAACTGTCACATCTCTAGCGAAAATAAAAAATTACATTTTATTTTTTTTTAAATAATGAATTGGAGTAATAATATACATTCGAAAAGTGTTCATTTTTCAAAGTTTGTGTAGAAATATAAATATTAGTAATTTGGATAAATAAAATGGATATAGAGGATTTTCATACTCACTACGTGATTTGTATGGAATATAGAGGCTTTTGAAACTCAACTGACCTTAGGGGCGTGTTTCTACACCCGCCATCTTGGCAAAATAACTGCTCCGAATTCCGATATAGCGGGTTTTGATAGTAACTTCTTGGATGATATAGCGGGTTTTGTTTCTCACTCGCATTTTTACATAGTTTTTGGTCGTGATAAAGGATGTTTTGAAACTCGATTCTTGTTCCACATAGAAGGCCTTGAGCTCCACATAGAAGGCCCTGAGGAACATAATTTCCCTCAGGGCCTATGTCATCTTTGAGGATGCTGTGTGGAGGGTTTTTTTAAAGGATAGGAAGGAGAGGAGAGTTCTGGGAAGGAAAAGAGTTAAGGGGTGGGTAGAAATCTCGGGTTCAGTATGTCCTGGTCATCCGCCTCCAAGACCTAGATAAACCTCACCCCCATGAACCCGGGCACCCCTGCTAAATCACCAAACGTAACGAACCACTTGGGGTGACCTATGGCAGAGGTGTTGGTTATCCAATAAAATTCCCGGGGCGGCGGTACCCATTCCCGCCTCCCAAATTAAAGATATAGCGGTTACTGAAATTATAGGACTCATATATCGCTTTTCTTTTGTGTTTTCTTTGCCTATTAATTTAGGAGTGGTTTGAAGTTGGACATTGATTTTGCAAAAATAAAAATATATACCTATGTATATATTTTTTTAAATTTCGTGGTATTCGATCCATGGTCCGCTGACTATCTGGTCGCTAAGGTTCGTCAGGCGCTTTATACCACTAGACTAAAAGAGGTTTGCGTTGGGACCGTGGATTTATCGTATAATTGGAACCGAGCATCTGTGAAATAAATAAATAAATATTTTGTTGGAATTTCACTCTCTCGCAGGCTAAATCCTATAGATGTATGTGTTTGTCTCTTTTTAGTGTCGCTCGCTTCCTTTTCATCGAGTTTCAAATCACAACGGTGCTAAATAAGTTTTCACTTCAGTATTAGTTTTCAGTCGATTTGGGAGTTTCTGTCACCCTGGGAACCATTTATTGGAAAACCGACATCTCTGCCATACGTCACCCCAGGTGGTCCGATTGTTTATCCAGGTCTTAGCGGTGTATGCATCTGTCCGCCAGCTGCGTAGAAGGCCGATCGAGAGAGACTGATTGAGGGAAACTTTGATCTCTCCAGCAGGACTCTCTCGGAACATCGCCTTGCACTGCAGTGGGAGGGATGAATTCATATGTCCTTCACTCTTGGAGACACTGACCCCAGATTTCTTTCCTGAACTTCTTCTTTCTTTCCTCGAAAGACCCTCCACACAGCTTCCAAAAGATGAAGTACATAGGCCATGAGGATAATTGATTTTATATTCCTCAGGAATGTAAAATGTGTGGAACTAATATCTCTACATCTTATGTACATAATATTATAAATTAAAGTCTGTTCGCGGTAAACTCAAAAACGACTGAACAAATTTTCATGCGATTTTCACCAATAGATAGAGTGATTCATGAGGAAGTTTTAGGTGTATAATTTGTCAAGGTTTTGTGTAAATTGGTCGAAATATTAATGAGAATGTCTGTATGTGGTGGACGAGCGGGCTGGCAAGCGGGCGGTGTAAATTTGATTTGTATGCAATTTTTACATTATTTCATCTTCAGTTATAACGAGGTTATAAGTTATAACAAGGGGACATTCAAGACTTCGAAAACTCTGTTTAAAGCCCAGGCATCGCCGTTAGTAAAAAAAAATAGTATTAACACAGTGTAGGTAGTACTTATAACCGAAATCTCACATGTTTGTTGTAAGTGACAGTTATTCTCCAAATTTTCACATAATATTTAATATTAGATACAAACTACATTATTTTAGATACTTAAAAGTACTAGCAGTTCCTAAACATTTATTCTTATTTTTACATCTATACATTCTTATATTTACTTTTTCTAACCTACTATTTTTCCATATATTTTATTAGTAATTACATGTTACTCGTACCATCATCATCATCTCAATTGGCTCTACAACCCCTGGTGGGTCTTGGCCTCCTCAAGAATCTTCCTCCACTCATCTCGGTTTTGTGCCAGCTCTCTCCAGTTTAGAAACACTAAGATAGACATGTCTTTGAGGACGTTGTCGCTCCATCTTAGTCTTGGTCTTCCCGGGCTCCTTAGCCCTATTGGTCTTGAGTTCAGCAGGCACTTTGGTACTTAATACTCGGTTATTCTCTCCACATGACCCAGCCACCAAAGTCTTTAGCTCCTTAAACAAAGTATAGAGCTCATTGTTATAACGTCTGCGCCAAAATCCATTTTCTAGAACCGGTCCGAAGATTCGCCTCAAAATACTCGTACACAGTTGCATAAATTAGCGAAGTTTACACAGAAAAAACATGGATGATTAAAGTAAGCATAATGTAGGTTGTAGAAAAAAGAAATAGAAATAAAAAATAAAGCATATAAGATATATAATGTGAAATGAAACCATGTACCTATATAAAAATAATTCATTTAAGTACAGCATAAGATAAAACCAATATAATGAGATAGATAAAATAACACAGAGCATGGGTAGAGGGTATGGTGAACCCACGGATGGTGACAAATATTGATGGGGAGGTTACACGTTCAATATTTGATTGTGATCCGGCAATATTTGTTGAATTCAGGAATCTGTGATCCGTCAATACACGTTCAATAAATATTTGGTAAATATTGATGAATCACAATAAATATTGAACGTGTAGAATTCGCCTTACAATAACAGTAGGTTGGCTCATCTACGAAAAACACTTTTGCACATGACACGGCGCGAACCAACGAAGAGTTTCCTTAATATTTTTGCTGTTTCTCCAAGATAAGTACAGCAATCAAGTGAAAAGACTCTCCTTTCATAACGTGTTAAGAACTGACTAAAAAACAGCTTCAAAAATTATAAAATTTTAAAATAATTCGCTGGCCTACGTGCCTTTTTCACCCATCTATTTTAGTCCAGGATTTTATTTGCCATGATATAAGGATTTACGGCCACAGAAAAAAAACATTGGTACAATCAGTTTATTATAGTTAAAATCGTAAACCAACGTATTTGTTTTTTAAATGAAAAATAACTTTTAAAGGTTATGTAATATATCGTTGACTTTTGACTTTTGATATACTGGTATGCAGAGCTCCGGGCCAATTGAGGCCCTTTCTCTTTCATCATGAGTTTATTAAGGTTTAGAATAGAGATTTTAGTAACAATTATTATAAGCAATAATTATCAGCCTGAAACACTCATCAACATTGAAAAATCTTCCGAGAAAAGATACTTGCCGCCAACGGGACTTAAACCCGTGTCCTTCTGATTGCCGGTCAGCTGCTCTTGACCACTGAGCTATGGGGGCTTATCAAATACCCGCCAAATAATTCAATATATACTAGTGTTTCATTCAACCAACTTTATATATAAAGTTGGTTGTTTTCAGGTGGAAAAAATATAATAAGCAGTAATTGTTGGTTAACAACTGGGTGGTTACCACTATTTGAGGGGGGGGAGGGGTAAGAGGGCTCTGGGGGGAGGGGGAATTTAGTGGGGTAGTGGCAGGTCGGCAATGGATTGGGGGGTGTTCGGCGGACTAGGGGTGAGGGGCTAGTTGGTTGGGGTAGCTGGGGGGGGCGGGCGGTTTGGGGGGTGATGGGGGCGGAATCGGTTAGGGGGGCGATGGGGGCGCTGTCAGTTAGGGGTGCGTTGGGAGGGTGATCGGTGTTGTGGGCGGAGGGGGGCAGTCAGATTGGGGAGTGGTGGGGGAGTGGTCGGTCTGGGGAGCAGAGGGGGGGCGATCGGTTAGGGGGACAGTGAGAGGGCCGTCGGTTTGGGGGGCGGAGAGGGGGCGAACGGTTTGCGGGACAGTGGAGGGGAGATTGGTGCGGGTGGCAGCGATGGGGCGATCTGTTTGGGGGACAGTGGGAGGGCCGTCGGAGAGGGGGCGACCTGTTTGCGGGACAGTGGGGGGGAAATATATCGTTGAAGAAGAAGAAAACAATAATAAATCTAAACGAAAATATAAAATAGAACAAGATACAGAAAAACAGGAAAAGACAATGGTCGCAACTGGGACATGAACCCAGACCTCTCGTCTAACCAGGACGTGCACGTTAACCAATTTCGCTATTGCCACCTTCTGTCAAACCGTCATATTTCAAATTTTAGAATTAATAATATTATCTTCAACTAATTCTTTTTTCATATTATGGGCAACTACCCTTTTTATTGAAAACAATCATTCTAAGAATTTACCATTGTCTTTTTATGTTTTTTCAATGATATATAACATTGATGGGAATAACCTTCAAAAATTATAAAAAGAGAGGTTTTCTTATAAAAAAATGAATAAACTCGGATATATTTTATCCGAGACGCTATCCAGGTTACAAACCAATTCTTAGAATGATTGTTTCCAATAAAAAGGGTAGTTTCCCGTAATATGGAAAAATAATCATTTGAAGATAATATTGTTAATTCTAAAATTTGAAATATGAGATTGACAAATGCGAAGGTTTGACAGAAGGTCTGGGTTCGAGTCCCAGTTGCGACCATTGTTTTTTTCTGTGTCGTATTCTCTTTCATATTTTCATTTAGATTATTATTGTATCTTCTTCGTTAATGATATATTACAAACATATTTGTTTTCCTCCATACAAAATCGGCAGAGATTGTTTTAAGAAGAGTTTGATTAAACAATATATTACAATAGAATTAAAAATTCCATTTTTTTAAGTGAATTCGGAAAATTAAACGTATACCCATTTAAAAAAAAATCACATTGCGTCCTGAGGCGGTATCTAACAAAATGGTCGAAAATAAAAATGGTAATTGGAAAATAAAAATTGTAAGAGAGTATATTATGCTTTATGCCACTCTCGATTGGAATATGGAGTAATAGGATGGGGCTCAGCAGCATCTAATAACTTAAAACAACTTAAGATAACTCAGAATTGCATTATAAAGACCATTCTAAAGGTCCCCATAAGGACGTCAACAACAGAAATTTTTAAACAGTTTGATGTTCCAAGCATACAGAAAATCTATGCCAAAAACATTCTAGTACATCACCACAAAAATGATTCAGAGGCAGACACCCCACACGCTCATAAAACCAAACAAACAGACATACTTAATATACCAAAATGTAACTCTTCATTTGGTCAAAGAAGTTCTGCATTTTTAGCAGCAAAGTTATATAACAAACTCCCACTTAGTATCAAAAAAATTTAAAAAAAAATAGCTACATTAAGGACATTTAAAGTTGGCTGAAGAATCTATCGGAAAACGAACTTACTAGTATACTTAAAACATCATAGAAGTTTCTGGAAAACCTTATCCAATCAATGAAGTTAAACCATAGAAGTCGCTGAAAAACTTATCCAAAGCATAGTCCCCCTCAGCACAGGATCTCCTAGTGAGGAGGACTACGAATATATTTTATATATACATCTAACTAACATGTTTCATATAAAAATGTAAAAAATATTATATAGTTACTAAATAAAAAATTAAAAATTTTTTTTGGTTCGATTTGATAATTGCTTTTTAAATAACTGTTTATGAAAAGTTACAAAACTTGTTACTTGACTTTCCAAGATGACATCTTTCTTCTTCAGAATGTGGGAGGCGGGTTTGGGTACCACCGCCTCGGGAACAATTTATTGGATAAATTGCCATACCCAAGTGGTTCGCTACGTTAGGTTATTTAGGATCATAATGTGAGGTTTGTCTAGGTTTGTTTGACTACAAATGATTTTGCTGCGGCAAAATGGACCGGGAGAGACTGGTTGAGGGAGACCTAATCTAGACCTCCCCATATGGACTATGGACTCTCTCGACACATCGAGATACATTGAACCGGATTTCGAGGGATGGATTCATTCATCCGTCACTCCTGGACATATTGTGACCTCTAGATTACGGAGGCGTCACTACATCTACAGCTCAAACTGCTGACTAATATCTATGAGAACCAAAGTGTTGACGAATATCTACAGCACTGGCAGGGGTTGGATTTGCAATGTATAGCATATTGGAATAACGTAATATTGCCCATGCAGTTTAAAAAACTTAATTTATGTAAGTATGTATGTAAAAATCCTTAATATCGGACTATTGGACACATTTAGCTGATTAGTCCAACCTACGCTCTGTAGATATTAGTTCAACCTACGCTCTGTAGATATTAGTCAACACTGGTACCGTCATAGATATTCGTCCGACCTTAGCTCTGTAGATATAAGTCAACACTCTGAAGTTCATAGGTATTAGTTCAACATATGAGCTGTAGATATTCGTCCGACATACAGGCTGTAGATATTAGTATCTGGAGTCTAGATTACTTCGCACCCCTTATACCTTTTCCGTCCCAAAACTTCCTCTCCCCCCTTTCGCTAAAAAGACCCTCCACACAGCAGTTATCGTAGGCCCTGAGGGATTTTTTCCTCAGGATCTCCTACGTGGCGCTAAATAAAAAAATGCGAGTTTTAGTCTTGGACGAACTCTAATTTTTGATTATTATTTTTAATTTATAAACTAACGTTTAGACAAGATTTGTATGCATAGCACAAAGGGTAACAATTATTATAAGCAATAACTATCAGCCTGAAACACTCAACCACATTGAAAAATCTTCCGAGAAAATATACTTGCCGCCAACGGGACTTGAACCCGTGTCCTTCAGATTGCCGGTCTGATGCTCTTGACCACTGAGCTATGGTATCTTTTCTCGGAAGATTTTTCAATGTTGATGAGTGTTTCAGGCTGATAATTATTGCTTATAATAATTGTTACCCTTTGTCCTATGCATAAAAATCTTGTCCAAACGTTAGTTTATAAATTAAAAATAATAATTAATATTTGACAAGTTTAAGTATTTCCCCAATAAATGTAGTCATAATTTGTCTCGACGTCACCTAGCGAGGGATTTAACACTTACAATGTCTCTCTCGCAAAAATAAAGTTGGTTGTTTTCAGGTGGAAAAAATATAATAAGCAGTAATTGTTGAATGAAACACTAGTTTATATTGAATTATTTGGCGGGTATTTGATAAGCCCCCATAGCTCAGTGGTCAAGAGCAGCTGACCGGCAATCAGAAGGACACGGGTTCAAGTCCCGTTGGCTCTTGACCACTGAGCTATGGTATCTTTGCTCGGAAGATTTTTTCAATGTTGATGAGTGTTTCAGGCTGATAATTATTGATTATAATAATTGTCTAATTTTTGAAGTGAAACGTTAGTGACTTAAAATTCGGGTGAAGCGGAAATGCCTCACAACTCAGTTCTACACAATATACTCTTTTCTAATTTAATGCTTTAAATTCACACCTTGGCACGTGCCTTCCATAGCTTGGTTGGCAAGATGCCTGATACGCCTCAGCGGACAGAGACACAGACATCGCGCGAACGGGAGTTCGAATCATGCGAAATCCAAAAAAAAAACATTTTTGTTTTGTGAAATCAATATCCAATCTTCAAACCACTTAAAAAACAACAAGCAAAAGAAAAGAATGCGACATTTTCTAGTTTTACCTTTACCGCGTGTAAATAACACTCTATGATTTTTTTTTGGTTTTTCTATTTCGCATTGTTGGAATATAGGTGTCACACAATTTGGCTTTCGAAATGGGTTGGGTACTCGGGAAGCGTTATTTAGTATTCAAGTACTAATCCAAAGATGTAGAGATGTGAATACAAATGTACATGCATGCTTCATTGACTTCCTTAAAGCATTTGATAGAGTTAGACATGACAAAATGATTCAAATTCTGAAAACCTCCGGGATAGACGATAGAGATATAAGGATAATTGGTAATCTTTATTGGAACCAGAAAGGAGCAGTAAGAGTAGAGCAATGTCTAACAGACGAAGTAGAAATAAAGAGAGGCGTGCGACAGGGTTGTATTCTTTCACCTATGCTCTTCAACTTATATTCAGAAGAAATATTCAACGAAACTCTGCAAGAGGCTACTCAAGGACTTGTTATAAATGGGAAGATTCTGAACAACCTGCGTTATGCAGATGATACAGTACTTCTATCAAGTAACATTGAGGATTTACAACTTTTGCTGAATCAAGTAGTGAAGACTTGTGAGAATTTCGGGCTGAAACTGAATATAAATAAGACAAAATACATGCTCATAAGCAAAAATAACGCATTGGATGAAAATCTTTATATTGCTGGAACAAAACTAGAGAAGGTACAGAGTATTGTATACTTGGGCTGCAATGTAAATGATAGATGGGATCCTTCAGTTGAAATCAAATGCCGCATTGAGCAAGCTCGTGCAACCTTTATCCGCATGAAAAAAATGTTCTGCAGTCATGATCTCAACCTTGGATTACGAATGCGAATGGTCAGATGCTACGTGTTTTCGATATTATTTTACGGAATGGAAGCATGGACGCTTACTGAAGAACTTATTAGGCGACTTGAGGCATTCGAGATGTGGATCTACAGAAGAATACTTAAAATAAGCTGGATGGACAGGGTTACAAACGAAGATGTTATGGTTCGGATGAATTAAGAAAAGGAAGTAATTAAAACTATAAAAATCCGAAAACTTCAATATCTTGGACATGTGATGAGACATCCAGAGAAGTATGAGATCCTGCATCTCATAATGCAGGGAAAGATTGCCGGAAGACGGGGCCCTGGAAGAAGGAGAACCTCATGGTTGAAAAACCTGAGACAGTGGTATGGCCAGTCTACCGTGGAGCTGTTCCGGGCTGCAGTAAACAAAGTCCGCATAGCCAACATGATAGCCAACGTCCGTTGAACGGACAGGGCACAAGAAGAAGAAGAATTATTGGAATGATGTGTTTAAAATTGTTTGAATATTGAGGAATTTTTCCTTTAAATATTATTCATACTTGTTTTACCCATAGGATATTCCGTAAGATTGTGGTTGGACTCCACACAACCAGTCACTCTCTAGAAGAGGTGTATTAATTTGTCAGAGCAGTGAATCAAGTGTTGACCACATGTTGACATATGAATCACGTCATTATCAATTAATATGAATGTTCTTAGTTTTTCCCTTATGCGTTCCTAAATTATTCAACCGATTCCGATAAAACTTTGGTGAGTTGTTGTGTGCACGCCCGCGAAGGTTTTTACATATAAAGATGAGCTCTGGTGTTATGAAATTATTTCCTATACCATTCAATCGATTACGATAAACTTTTGGTGATTTGTTGTGCGCACGCCCGCGAAGGTTTATATATATATACTGGAGATCTATTGTTATGAAATTTGTATAAAAAAATTACGATCGTGTGTATTTCATATAGTTAAGCGGCAAGGTGGGAACAAAAGGGGGGCGAGGGAAGGAGAAATACGGGAAGGTGGAAGGGGAACGCGCTAAGGAAGCCCGGGAAGGTGAGGGGTTCGCGGGACGGGAGGACGCGGAAGGGTTGAAGATTTTTGCGATTGAATCTTAAAGTATTTTAAAATAGGGTGACCAGATCGAGGAGTTATATTCGATATGGCTACGAACTAAGCACGATGTATACAAAATTTTAATGTTGAAATATTCACAAAATTCTCGAATACGTAAACGATTTTTTTACTAATATAGGGTCACAATTAGCAAAGAAAATCAGAAAACCAATAACTAGCATTTTACCAGAAGAAAGGGAAAATATGAACCAGATAGATAAATTAAAGTTAACTGAGGTAACCAATACTGAAATCAGAAACGCAATTGTATCCCTTAATATTAATAAATCATCGGGAAATGACATAATCTCAAATAAAACAATAAAACAAAATGAACTGACCTTCCCATTGACATACTTGGTCAATCTGTCTATATCTACAAATGTATTCCCTTCATGCCCTAAAAAGGCTACAGTAATACCCATACATAAAAGTGGTAACAAAAGGGATATATATATAATTACCGACCCATAAGTCTCTTAAGCTCTTTTTCAAAAATCTTGGAAACTGTAATGAAGAAGCAAATTGTTCAATTTCTTGAACAAAACAAATTACCATCACCATCCTAATATGGTTTTAGAGAAAATCTGAGCACCAATGATGCCATAGAAAATCTAACAAGCATGACCATAAAAAAACATAGATGATGGGAAAAAATGTTTAGCTTTATTCATAGATCTTCAAAAAGCTTTTGACACAATAGACCATAAAATATTACTAACTAAACTAAAAAAAATAGGAATGGCCGAATCAACAATGAACTTATTGGAGTCATATACAGGGTGTTAAGGGACGTACTTGACTTACTTTAACCAGTGATTCCTGACATTATTTGGAGTAAAAAATGTAAATGAAATTTTGGTCTCCGGTGACTTTTTTTGACGATTTTTTTTTTTTCTTCAAAAATTTTTTCTTCTAAATCAAACAAAAAAAAAATTCTTCCACATGTCATCATTGGTCACTCAGCCGGGTGTCCGACGAACCCCTTACCCCGCCTCCAACTGTTCAACAACTACCATTTTTTTATGTTTTTGTAAAAAAAAAAAAAAAAACATCTAAAAAGTCACCGGAGACCAAAATTTCATTTACATTTTTTACTCCAAATAATGTCAGGAATCACTGGTTAAAGTAAGTCAAGTACGTCCCTTAACACCCTGTATAACAGGGCGAGAACAACAAGTACAAATTGGCAAACAAAAGAGCAAACTTCTATCTTTAAACTATGGCGTTCCTCAAGGAAGTGTACTGGGACCGATTCTATTCATTATCTACATCAACGATTTAACTAACCTTACCATTAAAGGAAACATAATCAGTTTTGCTGATGATACTGTTTTATTATTTCAAGAAGAAAATTGGACTGATACATTTAATGAGACTGTAAAAGGGCTTAGTGCACTTCAAATTGGCTTAAAATCAACTCGCTTACCCTTAATATAAGCAAAACAAAATATATAACATTTTCAATGAACTCAAGGGACCAACCAATAAAATCACTAGAACTAAAATTACATGAATGCCATGGAATTAATATACTATGTTACTACCCCGTCATCGAAAAAACACAAAACATAAAATATCTCGGAGTAATAATTGACGAAAATCTTAGATGGGACCTACACATCAAAGGTATAACGGAAAAACTCACAAGCCTTATATATTTCTTTAAAAATCTAAGAAACGTGTTAAATAAAAAGGAAATGAAAAAGGTCTACTACGCGTTATGTCATTCTCGAATTGAATATGGAATCATAGGATGGGGATCTGCTACACATACCTGCCTGAATACGATTAAAAAAGGAATCATAAAGACCATATTGAAAGTACCAATTAGAAGGCCTTAAATTGAAATTTTCAATAACTTTGACGTATCAAATGTACAGCAAATATAGATATGCCAAAAATATATTATTGGGGCTCTTCAAAAATAATGAATCCTCTACTAGACCGTGTATGCATAACACTAGATCGAATAAAAATGATATAAAAAATATTCCAAGTTATAAAACCACATTTGGACAAAGAAACTATACATACTTTGCAACAAAACTCCATAACATCCTTCCCCAAGACATAAAAGTAATAAAAAATCCAATTGAATACAAATCAAGAATAAAAATATGGCTTAAAGAGGTCAAAGAGAAAACCCTAGCGAAGACGCTAAAAACGACATAGAAGACAAATGAACTATATTTAAATAACTTTAATCCTCCTCGGCACAGGACCCCCTAGTGAGGAAGACTAAGAAATACAATATTTTATACTTTGTTTCATATTACATTTTGTATAGTCGCTATTAAAAAAAAAATCCTAAAACCTCTGGAATTTCGCTTTATATATATTATATATATATTTTTTTTATCTAGTTACTATATATTTATTATTTTTTACATATTTATATGAAACATGTTAGGTATATAAAAATTATATTCGTAGTCCTCCTCACTGGGAGATCCTGTGCTGAGGGGGACTATGCTTTGGATAAGTTTTCAGCGACTTCTATGGTTTATCTTCATGGTTTGGTAAAGGTTTTTCAGAAACTTCTACGAAGATATTAATTACATAATTAAGGGTATATTACCGCAAGCGCAGCATATTTAGGGATTTTTGATGCAGTTTTAAGAACATTTTTATATTGTTTATTAGAAAAAAATATTATGTTTTGAAAAAATAAACTATTCTTCTAAATGGTGCGTTAAAAAAACGTGTTAAAATGTTTAAAACAATTGCGTGAAAAAATATTTACAAAACCTCTAAAAATAGCTTAAAGTTCGATTTTATCTTTTAATTCTAAATACAGGAGAATTATAAAAAATATACATTATCACCACATCAATGTTGTCTAAACGACTGAATAATAAAATTATTTTAAAAAGCATTAAAACAATGCTTAAATAAATAAAAACAGTTTTTCAATATCACGATATTGTTATTTTGTCTCACGCCATTATATAAACCAAGACACGAGTTATTTCCAGTCATTATGCGAGATGATTTCAGAGTGAAAGCAAGTCAAATTTTACAAAAAATAAATACGTAAATGTGTAGGCACATAAGAAAAGGGGTCACACTAAAGGTTAGTCGTTATGTTATTGTGTTTTATTTCAGAACCAAGTTGACTTTTTTACTAGAACTTCCATTTCGCGGCCGCCTGTTTGCAACCAGCGGCATAGAATGGTTTAGAGTGCCCCTTTACCCGTATTTTCGTATTCCTAGTTTTATTTATTTACGTCCTACTGTGCTTTTACATAAATTAGGTAAAGATAAAGATATATATAGTATTGTTCACTTTGCAGACATATTATTAGTATTTTTTAGTGAACAAAAGATAATAATTGAGAATAGTAGGGAAAAAGTTTCATAATAACACGAAACGATCCTCACCATATATATCTCCCAGTACGAATCTAACAAACCTTGCAGCAATAATTTTTTTATTTTTTATTTATTTATCTATAATAAAATATATTTACAATGGTTTTATTTGTATGCCTGTCTCACTAGGGTATACCTGTGTCGAGACAGGCGTACATAAATGAATATAGTAGTTACAAGGATATTTCAGGTAAAATACATATTATGAATAGAATTAGAACAGAAGGGTGATTGGAAGGGTGGTAAATCTTTTAAAGAGAGTTATTTTATAAATGTTGGAGATGGAGTAATGAAATAAATTCTGCCTAGTCTATTTATAGGTTAAATTTGACAGGATTCCATTATTTTCGTTTGTTTTATATGGGTTAGGTTGTATGTGAATAGTTATTTCTGTCTATGTGTGATTTATTTTACAGATATGTGTGATAGTGTGGCGTCCAATACTTATAATCCATTTTTTAATATCTTGTTTGAATTTTGTAAAGGAGTCACTTTGTCTGATCGTAGTTGGTAGTGTATTGTATAGTTTGCAAGCTATGTATTTAGAGTGTCTTTGCCCGAAGGTGGTTTTGAAAAAAGGAGTTTGGAGAAGTTCGTTGTTTTTGGCTCGGGTATTGTGTATTGTTTGTGTAGCTTTGTATGGTGTTTTGTTGTTTTTGTGTAAATTAAGTAATATGGATCTTGAGTAGAGCTGTTTTATGTCCATAACGTTGAAGGAATTGAAGATAGTATCAGTGCTGGTAGTAAGCGGCATTTTAAGAATTAGTTTTTGTGCTTTCATGATGGGATCAAGGGCATTGGAATATGCATTACCCCAGGCTAGAATTCCGTGTGCGATGTGAGATTGGCACAATGAGTAATATACTGTTTTTAAAAGTTTTAGGTTAAGGAAATTGCGTGTTTGTTTGAAAAAGTATATAGATTTTCGGATTTTGTTTGTAGTATTATGTATATGTTGCTTCCAATTCAGGTGTGTATCGAAGGTTACTCCTAAATATTTGATAATGTTTACTTGCTCTAGGCATGGGCAGTCACAGTTTCGGTTTAGAGATGAATTTTTACATTTGTGTATTTTTAATGGCGGGGCTGGGTTTGACTTTGGGATATTGGTAAGACTAGACAGTAAGTATTTGGTTTTCTGTACATTTAGAGTTAATATGTTCGAGTCAAGCCAATATTTTACCTGTTGAATTCCTTCCTCCGCTTTGGAGTATGCGGTAAGCCAATCTTTTGCTTGGAAGAGTAGGACAGTGTCATCGGCGAAACTGACAATAGTGGCATCGATATCTAGGTTGCATAACTCGTTAATATATATTAGGAAGAGCGTTGGACCTATAACACTGCCTTGAGGGACCCCGTAACTAATGGGCAAATTCTGGCTCTTTGTGGTATTGAGTTTAACGCATTGGGATCTGTCAGATAAGAAGCTGGAGAGGAGGCCTAATTCTTTGTTCCTAATACCTATATTAAACATTTTGCGTTTTAGTTTGCTGTGTGAGATTGTATCAAATGCTTTAAATAGGTCGAGAAATACCGATAGACATTTCAAGCCCTTATCCAGGTGGCCAGAAATATGGTCAGTGACCGTGGCTATAGCATCATTGGTGCTTTCGTGTTTTCTGAATCCAAATTGCCGCGGCGATATTAAGTTATTGGTTTCCAGATATTCCATGAGACTATTATTGACGATCTTTTCGAATACTTTTGAGAGGGAATTTAGCAACGTAATAGGAAGATAATTACTAATATCAAGTTTGGAGCCAGTTTTAAAAATAGGGATAATGAGACCTTGTTTTAGAATGGTGGGAAATAGCCCTTGGCGGATGCTAATATTAAGTAGATGCGTTAATGGTTGAAGTATACCAGGGGCAATTTTTTTAAGAACATTGTTAGATATTTCATCAATGCCGGTTGATGAAGATTTTTTGAGCGAGTTTATTACTAAAGAAACTTCTTTCTCTGTAATAGTTTTAAGAACAAAGCAATTAAAACTACCAAATGTGAATAACCAACAAATTGTGCTATTTCATATTGAAAAATGTTAGTTCACATTCCTGTCGCAAGTTTTTAATGAGAACTATGGAATATAATATGAATATTTTCAGAGACCTAGGTATAATGCCAGTAGCCGAAATAACAAATGGTAATATTTTTATAGTCTGAGAGTGCCAAATTCTTTTAATCTCATTTCCTAAATCTATGTATTTTCTAATTTTTCAGAAACTGTTTTTTTTTAATATTACAGGAATTTGGAATAGCTACATCAATGATATAAGTTATTTTTTTAATTTTGTCATGTAAAACTATATCAGGTCTATTATGACTAATTGTTCTGTCTGTTAGTATAGTTTTATCATGTTCATATTCATAAAATGGTAGTCAATCGTACGGTCAAGTATTACGGAAGTCAATCAAGTTATGTTTAGTTACCAAACTTTGGTGGATTATTTTTAAAACCTGATTGTGCCTAAATGTATACTCGGACGGCGCTAATATAGAACATCCCGATATAATATGTTCTATAGTTTCCGGAAAAGCCAAACATTTTCTACATAAATCATCAATTTGATTTATATCTTTGATTATATGCTTCCTATAATTTTTGTATTAATGACTATATCTTGAATGGCAAGCATAAATCCTTCTATTTCTGCGCTCAACTCTCCAATACTCAACCATTTGTTTGACGAAAGTTTGTCAACATACGTTTGGTTGAGATAATTGAAGTGTTTTGCATGAATAATTTTATTTGACCAGGAATCTAATAATTCCTGGTTAGTATTTATAAGAATTTTGACATTCTCGTCATATAAATTTAAAGGTGTAATGTTTATATCTGCCTTGCAAATTATTTTGTGCATTTCTGAGCTATTGGCTTTCCTATGGAAAAAATTTCTAAGCATTTCTACCTGATTGTGTTTCAAAGATGTTATTTTGATTACACCTCTACCTCCTAAGTTTCTAGGTAAATTAATTCGTTCTATAGCTGAATTTGAATGATGGCAATTAAAATTTGTTAACGTTGTTCTAATTAATCGTTCTAAACTATCTAAATCTGTATTGGACCATTTAATTATGCTAAATTAGTACGTTAGTAGAGGTATTGCCCAAGTATTTATTGCTTTTACAAAATTTTTAGCAGATAGATTGCATTCCAAAAGGACATAATATTTTTCAAAAATCTAATTATAATTGGTTTAACTTTATATATTTTGATTAGCCACGAGTGCGGGACACTATCAAAATATAACTTTTATATAAATATATAATTTTTATATATATAACTTTTTGTAAACAATAATAATAAATATTGAAAATGACCGATATTTTTTTTATCTTTCCAATATATTCAGATATAATTATGATCACATATTACGAAAATAATGCGAAATTGAATACCGTATTGTTTTGACATCTGTCAATGAAGAACTAATGCCTACCGTCCAGCAGTGTAGTTGGTTGTATCGAATAATTTATCAAACAAGTTTGATCAAAATCTGATAAAGAGTCATAAAATCATGAGCTCCTCCTCCAATAGGTAATGTTTCTATCTAAATTTACCTAAAACATGCGCATTCAATTTAATAAACATAATTTGAAAGATGCCCAATATTTAACGTTTCATGTTCAAATCTTACTCAAGTGTACCATCTAGTCTAGATTCTTCGCTGCTCTGACTTCGTCGGTAGCGCGCAGCGGTTCCCCGTTCGAGCATACTTCATACTTCCCCACCCCGAAATATTATTTCGGTTTTGGTAAATTACCCCTTAATTACTCCTAAATAATAAGGAAGACGGGGAAGGTGGAAGGGAAATGCGGGAGGGGAACGGGGGCGAGAACGAGTACGCATTCAAAGGACTCGCAGATAAACAATTTCATTCTTTACATGGTATTGCAACGCATGTCGGGTAATTGCTAGTGAAGTATAAAAGAATTCCTTAACGTTCTTTTCGTTCACTGTACACAATAGAATGTGTAAAAAAATATATGTTTTAGAATCCAAGCGAGCGATAAAGAATACATATAAACATGAATCTATCAATAAAGGTGAATTTTCAAGAAGGGTGATAAATCCGATATATCCAACTATAGACCTATCTGTATCCAGTCGTCGATCCCGAAAATATTTGAATCAGCTCTGCTCTCTAAACTATCTCCTGAGATTAATAAAGTAATTTCACATAGACAACACGGTTTCATGTCAAAAAGGTCTACTCTCACAAATTTGATGATCTATCAGGAATACTTATTTAATAATATGCACAATCGTCTTCAAACAGACGTGGTATACACTGACTTTAGCAAAGCTTTCGACAAAGTCTCACACAAAATACTTATGCACAAATTAAAATCCCTTGGAATAACGGGGCATATTTTGAGATGGTTTGAAAGTTATTTATACAATAGAAAAATTTCAGTCAAACTCAACTTGCACTTTTCAAATCAATTCGAAATCTTCTCCGGAGTCCCCCAGGGGTCACATCTGGGACCAGTGCTGTTTTCCTTGTTCATCAACGACATAACTACAATCTTTGATGGAGTTATGATACTTTTATTTGCTGATGATCTTAAAATTTACAAAACAATTACTAATCTCAATGACTGTTGCGTATTACAAACAAATCTTGTGAGGCTACAAGAATGGTGCATCCATAATGAACTCTTCCTCAATATTGAAAAATGTCAAACAATAACTTTTGCCCGAATTAAAAATCCTATTAAATATGAATACAGCATCAACAACATCTTTCTAAAAAGAGTTGAACAAATCAAGGACCTAGGTATTATTTTTGACAATCAATTATCTTTTGTTTCTCATATAAACGAAATAACTAACAAGGCCATGAAAAGCTTAGGGTTTATATTGAGGACGGTAAAAGATTTTAAAATAATTAATTCATTTAAGTTGCTGTTCACTGGGTTAGTGAGAAGCCATTTAGAGTACAATTCAACAATCTGGGCTCCTTTTTATAAGATTCACCAACAAAAAATTGAGAGAGTGCAACATAAGTTTTTGAGATTTATAAACTATAAATTAGGAATTCCAATCGAAGAACTTAACTACACATTTTTAATGGACTTACTAAAATTAAATGAATTAACTTCAAGACGAACAATGAGTGATTTAATTTGTCTTTTCAATATTTCAAATGGCAGACTGGACGCCCTGGATTTAACCAAACTAATCCAACTGCGAGTACCTACCCGTAATACAAGATTGAATGCGCCGTACTTCGTTAACGCGCCTACTAATAATTACTTCGAAAACTCGCCTATCGAAAGACTTCATCGACTAGGAAATAAATATAACTCAATCGATGTTTATCGTCATCTGTCAGTGTCCAAATTTAAATTCAGTATATTGGAACAGTTACAATAGAACTATAAATCCCCATCTTGAAATTTTGTGTGCACAGTTTATTGTAAACCCTCATAGTTAAGTTCCGTCAAAACACCTACAATATAGGGCGTAATAAAGGTTAGTAATTTATAATTTATAAACAAACCTTATAAAAACTGTTCTTGTTTATCGTTGTAATAGGTAATAATAACAAATTTACTTTAACGACTTATACTTTGATTAACATTTTAATTTGATTGTAATTAGATACTCTGTTATATTATATTATCGAACTCATTTGTCCTCTCCGTGATAGTTTACTGAAGTATCTGACATTATTCCATGGTTTCAGTATAAAGGGGATTGGTATATTTATGGTATAAAGTATTTCGTCTTCGGAAATTGAATTCCTTGCAGAAATTCTGACGATAAAGTAATTGGTCAAAATGCAATTGTTTTGTATATTAATTTTAGTGCGGTGCAAGTCGGTAGTATGTATTTTTGTTTAAAATCAACTTCGCTATGTATTCAACACATAAATTGCACATATATTAAAAACTCACCATTATTATTATTTGTTATATACGTATATACATATAAAACTGATTTTTTTCTCTTTATTGTATAATGCTATACTTTTTACTTACCAGCTTTATTTATATGTACCATGTGTAAAAACTATTCATGTTTTCTTTGTATTCTAAACACACCTGTATGCACTAAAACATAAAAATGTAAATGTATGTAAAAGCCCATAAGGGCGTTAATGATTAATAAATAAATAAAACCTGTAATAATCAATTATTATTCATATTTCTTGTGCAACTTCTATGAGTTTTTTCACAAACTATGTACCTCGTTGTTGCCATCGCCCCTTTATTGCGAAACAAAATCTTCAAAATAATATTTTAATGAAAAAATAACATGAAAAAAATTAATTAAAAACATAAATAATTCCAATACAATAAAAAACCTTTTGAAGATTTCATCAAATCAGTCGGAAAGGAAAGTTCGGCAGACAAACCGGAATTAAAATCCGGCGCCATTCAAATTGTTCGATTCGATTATGATATTAATCAAAATTTACTACTTTTGTTGTACAATTTAATGCCAATATTAGTTTCAATGCATCCATGAAACACTTTGTTATTCTTATTACTTTCTGAACATCATCAAAAGCACAATGTTATGCTATTACATAATATAAAGCGAAATTCCACATGTTTTAGGAATATTTCAACACTAGCTGGTTCCCGGCATGGGTTGGCATGCCATTTAATAAATAAATTGTTTTTGCCTCCATGTCCTTTCCCATTCGTCCCGTTCCCCTTCCGCAGCCATTCTCTTTCCCGTGTCCCCTTTCCCTCTTGCATTCCCACTCCGCCTCCTCCACTTTCCCTCTCCTCACTCCACTCCCCCCCCCCCCCTTCCCCTCACAGGTCACCTCTCACAGGTCATTTTGGTACGATTCGAGTCGTTTGGTATTTCCTGTAGCCCAGATGGGCGTGTGATGCGTATGTGATGGTGGGTCGGATTTGAGATTTGCATATGAGCAGTTTGTTTTGAATTGATGTCTCTGAGTTTGAATGAAGTAAGGAGTGTAAAGAGCCGGATATTTTCTTTGCTTTGGTCAGTGTGTGTTTTAATGTGTGGTTTCCAATTAAGTCGTTTGTCAAGTGTAACTCCAAGATATTTGGCGGTGTTTTGCCATGGTATGACCTGGCCGTACATTTTTATTTCCTCTCTGGGCACATTGTCTCCCTTCTTGCGGGAGAAAAATACAGCTACGCTTTTTGAGGGGTTCACGTCTATACGCCGCAGGTCATACCAGTCTTGGAGTTTATTTATGTTGATCTGAAGTCGGTGAGTTATCATCCTGGAAGAAGTGTATCTCATCATAGCGGTGGTATCATCTGCATAGAGAGCGATAAGTGAGTTTTTGTCAACTGAGCGGGGAATGTCGTGTGTATAGACATTGGAGAGGATTGGTGATAGCAGTGAGCCTTGTGGCACCCCTGCTGTCATGAAGCGTTTTTTGAGAGGGCGCCTTTGTATTTCACTTGAAAAGTACGTAGGCGGAGAAAAGATTTTAGGACACCGAGGAGTTGAGGGTCGATGCCTATATCGTGGAGTTTGAGAAGGAGACCGTTTGTCCAGACCTTGTCGAAAGCTTTAGCGATGTCTAGGAAAATGGCACCAGTTGAACGATTTGAGTTAAAACCTTCAATGATGATTTCCGAGACTCGCAAGAGTTGATGGAGAGTGGAGTGTTTTTCTCTAAAGCCGTGTTGCTCTTCAGGTAGGGTTGATACCTCGTTAATATGCTTGAGGAGCCGAGTGAGTAGGATTTTTTCAAAGATTTTACCTATATTTGAAAGTAGACTGATTGGTCGATGGTTTTCGCAGAAGAGCGGATCTTGGGGACGTGCGCGTGTTTCCAACTGTTGGGGAAATAGCGTAGTCTGAGGGCTGTGTTAATCAGGTATACTATTGCTAGTATTCCTTTCTTGGGCAGTGCTTTAAGAGCAAAATTTGTGAGGCCATCCGGCCCGGGAGCTTTTTAATTTTTTCGGCCATTTATGACACGAATAACTTCGGTCGGAGTCATGAAGTGGGTGTTTGTGAGGGGTAGGTGATTTAGTATACTATTTATTTTGCGGTTTACATTTGCTATGTGATTTAGATCTGCGTATTTGAAGCTGGGACTGAATTGAATTTCTAGACTGTCGGCAAAAGCTTCCGCTTTGTCTAGGTCGTCAAAAACTAGACCGTTTTCGGCGTGAATAGGGTGGTTTGGAGAAAGAGTGGCTTGGAGAGTTTTGAATAATTTCCACAGGGATTCGCCCTGTGGGTTTATCTCTTGAAGTTTCATGTTCCACGTAGAGTTTGAATGTTCTTGTAATTTTTTTCTAATGAGGGCTTGAGTGCGATTAATCGTGGTTTTCAATCTTGGATCTTGATATTTTTGCCAGTGGCGGCGAAGGGTATTATTTGTTTTGATGAGGTCTATAATTGAATTTGGGAGGTTTTCCTTGAGATTAATTTGTGGTCGTTCAGGGAGGGGTTTGGAGGAATCTTCTATTGCGGACATAATAGTGTCTGTGAAATTGTCAACCGCAATGTTGAGTTCTGTGGGGTTTTGGATGGATGCATTTATTGTTAATTTTTCCCCGACTCTGTGCGAAAAATACGTCCAATCAGTTTTTTGTTAATTTTAGTGGGGGGGAGATTCGAGAATTCGTTCAGGGTTAGCAACACGGGATAGTGATCAGATGAGAGATCGCTGATAGTTTCGATACAGTACGTGCAGGGAGTTTTGTATCGGATACTGATTTCTGACTGATATCCAAAACTCCGACACGCGACACGCGGCCGCTGCAAGCGCAGCACCACTACCGTATCCCCACTCCTGTGCCTCCCGCCCAATCTGTTCCCAGAGCGTGGACCGGCCACGTGGATGATTTTCCATTCCATAAAATGTTTGTATTCGTTCATGTCAATTTTGATTTTTAGTAGAGACATCAGGGGCACCTCGCGGCACCCCTGATCTCAGTCCGCGAAGCACCCACTTTGGGAACCTCTGATATAGAAGATAGATAGATAGATAGATATTTTAGATATTTAGAGATTAAAATTTTGTATATATCCTTAGTTCGTAGCCAAGTCGAATATAAACTCCTCGATCTGGTCACCCCATTTCAAAATAGTTTAAATTCAATCGTAAAAATTGAACACGAATTCCTAAGACACATAAATTTAAAACTAGGTATTCTTTTTTTAGTGAATACCGCCCATGATTCTCAACTGCTCCCGTCTGGAGCCAGTGAGACTATGCCATCCCCAATTGGGGTCTTTTGTGAGGCTGATGGTAATAGGAAGGGGAAGGAGATGTGAAGGGGGAAGTAGCTGGCTATTCAGAACTGGTCATCAAACATGGCTAAAGCCATTTTAAGCAACGTTCAGATTCTGAATGGTGGTCTTGCACCTGTAACATGCCGCAAATTTACCACATATTTTTTTTAACTAGCTGGTTCCCGGCATATGTTTATACGTTGCTAAACCATTCATCCGATTGCGGTAAAACTTTGGGGATTTGATGTGTGCGTTCCCGCAATGGTTCTTTATTTACTGGTGAGCTCTGGCATTGAGAAATTTGTATATAAAAAATTGCAATAGGTGGCATGCGAGCTGTTTGAAAACGGAATATACCGGGACTGAATGTATGGAACGCGGGAGGGGATGGGGAACTCAGGAGGGGGGTTCGCGGGACGGGTCGGGACGGGAGAAAGCGGAGTGGGAACGCGTGAGGGGATGGGGACGCGGGAGAGGAAGGGGAGGCGGAAGGGGAAAGTAACAATTTTTTTATTAAGTGGCCAAGCAACGCATGCCGGGAACTCGCTTTTTTTACATTAGCTTCACACAGAAGGCACCGAGGAAAACAATTTCCCTAATGACCTATGTCATCTTTGAGGATGCTGTGTGGAGGGTTTTTTAAGGAAAAGGAAGGAGAAGAAGATATGGGAAGGAAAAAGGTATGAGGGGTGGGTAGGAATCTGGGGGTCAGTGTGGCCAGGAGCGACGGACGTATGAATCTATTCCTCACACTGCGGTGCAAGGCGAAGGGTCGGGAGAATCCGGCTGGAGAGATGAAAAGGCCTCCCTCAATCAGTCTCCTACGATCTAGCCCGCCACGCAGTGGTTGCGCAAACGTATCCGCCACCAAGACCTAGACAAACATCACCCCATGAACCCGGGCACCCCTGCTAAGTTATCAAACGTAGCGAACAACTTGGGGTAACCTGTGGCAGGGGTGTTGATTGTCCAATAAATGGTTCCCAGGGTACCCGACTCCCAAATTGTCGCTAGCTTAAAATAAATGTTTTTATGAACTTTGCAGAATTTTAATTTATCGTCATAGTGTAAACTTGTAGAACACAATTAATTTTTTAAATTTAATAAACGGGTCTTGATATTTGTAACGGCAATATTTATTTTCTTCAACATTACCAAGTGAGTTTTTTTTTATTCATCAGCTTTCTACAAACAAACCGGTTTCTCAATTGAATTTATCTCCAATAACGATATTATGGGTAGGTATTATTATTTAAAACGTCCTTCTAATCATAAATCTCAACTTCTTTTTAATTTACTATAGCCACATTCTCAAGCCTTCGGTTAACTCATAGGTTCTCAACGTGGGCGATAACGCCTCCTTGTGGGCGTTTGAGACTGTCAGGGGGGCGGTAAAATACCCAGAGAAAATTAGAGGCCGTTGAGACGGCACAGTGAGGGCGTGAGCAGGTAAAAAAATATAGTCTATATCGCATACTAATAAAGCAAAGTTAACTGTAATATCGCTTAATTTTTGTAAATGTATGTATTGTAATCATTTTTATCACGTGTGCGAAAATTCTCATGTTTTGTTGGTTGTTAGTTCAGGAAGTGAATTAAAATTGAACTTAAAGATTCTATTACATTCAGATCTACATTAAATTAGATGACATCAATTTTTATTTTTTTTTTATTATATAATATTTTCATCTTATGTGTATTATTATCATTAAGAATTGACACTATATCATGAATACAAGAAGGAAGGAGGTGGCAACCCGGTACTTAAAATACAAAATAATTTATTTTTTTTACTTGCTAAATAAAAAGGTTTAACTAATAATTTATGATATAATAATAATAATTAAATATTAGTTAATACTAATAATTTATAATATGCTTGGTGTAACCCTAAGTGACCAGCTCAGGTATGGGGGCTCCATCGAAGCCAGAGTAAAGTTAGCCTCCCAAAAACTGGGCGTACTGTACAGGGCCCGCAGATACTTTAATAGTACACAACTGCTAATCCTGTACAAATCACAAGTGCGCCCCACGGTTGAATTTGGCAGCCACCTCTGGTCTGGAGCTCCAAAATACCTGAAAAATACTCTCGACTCTGTGCAGAAACGGGCGGTCCGTTTGATAGATTCTCCCATCTTAACAGACATATTGCAATCTTTAGAGCAAAGGCGTCGGGTGGGAATGCTATCCTTGTTCTACCGGTATTATAATGGAATATGCTCCGAGGAACTAGCATCATTGATCCCTTCGGCACCGGTGCATAGTCGGGAAACACGCCAAACGCGTGCCCTACATTTGTACATGGTTGACATTTGTAACATGAGAACGGGTCGTTTCTTCGACTCGTTCTTGTGTTCAACAGCTCGGCTGTGGAATGATTTGCCGGCCTCTGTGTTTCCTCCTTCCTAAAACATGGGTCTCTTCAAGACTAATGTTCATTCCTTCCTCTCCTCAAAAAGACCCTCCGCACAGCATCCCAGATGACAAAGGCCTTGAGGGAAATTATTTTCCTCAGGGCCTCCTGTGTGGAGTTAATATAAAAAAAAATAATGCATTAGTTAAAGGTTCTTTACAATAACGCATATAGCCAACTTTTCCACCTATCGAGATACTGCAGTGCTACGGAAATGTTCCTGGATGGACGAGTGCACACTTTCCGAGCACTTCTCCGCCACCGCATGGGAATTTTGTCCGCATGCATTAGTGTTATTGGATTCTATATGAAAAAGAGAAGTGTGCCTGGTACGCCTCATTGGGACATTTAAACCAATAGTGGATAGCAATTCAGGAGTATCTATTTTATTATTTAGCAGGTTATACAGAAACAGCAGATCTGATAATGTGCGTCTTTTTTGTAAACTTAACATGTTATTTGTAGTTTTGTTGTATTTCTTGAATAAATATTAGAGAATTTATTCTGTATAGTTTCTACTATATCTATGTACACGTTATATTGAGGATTCCATACCGGGGACGCATACTCCAGTGGACTTCTGACCAATGAACAAAACAACATTTCAAGAGTCTTAGCACTTTTGAAAACTTTACATATTCTTAATAGGAAACCTAGCATCTTGTAGGATTTTGATATTATGTGTTCGATATGCTTATCAAAAATTAATTTGTTGTCTAAATAAACACCTAGATCTTTACATGTAGACGTAGATTGTATAGGTTTATTATTCAAGTTGTAAGAATAGATGATTTTATTTTTATTTCTAGTAAATGTAATTGAGTGACACTTAGAAATGTTTGAGGACAGTAAATTTGATTCACAATACGCGCACAAATGATCAAGATCGCTTTGTAATTCTATACAATCAGATAAAGACTGTACAGGTTTAAAAAAATTCACATCATCCGCATATAACACAAAGTAACTATTTTGAAAGCATACATAGATGTCATTTATGTAAATATTAAATAAGATTATAAAAGAGGTTTATGCGTTTACTTTACAAGAGTTATGATATTGTTCATTTCTATATACATCCCTGTTCTTAAGAGCAAGTCGGGCGGCGTTTTGTCCATACAAATGTATTCCCCAATTTCTTCTCTGGGTTTTGAAACTACTGCAATTTTTTTAAGGCAATTTATTAATATTAATATTTGACTAATTTATATAGCACCGTTTTCGTGAAAAATCACCTCAAGGGCGCTGTAATATTGATGTTAACCACTACACGACGTTGTCGCTCCATCTTAATTTTGGTCTTCCCAGGCTCCTTCACCCTATTGGTCATGAGTTAAGCAGGGACTTTGGTGCTTGATGCTCGGTCATTCTCTCCACATGACCCAGCTACCGAAGTCTTCCCAGTTTTATAAATTTTGCGACGTTTAGCTCCTTAAACAAAGTATAGAGCGAATTGTTGTAACGTCTGCGCCAAATCCATTTTCTAGAACTGGTCCGAAGATGCGCCTCAAAATTTTCCTTTCAAAAACGTTCACTGCTCGCTAATTTCACTTGTTTTTTATACAACTTTCATAACGCCAGAGCTCACTACTATAATATATAGAAACCTTCGCGGGCGTGCGCACAATAAAAACGCCCAAAATTTCGTCGCAATCGGATGAACGGTATGGCAGCGCATAAAATATGAACAAAAGAACAAATATTTATTTCTATATACAAGATTATCATCCTGAGGTGCCGTTGTTTTCCATTTCGCTCAGTATTCGCGAGAGTAAGAGCGACAGTGACAATGTGACAATAACACTTTGGTAAAATACCCAATGTTCAAACGGCGACCGGGTTTTCTCTTAATATAACAATTTTTTTTTAAGAGGAAACCCGGTCGTATCAAAACGGTACATACCAACTAATTTAAATAACGCCCCTCGTCTATTATACCATTTCTGTCTATCGAGACCTTTATACATAAATATTGTGTGGCTAAAACTAGGCGGGAGGGAGTTGAAAACTAACTACATACTAGTTATTTAAATCCCGTTACAAAACGAGACTGAAGTCTATTTGAGCAACTAACGATTCAATTCTGAACTTGATTACAACAAGCCCACCGAATGATATTACAAGATAGAAGTGACTTATATTTGTACAAGGGCCAGTCAATAAGTAATGCTTCCTATTTTTTTCTACTTTAATAAAGTTAAATAAGTGAAAATTTTGTATTTGGTGGTATTCCTCAAGCCTTCTTCTACAATCTCCTAAAGTAGTAACTTTTTGCGTTAACAAGTGGCAGCACTGCAGTCATCGACATCGATGTTCGTAATAGATAGCGTTCTGTGATTGATTCTTGACTGTAGAAGGTGAAACACAAAAAATCACATTCACGAAAGACTGAAAAACGTGTACCATGATGCAACAGTGGACGTCAGCACTGCTAGTCGATGGGTTCATTACTGTAACCAAGCTGAAGGACAAACACCGTTGGCTAAGGAAAAGCGGTGCGGCGCAGGCCGTTGGTTACAGCGACTGCACTTACGCGATAAGTGACCCCAGATAACTACAGATGTCGCATTCTCTTCCTCAGTAAAGGCAGTGTGATGAAGATTCGAAAACTGATTTTTCAAAAAAAGTTTTGCAATTTGGGTACTAAGAAACTTAACCGGCCAGAATAAAGAACCAAAAAAAACAATAGCCTCACAACACGTGCAGGTCTTGGAAAATATTGTGACCGGAGACAAAAAATAGGTTAATTTTTTTAACCTGAATCAAAGAGGTAGTCAATGGAATGGCATCACACAGACTCACCAAGGAAAAAAAATCAAAACTGTGTGATCGGCGGGGAAAGTTATGGCGATTGTGTTCTGGATATGACCGTCCACAACACTGTGATACATGCCCTTGTTAAAAGATGGACCAAAGCGGTGGAAATGCACAGAGATAATATTGAAAAATAAAAAAATTATGGCAATAGTTTGGTTTTCGACTCCTGTAATTTTGCATTTTTTATTACTTGACAATCTAGTCTCTTTCAACGGAAGCAATATTCCAAACAGGCCCTCCATTGAAATGCTTGGTGTAACCCTAAGTGACCAGCTCAGGTATGGGGGCTCCATCGAAGCCAGAGTAAAGTCAGCCTCACAGAATCTGGGCGTACTGTACAGGGCCCGCAGATACTTTAATAGTACACAACTGCTAACCCTGTACAAATCACAAGTGCACCCCACGGTTGAATTTGGCAGCCACCTCTGGTCTGGAGCTCCAAAATACCTGAAAAATACCCTCGACTCTGTGCAGAAACGGGCGGTCCGTTTGATAGATTCTCCCATCTTAACAGACGGATTGCAATCTTTAGAGTACAGGCGTCGGGTGGGAATGCTATCCTTGTTCTACCGGTATTACAATGGAAAATGCACCGAGGAACTAGCATCATTGATTCCTTCAGCACCGGTGCATAGTCGGGAAACACGCCAAACGCGTGCCCAACATTTGTACACGGTTGACATTTGTCACATGAGAACGGGTCGTTTCTTCGACTCGTTCTTGTGTTCAACAGCTCGGCTGTGGAATGATTTGCCAGCCTCTGTGTTTCCTCCTTCCTACAACATGGGTCTCTTCAAGACCAATGTTCATTCCTTCCTCTCCTCAAAAAGACCCTCCACACAGCATCCCAGATGACATAGGCCCTGAGGGAAATTATTTTCCTCAGGGCCTCCAGCGTGGAGTTAACGTAAAAATTAAAGGAGAGAAAAAAATGGAAGGCATTACTTATTGACTGGCCCTCGTATTTGGTGGGTGAGCTGGAAGAAATAAGATGTGGCTATAAACTACACTTTTTGTACGTGTATTTTTGTGCAAGAAATGTTTTTTGGTTTGAATTTTGAATTTGAATTAAAATTTGGAACCTCTTTTGTACTTTTTCATTTTATAAAATGAACCCAAATGATGGAGTTTTATTCCAGGATGCTGCGCACAAGTGCTTTATACATTCTCCATATTGCAATTGCATTATGAATATGAAGAATGAAAAATCATATTCAGAAAATACATATTGGTAGATTGGTAGATACCGAAGAGATTTAAAATAAAATTGTTGTTATTGTTGTTTGCTTTAAAATTATTTTTTGTATTTTTTGTTTTCAGTAACTAACTACAATATTTTAGTTGAATATTGATTTCTTTATCATTTTGTATTTATTATTATATAATTTAGCATCATTTGTATTGTTTCTTATTTTTTTATTTAGCATTAACGCCCTTATGGGCTTTTACAGACATTTATATTTTTATGTTTTAGTGCATACAGGTGCGTTTATATGACAAAGAAAACATAAATAGGTTTTACACATGGTACACAGAAGTAAAGATGTTAGGTAAAAAGTATAGCATTATACAATAGAGAGACAGAAAAATCAGTTTTAGAGCTGCTGATAGCGTAATATGTACCTATGTAACAAATAACGCCCTTATGGGCTTTTACATACATTTATATTTTTATGTTTTAGTGCATACAGGTGCGTTTAGATGACAAAGAAAACATAAATAGGTTTTACACATGGTACACAGAAGTAAATATGTTAGGTAAAAAGTATAGCATTATACAATAGAGAGACAGAAAAAATCAGTTTTAGAGCTGCAGATAGCGTAATGTGTACCTATATAACAAATAATAATGTGTGGGTTCTTAATATATTTATAATTTATATGTGTTGAAGACACGGCGAAGTTGATTTAAAACAATAGAACACTACCGACATGCATCGCACTAAAATTAATAAATGATTATAAATAATTTGAATATTAATTTTAGTGCATGCATCGCACTAAAATTAATATTCAAATTATTTATAATCATTACATCAGGCATGTGTAAAAGAGACAGAGCACGTGCTAAATGGACTAGGACCAAAACTTACTAAGTCGGTGGTGACATTGGTTTCCATTTTATTCTAAAATAAAAGCGTTTCTAGTCTTCTTCTTTATTCTGTGCACACAAAATTTTAGATCACAATACACACCAACATTGTGCGTGTTTCTTTAATTTGACGGCCTCAGTGGTCGAGGTGCAAGACTCTCGAAGTCAAGGGGTTTAAATACATGCCTGCGCAAATAAATTTTGTATTGATTGATTTGTGTTATTTAACAATTATATCAGGTGCATCCGTAGCACGTTCCAGAAGAGAAGATACTCTTAGTATTTCCCTGGTGTGATGACCAGATCTGAATAGCACAGTAGGTACTTCCCCACCTCCTTCCTTCTCATCTCTTTCCCTTCCCCACTAACTACCTTCAGCCTCATAACATCCCCAATTAGGGGTGTCATAGTCTCACTGGCTCCAGGCGGTTGGGATGCTGTATTCTCATTAAAACATATTTAAAAAATCTACAACCATGGCGATATTGAGAGAACCTCCCTTTCTCTGGACGGGAAATTCAATTGTTAAAATCTTCCAAAATGAACGTTGCCGGTTCTTTCGCAGCCAGAAAGAGATTTTTATGGGTATCAATTTGAAAAAGAGAATGTATAGTTTTTATTCAATGTGTAAGTAAAGTAAAATTCATACTGCATTTTACGCAAATAATGAACTTAAAAATTACATAAAATAATAATAGAGTAAATAAAAAATTAAAAAATCTGGTATCTATGAACAAATAGTGGACAAAATTTAAATCAGCTAAGTTAACTCACCGTTAAGTATAATTAACGTTACAATTTAACTTTATGAAAACACGTAGTACGTAGGCGGGTAATGTACTTGCATTTGTACCTATATTAATTGCCAACAAACGCTCGTGTTGCTGGCAATGAAATGAATAAAAGCTAATTCCAAACAAGTACGTTTTGGCATGGCGAATTTTGTTGAATGAAATTATCAACGATATATGGGCATTTATTCCGTCATTGGCGCGCTTTCACGGGCGAGCATGTTCGCGCAAGGAGTTCGAGCATAACGTCACGTCAACATCGAGCCTGTCTGCACGTGTTGGTTGATTTACACCAGAGATATTCAAATTCAGAAGAGATATGCTATGGTGTCCGCGCAACTGTCGCTGGACTACGCGCTAATTAGCGTAGTTTTCATACAAAAAGAATTTGTTCATTTCGTTGATTTTTTTAACAATATATTTTGAATAAGGAAAGAGTTCGTTCATTTAGTTTAACGTTCGTTTGGTTTATTCGTTAATTATTTGTTCTTTTAGTTTATTTGTTAATTGGTAAACAATATCGGCGACACCCGGAAGCGCAGACCCACATAGTAAAAACAGCAGATAGCACATCTACTTATATTTCAATACCTTTGATTTACACGGATTGGCGGATATCCAAACGATAATGCTCGTCACCTTCTTGTGACGTCGTGCTCGCCGGTAATCTGCGTTTTCATCCCGCGACAAAATATCCCCGACAAAATATCCTACGGACAAAACATCCTTCAACGAAACATCTATTAAAACCTGACCTCTAAGCTAACTTTACAGGTTGTCGGTATTGTTTTTGTTTATTTTTGAACAATAATTTATTGTCTCTATAGAATGTCTATATATATATTTCGACTGGTCAGTGGCTGAGTTGGCATCGCGTTTGGGTCCCACCCAGGCGTCCCGTGTTCGATTCCTCGGCTGTCTACGTCCTCCACAACGATCAAGCAACATTTTCCGCTTACTGTGGTGGTAGTAGGAGATTTTCAAATATTATTGGGTTATTCGTAACCCGGGAATGTTTGTCTTTCTTAAATAAACATATACTGTCCATTTTTTGTTAGGTTTTAGTAGATATTTTTATGGGAGATGTTTTGTCCGTACGTTATTTTGTCAGTGATATTTTGTCGGGGATATTTTGTCGCGGGATAAAAAAAAATCGAGTGCAGTTTACACGCGGTAGAAGCGAAACTTTACCAAAACAATCTAAACCAATACTTTAAAAGTGAGGCCATAATCAAAGCGACCAATGAGCGCAGACCAGCGTAATTTTCAGTTCATATCTCAACCAATAGGAGCCTTTAAAAGTGACATCATAATCAAAGCGGTCAATATGCACAGTTGATGCGGCGCAGGTGTAGTAATCGTCATTTCCGTTTCATCCGAAATCCAAATCATAACGGGGCTATAGGAGTTTCACAAAAAAAACGAGTGTGCTTTAGACCACATAACTGAAGTAAAAGATCTGCTCCATCTATATGATAGAAAGAGAGAAAGAAAATGAGAGCACGCACTGCTTTCTCTTGCTCCTACAGTGTGATACAGACAATAGGAGTGGACTGTGTAATGTGTAACGTAACTGGCTATGAGAGAAAGAGAGAAAGAAAATGTGTGCTCTCTCTCTATTGCCCCTACAGTAATATACGAAGCGTACTCTTTCTCAACTACCGTTCGCATCGCTTTTCGTAACGCTCTCGTCACGCGTTCGCCAGCTTACTACCAAAGTCTTGGTACTTCAAAAATATTGTTCAATTTTTTTTTTGGGTTAGGTTAGGCTAGGTTAGGTTAGGTTAGGTTGGGTTAGGTTAGGCTTAGGTGAGGTTTTGGTAGACATTTTGTTGGGGATGTTTTGTCCGTAGGATGTTTTGTCGGTGATATTTTGTCGGGGATACTTTGTAGTCGCGGAACCGTGCTCGTCGTGGTCATGCTCGCCTGTGAGTGTGCCGCTAGCGAAGCAGTGCTCGCCACCCTATTTACAACTTGAACTGCTTACGGTTGTCAGTTGTATTTGGGAATCGCACCCAGAAGCATTGGCAGGTCGGAGCCAAAGAGCGAGCCAAATAATATATAAATAATAGTCATGGCAAGCGAAAAGAAGTCCGAAATGGATATAAAAGACAGTAAAACTAAGTTCCCAATTCACCAAGTGTTAGCTGCTATAATTTGTGAGTGTTTTTATTTGGACTTCATTATAATTATTATTGGCAAATATCTACAAAATAGGGGCATGTTTAAGAGTTTTTATAACCAGAGAACACCAGAAATTTTTAAATCAGATTTTATACGTATTGACTCATTTCCACAAAAAATTATAAATTGATTTAGAAAGATTGTTCTTCAATCAATAAACGCAGGTTTTAAATTTTGAGAATTATTTTTTTTTAGTATAATAAGGTTATGCCATAGGTCGTTGACAGATTTGTTTAATTTTCAAAAAAGATTTTGTATTATACGACACACATTTCAAATAATATAATCATGCAGTAAAATAAATCAATACATTATCTGGAAAACGTATGTTTCAGAATTTTAATTTTAGTTAAAATAAAACGTAAAAATAAAATTTAAATAAAAAGTACATAATTTTTCAGCATTTTTGGATGTAGGTATAAATTAAAGCAAATTTGGAATGAAATAACATCGATATTCAGTTATAATTTTAAAAAGTAGTACGGAGAATAATTAATCTTCCTCATTGGAACCGCCCTGTACGATCGTAAGAACAACTTTCGACGAAATGTGGATTTTCGGTCGCTGTCAACTGGTTAAACGCTCTTAACACGCAGTTTTTATTTTTTTTAAATACTCCAGTTTGTTAATAATGAGAAGTGCGTATTTCAGTTTCCAGAAATGAAAAAAAATGCATTTTTGTAGCAATTTCATTATAAAAACATACAATTTGACATATTTTCTTCACTCCATGTTTTGACATAATAATATTTTTTTTCTTTTCATTAAACCCCAACTAGGAACCTATTTTAGGGACATAGGTTAATATTTTGGATTAAATAAGAGAAGAAAAAAACTAACCGCAAAACTTTGACATCAATTACAATGACCTCCAAATGAATAATCGATTTTAATTTTAACGAAATAACTATTAAAATTCATTACTTTCCAATTTCTGAAACTGAAATATCTATTTTTCCATTATTATTTAACTGATATTAATTATTTTTTTTTAAATAAAAAAAGTGCATATTAAGCGTGTCCCTATTTTGTAAATATTTACCAAAATCTTTTGCTTCGTATTAATTATTATAAGAGATATTATTTTTGTCTTACTCACGTAGATTTTGCTTTATTATCACGAAAAGTGGGTAGGTATTTATATCGGGGGAGACGAAAAAATACGCGTGTTACATTTTAATTTTTTAAAAATTAATTCACTTAAGCGGTATATGCCATTTATATATTTATCATTTTTATGTTACATTTCATAAACAATCAATCAATACTGCCAATCGTAGAAAAAAAATATTGCCATATAAAACAATAATTTATTCATGTTATGAAGTGAATGCATTATTGACAAGTTTGTTCCAGTATTAATAAATTATTATAAACGAAAACGTATTAGAATAATAACACATACCCGTTAGTCAAACCCTGTTTGCCAAACAAACCATTCAAAACCTGGGATGCATATCTAAATGATGATGACACGCAACTTTCGCAGCTTGAACCTAAACATATTAATATTAGAAATAATTCGAAGTAGGTAATTTTTTGTTTTTATTTTGACGAGAATTTATTTTATCAGATTGGCACTTCGTTAAAAAAGGTAATATTCCGTGTTATTCGTGTATCGAACTTTGACAACACGAACGCTCCGTATTATCCGTTAGGTGGGCCGTGGGCCTATACATTTTTACCTAAATGGCAGCCATTTACAAAAAATATTCGTAAAAGTAAAGTATGTTCGGTCATCTTAAAAGTTTACCCACAATTTTTTTAAACCGTTTTGACATAATAAATATGTGAACAGCGTTTGGCGGGAAGTGATTGTTGAGGCGATGTATTTTGATGTTTTAGTGTTTTAAAATAAAACTGCGGTAGGGTTTTTTATTAGTTTTATAGACTAAGAATATCTACCTACTATTATAAAATAAACCTACTTTAAAATGGGTTCTACGGAGAAGTGTTTGGGTTTTATTGAAAACTTAAAAACTCACATTTTATATTATATGATTATATGACATATCGCTAGTAAAATAGCCGCCAAGTAAATTCAGAGAATTTAATTATTAATTTCCTGGAAAACAGCAGTAAACATTTTATCATTTTTTTTAAAGTGTAGTAGGTATATAGCTACAGTACATCAATTATGGATTTCCTCCGTGTAACTTTGCCTCTATTAACACAAATTCTTATATATTAATTAACTAATTAGCAGTACCTGTAGTAATTTTAAACTTCAGTCATTTCAACTGAAGGTAACAATTATATCATTACTAAGTTAGTCCATTTTAGCCAATTCCTAGAATCCAACAATACGTACAAATAAAAGTAAAGTAGGTATATTATACTTGATGTTGAGAATTTTTCTAAGAATTCACCTTTATTTACTTATGTTTATTCTGCATAAAAATGTGTATTTTGTATGAGCTCATATTCTTTTTTGTTTGTTATAATCATAACTTATGTATATATATACCACTGTGTATCATGTATCACAGGATGTAATAGCCATTTTATGGCGTTGAGATAAATAAATAAATAAATAAAAATCTCTTGTCACGGTATTTGTGGTCGCACTCCTCCGAAACGGCTTGAACGATTTTTTTTTATGTATATTTGGTAGATATGAGAATAGGTTTAAAAGTATATTTCATACCTCTAGATGATTAGGGTATCCCTACCCAGAATTTTTTTTGATCATTTTTCTATTTGGCATTAAAAAAATACCTATAACCTCATTTTTCTCCCATTTTTTAATCTCGATTTTAGTATTAACAAATTTAACCATCTTTCGTATTTCAAACAGAACTAAATTATTTATGTTATTGAATGATAGATGGTGCTACGTTCGCCTCATCGAACATCCACACATGCGCAAGACTTTCACGAGAAGCGTCGCGTCATTTTGATATTTCATTCGGCATCATGTTCTCTGTTGGCTAAAGACGGACTGATAAAAATATCGTACACTCAATTGCTCTTCGAAATTCATATTGATTTTCTTTATTTCTTTTTCCTACTTTAGTTGTTTTTTTGGTAAATTTTCGGGATTAGTGTCCATGGTTATTACGAATATTTTTTAGAAAAAAACTTTAGATTCGCCTTAATCACTATAAAAGGAAACTTATTGCATCACGGCTGGCGGAAAATAATGCATTTTAATTTTCAATGTCGTTAACTAAAATTTCACTTCGCGAACCGAAACTATGACAGCCCACCCGCCATTTTGTCACTGTCAAAATACGTTTTTGAATGGTTTGTTTGGCTACGCAGGGTTTGTGTAGCGGGCTTGTGTATGTTATCTTTACTTTAAAAAACAGCCTACGTTTTTGAATGGTTTGTTTGGCTACGCAGGGTTTGTGTAGCGGGCTTGTGTATGTGACAAATGGCGGGCGGGCTGTCGTAGTGTCGGTCGGAAGTGAAATTTTATTTAACGACATTGAAAATTAAAATGCATTATTTTCCGCCTGCCGTGATGCAAAAAGTTTCCTTTTATAGTGATTAAGGCGAATCTAAAGTTTTTTTCTAAAAATTATTCGTAATAGCCATGGACACTAATCCCGAAAAATTACCGTTTTTTTAATGTTTTTAACGTCGGTCATCGTCTACAGCGCTCTATCACTCTTTCTGTCATAGATCTCATCCCCACACACTTACAATACATTCGTTTTTTTTATTTAACAACCAAAATATTCACTAGAAATAATTTATATGACCGAACAACGTTTGTCGGGTCAGCTAGAAAATATATAAATAATTTTATTCATAAGAAAATTACAAAATAAAAAAATAAAAAGCTCACGAGTGAGAAAATCATTTACGAATATTTTAAGGGACTTTTTCTGTTTGTTATTGAAAATGCGTTTTATGACAAGATTTAATATTATAAGATTAAGACAAGAGATTACATTAATTAAGAAAGGTTAATTGTTAAGAGAAACTTGATTTTCTTAAACCAGTGATTCCTGACAATATTTATAGAAAAAAATGTAAAAGAAAATTTTACCCTTTTTTAAAAAAAAATTGTATTTCTTCAAAACTAAACGAAAAAAATCTACCACATGTCAACACTAATCACTCGGCATCCAATCCTTTACTTCCATATTTACGACCCTATATTTTAAGTAAAGGTCGTCCGAGACCGAGATTGAGACCAAGAATAAATTAAAATCTCAGCAGAGACCGAGAGCCGAGATCGAGAATAGATACATTCAGAAAAAAGTTAAAATGCGCATTTTTGCATAATATAGTATATTTAAGAATGTAAAAAAAAAAATTGGTAAAGTATGGACAAGCCGCCGCACGCCGCTACACTTTAAATAGGCATAACATTTGAAAATTTAACTACTTTTAAACTTAATTACCACAAAACCATCAATTTCAGTCGGGATAGACGGAAAAATATGCATTAAAATTCGATTTTCATTAAAAGTTTATAAATCACCATCTTCTTTACGGCCAAGTTTTTTGAATGGATTTGACATTTGCGAAGTTTCGTTTCAAACTGAAAACGCATGAATTACTTAATTTACCTAAACTAAGAACCTAATAACTAATAACCTATTTTGTGTTCGTAAATAGTTATTTCTTGTAATAATTGTTGAAATTAAGTATAATTTCCGTAATCTGTGCATAAAAATGCGGCGGCTTATCCATAAATTAATATAAATTGTTTTAAATAGTTTTAATAATCAAAATTGAACAACATGATGTTGTAGCACATAAAAAGCAATTTTTCTGCGTTTTCACCCTTCAAAGAGTGTCGCAATCGACAATATGGACGCGCGCGGTAGATTTGAATCCCATTATCCTATACCGTACCTACTTAAAACGGTTTCGGTTATGGCCGAGAACCAAGACAGAGTTTTTGATAGAATTTGTAGCCGAGAATGCCGAGACCGAGATCTCGGTCGACCCTTAATTTTAAGTCCTTATATTTAGTCCCTTTATTACTTTATGGCCCTATATTTCCAATACCTACTGATTTTTTAAAGTTTTAATTAAAAAAGTACAAGTGTGCAGCTAACACGCTTTAGAAGTGAAACCTTCAGAAAACTAGATTAGACAAGAGTGGGGACGCTACGAAGCACCGCACCAAGAAGAGACCGATTATACAATCTCATTCTCTTTCAGGCTAAATCCTGAAGATGTTGTTCATGTTTTTCTATTTTTAGTATCGCTATTTTTCGTTTTATCAAGTTTCAGTGCTAAAAAAGTTTTAACTTCAAAAGTGCAATTCAGAAAAACGTTTTCTACATAGACATAATATGAATATTAGTAGACCTGCCCTAAGTGATAAAAGCGTATTATTTCCCGCTCCCCATACCTGAGCTGGGATTGAGTATGGCTTCGCGTGAATCTAAAAAATGTGACGTCATCATTCTTCTTCGAGTCAGCGTCGAGCGCTCATCCTTGCATTTTGCGAAATAACACCGCAAAAAACATGGTTTGTGTTTTGAAAACGTGTAAATATATACTATCACTCGAGATACGTGGCGTGTGCTCGTCGATATTTACGGGGTTAGTAAATTATGAAACATTTGTAAAAGTGTCCTAACTAAATACGGCAACAAAATATTAGAGACTTAAATTAACCGAACTTTACTTTGCCCTATTTAGACTTCGCAAATTTGTTCAATACGCGGCGAACAATTCGCGCTCCCATGTAAAAAGGTCTATTCATTCAAAGGCAGAGTTTACTTTTAAGAACTAAATGGTGATATTATAATACGAGATGATTTTATACTGTCATATTGAGTTATCGACGAATCACATATCTCCAAAGTCATCTTCCCGCTCTGTGCCCTCTGTAGTTGGTTTCTTCCCCTCACCTTTATGCTCTGGTCTACTAATATTCATACGTTTATGGTTTTCTATTTAAAAAATGAATTAGAAATAGAAGTGAAACTTTCAGAAAACTAAAGTAGGTAGACAAAAATGAGTAGGCTACGAAGCACAGCACAAAGAGGAGACCGATTAGTCTATATCATTCTATCACCGGCCATATCCTATAGACGTGTGTTTGTCTTTTTTTTTGTATCACTCGTTTCCGTTTCATCGAGTTTCAAATCACGAAGGTACTAAAAAAGTTTCAATTTAAAAAAAAACATCGTAATTGTACCGGAGAATAAAATTTCATTTACATTATTATTCCACATAATGTCAGGAATCACTGTAAAGTAAGTCAAGTAAGTCTCTTAACACGCTGTATAAAATAACAACTAAAAAGTCACTCAACAATAATAATTCAGATTTTTTTTTTTTTTTTAAAGTGTTTCAATTTACTAAAACTAAATTAAAATGCATTGTTTAGCTTATGGAAATGCGATTAAGTACCCGATTAATTATTCCTTTAAACCTATAGTTAAACCATGTCGTGGCAACATTGGTCACGTGACCAATGTAGTTCTTCCAACTACCGCTGATACAGAAGCGACATTCCAGTTACGGGACCGGGCTCGAGAGCACGTTCTAAAATCTTAATTAATCTCATTTCCATTTCTACCCGCGATGTACAAATTTGTAAATGTGTCTGACAAAGACGAAATAAATTATAAAACGTGGAGAACTCTTTTATTATCATAAATTCACGCAATATCCTTCCCTGAAGTTGAGTAAGTATATCGACGACTCTAAATCAGGGCCGGATTAACCATGTCGGGGCCCCTAGGCAACGCACGTCTCGGGGCCCCCCTTACCAATGGTGGACTAACGGGGGGTGGAGGGGGGGGGGGGGGGGGGGGGGGCGGGGGGGGGGGGGGGGGTTGAAGGGGCCTCCAAACGCCTCCTAGTTCCCTTGATCAAATCCTTAACAAAAGTTTAAGGGGGGGGAGGGGCAGGTAAGGTTTTAAAACTTTATTTTTTTCTGAATGTAAAACATTCAGAAAATTGACTTGACTTGACTTGACCGATGCGATGAGTTTTTTTTTTCATTTTATAATAACAAACAATATCAACTTCACTAAGGGGAGGGGGGGGGGTTCATTCAACTTTGCCGCCCGGGGCTTCTGACGGGTTTAGTCCGCCACTGCACTTTACCCATCTCTAACTTCCAATTTTTTTTTTCTTCTTTTTTCTACCAAATCGTAATTTTATTCATAACTAGCTGGTCCCGGCATGCGTTGCTATGCCATTTAATAAAGAAATTGTTTCTCCCTGAGTGTCCTTTCCAATTCGTCCCTTCCCCCCTCACGCGTCCCCTTCCCCTCCCGCATTCCCCTTCCACCTTCCCCGCCTTCCTTCTTCCCTTTCCCGCTCCCTCGTCCCGCCAACCCTCCTCCCGCATTCCACATATTCAATCCCAGTACATTAGTTTTTAAACAGTCCGCGTGCCACCTTTTACAATTTTTATTCAAATTTCCATTTTTTATGTATATTAAATTTGGTACCTAACATAGGTACCTATTTAAAACATCTAAAATTCTTGATTCGATTCAAACTGTTAGGGGAGTACCTACTTTAAATAAATTTATCAACTTACAGATTTTCAAAAATAGAATCCTGATTTAATTCCATCATTGTTTTGCAAAATGTCATTCTCAAACACGCAAACTGTCAAACGTGTTAGGTTTTCTGAAATTATCCAATTTTTTACGCAATTTTCTTAATTTTTCTCTCCGTAAGAACCATCCTCGTACTTCAAGGAATATTCTAAAAAATGAATTAGCGAAATCGGTTCAGCCGCTCTCGAGATTTGCGCTTACCAACAAATTTAGCGATTCATTTTTATATTATAGATTAATCTGTTCTTTTACTGCGTTACAAAAGGTATGCCATCACCACATTTAATAAAGAAAACGAATACAATACAATAACCCTTTATTGCACATAAAAGGACACATACATATGTAGAAACAAAAATATATATTGTTAAAAAAATTAATAAAAAGATCCGTCTTGTCACTAAAGTGATCTCTTCCAGACAACCTTTCCCAAAGACTTTTAGCAAGCAGACAGGTAGTGCATACTGAAGCTTGTACAAATTTAATATTTTAAACATATAATTAGAAATAAAACAAAACAAATGCCAATATAAACCACACACGGCACCTTCAATCACTTCAGATACTAAGTAATGTTGCAACAAAAAGAAGGAAAGTCAAAGTAAAATACAACTATGATTATATATTTGTTTTAATTACAGACTTTTTATTTATTGTTTGTGCATGATATGAACATTAGTTACTTATATATAAGCTAATTATTATTATAATTTGTTGTTTTCTTTAATGCGTGTATCTAATGTTATTAACCTGTAAATGTTTCTAATAAAAAAAATGAAAACATCTTGAAAGCTGACTTTTTCCGAAACTTCGTTGCTCACTAATTGAAGCAAGTCAGTTTTTCTCGGGACGCGGGGCCCCTAGCCGATGCGGGGCCCCTAGGCAGTTGCCTACTCTGCCTTAGGGATAATCCGGTACTGCTCTAAATAAGCAATCTCCACAAGCTTCTAAGTGGACTGAAATAATTGTTACCCAATGTAATTTAGCTGATAAGAAGTGGTTTGTTTATAATTTATGCAAATTGGACAAGGCGAGCCTCCAAGTATCTATTTACCCAGTGACAAACCAGGTATAAAGTCACCAAAAGTGTTAAAATATCTGGGTTAAATTTTATTAGGTTTTTTGCCATTTTTTTCATCACTTTAAGCCGTTTAATTACAGGAGACTTATTTATCCCAGCTCGCATAGGTCTCATAGAAATCGTTGTGTCTCCCTTACTTTAAACGGTATTGGTAAGAGAAAATAACACGCTTTATATTGAAATCTAAAAGTTAATAATAATAATAATTGAATGATTTATATAGCGCCGTTTTTGTAAAAAATCACCTGAAGGGCGCTGTACAAACTTATAATACATTTCTAAAGTCTAAAAAACTACAAGTTAGGCAAACAATTAAAAACAACTTATGGCTAAAAATTGCAAACACCGGTTCATTGATCACCGGTACGAAAATATATGTACAATATTTTGACCAATGAACGCGATGCTGCCTAAAATTTAATGAAAACAGGACCATACTTACCTGGGAGGTCGCTTGAAATTAATACTGTATATTGTCCATAGAAATTTAGATAAGAGTTCGCACGCAGAGGACATAATTGTGAACACATGTTATTTAATCCTGAACAATATTATGTAATGTATTCTTTGATGAGTGTATTTTGGAAAGTAAAAGCAACATTTAATGGTGGGTGGTGTAGTAGTACCTAAAAGGATTTGATCTTTCTAAATGTGATTCGTCAAGAGACAGGATTGATGTGTAAGGACTCGAGTAATTTTAATTCGGTAAGAAAAGTGTGATTAAGACATATATAGGCAATACAAGTATGATAATCTCAAATAGGTATATTTAAATTACGGGTATGAGAGCCCAAAAATGTAGGTTTTTAGTTTGGACCTAAACTCTGTTGGGTTTGTTATGCATCTTAATTCCGGAGGGAGTCTATTCCAAGACTTAGGCCCAGATACTCCGAAAGCACGATCTCCAAACATAGTATTTGGCTTTCGTTTAGGTTCTATTAGTCTGCCTTTAGCAGATGAAGTTGCTGATCTAAGGGTTGATTGCCTCGGACCGGTATTTTCCGGGACGCATAATTCGGAGATGTAAGGTGGGGCCATTTCGTTGATTGATTTAAAAAAACATCCAGCACAATTTATACTGGATTCTTTCAGGGCACTTTAATACAAAATAATGAATGCACTACAAAATAATTAAAATGTACACGTCTATGAAACCAAATTTTCCCATCGTAATTTGAAAAACAATTATGAAACTTTGGGAATTCTTTGAGAATTATTTTTAAGTGAAACGACAAAAAAGCGAGGTGACCATAATATGGTTTTTAATTCATTAGTTTAATAAAATGTGTGTATGTTTTGTGTGTGTGTATTTTTTTTCATTATCAGTAATTTTAGTCAGAAAAAAAAAATTAAAAACTTTTCAAGGTTCCCGCGGCTTCGCTCGCATGGTATTAGGGGGATTTCCACTCTGCCTCCTCCACCTTCCCTCCCCCCATCCTCTCCCTTCCCCCACCCACCTCTCGCATTCCACACATTCATTCCCGGTACATTTAGTTTTCAAACTGCTCGCGTGCCACCTATTAAAATTTTTTATACAATTTTCATAATGCGAGAGCACAACAGTAGTTTTATATAAAATAAGGAAAAAAAAGAATTATCCAATTTGGTGCAGTCGTTCGGAAGTTATGCGCATGCATACATTTCGGTGTTTCATTTTTAGAGATAGATCTGATATTAACTACTGCGCCAACAAAGCACTCTTTTATGGTAAATTAAAAAAAAAAACATCGTTTCCAAGGCAACAATTTGTTTGCTTTTCTTCTGACGTTTGCAATAACTCGATTTTGTTAGGGACAGAAAACGTATGATAAATAATTTCTTAACGCCACAGCTTATTCATAAAGCCAGAGCTTACCAACATTTACTCGCAAATAATGTAGCTTTATATTTGTGAAAGAATTTTTAAATACCATTAATTATTTTTAGCGTGAAATAGTAACAAACAATCATACATACATACATACATACATACATACATACATAAAACTTTCGCCTTTTTAATATTAGTAGGATATCATGAATTGCAGTGTTTTGGTTGCGGTGACGTTCGTTCTTCCGAATCGTTATTTTTGGCATTAGAGTTGTTACAGAAATAAATTAACAGTGTTGGCGTCACTTTGAAAATAAAATGATATTATTTTTTATTTAATAAAATTCAACAAAATTTATTTTGTTCTTGTCGGCAATAATCGTCAATTATTAATGTAAATAGATATATATTTTTGAAGTGAAAGCTTCTTTAGCAGCGTTTATTTGAAACTCGATGAAACGAAAAAGCGACACTAAAAAGAGACCAACACGTACATCTACTGGATTTAGTCTGCGAGAGAATGAGATGGTATAATCGGTCTCCTCTTTGTGCGGTGCTTCGCAGACTCCCCACTCTTGTCTACTTTAGTTTTCTGAAGGTTTCACTTCGACCACGTGTGAACTGCATTCTTGTTATTTTTAATCTGTTTGTTATATATGGTGACCGGACAACTCAGAATGAAATCAACTCAGAAACTTCTTTGAAAAGTCATTAAAAGTGATGAAAAAAAAACAGAGAATACAACTCACACGCAGTAGAAGTGAAAGATTCAGAAAACTAAAGTAGACAAGAGTGGGGAAGCTATGAATCACCGCACAAAGAGGATACCGATTATACTCTCTCATTCTCTCGCAGACTAAAACCTATAGATGTACGTGTTTGTCTCTTTTCAGTGTCGTTATTTTTCGTTTCATCGAGTTTCAAATCACAACGGTGCTTAAAAAGTTTTCACTACAAAAATATAAAAAATTGGTTAAATAGGTAACGTTAGGTTAGAGTAATGGGCTATTTTAAAATTTATAGCTTTTAATGACTTTTCAAAGAGGTTGAGTTGAGTTGACTTGATTCTGAGTTGGCATGGAACCGTTATATGTATGTACTAGCAGACCCGGACACACGTTGCTTTGGCTAACGAAACCTTTATAACCAACGCCATCTGTTAAATCAAATCCACACCACGCTGCCCGCTGCCCGCTACCGCTTGGCCAGCTATATTATGTACTTCAACCAATTTACACAAAACCTTGAAAAATTATATACCTAAAAACCTTCCTCATGAATCACTCTTTCTATTGGTGAAAACCGCAAGAAAATCCGTTGCGTAATTTTAAAGATCTAAGCGCACAGACAGCGGGAGCGACTTCATTTTATACTTACTAAAGACAAAGATAAAGATTTGAAATAATGAAAAAAAGTAATAATAAATCGATTAAAATTTGCTTTAAAAAAAGTACTCTTTTTTCGGATATTTTCAGCAAGAACAAACACCTTTAAAATTAATTAATTTATTAATTAACTAGCTGACCCGGCCAAGCGTTGCTGTGGCTAATAAAACACAACGTCATCTACTGGATGGTTATCCAACCTTTATAACCACCGCCGTCTTTGAGTTTATCGCGAAGAGACAGACAAATAAGACAGATTTGTAATACGTAGAGATGGTGTGAAAGATTATTGCGCATGAAATGCTTGGGGTAACTAACGTATTTAAGTTAAAAGGATTAATACTGTATCCATCTAAATAACTATTCAATTACTGCAATGCACGTGACCATTTTTTTAGAAGATAGAATGGGTATAGTAAGCTATCCGTAAAAGATAGATATATACCTTCGCGGACTTTTTTGTAGATCTATAAAAGAGGAATATTCCACCATGCATTGTTTTGTCATATCTCAAAAGGATTAAGCAGCGTTTTCGATGACAGCTACCAGGCGGCTCGACTTTTTCCGACACTTCTAACCATTATCGTTATGTTTCAACCAATTTACACAAATCCTTGATAAATTACATACCTAAAACTTCCTCACGAAACACTCTATCTATTGGTGAAAACCGCATGAAAATCCGTTCAGTAGTTTTCGAGTTTATCGCGAACAGACAGACAGTCAGACAGACAGACAGATGACGCGAGGGACTTTAATTTATAATATGTAGAGATATTTGAATGTCTAGCAGGAATATTTGATAAGTAAGTACCTGTTGATATTGACATTGCAGATGTGTGCTTGAAGTTGTTGAAGTGGTTTGGTTGGTTTAGATATGGCCGGAAGCCAGCACGAGAGATGCGGAAATTGGCACGTGTGCGGTGTACGCCAAGTCTTAGTGCCAGCGAACAAATAAATATGTTTCACGTTCATAATATAATTTCGTAAGTTATAAATTATACAATGTGAAGTAAGAATAAAATAATGAAATAATTTTTTTTAAAAACACTTTGTTTTTACCACGATAATCTTTATTTAAAAAATCAACATGTTTCAAGAACGATGTTCTCTTCATCAGGACATTATAATATGTACTAAAACTAAATGATTAGTGGTTTTCACATAGATCTTTTAGAAATATTAGAAATTAGTAAAAATGTCAATAGAAATTTAAATATTAAAATAATCAAATTAATTTTGTGAATAACCCTATCTTAAACATATTTCCATTGTAATTTTTTGTCTTTGTTCTTCTAAGCACCCCCCCCCCCCCTTTCCACTCCCCCCCCTCCCCCACCCCCCCGTTGATCTTCTAAGCACCTCCCCTTTCCACCTCTCTCCTCCCCCACTACTTCAATTTCTCCCCACGCCTGTCTTTCTATACTTGATAATTTAGTTTTTAGTACATATAATGTCCTGATGAAGAGAACATCGTTCTCGAATCTTTTTTTTTTACATTAGCTCCACACAGGAGGCACCGAGGAAAACAATTTCCCTAAGGGCCTATGTCATCTTGGAGGATGCTGTGTGGGGGATTTTTTAAGGGAAAGGAAGGAGAAGAAGATATGGGAAGGAAAAAGGTATGAGGGGTGGGTAGGAATCTGGGGGTCAGTGTGGCCAGGAGTGACGGACGTATGAATGTATACCTCACACTGCGGTGCAAGGCGAAGGGTCGGGAGAATCCGGCTGGAGAGGTCAAAAGGCCTCCCTCAATCAGTCTCCTCCGATCCTGCCCGCCACGCAGTTGTTGGGCAAACTTATCCGCCACCAAGACCTAGACAAACCTCATCCCATGAACCCGGGCACCCCCGCTAAGTCACTAAACGTAGCGAACCACTTGGGGTGACCTGTGGCAGGGGTGTTGGTTGTCCAATAAATGGTTCCCGGGGCGGCGGTACCCATATCCACCTCCCAAATTATAAATTGTAATATCATGTTGTATAAAGATTTGTGGTGCAAACGAAGTGTTTAAATTGTTTCATTAATAAAATGGTGCCACAAAGTGAATTTGCAAAATTTGAAGAAGAAATAAATAAACTTATATAGCATGATAACAAGTATACATAATGTACTTGAATAACAAACAGTTACTAAATTGGGTCTGCAATAGACGTGGGCAAAATTGAATGACTGAATTGAATGAATAAATTCAATCTTGTGACACACTCGATCTGATTCTCAATTTCAAAAGGAATTGAGTCTTCATTCCTCATCTTTGGCCTTGCATCCTACGATTTTTAACGGCACCATTATTTTTTTTCCATTTATTTTAATGTTAAATTATTTCAATGAATGATGTGAACCTACCGTAAACGATTTAAATATTATAATGATTCGTAAATATTTAAATATTAATCTATGGGCGGCGCGCCCATAGAATAATATTTAAATAATAGTGCAAAACACGTAAAGTATCCCTTTCCCGCGCGCCATTCGTAAAATACCCGTAGATATCAACTTCATCGTGGTCAGCCCAAGCGAAATACGAAAGCGAATCGGCCGAGTCACTAGTTTCGAATCTGTCTCTTTCACAACGCAGGAATTAATAGGTACATTGCTTCTATTCAGTATATGATCCAGTCATAGTCCCGCCGCGCCGATCGAACCCGTCCCGCGTAAATAGTCTCTGGTTTATAGTCTGTCGCTAACAAGTTTGTCCGGGGCGCGAAGTCTTTTTCACTAGTTCAGGAATTAAATCTCAATTCAGTTGTGACGTCATCGTCTCTGTGATCGCGTCAATCTCAGATCCCAACACCCAACAGGACCAAACCCAGGTCCTGCTAGGTCCGCAGCTCGCGAGTAATCAACTCACTGCCAGGCAAGAGGCAAGACACTAGTCAAAAGTAACTAATTCATTCCTCAATGCTCGCCGCGAAACTGACCGTGCGGGTTCACTCATTCCTCTCCGTTGGCCAAGCCGTCAATTTCATTACATAGTTGATTGAAAACTTCCGACAAAGCTATTGGAATACAAATACCTACCTACTTTGAGACGCCGAACTTCGGCAATCGGCTGTGGTCAGCTGTCATAAAATAATGCTTAATAATAATGATAAAATGTTTGTTTATATTAGATCACGTGAAATGGAATAATTTTAATTTAATAAATAAAATAAAATTGGTAAAACTTTAGGGGTGAAACAAAACACTGTTTAATTTTAAGATTTTATTGTTATTCTAATGTAAATACATTTTTCTTGTCAATTTTTTTTTTGTTTTAACAAATGTAGTATTTTAATATTGCATTAACCCCGTAGCACAATTTTTCAGAACGACATAATTCGTAATATTAATTTGAAGTGAAATAGGCAATTTTCGTTATTTGTTTTTAGGGTGTCATGCCGTGTTGCGCTACCTCCTTATTTAGCCAACGTATCTGAAATAGGCATATTCACCCTAGGAACAGTGCTTTGCGTAGTGAAAACTTCTTTAGCACCGTTGTGTTTTGAAACTCGATGAAACGAAAAATAACGACATTAAAAAGAGGCAATTTGGGAGGCGGGAATGGGTACCGCCGCCCCGGGAACCTTTATTGGATAACCAACACCTCTGCCATAGGTCACTCCAAGTGGTTCGCCACGTTTGGTGATTTAGCAGGGGTGCCCGGGTTCATGGGGTGTGGTTTGTCTAGGTCTTGGAGGTGGATAACCAGGACACACTAAACCCCAGATACCTACCCACCCCTTAAACCCTTTTCCTTCCCATAACTCTCCTCTGCTTCCTTTCCTTAAAAAAAACCCTCCACACTGCACCCCCAAAGATGACATAGGTCCTGAGGGAATTTATTTTCCGTAGGGCCTCCTGTGTGGAGCTCATGTAAAAAAAGGCAAACACCTACATTTATAGGATTTAGTCTAATCGGTCTCCTCTTTGTGCGGTGCTTCGTAGCCTATCGGTCTCCTCTTAGTGCGGTGCTTCGTAACCTCTCCATGTCTTCTTTGTTTTCTTAATTGGAGAGTACATAATTTTTTTTTTTTTTTTTTGGAATTAATTGAATAAGGAATGAATAGAAGGAATCAATTCAAAAGGCCAGGAGAATCAGACTGAATCGATTCACTTCTGGGAATAAATCTGCCCATGTCTAGTCTGCAATATCTCTATATAGGTTCCATGCCAACTCAGAATGAAAACAACTCAAAAACACCGCAGAAAACCCTCAGAAAGGTCATTAAAAGCTATGAAAAAATAATTTTAAAATAGCCGGTAACCCTAACCTAACTAAACCTATTTACACAATTTTTAAAATATTTTTTTAACATCACTCTTAATGACCTTTCTGAGCTGCTTCTGAGTTGGTTTCATCCTGAGTTGTCCGGTCACCCTCTATATCAGGGATGGCCAACCGGTCGATCGCGGCCATTAGTCCAGTCGATCGGAGGCACGGGTCCGGTCAAGGACTCGAACCCGCACCCGCACAAAAACTCGAACCCGTAGCCGGACAAGAACCCGCACAAGAGCTGTGCATATTAGTCCTGGGTCGATCGTGAAAGACCTGATCGTCGAAACCCGCTCACGAGCCACCAAAGATTGAGCGGGTTATTTATTCGTCAGCAGCCGGGTCTCACGATCCGCGACTCGCGTACAACAAGACAAGAACAACGGGCGCACTCCCGCGACCCGCGATCTACGACACATTCCTGCACCCCGTGACTCACGGACCGATCACCGGGTGCCGGGTGCGGGTGTCAGCTCCCGGAACCCGCAATATATATATATATTTTTTTTTTTTTTTAATTATTTATTGAAAAATTTATTATAATTACAATTTTACAACAAAATATTTTTTTTTACGGGTTTTTTTTTTACTACTCTTCCATTAAAAGCATTTGCTTGTGTATGGAAGGGGAGTGTACATAAATGCTATTAGTTATTAGTTAGGTATAAGTTAGTACTTAAATAATGAATTGTACATAAATATATGTGAGCTGCAGTATTTATTTGATAATGGTGTGTTTTTTTTTTTTAAAGAAAGAATGTTATGGAGAACTAAGATATTTGTAAGATTAGTTGACAGTAGTTTTTTTTTTAAGAATATTTTTAAAATGTCTCTTGACAGAGAGCAGTATTCGGGTTTTATCATTGATGCTTCTGATTTCTTCTGGTAGACGATTGAAAAAAGTTTTTCCCTGATAAGTATAATGATGCTGTGCAAAAGACGTATTTAGTTTTGGCATAGAAAAACATGTTTAAGTCGAGTTCTGTTTTCATTTAAAAATGGATATTTATCTTTTTCTTTTATTATTTGAATTACTGAATTTTTAATATATAAATCTTTAAATGTGGGAACTTGAAATTCTTCAAACAGGCGTTCAGTTGGGTAGTCTAAGGATTTTTTTAATATAATTTTAATAATTGTTCTTTGTACAATTTCTATTGGAAGACGGTTACATTTATACGCGGATCCCCAACTAATAATAGCGTATTGTAGAGTGGATTGAACTAAGGCATAGTAGATTAAATATAGATTTTTTACCGACAGAAAATTTCTAATTCTTAAAAATATATATATTAATTTTCTGATTTTGTTTACTACTAGACATATTTGTTCCTTCCATTTCAGATTTTTATCGATAATTACGCCGAGATATTACGCCGAGATATATATCTATATATATTGCGGGTGGGGCGAGCAATATATACTGGTAAGCTCTAGCATTAAAAAGTTTGTATTAAAAAATTATGCAATGTGAAAATATTATTATTTTTTATTTTTTATTGAAAGAATAGATAATACACAATATAATCAACAAAGAAGTCCTGCTAAGCCAATTTAATTGGCTTGTCAACAGGTGCTTATATTTTAGTTTCATATACATTTTTTTAAATTTTACATCTTATATCTACTTTGAAAACTGAATGTACAGGTACCGAATGGATTGGAATCTGGAGGGGGGAGGGGAACTCGGGAGGGGAGTTCAGGAAGCAGGAGAGGGGAGTGGGGAGAGGGACGGTGGAGAAGGCGGAGTGGAAATGTGTGAGGGGAAGGGGATGCGGGAGAGGAAGAGCAGGCAGAAGGGGAACGGTACGAATAGGATAGGACACGCGGGGAGAAATAATATCTTTATTAAGTTTTAATTTGGGAGACGGAAATGGGTACCGCCGCCCCGGGAACCTTTATTGGATAACCAACACCTCTGCCATAGGTCACCCCAAGTGATTCGCTACGTTTGGCGATTTAGAAGGGGTGCCCGGGTTCATGAGGTGAGGTTTGTCTAGGTCTTGGAGGGGGATAACCAGGACACACTGAACCCCAGATTCCTACCCACCCCTTAAACCCCTTTCCTTCCCAGAACTCTCCTCTCTTTCCTTTCCTCAAAAAAAACCCACCACACAGCATCCCCAAAGATGGCATAGGCCCCGAAGGAAAATTATTTTCCTCAAGGCCTCCTGTGTGGAGTTGATGTAAAAAAAGTGGCATAGCAACGCTCGCTGGGAACTCGCTAGTAGATAAATAAAAGTAAGAATATAGATGTACCTAGTAGAAATAAAATTAATATTATTACATTTACTTAATATGTAGATGTTGTGATAGCATATTCTTCCTTCTATTCTTTTCTTTTATACCTATATAAACTTACGGTCATCGGCATTGAAATCTCCTCTAACATGTATAACTTTCTCACGCGAAGGCCCTGTTTGAATGACCAAAATGGGGTGGGAAAATACCACCTATCTGGCCTGTACGAACCTTCTTCGAAAACTGCATTATCCTTCTTATATCATGTCTATATTCGGGTCTCTTTTGAATTAAAATCCCATCCCTTTCGGGGATGTGTTTCCTAATTAAGGCCCCGCAACCGCGCACAAAAAGAAAAAGACGGAGATATATGAAATTACAAATGTTAGAGGAGAGCGCTAGTATTCAAAGTGACAAAATCGATGCGAATATTATGAAATAAAATTATAAATTAAAATCCTTCGCGTCGTCTGTCTGTCTGTTCGCGATAAACTCGAAAACTACTGAACGGATTTTCATGCGGTTTTCACCGATAGATAGAGTGTTTCGTGAGGAAGGTTTGTATATGCATGGTGGGATATTCCTCTTTTATAGGTCTACAAAAAAGTCCGCGAAGGCATATATCTATATTTTACGGATTACTTACAATACCCATTCTATCTTCTAAAAAAATGGTCACATACATTGCGGTAATTGAAAAGTTATTTAGACGGAAACAGTATTAATCCTTATTAACTTAAATATGTTAGTTACCCCAAGCATTTCATGCACATTATTATAATCTTTCACACCATCTCTACGTATTACAAATTAAAGTCCTCCGCGGCATCTGTCTGTCTCTTCGCGATAAACTCAAAGACGGCGGTGGTTATAAAGGTTGGATAACCATCCAGTAGATGACGTTGTGTTTTATTAGCCACAGCAACGCGTGGCCGGGTCAGCAGTATTTAATAAAACACGACTCGTTTAAAATAGAGCAAAAATCTCGCAACAGCATTTAAAGAAACACTGTGATTTTTTTCATACATTTTTTTTTTTTTTTTTTACATTAACTCCACACAGGAGGCCCTGAGGAAAATAATTTCTGCGTGGAGGGATGCTGTGTGGAGGGTCTTTTTGAGGAGAGGAAGGAATGAACATTGGTCTTGAAGAGACCCATGTTGTAGGAAGGAGGAAACACAGAGGCCGGCAAATCATTCCACAGCCGAGCTGTTGAACACAAGAACGAGTCAAAGAAACGACCCGTTCTCATGTGACAAATGTCAACTGTGTACAAATGTTGGGCACGCGTTTGGCGTGTTTCCCGACTATGCACCGGTGCCGAAGGGATCAATGATGCTAGTTCCTCGGAGCATCTTCCATTGTAATACCGGTAGAACAAGGATAGCATTCCCTCCCGACGCCTGTGCTCTAAAGATTGCAATCCGTCTGTTAAGATGGGAGAATCTATCAAACGGACCGCCCGTTTCTGTACAGAGTCGAGGGTATTTTTCAGGTATTTTGGAGCTCCAGACCAGAGGTGGCTGCCAAATTCAACCGTGGGGCGCACTTGCGATTTGTACAGGGTTAGCAGTTGTGTACTATTAAAGTATCTGCGGGCCCTGTACAGTACGCCCAGTTTTTGGGAGGCTAACTTTACTCTGGCTTCGATGGAGCCCCCATACCTGAGCTGGTCACTTAGGGTTACACCAAGCATATCAATGGAGGGCCTGTTCGGAAGATTGCTTCCGTTGAAAGAGACTAGATTTTCATTGCGATCCCTTTTAGACGTAATCAGACAAGATTGGGTCTTTGAAACATTAAATTCAACGAGATTATTTTTACCCCAAGAGAAAACACTCTCGAGGTAACCGTCCATTCTTTGCTTCAAAGCCTTACGAGCTGTTGGAGTTTGTGAGCTCTTTGGGGGCTTGTCAAACAAAAAGCTATCATGAACTGTACTGTCATCCGCGTAACAGTGAATTGGTGCACATGACAAAAGGTCGTTGATGTGCAACAAAAACAGAGTTGGAGACAGAACCGATCCCTGCGGGACGCCAGCATTTATCGAGTGAGAGGAAGAGGTGAAACCATCGACTACCGTCTGAATCGACCTCTCCCTCAAGAAGTCGGCAATCCACATACACAAGGATGCGGGAAGTCCGTAAGAATGCAGTTTGTTGACAAGTCCTCGGTGCCAAACCCGGTCAAAGGCCTTGGATATGTCCAGTGCAACCGTTTGGGTCTCACCGAAACGTTCCAGGCATCGCCCCCAAACATGCGTCACATACATATAACTTAATAAAATAATGATACGTGTTTGTAATAATTTTTGGACCATATTTTGCGATTTTTTTCTACCGAGGGAATTTTATATAATTTACCTTTCGGCGCGACGAATGTCTAGATATTATCTTAAAAAATAACATATATTTTTTTAAGAGCTTAAAAACTTCAAATGTTTAAGAAAGGTTTGCAAGAAATCGGTAGAAATTCGGGTAACGGCGTCTTAAATTCTACGCCAAAGCACTTCCCCGAACGTTGCGTCCTTTTTTAATTCTCGGCTTCGAAATAAGTATTATTTTTGTTTTGTAGTAACCCCTGGTCCTTATGGTAGCGTTGGGTTCAAGGTTAGACTATGTGAAAATAGTTGCAAACCTAATTCCCTTTTAATGAAATCTTTTCCTAATTTTGAAACCTACTTCCTGAAATACCCCCCTCCATTTTCTAACCTCTTAATCGGCACGTACGTTATCTGTTATAAAATCACACAATACAAACACATAGTAAATCAGATATAGATGTTAGTACACTTTAATCTCTGTTTTTTTTTTAACAGTCCCGTATTAATCTGTTGATATTCGGTAGAGGTCACTAGTGTGTACACTTTGAAATAGTAAATACGCCAGTTATTTTTTTTATTAATTCAGAAAATCGTCTATTATTACAGTGCTAAGCACATAGAGTTGGTTCTAACATTGATATTCGGAATAGAAAGGCCGACAATCGTACTAATATTATAGAGCGAAAGATTGCATGGATGTATGTAAATTTTCACGCAAAAACTACTGAATGGATTTTAATGAAACCCTACAATAATATGGCTCATACATCAGAATAACATATAGGCTATAGATCAGAGCTCTGGCATTATGAAATTTGTATAAAAAAGATTGCAATAGGTGGCACGATTAGTAAGATATTTATAATTCTTTATTCGATTCAAATTATTAGGAGAGTACTTCAAATAAATACGGGAGGGGGGAGGGGGAGGGTGGAGGGGTGGAGGAAGTGGAGTTGGAACCCCCCTAATACTATGCGAGTGAAGCTGCGGGAAAAAGGTGGTATTGAAATAATTACAGACTCTTCCAGATTTTTAAATTACAAACAGAGATGTGCAATTAAATTATGTTTTACGCGAACAAGATAAAGTTTTTAAAATCGTTAACACCCTTCAGAAAACTGTCGTATTTTTCAGATGTCAAAATAATTCCACCCTGCAATAAAATCCAAATGAATAGAACATTTCTGAACATATCCGAAAACTAAAAACTGATTTTGAGAGGTGATGAAATTCGCTTTCAAATTCAATAATTTGAAATAAACATAAAATTTCTGAAATATACATTTTTTACATACTAACATAAAAAGGTTTAAAAACGGCTCACCTTACGTTTTTCTAACTAAAATTACTGATAACAAAAAAAAAAAAAAACATGTAAGTACATATTTTATTAAGCAAAAGTATAATAAACGTTATCGTCAACTCCCTTTTTTGTCGTTTTATGTAAAAAATCTTATACATAAAAATCTCGTGTCACGGTGTTCATTCGGCATCATGTTACCAAACTTATTTGTCTTGGCTAAAGACGGACTGACAAAAAATATCGTACACTCAATTGCTGTTCGAAATTCATACAGATTTTTTTTAATTTCATTTTCCTACTTTAGTAGGTGTTTTTGTTTTTGTTTTTATCGGCGGTCATCGTCTACAGCGCTCCATTCCTCTTTCTGTCATAGATCCCATTCCCACACACTTACAATACGTTCGTTATTTGTTATTTAACAACCAAAATATTCTAAAGAAATAATTTATATGGCAGAACAACGTTTGTCGGGTCAGCTAAGTAATCAATAAAAAAACTTAAATTTTTTTCTTTTCTTTAATTGCGGCGGGAAACTTTGGATTCATAAATAATGTGTGCATTTTAATTATTTTGTGGTTGACTTTTAGATTTTAATATAAATCGTGGTGTTCTCTCTTTCTAATACCGTTTTGATAATATTTCTAACCATTTACAGTAAGTAACACAACGATTTCTATACAAGTTGTCCGAAAACTGAATAAATTTGCCTGAGGGGTTGACTTTCAATTTGAGATACCCAATAAATATTTTCATTATTGATCACGTGAGGGACTGTTTTTTTTTATCATCGAGATGTAAACAGGATGCAATAGGTATATGAACGAACATTTAATTGCATTTCTTTGTCTTCTTGATTCAGAGTAGATGTAACACTTGGAAACCGATGAATGGGATATTCTTCTACGATTTATTATTTTGTGTAGTTTATATTTTCCTCTTTAATCAAACACCCAATATTTTGTTTATAGCAACTGTGGCAACACCGGAAACGGTTTAATAAGGCTCTAGTCTTCCGGGGAAGGGAAAAACCTTTATAATTAAGTACCCGCCTGCCTTTGTAATCATAATATTACATTAAAGGTGGGCTGGTTGCCGACCAATAAATATTTATTATGTATTGCGAGGAAAACATTTTTTGTCAAAAACATTGGAGGGAACCCCACCACTTTCCAAGGAAACATATCTGACCGGTCAGTGGTTGAGTGGGCATCGCGTTTGGGTCCCACCCGGGCGTCCCGTATTCTATTCCTCGGCTGGCTAAGTCCTCCATCACAACACAAGCAAAATTTTCGGCTTTCTGGGTGGTATTAGGAGATTTTCAAACATTGTTGGGTTATTCGTAATGTTTGTCTTTATTTAAAAATATATATATAAATATATATATGGTTTCCTTCTTCACGGCACACGTCAAGACTAAGACTAAAAGCTACATTTGTTTGAACGACTTTAGACCCTCCAATGTCCGTGCATACGGGGTTAGTAAACAGTATGCAAGTACTTACATTAACATTACACAAAAGATAAACAGAAGTAGCAGCCCGTGGAATAATTCTTCTGAAATAGGTAACATCAAAAAGAGATAATAGTGTCAAAAATAGTCCCAACTGCCCGCAGTCAAGTAGTAATGTTTTTATTTTATTTTAAAAGTAAATAATTCATTAATGCAGGTTTTGTGACCCTCGCCAATTGTATTATGTTAGGTCTAATTCATATTAATTTCTTATAATTAAATTGTAATTTGTAAATGAAATCCTCAGCACGGGAGATCCCAATGAGGATATCATTATCTCTACCTGGTACTAAGAAATGAAGACTTTTACGCACCAGATTTAAATGTCCAGGTTTAATTTTCCCCACAGGAAAAACTAAACCCTTTCACACACTTGCCAAATGATCATCTGGTCAATCCACGTTACGCAATTGCACTATATAAGTATTATAATTACAAAACAATACAAGAACAACATGTCAACCTACCAGAGACCAGATGGGAAAATAATTCACCGACTCCAGATATTTTCATATCAGAGGGTTCGGCTCTGTGGAATTCCTAATTGAACCTATAAATCCTACTGATCCCTCAATGTAAATATTTAAAAAATCTTTTGTAATCCTACATGTATTTAAAATTACCGATTTTTGCATTTTATATTTTACGCACCAGATTTAAATGTCCGGGTTTAATTTTCCCCACAAGAAAAACTAAACCCTTTCACACACTTCCCAAATGATCATCTGGTCAATCCACGTTATGCAATTGCACTATATGTATTAAAATTACAAAACAATACAATAACAACATGTCAACCTACCAGAGACCAGATGGGAAAATAATTCACCGACTCCAGATATTTTCATATCAGAGGGTTCGGCTCTGTAGAATTCCTAATTGAACCTATAAATCCTACTGATCCCTCAATATACATATTTAAAAAATCTTTTGTAATCCTACATGTATTTAAAATTACCGATTTTTGCATTTTTATGTATAAATTCTTTGACAAATCTAATACGCCTAAATTTTGAATCAGAGACCTAGGTATAATTCCAGTAGCCGAAATAACAAATGGTAATATTTTTATATTCCGAGAATGCCAAATTCTTTTAATCTCATTTCCTAAATCTGTGTATTTTCTAATTTTTTCAGAAACAGTTTTTTGAATATTACAGGAATTTGGAATAGCTACATCAATGATATAAGTTATTTTTTTAATTTTGTCATGTAAAACTATATCAGGTCTATTATGACTAATTGTTCTGTCTGTTAGTATAGTTTTATCATAATATATTTTATAAAATTCGTTTTCTAAAAATGAATTTGGTTCATATTCATAATATGGTACTATATAACGGCAGTCAATCAAGTTATGTTTAGTTACCAAACTTTGGTGGATTATTTTTAAAACCTGATTGTGCCTAAATGTATACTCGGACGGCGCTAATATAGAACATCCCGATATAATATGTTCTATAGTTTCCGGAAAAGCCAAACATTTTCTACATAAATCATCAATTTGATTTATATCTTTGATTATATGCTTCCTATAATTTTTAGTATTAATGACTCTATCTTGAATGGCAAGCATAAATCCTTCTATTTCTGCGCTCAACTCTCCAATACTCAACCATTTGTTTGACGAAAGTTTGTCAACATACGTTTGGTTGAGATAATTGAAGTGTTTTGCATGAATAATTTTATTTGACCAGGAATCTAATAATTCCTGGTTAGTATTTATAAGAATGTTGGCATTCTCGTCATATAAATTTAAAGGTGTAATGTTTCTATCTGCCTTACAAATTATTTTGTGCATTTCTGAGCTATTAGCTTTCCCATGGAAAAAATTTCTAAGCATTTCTACCTGATTGTGTTTCAAAGATGTTATTTTGACTACACCTCTACCTCCTAAATTTCTAGGTAAATTAATTCGTTCTATAGCTGAATTTGGATGATGGCAATTAAACTTTGTTAACGTAGTTCTAATTAATCGTTCTAAACTATCTAAATCTGTATTGGACCATTTAATTATGCCAAATGAGTACGTTAATAAAGGTATTGCCCAAGTATTTATTGCTTTTACTAAATTTTTAGCAGATAGATTGCATTTTAAAATTTTTCTGATCCTAGTTTGAAATTTAATCCTAATATCATTTTTAATACTAGTGTGATCTAATCTATTCGATTGCGGGTATCCTAAATATTTATAAACCTCATCCCCTTGCATACTTTTAATATTGAAATTTCTAAATATACCCTCGTCTCCATCTACAATTTTGCCTTTCTCTATATGGATCGTTTTACATTTATCTAAACCAAAAGTCATTTTAATATCATCTGAAAAAATTTTAACTACCTTAATCATTTTTTCTAAATTTGATTCAGAATTTGAAAATAATTTTATATCATCCATATATAATAGATGTGAAACTATACTACTCTCTCTTGTATTACCCTTAATTTTTATTCCAAACTTGCTTTTAATTAACATTTTAGACATAGGATTCAATGCTAAGCAAAACCAAAGAGGACTCAATGAGTCTCCTTGAAAAATCCCTCTTTTTATTGAAATGCCCGGCACTACTATTTTCTTACCTTTTAAATTTACTAGTAAATCTGTATTCCAAAAGGACATAATATTTTTCAAAAAGCTAATTATAATTGGGTTAACTTTATATATTTTTAATATTTTGATTAGCCACGAGTGCGGGACACTATCAAAAGCTTTTTGATAATCTATATAACAAGTATGTAAATTACGCTTTTGATTTTGAATTTGTTTTAAAATTACAGAATCAATAACTAATTGTTCTTTACATCCCATATGTTTTCTGCGACAACCTTTTTGTTGTTCAGATAAAATATTTTTTTCATCTAAATGAGTATATATTAAATCTGTTAAGCAAGAGGTTAAAATTTTGTATATTGTCGGTAGACATGTAATGGGTCTATATTGAGAGGGATTATTAATATTTTCGCTTTTAGGTAACATATAAGTAATGCCCTTAGTTAGAAAATTAGGAAAATTTTGAGGTTATTTGACAAGTTTTGAAAGATTTTTTGCAAAAAGAGGATGTAAAGTAGTTAGACGTTTGTACCAAAAATTATGTATCCAATCGCAACCCGTGGCTTTCCAATTATGAGTATTTTTTATAATTTTGGCTAACAATTCAACCGATATATCAGAAAAACTCATTTGTTCAATGTCTGAACAATTGAGTTCTTCATTTTCTATCCATGAACCTGCCTCATTATGTTTTATATAAATTCTTTGACAAATCTAATATTATTATTATTATTATTCGACTAACAAATACCTAGTAACTAAACGAAAATAAAATATCATCTAAGAAGTAGAAGATACTAATAAAATCTAAACGAAAATATGAAAATGAACAGGACACAGAAAAATAAAAAGATTACGGTCGCAACTGGGAGTCGAACACAGAAACTCTCGGTCTTATCGGTATAAACGCGCTCTCCTATTTGAGGGTTCTAATTAAAATGTCATTTTTGTCAATCTTATATTTAAAATTTCAGAATAGGTCACTTGCACAACATTTTTAATTTTTTTTCCGGTTTAGGCAAATATTCTAAGACACGATTTTTTGAAAATTTCAATCCGAAAAATCAAACCATTTTTCAAAACCGGAAAGACGGGACATAATTTTAAAGGTGCGAAAAAACGACAATTACATAGCCGAAAATCATTTTTAAAAAATAACGTTTTCCATAAGAAAGGGCACAGGAGAATAACGAAGCATACCAAAAATATTACATCTCATAAATATTTTTTTCCTCGATCCATCTTATTGATCATAAATCATTATAATGTTCAACTTCTATATTACTAAATCCAATGTAATATACTTGTACTTGTAAATTATAATAATAATAAGAATATCATAAAATTTGATTTTGTTAAAATCAGCACCATTACCATTATACCTCTAAAACAAGTAAAATACGTAAAATGTACGGGGTTCTCTTCACAACATCTGTCAAAAAGTCAAACCAAATGATAAGTTTGCAGAGAACAAACAATAAATCTAGTGAACGTTAAATGTCAAATTCAAAAATTCGCGTGAAATAAAAGTGTTGCCATATAAAAAAAAAATCAGTGTTGAATTTTACAAAATTAATAGGAACATTTTCGGAGACGGGACATTTACATGTAGTGATGCCACAAGCCCAAATAATGGATTTATTTATTTAAAAATAAAAAAAACCGTACATTTCTAAAAAAATTTAATAACATTTTCGTAATCTTAGTAAAAAATCTATCCACACGATTTTTTCCAAGTCGTTATGAAATCCATGCAAGTGGCCTGTTAACAATATTATCTTCGACTAATTTTTTTCAATATTATTGGAAAGTACCCTTTTTATTGGAAACAGGTGTTCTACGACCTGTAACCTAGATTTAATTTATATGAAACACCTATTGAACTTTTTGTACAAGTCTAAATGAATATTCATTTTTTATAAGAACAACTTCTTTTTTATAATTTTTATCGGTTATTCATGACAACATAATACTCGCATATAGATAACGTATAAGATAACACTAATACTCTAAACCTCTAAACGAACACATGAAAAAGAACAAGACAAAGAAAAATAAAAAGATAACGGTCGCAACTGCGACTCGAACCGATTAACGCCTCTACAAGTTCAGCTGCTGGGGCTTCTTACTTAAATGTCATTTTTGTCAATCTCATATTTTAAAATGTTATTATTGTATTACGTTACTAGCAGACCCGGCCACACGTTGCTGTGGCTAACGAAACACAACGCCACGCCATTATCCAACCTTTATTACCAACGCCATCTGTTAAATCACATCCACACCGCCCGCTTGCCAGCCCGTTCTCTTTATTTATATATTTCAACTAATTTACCAAACCCTTGACAAATTATATAACTCAAAACCTTCCTCATGAATCACTCTATCTATTGGTGAAAACCAAATTCAAATCCATTGCGTAGTTTAAAAGATCTAAGCGCACAGACAGCGTGAGGGACTTCATTATAAAATGAAGCCTCCTCCATCTTCCCTCTTCCCACTCCACTCCCCCCCCCCCATCAACCCCCCTCCGCCTCCACCCACCCCTCCCCCTACTCCCCCCCTCCACCTTCCCTCTCCCCACTCCACTAATCCATCAAACCCCCTCTCCCTGTCCCTTCTTCTTCACCCACCCCTTCCCCACCCCACACCCTCCCCGCTCCACATCCCCCCACCTTCCTCCACCACTTCCCCTTCCTTCCCTCCCCCCTCTCTAACCCCACTCCGCCTCCTCCACCTTCCCTCTCTCCACTCCACTTCCCCATCAACCCCCTCCCCCTCTCCCACCACCCACCCCTCCCCTCACACCCTACCCCTCCTCATTCCCTCTCCCCACACCACTCCCCCCCATCAACCTCCTTCCCCCCACCCCCTTCTCCTCCCCACACCCCCTACCCCTCTCCACACCCTCCTCCATCATTCCCCTTTCCCCTTCCTTCTCTCCCCCCCTCTTTTTTCCACCAGATTTTTTCAATGTAGATGAGTGTTTCAGGCTGATAATTATTGCTTCTAATAATTGTTCCTTTATATTTCTTTGAGTGGAATTGCAACGCTTGCCTGGTACTCGCTAGTTCTTTATAAACAACATGTTTAAGACAAACAAAAAATGTAATAAGCAGTAATTGTTGAATGAAACACTCGTATATATTGAATTATTTGGCGGGTATTAGATAAGCCGACAAAGCTCAATGGTAGAGCCCGGCAATCAGAAGGAAAACGGGTTCATGTCCCGTTGGCGGCTTGTTATATCTTTTTTCGGAAGATTTTTCAATGTAGATGAGTGTTTCAGGCTGATAATTATTGCTCATAATAATTGTTACCCTTTGTGCTATGCATAAAAATCTTGTCTTTAAACGTTAGTTTATCAATTAAAAATAAAAAGAAATATAGAGTGTTTATTTTTATTATATACTAGTTGACCCGAAGAATTTGTATTAAGTTGTATCAACTTATTAGCTGAGTTAAATTCAGTTTTTTTATTATGTTAAAAATTACACAATGAAGCATTATCCATGCACAACTGTCCGTGTTTTGTTTTTGTCAGTATTAGAGATGGCGATTAGAGATATATTTATGTTTTTTGTGATTTTCTTACTTTCCCACTTACTTACGGGAATTGCGTTTCATTTTCTTTAAACGTGTGAGGGAGATTTATTATAATTATTGTATTTTTCCTTTGGAGGGGTGCAGGCATACGTTCATCGTTTGTCCCATTTTCGACTACTAACATTTAGTGTGTAAGAAAGAGGGGCAGCATTATATGTTTAAAAACAAAAGCAAAACAATCAGCGCATTGACATTTGACGTATTTGAATTTTTGGAATTCACGCACTATTCAATATTATACTTATCACAATATTGCTGCAGCTCTTTCAAAAGATGAGAATTCGTTCCATGCAAAATGTTTTAAAAGCTATTCTGCTCTTCGGGGCGGAGAGAAATCGAACAAATCTAAGATTATAAAAATCGATCCAGCCGTTCTTGAGTGTTAAGTGGTGTAACTAACCTGGCTTTGTTTTATATATTAAGATTGAAGTGCTTTTAGATACACATTTTTTATTGTTTTCCGTCTAGTGCGTCCACAATCAGAAGGTTTTCCGACGCGTGAGAAGTCCACATACAGTTGTCTGCGTGAGATGCATGGAGTTTCCAAATTTATCCCATGCTATCTCCTACCGCTACTATGTTTCCTTTGCACTCTGTCCCTCTGCCTCTCTCTTGTCCCTGACCCTTCCCCTGCGTGTCCATTCCTATTCGTCCCTTACTCTCCTTCCTACCTGAAGATATTTTCTATGAATTGACACTGTGAAATATCATATCTTTTTTAAATTTTTGTAACATTCATTCTATTGACAAATGGATGACTGCTCAGCTATACATTCAGGATTTTTCCCTGAGTGCAGCTGGTTTTCAGCAGTGCCTCTAAATAATTATTTATTATACATATATAAGTATATGTAATAAATAGTTTAAGTGAAGTTAAAATTAAATCAAATAATTCTAAATTGATATTAAAGCAAATAATTATTAAATTTCAAAATCAATAATGCCATGAATTAATTTATTTTATCATTTTATATTATTTTAAATTCTCGTATAATTACAAATACTAGTAGGTATTCCTTTCATTATAAATTCTATCAATTAAGATGTTGTGCGGTTGATTGCAGTCAGCATGCAGCAATTATTCGCTGCAGAGCTTCTTGAAGCATTGCAACGATGTCGATATTCTAATAGACAGTGGTATATCATTCCAAAGTTTTGATGATTAATAACTGAAATTATCCTCAAATCCAGTACTTTTATGTCTGGGAAAAACTAGTAAATTATATATCATGTTATGATTCATACAAGGTGGTTTGTGGGTTCTGTTTCTGGTTTTTCTGTCCGCTTTATGTTTCGGGCCCGTTGGGATGCGGTGCGTCGGTTTTGCGTCACTTTGGGATATGTGTAATTTGGTTCGACTGGATCCGCGTCAGCTCTAGAATGATTATGTATATAGGTATATTTACGGGTAATGCGCGTTTTCATCCCGCGTCAAAATAACCCCGACAAAATATCTACTAAAACTTAAGTTAACCTAACCTAACCTAACAAAAAATGGGACAAAAATATTGCAAACATCCTGTAAAGACAGCATATTATTGTTCAAAAATAGTACAATGGGACAAAAATAATACAGATAACAATTGACGGCCGGCGTGGTCTTGCAGTAAGGCTCGGGATCGAATCCCGGCAAATAAATTTTATTTGATTAATTTGTGTTATTTCACGACTAAATTCATTTAAAATAATATATAGTATATTTTCGGCAGGTTCCAGAGTGGAAGATACTCTCAGTATCGCCCTGGTGTAAGACCAACGTTGCTTGAAATGGCTTTTAGCCGTGTTTGGTACTTCTCCATCTTCCTCTTCCCCTTCCAATTCCTTCCCCTTCCAATTCCTTCCCCTCCCCCCTACCTTCAGCCTCACAACACACCCAATAGTCTCACTGGGTTCACGTTTGAGTTCATCGAAAATCAATTAATCGAGAGCAAATTCATCGAAAACCAATTCATTGAAAATCAATTCATCGAAAGCAAATTCATCGAAAACGAGTTCATTGAAAACCAATTCATCGAATGATCAATTTATTTAGCGAATCGCCAACTCAAACATTCATTGACATTGAGTCGCCAATAAAACATTCATTAAAAAAAAATATTTTGTAGATATTTGAGAGAAATGCCGAGTGGACCGGGAAGTTAAAAAAGGGTCAATAAAAGTTGACAATAAATTTATATATAAAAAAATTAATAATAAAACTTTGGACAAGGAGACTCACCTAACCTAACCTAACCTAACATTTTTTTTCGATGAATTGGCGAATCGATGAATTGATCATTCGATGAATTGGTTTTCGATGAATTGGTTTTCGATGAATTGTTTTTCGATGAACTCGGTTTCGATGTACTCGTTTTCGATGAATTTGCTTTGGATGAATTGATTTTCGATGAACTCGTCGGTTATCGTCTCACTGGCACCAGACGGGAGCAGTTGGGACTCTTGTGCGATATTCATATAAAAAAAATAATAATTTATTGTTTTCACAGAATGTCTGTATTATTTTTGTCCCATTTTTTGTTAGGTTAAGTTAGGTTAGGTTTTAGTATCAATCACGTACGGTGTGCCTCAAGGCAGTGTATTAGGCCCACTTCTCTTTCTAATATATATTAACACTTTATGTAACTTGGGAATTGATGGAACTATAATATCTTTTGCCGATGATACGGTAATCATCTTTGAAGCTGAAAATTGGAACTCAACTATGGAAAAAGCAAATAAGGGCCTAAATAAAGTAAAACATTGGTTAGATGACAACCTTCTGACTCTTAATGTTGACAAAACAAAATATTTACTTTTCTCCATACGTAAAGTCACTCCTCCCCAAAACTGTCCTAATCTTATCATTCACTCATGCTCACAGAACCATATTACCCCTACGCCTCCCCACAATAATTGCTCATGTACCAACCTAAAAAAATCTGACCAAATTAAATATCTGGGGATTGTTATAGATGACCAACTGCGTTGGGAGGACCATGTCAATTTTACAACAAAAAGACTCCGCAAATTGTGCTATATATTTCTCTCTCTCAGATCAATCCTGAAACTTCAAACAATTAGATGCATATATTTTGCACTATTCCAATCAATAGCAACATACGGTATCGTGGGATGGGGAGGCTGTGCAGCTTCAATTATATATCCCATGATCTTAATTCAAAAGCTGCTACTAAGGATTATATTAAAATGTCACCCATCTCACCCATCAGAGCCACTTTTTAAAAAATTCGCAATCCTAGACATTAGACAATTATACGTTAAGACAATTCTCATACACTTAAGGAAAAATGATTTAACACTCAAAACTCAACAAAATATTTACACCCGCTATTCATCACACCAAAAATGCAAAATTCCTTCAACAAAAACAGCTTTCGCCCAACGACAGTTCTCTTACATCGCGCCTAAAATGTTCAACTTACTGAGTATTGATATTAAGACATCGAAAACTGCTGATCTTTATGCCATTAATATACAGAACTGGTTATTTACTCGGGGAAGGAAATATTATAAAGAATGCCTTACATCTTAAAAACTGTTCTTATTTTTTCATATTTCTAGAGTAAAAAATCTTATCTCTAAATTAATTTTCAACCAAAACTTTATATTATGCTGATGCTTTTTTTTCATATTTTTTGACATTGTTCGTCCATTTCATATGCTGCTTAGGAATACTTGCTTTTGTTTTTTGGGGTCAAAGACTATCATTGTTCATCTGTATAGATGATTTACATATTTATTCTTATTTTGTATTTCTATTATCCTTAAAATATTATTATTTTGTTACTTTTATTTTTATTTGTTATTCTATTTTATTTTTATTTATACAAGATTCACCTAGTTTAACACCTTTCCTGTATGTGATCATGTACCTAATACTAGTATAATAGATATGCTATATGTTTGTACTTTCATCTACATATATATGGATGATTATTAATATTATATACTTAATATCTTATGAATCTCGACTACCATAATACGGGCATTTGCCTAGCTTGGTAGTCGAAATACCATGTAAAAAAAAAAATCCTGTAATAAACAAAATGAATAAAGAAAATTAAAAAAAAAAAAAAAAAAAAGTAGATAGTTTGTTGGGGGATGTTTTGTCCGTAGAATATTTTGTCGGGGATATTTTGTCGCGATATGGAAAGTCATGTTTACGTGCCAATTCTTAGTAAGCATCGATATTATAATATTATAGTTTTTAGTTATAAAATGGGGGCCTTACTGGGTGCTCAGCACGGGCAAAGCACCCAGTAAGGCCCATATAGCTAACAATGTTTGACAATTCATGCTGTTATCGTATCAATAAAAAATAAAGTACCTACATATTTTGAGCTCAAGAGACAAGTAACTTTCACAATAGGCCACTTGCGTCACTTTTTTTTTCGGCTTAGGCAAATATTCTAAGACATTCTGTATTTTTTTCTCTTTTTAATCGTACTTGAAACCCTGGCGATATTATGAAAATTTCAATCCGATAAATCAGACCATTTTTTAAAAACCGGAAAGACGGGACAAAATTTTATGGGTGCGATAAAACGATAATTACAAAGCCGAAAATCATTTAAAAAAAAAAAACGTTTTTCACACAAATGGCACATGAGAATAACGAGGCATACCAAAAATATTACATCTCATAAATATTTTTCCTTGATCCATCTTATTGATCACAAATCATTATAATGTTCAACGTCTATATTATTAAATCCGACGTAATATACTTGTACTTGTAAATTATAATAATAGTAAGAATATTATAAAATTTGATTTTGTTAAAATCAGCACCATTACCATTATACCTCTAAAACACGTAGGTACAGACAGCATAATGTATGGGGTTCTCTTCATAACATCTGTCAAAAAGTCAAATCAAATGATAAGTTCGCAGAGAACAAACAATAAATCTAGTGAACGTTAAATGTCAAATTCAAAAATTGAAACCAAGTACGAAGTGAACCAAGAATAGCCACAGTCGCCAACCCCCGCCTCGTCCGTAACGCGTTGCGCCTTGCGTAGCTTGCGTAGCGTTCGTTCTGCAGGCGCTGCGTGCACCACGTTGCACTATCAAAAAGCCTAACAAAAGCCGTACAGGCCGGACATATAAATATTTAGCCGGACACGACCTAAAAAAGCCAAACATGTCCGGCTAAAGCCGGACAGATGGCAACCCTATACATGACGCCAACGGGACTTGAACCCGTGCCCTTCTGATTGGCGGTCAGCTGCTCTCCCAATTGAGCTATGGCGGCTTATCTTATACCCGCCAAATGATTCAATATATACTAGTGTCCCGTTAGCGTCATGTATCTTTTCTCGGAAGATTTTTCAATGTGGATGAGTGTTTCAGGCTGATAATTATTGCTTATAATAATTATTAAATACAAGATACACTCAGATTTAAGTCATCACTAAAAACATCCTTCTGAACAGGTCTCATTACACATTAAGTGAATACCTCACATAGGTACAACTGTTTTTATATTTATACATATAATAAATTCAAACAAATTCACTTTGTTGTTACACCACTTTTATATTAATATTTCATTTGTGTTCATATCTGTATGACATGTTAGGTTAACTGGAAGAAATAGGATTACCTATAAGTTATACCTTTTGTACTAAATGAAAATTTTGTACAATAAATGATTTTAATTTTGATATAAAAAAAAAACAGAATATTTTTTACCAGGAAATAATTTTAATTCTTATTTTTCTTTAGTTTATTTGTCCTAGGATTAATCTAGACAAGTAAAGTCAGATATCGTCATTTTTTAAGGATCTGCGCTTTTTACATTTTCTAAAAGCATTATTTACTAACTTATAAATTTACTAACATTTCACGTGATTTTTCTGCTCTAGTGTATAACATTGAAAAATGTTCGTTTTAGGCAATCTCGGCTCCTTGAACTGCGGTATGGGGATCGGGTGGCTGTCCCCAGCTCTACCCCAACTGCGCGCTGCGGGAGGGCCTCTGTCCGCTCTCCCGGTGTCCCTACCCGGCCTGCTGTCGGGCCCGGCCGCGGCGCAGACCTACTCTGGGCTCGACCCTGCAATGGCCGAGAGCCTGGCCTCGTGGCTGGCGGGAGCGTTCCCGATGACCGCGCTGCTGTGCACGCCGCTCACCGCGCTACTCGCAGAGGCGGCCGGCAGGAAGGTGTGCGCTATGGCGGCTGGGATACCATTTGCGGTAACAAACTTCCTATCTTGCTTGTTCTATTCTAGGGGGTCTTCGAAATAGACGTGGGCAAAATTGAATGACTGAATTAAATGAATAAATTCAATCTTGTAACACACTCGATCTGATTCTCATTTTCAAAAGGAATTAAATCTTTATTCCTTACCCTTGGCCTTGCATCTTACGATTTTTTAACAGCACCATATTTATTTCTATTTCGATTAATTTATTTTACAGTTAAATATTTCATGTTATATTGAGGTAAGAAAATAATAATGTACTCTATAAATATTGTAGTGTTTCGTAGGAATTAAATTAAATATTATTCTGGATATTTGTTGCGCGGATAGGTAGGTACACCTACTACAGGCGATGCGCGCCGCGAAATTGTCTATCACGTGTGATGAGTAGTATCCCGCACAGTAAATCTTATACCTACAAAAAACCCCGTAGGCCAGAGTCCCCGTCCCCAATCCAAATGACAAAACCGCCAACAGACAAGCGAGTCAGCCAAGATCCAAATAATTCTGAGCTCCGAGAGTCGCGTCTGTTTCACAGTTATCCCGCCAGTCCCGCCAGTCATAGTCACGGAGGAATCGTTCCTCCGTAGTCATAGTCCTACAAGCTGTTCGGTCTGTGCGAACTCAATCCGCAACCCCAATCTCTGTTTCACTTATTCAAGGAATCAAAACATTTATTTCTTATTCATTTGTGACGTCGTAGTCCCACGGGTCCCGGGTCCCACGTGTCGAGTCGATCCGGCCGGTCCGCGGAATGCAAGTTATTCAAGTCACAGCAAGACAAAAGACACTTATTAGTCAGAAGTTCCTAATTCATTTCTTGATGCCCGCCGAGAATCGGTTCGTCGTTAGTCCCCGCGCGGCCAAGCCGTCATCTTAGGGTGAAACTTCCCACTTCGGACCCTGAACGTTAATAAAAATCTAAAAGCGAAAGTTAATCCTATGTTTTTTCTCCCTCACACGTGCGTAAATTGTGATACAATGCTTGTAGAAACAAAACGATGTTTATCTATATTATTATTATTTTTTTATGGTATCTGTCTCTGTCTACTCTAGCCGTAAACAATACACCAGTCGCTATCGAACCGTGATACTGATAAATGATAATCGAGCGGTTTGTTCCTTTATATTTTGGTAACAAATTATATGACGCGTGTCGCCAGGGCTTTTAATTAGATTTTATTCGGCGCGTGGTATTAACTTCACCATTGAGGTAGGTGCATTTAAATATATGTATATATTTGAGTGAAGCTTATTCCAGGTGACCGGTCCGGATATACCTATGAAAGCGCGATAATAGTATGGCTTTTATGTGAATTCCGCCCAAGCCCCGTCTGGAGCTAATGAAACTATGGAATCCCCAATTGGGATATTTTGCGAGGCTAAAGGTAGTGGGAAGTTTAGATCACGTGAAGTGAAACAATTTTAAGATTAATAAATAAATAAAAATTAGTAAAACTTTAGGGGTTAACCACAAAAACTGTTTAATTTTAAGATTTAATTGATAGCCTAATATAAACACATTTTTCTTGTCAAAAATTTGTCTTTTGGGCAAAATAATATCTAAGTACACATTGAAATATTTCATTAACCTCGTCGCGCGTCGTTTTTAGTACCTACGATTTTTCAGAACAACATAATTTACCCTAAGAAGAGTGCTTTGCGTAGTGAAAACTTCTTTATCACCGTTGTGATTTGAAACTCGATGAAACGAAAAATAACGACACTAAAAAGAGCAAACACATGCATCTAAAGGAGAACTAAGAAATAAAGTAGTCTGCGAGAGAATGAGATAGCATTATTGGTCTCCTCTTTGGCTTCGTAGCCTCATAAAATATAAGCGAGGGTTTTTTTTTTTTTTTTTTTTGGAATTAAAGGAATGAATAAAATGAATCAATTAAAAAGGCCGAGTGAATCACAATGAATCGATTCACTCCTGGGAATGAGTCTGCCCATGTCTACTTCGAAAGAACCCCCCCCCCCTCTTTTCCCGGTTATGTAGTTCTTTTAGGAAAGATCCTGGATGTCGGCGCATCTTTGCTTCTGGAAGACGTTGTTCTCAAATTGGGAGGCGGGTATGGGTACCGCCGCCGCGGGAACCATTTGTTAGATAACCATTGGCCATTTAGTGACTTAGCAGGAGTGCCCAGGTTTATGGGGAGGTTTCTGCGGGCCTCAGCGGCGAACGCGTCTGTCCACTGCTGCATGGCAGGGCAGATCGGGAGAGAATGGTTGATGGAGTCCCTTCGACTTCTCCAGCAGTACTCTCTCGGAACATCGTCTTGTAATGCAATGGGAGGGATAGATTCATACGTCCGTCACCCCTGGACACGCTGACCCCCAGATTCCTATCCGCTCCCCCTACCCTTTCCCTTCCCAGAACTTCCTCTCCTTCCTTTCCCTAAAAAGACCCCCCCACACAGCATCCCGAAAGACGACTTTTTTTTGCATTTGCTCTACACAGGAGGCACTGAGGAAAAATTCCTCCCAGGGCATCGATTCCTCGGCTGGCTAAGTCCTCCATCACAACGCAAGCAAAATTTTCTTCATTCTGTGATGGTAGTAGGAGATTTTCAAGCATTGTTGGGTTATTCGTAACCCGGGAATATTTATCGTTCTTTTAAATTTAAAAAAAATCTAGAGTGAGATAATATAATCGGTCTCCTCTTTGTGCGGTGCTTCGCAGCCTCCCCACTCTTGTCTACTTTAGTTTTCTCAAGGTTTCACATCTACCGCTTGTATTTACCCTCTGATTTAAAAAAATAAATGAACGTCATATCATTTTTATCATTGTTATCTTATTTATATTGTTCATTTTTTTATGTTTCTAATTTGAAATATATATAAGAAGTTTAGAAAAATCCGGCTCTATGGGTTAATACTAACAATGTTAAACTTCATTCAACATTGGAGGTTATTCACCACTTACCCGCCCTGGTATAAGTAACAGATGGTTAGTCCTTCAAGGCTCTCACAAGATTCTAATTTTTTTTTGTTAAACGAAGCTACATTTATTTATTTTGAACGGAGGTCTAACTCCAGTGTCCCTGCATACGTTGTTGGAAAGCAGTATAAAACAAAATGCAAATTATTTAATAACTTCAATCAACAGATAAACGCCATCACAATTCTCGCCACCGACAACATCTACTGCCTGCTTGCCGGTCGTTTCATCATGGGCATCGGCGTGGCTCTCGCCATGGGCAACATTCCCACCTACATCGGGGAGACCTCGGAGGCCAGGGTCCGGGGCACCCTCGGCTCGCTGCTCACGCTGACCTACACGTGCGGCATCACAGCCTGCTACCTGGTGGGCGGGTTCATGAGCTACAGGGCGGCCGCTGCCATGATGCTGGTATCGGCGGTGTTGAGCACTGTACTGTTTGTGATCGCACCGGAGACGCCTGCCTGGCTAGTGAAAAGGGGGAAAATTCAGGTATGCACATAAAATTATTACTTTATTGAAATTTCTTTTAGTCAATGCACCGAGACAGTATAAAAATGCAATAAACATACATTACTTAACACAATAATACTGTAGCTCTTTTAAAAGATGAGATAAACTATGTACGTAGGTCTGTTTCCTTTAAAGGAAAAAAGGCATCATTTTCTAACATCTATCTCATACACCGCACTGTGACGTCTCCGTAGACTCCTACAATACGTAAGCTGTGACGATAATTTTACAGAATGTACTAGGGTCAATCAAAAAGTAATTCCTCCAATATTTTTTCTCATTTAATTGTGAAGAAACAAAAAAATGCAATGACAGGGGTTGAAACCCATACTATTGACGATTAATTTTTTACTTTTCAATTTAATCTCCATCCATTTTCACAGCTTTGGTCCATCTTTTAACAAGGGCATGTATCACAGTGTTCTAAAAAGTACGGTCACATCCAGATCACCATCGCCATAACTTTCCGCACCGTTCACACAGTTTCGATTTTTTTTTATCTTTGTTGAGTTTGTGTGATGCCATTCCATTGACTACCTATTTGATTCTGGTTCAAAAAAATGAACCCATATTTCGTCTCCGGTCGCAATTTTTTTCCAGAAACTAAGCACTGCAAGTGTTGTGGGGTTATTGTTTTTCCTGTTTCTTTATTCTGGCCGGTTAACTTTCTTGGTATTCACCTTGCACAAACTTTTGTTGAATAAATAATCTTTTTTTTTTTTTTACATGAAGTCCACACAGGAGGCCCTGAGGAAAATAATTTCCCTGAGGGCCTATGTCATCTTTGGGGATGCTGTGTGGAGTGTTTTTTTAGGGAAAGGAAGGAGAGGAGAGTTCTGGGAAGGAAAAGGGTGTAAGGGGTGAGTAGGAATCTGGGGTTTAGTGTGTCCTGGTCTTCAGACCTAGACAAACCTCATCCCATGAACCCGGGCACCCCTGCTAAATCACCAAACGTATCAAACCACTTGGGGTGACCTATGGCAGAGGTGTTGGTTATCCAATAAAGGTTCCCGGGGCGGTGGTACCCATTCCCGCCTCCCAAATTGTGAATTGTGAATCCCCAGTTGACGAATGATTGTCATCACACTGGCTTTACTGAGGAAGAGAATGTGATATTTGTAGTTACTGGGGTCGCCACGAATGATGTCATCGACTGGCTTAATTTTGCATGCAGTCACTGCAATCAACGGCCTGCTGCTCCGCTTTTCGTCAGCCAGCGGTGTTTGTCCCTCAGTTTCGTTACAGCGACGAACCCATCGTCTAGCAGTGCTGACATCCACTGTTGCATTATGGTAGACATTTTTCAGTCTTTCATGGATGCGAATGGATGTTTCACTTTCCACTGTCAAGAATCAATCACAGAACGCTGTCTAATAGAACATCGATGTCGGCCATTTTGCAAGCGACGGCAGTGCTGCCACCCGTTGACGAAAAAAGTCATGACTGCAGCAGATTGTAGAAGAAGGTTTGAGGAATAGCACCAGATTCAAAATTTTCCCTTAACTAACTTTATTTAAGTAGAAAAAAAAAGTAGCGAGCATTACTTTAGACTGACCCTCGTAGTTACAAGGATAATATTGAAGTGTGAGTGAATTTCAAAAATACAAAAATTCAATGCGTTGATGATTTTGCTTTTCTTTTAAAACATATAATGCTGCGGCTCTTTCTTACACACTAAATAACAACAATCGAAAATGAGACAAGCGGTGAAGGTACTCGTATGTCTACACCCCCAAAAGGAAACATACAACCATTATCATACACCTCCCTCACACGTATAAATAAAATACAATGCAATTCCCATCGCCGTGGCTGAGCCGTAATAAGGTATATGTTTCCTCGAAAGGAAAAAGTAGTACTTTGGAGGAAATATAGAATATAATCAAATCAAATATAAAATATAATCAATATAATATATGGCGGGCCTTGCCAGGTTTGTTCGGGCAATCCGCCTGTGATACTTATTTATCTGACTCCACATTAGGTTACCAAAGTGTACCATGATATTTAAAATGAAAGAAAATATTTTACACTGAAGTTAAAGTTTATTCGATCTTGTAAAATACGACAAGTATTTATCAGAAGGATTAAGTAGGGAACGACACTCAACGCGTGAGCAGCTGATCGGGCCGTCAGAATGAAGTTCGGTACATTTGCCGAACGGAACACGGCGCAAAATCCGTCAGCTTGAGTTGCCAGCGTACAAAACCCGATTACCCAGTTGGTGAGTATCGTTCTCTACATAAATAATATAATCAAATCAAAAACAATAACATACGTAGGCATTCTTTAATTGTATCCATTTTATCAATTAAGATGTTTATTAATTATGTTTATTAAATTTTGACAAGGGTTTATTATTTTTAACAATGTTTATGTTATTAATCGTCGTTTTTTTCATTACATATCAGAGAGCTGCAGATTCCATAGCCTGGCTGTGGCGAGTAGATGCCCGTGACCACTCAGTGCAGCAGGAATTGGAGAGACTTCAGGGCGCTACCAAGTCCCAACCAACTTCTCGTCTTCAAGCTGCCAAACAGCTCGGTAAGTCTGCGCAAAAATACCCCCCAGGCCTCTGGCATATTCTGTCAAAAGGTATCTCCGCTTTGCAATAAAATTCAAATAAATGGAATATTTCCGAACGAGACTAAAAACTGCTTACGAAAAGTGATTTTTAAAGTAAAACTTCTTCACGCACGCTTGACTTGGGGAGTAAGCTGGTGAATGCGTGACGAGAGCGTTACGAAAAGCGAGGCGAACGCTTCGTATATTACTGTAGAGGCAAGAGAGAGAGAGGTGCGAGCATACATTTTCTTTCTCTCATAGCCAGTTACGTTACACAGTGCAGGCCTATTGTCTGTATCACACTGTAGGAGCAAGTGAGAGCAGTGCGCACGCAAATTTTCTTTCTCTCTTCCTATCATATAGATGGAGGAAAAGTTTTACTTCAGTTGTGTGGTCTAAAGCACACTCGTTTTTTTTACATTAGCTCCACACCGACGGCCCTGATGAAATTAATTCCCCTCAATGCCTATGTCATCTTTGGGGATGCTGTGTGAGGGTCTTTTTAAGAAAGGAATGAGAGGAAGTTCTGGAAAGGAAAAGGGTATTAGGGGTGGGCAGGAATCTGGGGGTCAGTGCGTCCAGGAGTGACGAACGTATGAATCCATCCCTCCCACTACAAGTCGATGTTCCGATAGAGTACAGCCGGAGAAGTCGAAGGCACTCTCTCAACCATTCTCTCCCGATCCGGTCTACCATGCAGCTGGTGGGCAGATGCATACTCCGCCAAGACTCGGACAAACCGCACCCCATGAACCCAGGCACCCCTGCTAAGCCACCAAACGTAGCGAACCACTTGGGGTGGTTGACCTATGGCAGAGGTGTTGGTTATCCAATCAATGGTTCTCGGGGCGGCGTTACCCATACCCGCCTCCCAAATAGAAGTGATGAAGTAGACACAGAAAAAGATAATGTTCGCCACTGGGACTCGAACCCAGAACCCCTCGTCTAACCGGGACGTGCGACCATTATCTTTTTCTATTTTTCTTTGTCTTGTTCTCTTTCATATTATCGTTTAGATGATTATTGTTGTCTTTTCATCTTCAATGATATATTACATTGTTGGGAATAACCTTCAAAAGCTGTAAAAAGTTTTTTTTTTTTAAATTAAAATTTTGAATGCGAACGTTAAAAGCTTTAAAAATGGCTCACCTTACGTTTTTTCTAACTACAATTACTGATAACGAAATCAGCACACCTACTGCATATTGAATATATATGCCGGGAGGTCAACTGTCGGGGATCAATTATGATGGAATCCTTTCTACCATGCCATGCGCAATTTCGTCGCCTTACTTCTTAATTGTCCAAACGACCATTTTAGTTTTGTTCAATCTCCACTTTAAAACTAAAAATAAAGTATAAAAAATGATAGTCAATCACATAAATAAGAATTGTTTAATCTAATGAGACCTTTATCTTTACGGAAATAAATGATAGTCAATCACATAAATAAGAATTGTTCAATCTAATGAGACCTTTATCTTTACGGAAATAGCTTTATCTTACTACCTATGTACCTATCATAATGTTTCATTGAAATAATGAAAAAAACCTTCACCTGCTCTTTCTAATGTCATCTTCGTAGTTTCTAATGGTCGTTTGGATAATTAAGAACTAAGTCGACGTTTTGATGACGCGATCCCACTTCTGATGTTCTGTTTACCAATTCCAGTCCTCTCAAAGCCTCAGCGTCGCGGTTTTCTGCTCTGCCTCATGGCCATCTGCATCCAGGGCTGGATGGGGATGATCGCCGTGCACAGTTACTCCGTCACCATCTTCCTGGAGAGCGGCGCGGGGGTCCTGTCGGCAGAGGGGGCGGCCGCCGTGTACGGGTGCATACAGATCATGGGGGCGCTCTCTGTCACCTCCCTCATTGAACGGTCGGGAAGAAAGGTATGTAGGTCTTTACAGGTGGCACAAATTAATGCTAGAATTGAGTTTATCATCACACAACCTACACTGGGCCCATATACGCAATGTACACAATGTAAGCAACGCATTAAGTATCTGAACATTTTTTCTATTTTGAAATAGGCTTCTTCTTATTGTGCCTTGTCCGTTCAACGGACGTTGACTATGCGGACTTTGTTTACTGCGGCCCGGAACAGCACGCTAGACTGGCCAAACCACGGTCTCAGGTTTTCAGCCATAAGGTTCTCCTTCTTCCAGGGCCCCGTCTTCCGGCAATCTTTCCCTGCATTATTTATTTATTTCAACGCCATAAAATGGCTATTACATCCTGTGATACATGATACACAGTGGTATAAATAGTGGTTATACATAGGTTATGATTATAACAAACAAAAAAGAATATGAGCTCATACAAAATACACATTTTTATGCAGAATAAACATAAGTAAATAATTAGAAAAATTCTCAGCATCAAGTATAATATACCTACTTTACTTTTATTTGTACGTATTGTTGGATTCTAGGAATTGGCTAAAATGGACTAACTTAGTAATGATATTATTGTTACCTTCAGTTGAAATGACTGAAGTTTAAAATTACTACAGGTACTGCTAATTAGTTCAGCTTTTCAGGGCTGCCAGTTAGAGAATCAATAATAAATCTTTGGTTTAAAAATAATAATTTTGAAAAAAAAATTATACATTATTAGCTATCACTTAACTAGTCTGTCTGATAGTTAATATAAATGAAGCAAGCAGTTTGGAATCTATATTAGAGTATGATATAGACGCCGTGCAGACGAACACTATTATACCTAGCATTAATTATTGTCATTGAGGTATGATATTATAGCCTTCTTATAACTATATTCGGTGCAGTTGAACACATCTACTACTTCTGAGAAAGCATTGCCAACAGCATGCAATCTAGGTATAAGCGAGTATCTAAATGACTCAGTCCTGATATTTTTGTTGCAATTAAAAAGAATTTTCGATCGAGTAGTCCTAGTAGGTATGTGGAAGGTAATTAAGTTTAATAAATCAGGACTGTCTATAATACCATTAACAATTTTAAAAATAAAAGTCAAGTCGGAAATAAGTCTTCTATCTGAAAGTTTGAGTAAGTTTAATTCTTTCATTAAGTGATTGTAATTTATTGATTCTATTGGTAGACCAAGTTTATAGTTAATGAATCTTAAGAATTTATGCTGAATTTTTTCTATGGAATCGGAGTGGATTTTGAAGTGAGGGGACCAAATAGAAGAATTATATTCGACTTGACTTCGAACTAGAGAGGAATATAGGATTTTTAATGTTGAAATATATTGAAAGTCTCTGCCATTTCGAAGAATGAAACCTAGCATTTTTAATCCTTTATTGGTTACTGTAGTTATATGTGGAAGAAAGTTAAATTTGGAATCATGAGATGAGAATCATGAATTATGAGATGCAAGATCTCATACTTCTCTGGATGTCTCATCACATTGTCCAAGATATTGAAGTTTTCGGGATTTTATAGTTTTAGTTGCTTCCTTTTCTTTATTCATCCGAACCATAACATCTTTATTCGTAACCCTGTCCATCCAGCTTATTTTGAGTATTCTTCTGTAGATCCACATCTCGAATGCCTCAAGTCGCCTAATTAGTTATTTAGTAAGCGTCCATGCTTCCATTCCATAAAATAATATCGAAAACATGTAGCATCTGACCATTCAAGGTTGAGATCATGACTGCAGAACATTTTTTTCATGGGGATAAAGGTTGCACGAGCTTACTCAATGCGGCATTTGATTTCAACCGAAGGATCCCATCTATCATTTACATTGCAGCCCAAGTATACAATACTACAGTATAGTATGAAATAGGCAATTCACCCTAAAATAGTGCTTTGTGCCGTAAAGTAAAGAAAGATAATGTAAAGTCCATACAAATAAAGTTCATTCTAACCAGTCTAAACGATGTCACAGTCAACTGACATTTCGGTGTATTTTTACAACACAAATTACGCGCCAAACAAATTATTGTATACGTTATAAATTTACTGAATAATTAACTCCGCTGATAACAACTATAAAGTGCTTACCATTTTTAGAATACGGAAAGGTATGGTTGACACCATACTTCTTCAGATATATAATTTTGAGGATAATCTATAAGGTAAATAATGTAATAAATCAAATATCGAAGTCATTCAAGTCTATGAACTAGTGACCGACCGAGGGGGTTCGGTTTCAATACTCAATTAATGAGGTCGGTCCTTTAAAATTTATATAAGTGTTGATTATTGACAATTATTTGTTCCAAGAAGTAGTTAACGTGTTTGTCAATTTTTAGTAATATCAAAAAAAAAAAAAAATTTTTTTTCGCATGCTTCTATTATTGTTTTTTTTTTTTTTTTTATTTCATTTAAAACATGTTAACTCTCTGGATAAGTGTAAAAAGTAAGCCAAATTTCGGTAAACAATAGATTTTTAATACGTCTAAAAAAGTTTCTATTTCGGTATAAAGTCCTGTTTCGGTCGGACACTACTATGAACTTTTATAGAACTAAAAAACGCGAGAATTGTTGAGAGTCGCAAATACGGAATATTGAGGGAAGAATGGTGGGTGATTTTAATAAGCAAACGATATAAGCTTTTGGAGGAAGAATGATTTTTACAATTAAAGCAGACATGGTCAAGAATTTCCACCTCCACACCGCACTGGCAGAGTGGACTATCGAGGACTCTGATTTTAAACAAATGCGCTGCAATAGAGCAGTGACCAATCCTCATTCTCGAAATTTAATCTTTTGTATTTTTTTGCTGTGGAAAATGATTTTGAATTCCAGCATAGAAAGGTTCAATTCGGGTTTTCGTATCTGTTCAATTTTCTTCCCAGGAACGAGACATATTCAATTTCAGAACGGAGAAGATATATTATATGTGTGTGCATTAATAGTTTTTTTTAAGTAAAACGTCTTTACGCACGCTTGACTTGGGAAGTAAGCTGGTGAATGCGTGACGAGAGCGTTATGAAAAGTGTGAGCGGTCGGGCGAGACGAACGGAAGTTGAGAGGGAGATATAAGTTGGAGAAGTTTTACTTCAATCGTTTGGTCTAAAGCACAATCGTTTTTTAAATAAAACTTCTTTATGCACGCTTGACTTGGGGAGTAAGCTGGCGAATGCGTAACGAGAGCGTTACGAAAAGTGGCGAACGGTTGAGAGGTAGATATAAGTTAGTGAAGATAGAAAGTGAGAGAATTATGTTTCGTATATTAATGTAGGGGCAGGAGTGAGAGGGGCACACATTTTCTTTCTCTCTTTCTCTCATAGCCAGTTACGTTTCGTATATCTAAGACACAGTGCAGGCCTTTTATCTGTACATATACATGGAGCTAAAGAGAATGTTATTTTTAATTTCCAAATGAAACCGCGTTGTCCGAAAAAATAAATTAAATTGATCTTTGTTGCTTGATTATCTGTGAAATTGGACATACTTTAGATAGGTTTTGAAAACATAAGAAATTTGGTGTAAAGTCAATTCAGACAAAAATATAAAATTTGGAACATTGTTCTTCCAGGGGCATGAGTTTGGTTATGTTGGTGCAGTATTCACATGAAAAAGGTGATCACTCAGATAATCTTTATCTATCTTCAGGTGCTAATGGCCTGCTCGAGTTTCGGAGTAGCTGTTTGCATGGTCACCATGGGTCTGTACCTCCACCTGCAGTCACAGGGAGTGGACCTCAGCGCGGTGCAATGGCTCCCAGTGCTCGCGCTGTCCCTCTGCGTCTTTACCTACACAATCGGTGCTGGGTCTGTTCCCTTCATCCTCATCTCGGATCTTCTCACCAATGAGGTAAACTATGAACTGTGTTTTAAAAACTGCAAATGCGCGAAGTCAACTCTTGACTTATAAATTTTCCGGATACGACAGGCGTCCATAAACGCGATCATACTAGGCATGTTCAGAAAGAAAGTATACTGTGACCAAACGGGCTGCGGTTTTTGTTCTTTGGAAGTTGGCAGAACTGAGTGGTAGAGGAAGATCTCCTGACCAGAACGAGCATCGCAGGAATATGGTAGTAATTCACGTTGTACTGTCCAGTTGTGTGAAAGATGTCGGCAAAAAATCCCTGCGATCCGCTTTTTACTCACGGAAAAAAAGGTGAGGATTTCTGAGTTCTATTGTGACTGGAGGTGATATTGGGTGACTCATTACACGCCAGGGAATAAAAACAGTCATCTCACCAATCCCCACCTGCCAAAAAGTTCAAAACAACAATTTCGGGCAAAAAAATTACTGTTTTGGGACCAAAAAAGCATCATTTTGGTCAGATTTGTGCCTTAGGGGGGAGACCATCAATGCAAAACGATATTGTGATACCCTAAAAAAACTCAATAGAAGCATTCAAAATAATAGGAGGAGAATGCTGATGAGAGGAGTTTGCTTGTTGTACGACAACGCCCGTCCTCAGACAGCCTTAGCCTTCAAGGCACTCTTGGACTCACCTCGCTTAAGGCATACATGGATGAAATTATATTTTCAACCAACGAGCAGGTGCAGAAAGTGATTATGAAGTGGAGGAAGGAGCTGGCGGGTGAATTCTTCTAGGAGGGGCATAAAAAACTTGTGCCACGGCTCACCACTTGCATTGAACGGAATGGCGATTATTTGGAAAAACAGTCAACAAGTGTATCAACTGTATCTTTTTTCAAAACACTTTTTAACAAAAAATCAGTACACTTACTTTCATATATATCAGAGACCATCTAATTAACAGATCCGAGAGAACAAAGTGCTATTTTGTGGAGTTATATTATGTTACAATTTAAGCCTCCGAGTGTGTATTTCAAAATCTCAAAAGGGAAAAAAGACTTTTGACTTGAAAAAATTAAAAAATCAAAAAATAAACAAAAATTTTAACCAAACAAAAAACGACTTAAAAAAATGCACTAAAAAGTAAAAAAATAATTTCATGTTCTTCTACAACTTAATAATCAACTTACTTTTTCTACTCATCAATATGTAGGTACGATTGTTATTTTTTGAGCCGGTGTCAGCCAAGGTGGGTTTGTAATTAAATACATAGTTATAGGTGAGATGTGCTTGTGTTTGACGAGGCGCGAGCGGGGCCTGTCAATTGAACACGCCGGGCCGGGTACCTGGTACCTGACACCGACTCCAAAAATAACAATCGTACCTACATATTGATGAGTAGAAAAAGTAAGTTTATTATTAAGTTGTATAAGAATACGAAATTATTTTTTTACTTTTTAGTGCATTTTTTGAAGTCGTTTTTTGTTTTGTTATAATTTTTGTATATTTTTTGATTTTTAGTGAATCTGAAGTACACTAACTAATTTGTCTGAATATGGGAAGACCTATGATGCAGACATAATTTGACCATAACGAAGTTACGGTCAAATTAAGAGATCCGGCCGAGTATCGTTAATTTGCTCCTAAGAATTGGAGAGTTCCGTTACTTTGTCATGGATTCCATAAGCAGAATCTAACCAAACTCTCATCAAACTACCCTTGAAGTACATTCTTTCCAATAAAAAAGAGTCATCGAAATCGGTTGGCGAGATATTGAGTTATTCGTCCATTTGTCGCGCACATACTTAATGCAAATTTAAGACTTATATGGCTTTCTCATGGATGCCATTATCAAAACTGAACCAAATTAAAATGGGACCACACGGGAAGCACCAGTTTTCAAATTAAAAAAAAAGAATCATCAATATCGGTTCATCCAGTAAAAAGTTCTGAGGTAACAAACATAAAAAAAATAAAATTAAAAATACAGTCGAATTGAGAACCTCCTCCTTTTTGAAGTCGTTTAAAAATACCTGATTTTCTTAAAATGACGCTATAATATGGCGGATCAAAGCACAGCAAAATTTACAAAAATCGGCCACAAAAGTGTAGAGCACAAAATTCCTAAGATAATGATTCCAAAACCGCCGAGCCCAAACCCAAAATCAAAGCGTACAAACGCTTAGTGCAAACTTCCAGAAATTCTTTAAATTTTAACCATTTATTGAGTTGGACAATCAATCACGCAAGCAACAGACTTGACATTTGCAAGAAGTATTCAAATAACAATTTCAAAGACATATTTTGTATCCTGGTTTCATAGGTATCCCTACCATTTATTCAATAAATTTAAGATACAAATGAATTAAGCAATTGAAAACAAATTTTTTTTACACATCCAATTAGAGTACCAGAATATACACAATTTATCGAAAATAACTGCAGCAATGTCCGACATTACCTGTCTACAATTCTTTTCCTCTTCTCCCAGCCAGTCTATTGTTTAAAATTTTGTTCTTTTTTCGCCCACCAGGTGCGCAGTGTTGCTGGCATGGCCGTCGTGCAGGTCCTGTTCATCAACACCTTCATTCTCCTCCGATTCTACGGTCCAGCCGCAGCGGCCTTCGGCAGTCACTCCATCTTCTACTTCTTCGGCGTTTCTGCTACCCTTGGTGGTCTCGGCACTATCCTCCTTCTTCCTGAGACCAAAGGGAAGTCCACGGAGGAAATTCAGGAGATCTTGAACAGATAATACCTCCCGAGCAATGTGTGATAATTTGGACATGCAATTTTTCATGTGCGCTGGATCGCTTCTTGCAAAAGATTGAATATTTTAAAATAAGTCTTACTAACAACATACTTATTTGTTAAGTATTTTGCTACTACCTCAGTTTGGAGATAATGCGTGAAACATGTCAAATATAAGTTGATTTTTTATTATTGTTAATTAACGTGTTTAGTTTATGATATGTATATTATGATATTATTTACGGTAATACGCGTTTTCATCCAGCGACAAAATATCCCCGACAAAATATCCTACGGACAAAACATCCCCCAACAAAATATCTACTAAAACTTAAACTAACCTAACCTATCAAAAAAATGGGACAAAAAAAATACAGACACCCGGCAAAGACGATTAATTATTGTTCAAAAATAGTAAAATGGGACAAAAATAATACAGATATCCGGTAAAGAGTGTAAAATGAAGTCACTCAAAATGTATGTGCGCATAGATATTTTAAACTACGCAACCGATTTTCATGCGGTTATCACTAATAGATAGAGTGATTCAAGGGGAAGGTTTATATGAATAATACATGCTTATTATAGTAGAGAAAAAGCCGAGAAATTCAAATATTCAATTCAGGCAGCCGGCAGCTGGCAAGCGGGTAGTGTGGATTTTATAAAGGTCGGGTAATGGCGTTGTGTTTCGTTAGCCACAGCAACGTGTGGCCGGGTCTGCTAGTAAATTATAAAATGGTAAAATGGGATAAAAATAATATCTGTTTTTTTTTTTTAATCTGTTACTATAATATCTGTTACCTGTAACAATAATTTATTGTCTTTAGAGGACGCCTGCATTATTTTTGTCCCATTTTTTGTTAGGTTAGGTTAGGTTTTGGTAGATATTTTGTCGGGGGATGATTTGTCCGTAGGATATTTTGTCAGAGAATATTTTGTCGGGGATATTTTGTCGCTGGATGAAACCTTTATTTATTACTCTGTTCTACATTATTTATATTAAGTTCTATGGTCATAATGAATTTTGGTGCAGTGTAAAAAATACATAAACTTATTATTGCAGAGACGCTGCAGTAATCACCTAATGAAGTATTTAACGAAGTACCTATTTAATATAATATTGTAATCATATTTTGCGTGTAATGAGACGTTAAAAATATTTAAATAAATGAAGACAATATAAGCGAAACTCAATCGAAAATCTGGAAACAGAAAAATCAGAAAAACATATTGACACCTCTGGGACTCGAACCCAGGACCTCTTGCTTTCCGGGCAAACGCGCTAACCACTGCGCCACGGTGTCGATGTGAAATTCGGTCATGTTTAACTGTACCATACTTCGACTAAGAACCACCTACATTATCCTTTCCTGGTCTGTAATGCGTAAATACTACACATTGCTTCTAATAACTTTTATATCTCTATAAATATAATGAATTCTGGGTTCAGATTTTAGGTATTCCTCCGTTATACATTTACACACTGAATTAAAAAATAATATTTTAAATAATTAGCAAATTTAATTCAAAATCAGTGATATTTTGTTAAATATCGGTAATAAACCACAAATACAATCAACCGTGTGCCAGTGTGGACCGTGATACGCGAAGAGTGTGCGGGGGGAGATGACACGCTATGTGACGTCTCGCTCTACTTTGCTATACGGGAACACGAGAAACAGAGACCGCCGTGTTGTGTATCGACCGTCTATACCTACGACCGCGTAGTACCTAACATACATAGCTGTTTATATGTATTGGGTAGTAGCCCAGCGCCCAGCACCTCAGTCGTTCGCGGGCAATCCTTTGAGATGGTCTCCTCGCCCGTTTTTTGAGCAACGGACGATGGTTTTTTCATGTTTTCAGCAATTAAATTACAATTATTATCACTTGTAACACAAATTACGAAAAACAAAAGCGATTAGCTTTGAATGTTCATATATTTCCGACATAAAATCGATGATTTTAACACGTGAATTGAATACACAGCACCGGAGCGCGCGTATTTTTTTAGCACAGTAAGGGAAAGGTTAACTTCATTTTCTTTAACGCATATATTATTGGCAACTATCTTTATGTATGATTGCAAGATTCAAACCCAAACTAAATGCACTCTAGATAGTGTCTGGATAAATCTTTATCCATTTTATTTAATATGCGACATCTATCGACTTTTCTGCAAGTCTAGGATAAATATTTTATTTTTTATTTTAACTTTATGAGTAAAACCTCAAATTGTAATATTTAAATAAATGAAGACAATATAAGCGAAACTCAATCGAAAATCTGGAAACAGAAAAATCAGAAAAAGATATTGACACCTCTGGGACTCGAACCCTAGTTTTTCTTAAACCCTAGTTAAACATGACCGAATTTCATATCGACACCGTGGCGCAGTGGTTAGCGCGTTTGCCCGGAAAGCAAGAGATCCTGGGTTCGAGTCCCAGAGGTGTCAATATGTTTTTCTGATTTTTCTGTTTCCAGATTTTCGATTGAGTTTCGCTTATATTGTCTTCATTTATTTAAATATTACAATTTGAGGTTTTACTCATAAAGTTAAAATAAAAAATAAAAAATATTTGTTCAATTGACAATAATAACCAATTTGTTTACAATGTTACTGTTGTTTTAAGTGCCTGTATTAATATATCTTAATTGGAACTAATTTCTAAAGAGCGACCTTGTGTCTTTTGTAGATACGGAATCAATTCCACACGTAATTTACAGTCAAATTTTTGTGATTGTATATGACTTGCAATTGCTTTATTTATGGACTGATATGTCAGCTGTCGTATTTCAACTAGTTTAAAACACGAAATGCTGCAAGTTTTCGTGGTTATTTATTCTTTCAATGTACGTTTAAAGCTGTATACCATGGATTTGACATTTGCAAAGTTTTGTTTCAATCTAAAAATGCATGAATTCCTTAGTTTGCCCAAATTAAGAATCTATTAAAGGCAAATCGAGGTTTTGCCCGAGGCTCACATTTTAATTTATTTCGGTGAAATTGTAATTGAATAAAAAAAAAATCTCATGCCGCACGAGTGATGCGAGTTATTTATATTTTAGATTAATAAAAACAGTATGTCACCATCAGTTTTTTTAACGTACAACGCCTTTAAAAAATTGTAATACGTTGTACTACTACAATTTTTGCGTTAAGGTCAATTTTATTTTTCTATGCGATGAATTCATGTTTTCCCTAGTGTTTAATTTCAATACATCTTAGATTTTATTAATATGTTCATCAGAATTAATTTAAATCTACCATTCGGAAATGTTGAATTTCTGGCCTGATTTGAGAAACCCAACCGTAGTTATGCAAACGTCGTACCGCCCGCCGTTATTTTTATGTGCCGCCCGTCGAAGCACTTAAGCCGTTCTATACACGTACGGAATAATTGAATATTTGGGGATGATATACATTATTCCACTAACCGCCGCACTTTTAGGCACGGATAATGGGAATTACACTTCTTTTCAACAATTACTACAAGAAACAACTATTTACGTGCACAAAATAGGTTATTAGGTAACATTAATTAATTTGGGCAAACAATAATAAGTCATTCATGCGTATTTAGATTGAATATTTGGGGATGATATACATTAATTATTCCACTAACCGCCGCACTTTTAGGCACGGATAATGGGAATTACACTTCTTTTCAACAATTACTACAAGAAACAACGGGTAAAGTTCGGTTTATGGGCGAAATTCCTAAAAAATAAAACTAGTTATTTTTATACTAATTTGGGGTCGGGGAATCCGAATCTGAAAGAATTAGGCGGCGGCAAGCAATATTAACTGAATTAAACGACGTTAAAATTTTCTATACACACACACATGAAAATAATCATTTCAAAGATCATAGAAAAACAAGATAACTTAGATGTTTTTACCACACAAAATTAAGTGTTGCCATTAAGCAGTAATATTAAAAAGGTAAAATAACATGTTTATATTTTAAGTACTTATTTTTTATAAATTATAAATTTTACTCACTTTTGTATCACAAACCATGTTACATAAACCCGGCGTAGCTGCTAAACTACTTGAAAACAGGGATGTTTTTTTGCCGTGACGCGAGCAGGCGGTATAAAGGGGCACAAACCATGTTACACAAACCTAGCGTAGCCGTTAAACTACTCGAAAACAGGGATGTTTTTTGCCGTGACGCGAGCAGGCGGTACAAAGGGGCACAAACCATGTTACACAAACCTAGCGTTAGGTTAGGTTAGGTTACGGATTTTTAAGACTACGAATTTTCATACTTTTGGTTTAAGAATACGGCCGTTGAGATAGTCGTAATTCATCAGGTTAATGTGTTATGTGAGGAATTATCGTGTCGGAAATTATTGATATAGGGATAAATATTTTTGAGAGCTGGTAACACTGCCGGCACATGTTTTTGTATATTCCTTGTTTTTCTATGATCTTTGTACTACGTGTGTCAAAATACTTCCGAAATGATTATTTTCATGTGTGTGGGTATAGAAAATTTTAAAGTCGTGTAATTCAGTTAATATTGCTTGCCGCCGCCTAATTCTTTCAGATTCGGATTCCCCGACCCCAAATTAGTATAAAAATAACTAGTTTTATTTTTTAGGAATTTCGCCCATAAACCGAACTTTTTCCTATACTAATTTGGGGTCGGGGAATCCGAATCTGAAAGAATTAGGCGGCGGCAAGCAATATTAACTGAATTACAGGACTTTAAAAAAATTTATACACATACAGGAAAATAGCCATTTTGGAAGCATTTTGATTCCTAGAAAATCAAACTACTTATTTTTATACTAACTATGGGCCGGGGAATCCGAATCTGAAAGAATTAGGCGGCGGCAAGCAATATTAACTGAATTAAACGATGTTAAAATTTTCTATACACACACACATGAAAATAATCATTTCGGAAGTATTTTGACACACGTAGTACAAAGATCATAGAAAAACAAGATAACATAGATGTTTTTACCACACAAAATTAAGTGTTGCCATTAAGCAGTAATATTAATAAGGTAAAATAACATGTTTATATTTTAAGTACTTATTTTTTATAAATTATAAATTTTACTCACTTTTGTATCACAAACCATGTTACATAAACCCGGCGTAGCTGCTAAACTACTTGAAAACAGGGATGTTTTTTTGCCGCGACGCGAGCAGGCTGTATAAAGGGGCACAAACCATGTTACACAAACCTAGCGTAGCCGTTAAACTACTCGAAAACAGGGATGTTTTTTTGCCGTGACGCGAGCAGGCGGTATAAAGGGGCACAAACCATGTTACACAAACCTAGCGTAGCCGCTAAACTACTCGAAAACAGGGATGTTTTTTTGCCGTGACGCGAGCAGGCGGTACAAAGGGGCACAAACCATGTTACACAAACCTAGCGTAGCCGCTAAACTACTTGAAAACAGGGATGTTTTTTTGCCGTGACGCGAGCAGGCGGTATAATGGGGCACAAACCATGTTACACAAACCTAGCGTTAGGTTAGGTTAGGTTACGGATTTTTAAGACTACGAATTTTCATACTTTTGGTTTGAGAATACGGCCGTTGAGATTTACTAATTAATTTACAACATAATATACAACAACATTTCAATCACTCTCCTAATAAAGCAGCTGCTTATGCTTAGGAGAGGACAACTAAAAAAAAAAAAAAATTCATTTCTTTAAATGAAAACAAAAAATATTAGTTATTCAACAAATAACATTAGTGATTTTATGAGAAGATACCTTAGAATTATAGTTCCATGGGAGATACAGATAAAAGTAATAAATTAAAGGTTAGTTAATAAATGATTTGAAGTATTGATAAGGCAAAAAATATTTCTACATATTCAATACATATTTCTAAATACAATATACAATAAGTTAAGTTATGAGGTGGTACTAGAATATTTTAATTTAATTTTTTTATAGTAGATAGTCGTAATTCATCAGGTTAATGTGTTATGTGAGGAATTATCGTGTCGGAAATTATTGATATAGGGATAAATATTTTTGAGAGCTGGTAACACTGCCGGCACATGTTTTTGTATATTCCTTGTTTTTCTATGATCTTTGTACTACATGTGTCAAAATACTTCCGAAATGATTATTTTCATGTGTGTGTGTATAGAAAATTTTAACGTCGTTTAATTCAGTTAATATTGCTTGCCGCCGCCTAATTCTTTCAGATTCGGATTCCCCGGCCCATAGTTAGTATAAAAATAACTAGTTTGATTTTCTAGGAATCAAAATGTTTCCAAAATGGCTATTTTCCTGTATGTGTATAAAAATTTTTAAAGTCCTGTAATTCAGTTAATATTGCTTGCCGCCGCCTAATTCTTTCAGATTCGGATTCCCCGACCCCAAATTAGTATAAAAATAACTAGTTTTATTTTTTAGGAATTTCGCCCATAAACCGAACTTTTTCCGAAACAACTATTTACGTGCACAAAATAGGTTATTAGGTAACATTAATTAATTTGGGCAAACAATAATAAGTCATTCATGCGTATTTAGATTGAAACTTTGCAAATGTCAAATCTATGTAAACGTACATTACATGAATAAATAATCATGTATCCTAACAGTATTTCGTGTTTTAAATTAGTTGAAATACGATAGCTAACATACAGCTAACATATCAGTCCGTAGAATTGCATGGCATAGACAATCACACACATTTGGCAGTAGATTACGTATGCAATCGATTCCGTAACCACAAAAAATACAGAATCGCATGGCTGATAGGATGGCAAATAAATTCTTTTTTTAAATTATTTTATAACATATTAAATTAAAAAAACACACTTTGTAAAGCACCACTTTTTATTACAATTGATATTTAACAGCCAACCAGGTTTCGCTCATCTCGAGCTTCATCAGGGCTTATTATAACAACTAAAGATAATTATCTGCAGACATACATATATAAAAGAAATTAAGAGAATGAGTGAAAGAGTGAAAGAGATAGAAACAGAATAGGCAACACCCTATTGGTGCCAGAGAGCGATACAAATAGAAAAGAGGGAAACAAAATAATTACAGGATGGGTGAGTAAGGGGGGGAGGGGGAGGGAGGGAATTGTTTAAGAAGATGTTAACGGAATAAATTAAAAATGGGACTATCAGATAAATTGATTTGGTTATTTAATAATGTTTGATTTATTATTGACGGCTTTTTTGATTTCGAGAGCTTCTAGATCATTGATTTTCAAAGTGGGGGGCGCGCCCCCCTAGGGGGGCGCCAAGACATGTACAGGGGGGCGCGAGCGGCGGTTATCACTCCGGTACCCCGCCCGCGCCCGCGCTACCGCACGCACCTCACTTCCAGCACCGAACGCGCCTAGCAAACACGTTTGTCAGAGTAGTGAGTGACAGGTTATTACTTCTATTTCGCCATGAGTTCGACGCAAAAACGCAAATATATTGATGATTATATAAAATGCGGTTTTTTTCTATGAATAAAAGTGGTATCTACCAGCCGCAGTGTGTTATTTATTATGGGGTCGTTCATCAATCACGTGGTGTTTTTTAGCAACTTTTTAACCCCTTCTCCCCCTCCTGATGATATGTGGTGAGGTTTTAGACTACCCCCCCCCCCCCTTGTCAAAAACATGCAAGCTCATCCGTCGCATTGACTTTTCTTATAACAAGTGTGTAAAAGCAATATTTTTATAAGAAAACATCTAAAAATGTATTTTTGGACTTTATTACCTACTCTTATTTTATTTACAATTGCTTGGCGAGCCCACTTGCTTCTACTTGCTGGGCCCTGGGCCACAAGGGGGGGGGGGGGGCGCAGGCATATCCATTTTAAGCAGTAGGGAGGCGTGATACTTATAAGTTTGGGAACCCCTGTTCTAGATTGTTTCACTCATTCTCTTAATTTCTTTTATATATGTATGTCTGTAGATAATTATCTTTAGTTGTTATAATAAGCCCTGATGAAGCTCGAGATGAGCGAAACCTGGTTGGCTGTTAAATATCAATTCTAATAAAAAGTGGTGCTTTACAAAGTGTGTTTTTTAATTTAATATATAATGTCACACCACAAAGTATTTGCTTCCTTCGATATTAATTTATAATAATTTGCTCTTGGTAGTCCCGATTAATTTGTATTTATGATTTACGTAAAGTAATTTGATTGTTAATTTGAATGTCTACTTGTAGTTGCATTTTCTATTCAGTCAAGATGTTAATTTTAGGAAGTATTTTATTATATTTGTTATTTTCTTATAATTTCAGAATATGATGACTTATTCAAAAAACCATTATTGTTTAATGTTAATATGTACATGTTCTAAATTGGCCATGTTTTTCCAAAAAACTTGGCAAATGTTTATCAGGAAATGTCTTTAATAAGGACTTGTGGAATTTATATTAACTGTTTAATTTATGAACACTTTTATAATATAATGAAATGGAAACCAACCAAACTGAGTTTTAATTCCTACTCAAAATATTCTGCTTCAACGGACGAAAATGATTGTCAATAGACGATTGCTACCTACGAAAACGTTTTACAAAAACAATAGGGTACAATCACTTTTTTTTACCAAAAATTAAATAAAAAAATTACAAACTGGAATAACCAAACAATTTTTTTTACAATAGGAATAGTCACATTTCAAATTACGGCTAAAACGCCTTCTTCGCCCGGTTTTGACTCGTGACGTCACTGCGCACGCTTGACAGCTGCCTTAGTTGTAATGAAGTAATCAGTCTTCTGTTGATCATTTGTTTTTCGAAGAAAATGTCCGTAAATACCGTTTATAAATACTGTATTGTACCAAAGTGTATAAACACAACATCTGCAACACCAAACAAACTATTTATCAATGTCCCAAATGATGTTATTATGTGTAAAAAGCGGTGTCATGCGATGGAAAGGTGCATTAAAAAACTGCCATCATATTCGCGTCGATTTTTGGCAAATTATCAGATTATCCTTGTAGAAAACCACAGTCTGTCTTGATCGTATGTATTTACAATATAATGTTTTATTCAAACGAATGGGTTTACGACTGCGTAACTAAACGATTATCACTATCAAACTTATTCAAACCGGCAATTGGACATTGATTTTGTATATCTCTATGCAATTGGAACAAAAAAAACTTGACATGGGACTCGATCGGTGCGTTGTGACGTCACAATGTCACCAGTCAATCATGTCTCGTTTTTTATATTTGAATTTTCATACAACTTTAAAAGTGAATTAATTTAATAATTTTTTGGGGGGTTTTAAGTATGATATTCGAGTTTAGTTATTTTTTTACATATATTAAGTGCATTGAAAACACTATACCTATTACACATACTGGATGTACCCTATTATTTCTGCGCGTAATAGAGACAAACATTCAAAATATTCGCTTAGCACTGACCTCTATTGTAATATAATCATAATTAATTCTCCGAAAAATGGTTTGAGACTCGGCTAGATTTCTTAGCATCTAAATCTAAGAGCTCCCTGTTAACTGGAGCTAGCGAGATTAAATCATCCGTAATTGGGGCAGTGAAGGATTAATACATTTCATAAGTATAAGCCACTTCATTTACACCGCCCCTTTTCCTTCTTAGAAGTTGCCACCTTGATTATGATATAATAATAAATATATTCTTGTAGGCTACTGCCCCTAGGCCGTGGACTATACGGCCTATTGACAAATCCAGGACTGAATCGGGGTTTGTCCCGAGGCTGAAATAAGTGAATAATGGAAGCAGACAGGAAAAAGAGAGGCCCTAACTGGGAAATCTGTTTTCCATTTCGACGAGCTGGAGGCAAATCTAGTGACCATATTGTTGGTACTAGGAAGGTTCGTGAATGCTTTAAATAAACTACGCCAATTCAATTTAGAGAGCCGCTTACTGGATTACCAACACCTCTGCCATAGGATATCCCATGTGGTTCGTTACGTTTGGTGAGCAGGGGTGCCGGGGTTCTGGGTTGGGGTTTGTCCAGATGCATTTGCCAACCAATTGCGTGGTGGGCCGGATCGGGAGAGACCGGAGGGAGACCTTTTGACCTCTCCAGCAAGACTCTCTCGGAACATCCCCTTACCTTATTACTTCTTGTTTCAAAATCAGCTCTGCGTAGGTACATAGTGTACATATATGGATACAGTAGGCATAAATGTAAATGTGTTATGAAATACTCGTGATAGATGTTTATTGGAGGTAATCAATGATTTTACTTTTTAAACGACTTCAAAAAGGAGGAGGCTACCTTGGCTGACACCGACTTCAAAAATAACAATCGTACCTACATATTGATGAATAGAAAAAGTAAGTTGATTAAGTTGTAGAAGAATACAAAATTATGTTTTTACTTTTTAGTGCATTTTTTAAGTAATTTTTTTGTTTTGTAAATTTTTTTATTTGTAAATGGACCTTTGGTTTGCGTATTTCTAATGTCAGTAGGTAGAGAATTGAATAGTTTTGTAGAATGACATTTAAAACTTCTTTGCCCATAAGAGGTTTGACAAACTGGGATGTTAAAAAATGTTTCATGCGACTTTTCTTTGTTCTTCAAACACGTGTGTATTTTTAAAATGATGAAGCAGGATATTTTTTTAAAACACTTTTTTCAAGTTAATAACATGAGTGATTTAAAAATAAAATCAGTGCTCGTTCTCAACGGGATTTCAAGAATAACCTTCTTTTTTAGTTTTTGAATCTTTGCTAAAGGCTCCAGGCAAGTATTTGTGGCACTTCCCCAGCTGATAATACCATATTCAAGTGATGATTGTATAAGAACACAGTAAGTTATACCACCGAAATTTCATAAATGCAAGATTTTGTGAGTTTTGGTACTATTTTACCAGTAATGCCGAGCCATTTCAGTTCTCATTGGGTGGCTTCTATCGGAACTATTCTGAGAGTCTTCCACTCTGAAACGGGTTGTAAATACAAATTATTACGTTGATTAAAAAGTTTTAGGACTTTAGTCATAACATCGAAAATATAACTTACATCAAATAACATCGAAAATATAACTTACATCAAAGAATATACATCAAAATAATACATCATCATAAATATACATCATAATAATCGATAAGGTCCCTTTTTAAGTACTCCCCATCGACTGCAATGCACTTAAGCCAGCGTTTCATGCATTCCTTGGAACACCGCTGGTATTTTCGCTATGTCCATCAGAGCCGTTTTCGATTTTTTAAACGACTTCGAAAAGGAGGAGGTTCTCAATTCGACTGTATTTTTTTAATGTTTGTTACCTCAGAACTTTTGACTGGGTGAACCGATATTGATGATTCTTTTTTTATTTGAAAGCTGGTGCCTCCCGTGTGGTCCCATTTTAATTTTGTCTAGTTCGGACAATGGCATCCATGAGAAAACCATATAAGTCTTAAATGTGTAATTTCGATGATTCTTTTTTCATTGGAAAGGATGTACTTCAAGGGTAGTTTGATGAGAGTTTGGTTAGGTTCTGATTACCGGATCCATGACAAAGTAACGGAAGTCTTCAATTCTTAGGAGCAAATTAACGAAACTCGGCCGAATCTCTTAATTTGACCCTAACGTCGTTATGGTCAAATTATGTCTGTCTCATATGAGCAGCACGTTTAGTAGGTCTACCAATATTCAGAAAAATTAGTTAGTGTACTTCAAATTCACTAAAAATCAAAAAATAAACAAAAATTTTAACAAAACAAAAAAACGACTTCAACAAATGCATTAAAAAGCAAAAAAATGATTTCGCATTCTTCTACAACTTCATAATCAACTTACTTTTTCTACTCATCAATACGTAGATACGATTGTTATTTTTGGAGTCGGTGTCAGCAAAGGTACCCGGCCCGGCATGTTCACTTGACAGCTACCCTCACGCCGCGCCCCGCTCTCGCCTCTCACCTCGTCAAGTCGCTTGTGCGATACAAGCACATCTCACCTATAGGTAACTATGTATATATGTAGTTACAAACCTACCTTTGCTGACACCGACTCCAAAAATAACAATCGTACCTACATATTGATGAGTAGAAAAAAGCAACTTGATTATGAAGTTGTAGAAGAATACGAAATATTTTTTTTACTTTTTAGTGCATTTTTTCAAGTCGTTTTTTTGTTTTATTAAAATTTTTGTTTTTCATGACAACCTCTTGGGTGCCGTAATGAGTTCCGCGAAGTGGTTTTTAATGTCGGTTGATAAGGAAAAAGTCGCGGGGAGCCAGATCAAGTGAATTCGAAGGCTGCTGGATAGTATTCGTGTTGTTTTTAAAACTTTTTAATCAAGGTATAGGTACTTAAAACATGTAGACTGATTTTTATTTATTTATTTTATACGCACCCCGGCTCTCCCATCATAATTTATTTACATTACCAACAAAGATTACAATAACATTTTCTTTCGACAATCAGAAACAGTCTCATCTGCTCAATATCTCTTGGATCTGTTGGGTGGACTTGCCTTTAGTCTCGGGTATAAGAAAGATGGCTGTGAGGCCGCCGATGGTCGCGGCTGCCCCGAAGAAGAAGAATATGACATCATTTCCGAAGGCCAGCACGGCAGGGGCGAAGAAGCGGAGGGACAGAAAGCTGTTGAGGAACATGATCTGAACCACCACCATGGTAGCCACGCTGCGCACCTGTAACCACAATCAAACAGATACATGAGCATATTTAAGACTAGCTTTTGCCCCCGGCTTCGCTCGCATAATAATATTCCCACTCCGCCACCTCCACCTTCCCTATTCCCGTCAAATTATCCCAGTATTCAGTCAAATTATTCCTATAGTGCTCGATAATAGGTACTATGACACAAAAAAGTACAATACAAAGCAATGACAACTATAATTATAATATGATACAAATATGTTAGAAAAAGTACAATAACATTGCCATCATAGCATAGAATGTGTTGCCAACTCTAAATATTAACAAACATAATATAATTATTATTTTTAATTGTTAAACTGACGTTTAAGACAAGATTTTTTATGCATAGCACAAAGGGTAACAATTATTATAAGCAATAATTATCAGCCTGAAACACTCATCCACATTAAAAAATCTTCCGAGAAAAGATACATGACGCCAACGGTCCCGTTCTTTTCTCGGAAGATTTTTCAATGTGGATGAGTGTTTCAGGCTGATAATTATTGCTTTTAATAATTTAAACATAATTTATATTGCTCTCGATTCTAGCGTTTTTAGTTTACGTATTATCTATGTCAGTTTATTTTTCATTATCATTATTATTAGGGTCGCTAAATGTATTTGAAAATGTATTTTGAAGCCATAAGTATTTGAAATACAAATTACAAAATACTTCAGCAGCAGGTAATTGAAATACAAATACGAAATTTGTATTTCAAACACGTATTTCAATTACAAGTAATTCAAATACTGCCCAGCCCTGCTGATATGTTAGTTGTTGTGTTTTAACTAGTTTAAAACGCGAAATACAGATATTTAAAGTTAATACCATGAATATGACATTTGCGAAGCTTCAATCTAAATACGCAAGAATTTCTTAGTTTTCCCAAATTGAGAACCAAATAACCTATTTTTTTGCACGTAAATAGTTGTTTCTTGTTTCTTGTGAAATGAAGTGTAATTCCCATAATCCGTGACTAAAAGTGCGAGGGCTAGTGGAATAATTATTAATGCATATCATCCTAAAATATTAAATTATTCTATTCGTGTATACTGCCTCAATAGTTTTGCCTTAAATATTAGCTTGTGTCGCTCTCCATAGAGAGAAAAAATGGCATTATTTTTAAACGCCCGGGGTCTCAAAAGTTTCGTATGATCTGTAGCTATTCGAAAATGTAAAAATAAATGAAATTATTATTCACCATTAGCCCGCTAAAATAGCCGGAAGTTTTGAAAAAAAAAAATAGATTTCGTGATTTGGAAAAAAAACAAAGGGTTCATTTTCGTTATTTGTTTTTGGGGTGTTATGCCGTGTTGCGCTACCTCCTTCTTTAGCCAACGTTTCGGACATCGTTGCAGTGTCCATCATCAGGGCAGATCCGGCAGATCCGGTAGATCCGGTAGATAAAGGGTTCATGTTTTATATCTTGCACCAAACTTATTTTTCATTTCATAAATACAGTACAAAGAGCCCAAAAAAAAAAATTTTTTTAAACATAGGTGATGTGTTGGTTAAAAATATAAAAGGGGAAAATAACACTTTTTATTGGAAAAAATCTGAATTCTTGTTGACTTACATCTATTAATAAACTTGAACTTTTTTTAAATTTTTGTCAGTTACCTATACGCATTTTTTAATAAGAAACAAAAGTTAAAAGGCTAAATTACTGATTTTTTTATTAAAAATTTAAAAAAAAATGGTTTTAGGTTTGTTTTCTGATTTTCATTGCATTGCAATAACCATTTAAAAAAAATTAAATACAGTTCTCATTTTCTTTGTAAGACGCAACTTTTGAGACCGCGGGCGTTTATGAATTCAAAAGTTGAAATAATTGACACAGCCTTTTAAATATGTTCTAAATTTGGGCAAAATATACAACTATACAACTTCAAACTTTTATTAAATTAATAAATAATCATGCATTCTTAGCTACGTGGCTAAGTGGTTCGCTACGTTTGATGATTTAGCAGGGGTGCCCGGGTTCATGTGGTTAGGTTTGTCTAGGTCTTGGAGGTGGATGATTAGGACACACTGAACCTCAGATTCCTACCCACCCCTTAAACCTATTTCCTTCCCAGAACACTCCTCTCCTTCTTTTCCTTAAAAAAACCCTCCACACAGCATCCCCAAAGATGACATAGGCCTTGAAGGAAATTATTTTCTTTAGGGCCTCCTGTGTAGAGCTCATGTAAAAAAAAAAAAAAAAAATTCTTGCAGCATTTCGTGTTTAAAACTATTTGAAATACGACAGCTGACATGTCAGTCCATAAAAAAAGCAATTGCAAGCCATAGTCAATCAAACAAATTTAACAGTAGATTACATGTGGAATCGATTTCGTATCCACAAAAGACACAGAATCGCTCTTCTGATCTGTGAAAAATCTATGGAAAATGAAAAAAAAAATTATAATTGATGAACATTATCTACAACAAAAAAATCCTCGGCCTAGAATAGAACCTAGAAGGCTTGGATGGCAACTTAGGTGACTATTACACCAACAACTATTTTAACACATTAACTACCAAAAGCTGACCAGTTGGCTTTGGTTAGGTACTCCTGGAGGACTATCTATCAAAATATCAATAATTCTGTATGCGGTTACTGCAAGGGCCCGGTTATATTTGATCGAAGAATTTGGTGGTGGATCTATGAGAACAAATTTTTTTTGTTTTTTGAATTACAATTCGCCCTAAAAAGAGTGCTTTGTGCCGAAAAAAATAGGAAACATAGATATAATTTTGAGGATAATCTATAAGAGAATAGGGCAAATCAAATATTGAAGTCATTAAGTCTTTTTAGAGACAGCATACACGGAATACTGAGGGGAGAATGGTGGGTGATTTTAATGAGCAAATGATATATGCTTTTGAAGGAAGAATGATTTTTAAAATTAAAAAAGACATGGTCAAGAGTCTCCTCCTCCACGCCGCACTGGCAGAGTGGACTATCGAGAACTCGAATTTTAAACAAATGCGCTGTCATAAAGCAAAGACCAATTCTCATTCTCGAAATACAGGAAATAAATCTTTTGTATTATTTTGCCGTGGAACCAAGGTTTACTTGGAATATGATTTTGAATTCCAGCATAGAAAGATCCAGTTCGGGTTTTCGTATTCGGGTTTTCGTATCTGACCAAATGTCTTCCCAGGAACGAGACATGTTGGATTTAAGAACAGAGAAGCCGTTAGAGACAGGAATTTTAAAATCTAAAGGAATAGAACCAGAGTTTGTTCCAAGTTTAGCAAGAGAATCGGCTTTCTCGTTACCGTCAATTCCTAGATGACCAGGGACCCAAAACAATATTGTCTCAAACTTTGATTTGTTTAGAGAATTGAGGATGTTTTTAATGTTACAAATAAGGTAGTCTTCTGGAAATCGAACGATATTTGAGGATATTTTTTAATACTGCACTTAGAGAGTCAGTGCACAATAAGGCTCGACGAATATTGAGAAGCTGGATTTGAATTAAAGCTTGTTTAATAGCGAAGCATTCTGCAATATATATATAACAAATCTTGATGTTGCATAAAAACGGGTGCTCATTCTTACAGTAGCCACATTATGACATGGTGCCCATACAATAGAAATGTTTTCTATTAAATATTGTGCATTATTCCACCCACTTACCTCATTAGTTAGAAGATCAGATATCAGTATGAATGGAACAGATCCAGCGCCGATAGTATAAGAGAACACACAGAGGGAGAGTGCAACAACTGGAACCCACTGATAGGAGATTAGGTCAACTCCTTGAGATTGCAGGTGAAAGTAGGTTCCCATGGTGAACATGAAGAATGCCACGAGAAAACTCGAACTCACCATCAACATCTGTAAAAGAAAATGTTTCAGTTCGGATTCTGTTCTTGATAAGGCTTGCTTGTAAAGAGGACGTACGAGAATAAGTATATGCCCAGCAAAATGAATCATTAGCTCTCACCTTGATTCCCCCGTTCGGGAGTGAACGAGCTTTAAAAAAAACTTAAAGACTACGACACCAAATTATTTTCTGAAATAGAATTTAATTGACGTTGGGTATACCTTAAAAAGTGCTTTGTGGTGCAGCCTGGAGAAGTTTTGTAGTCACAAAAATTATGAATAATTTTTAAATATATATTTTATTTGATTTTAAATGAAAACAAACCACTTTGTAAAAAAAATATATAATTTTGATTAAAATAAGCGATTTTTTAAAACAAAATTTAATTATAAGCTTACTATTTTTGCTCTACCTATACGCTCACCGCTTTTTACTTTTTACAGGCTGCGTCTTAGTGGTTTCCTATTGCTTATGTCATTTCATTGTATGTTTATATGACAAAAGTAAAAATTGGAAAAAATAAAGGAAATTAAAAAACAAACGTAAAAAATACTGAAGAAAGGGGTGAGTCTTTTAAAATATCCAAATCTGTACCATTTGTAAAACCTTGACTTTCTTTAGAAATAAAAATCCTGTTTTATTTGAATATTCCATCAATAACACAGCTTTAGAAAGAGTCACGGAAATGAGAGATCTGGGAATTATTTTGAATGAAAAACTAAGTTTTGCAAATCATATCCACCAAATTATGAACAAAGGTATGAAAACACTAGACTTCGTATTAAGAACAACTAAATTCTTTAGTTCCATAGAAGCCATTAAACTATTATATGTATCTCTAGTTAGAAGCCAAATTGAATATAACTCGGTAGTTTGGTCTCCGTCTTACAAAATTCAAGTTAATAATATTGAGCGAATCCAAAAAAAAATATCTGCGTTTTATAAATTTTAAATTAAGTATCCCACTAGAAGACTTAAAATATAATCTATTACTAAATATTCTAAAAATACATACACTAGAAGACAGACGTAAAATAAACGACTTAACATTTTTATTCAAAATACTTAACTCTAAATTCGACTGTTGCGAACTTCTACAACTCATAAATTTACGAATACCGACAGTAACCACGCGACAAAATACACTATTCTACTGCAGCATTCACAAGCGGAACTACATTACCCACTCTCCTATACAGCGATTTCACACTATGGGGAATCAGTACTTAGGTGATGTCGACATATTTAACATCAACTTGGCGAATTTTGTGGATCTTGTAAAAAACATATTCCATAACTATTCCTAAACATATTTGTATTTTTGCAAACTTATCAAATCGCTGAATTTTTTTTTGTATTTTTGTGACTTGTGTGCATTTTTTATCTAATTTTATTTTTGTTATTTCATTTTCTATTGAAAAATCATCTGTCATCATTGTACTACCAAACATGTAAAAGCCCTCTGGGCGTTGAATAAATAAATTTCTCACACAGTTGTGTCAATTTGAAACGTATTTAAAATTATTGATTACGATAACAGAGAATTTATGCGACCACACAAACCTTTCTCCCCGATCTCTCAATAAGCGAAGTAACGCAGAGTGCTCCCATGACCTGAATGCTGCCGTAGATGGCAGCCGCTCCCTCTGCCGACAGGTTGCCCGCGCCGCTCTCCAGGAAGATAGTTACGGAGTAACTGTGCACGGCGATCATTCCCATCCAACCCTGGATGGCCATGGACATGACGCAGAGCAGAAAGCCGCGGCGCAGGGGCTTCGAGAGGACTGGAATTGATAAAATATAATCAGAAATGGGATCGCGTCGGCAATATTTAAATTGCACATGGAATGGTGAAAGGATGCAGAAACAGTGCCAACGTGTCTCCCGCAAACTGAAATGTTTCGTTGCTGTGAATATTAAAAAAAATATTTACTAATCACTGGCAGAATCAACTTTAAGGTATGGAATAACCACTTGGGGACACTTGCAAATCCAATTTAAAGCACCTTCAATCAGTACAAAATTCTACGGTTAAATTACTAGTTCAAAAACATATTTTTTCACAGAGATGAAACATATCATTGTTGTATCTAAATTTACCTATTTTTCAACTTACACATAATTCCTCTATATTTAAATATTAACAATAATAATAATGTGAAGGGCGAACAAACACGATCTGCAAGTGATTCTTGACCGGTAGTTTAAAACAGAAAGACGACGCAGTGCAAGGAGAGCTCCGTGATTTGAGAATGAATTCGTTTGGATGCTTGGAGACCAATCGAATAGCCAGCCGAATGCAATTCAGTGTCATTTGTTCGACCTCCACAGCTTTCAAACCAGGCCACGGATACCAAGCTTCCTAATTTCCTAATGAGAATTTTATGAGAAATTGTATCGAAAGCTTTACTAAAATCAGTATAAACAGAGTCCATTTGTTTTTTTTTTCATTAAAAGCATTGGTTATAAAATTTTCATGAATGATTAACTTGGAAAGAGTACTTCTACCTGGCATAAATCCAAACTGGTAAGGTGATACAGGTTTTATTTATGTAAAAAGTTTATCAAGTATTTGGCTTTCAAAGAGTTTTGGTATGGTAGATTTTTTTTTTTTTCAGTAAATACCGCACAAGAATCTCAACTGCTCCCGTCTGGAGCCAGTGAGACTATGGCATCCCCAATTGGGGTATGTTGTGAGGCTGAAGGTAGTGGTGAGGGGAAGGAGGTGGGGAAGAGGAAGGTTGGGAAGTACCTGGCTATTCAGATCTGGTCACCAAACACGGCTAAAGCCATTTTCAAGCAACGTTTCAATTCTGAATGGTGGTCTTACACCAGGGCGATACTAATAGTATCTTCCACTCTGGAACATGCCGCAAATATACTATATATTATTTTTTAAATGAATTAATTGTGAAATAACACAAATTAATCAAATAAAATTTATTTGCGCATGCCGGGTTCGAACCCGCGACCTCCGGATCATGAGTCAAGAGTCTTACCCACTGGACTACGGAGATTGAATGCATAATAATAATAATAATAAGCCTGTTTATTTCTTGTTTTACAATAGTTGCTAGTAACAATGTTACAATAAAGTCAGATTTGATTTTTTTTTGTAAGTTTGCTTAGATTATGTTAGTAATATAAGTATATATATGTTTTTAAAAATATTTATGAATTAACAAGAACCCCGGTTTGGGTAAAGGCCTCCTCCAAAGATGTCCATTTTTGCCTGTCTTGTGCTATGGAGTACCAGTTTATGCCAGTTGATCCTTTCTGTAGCAAAGTATAAAGGTGTTGTGTTCTTCTATTTTTGTTGCCCTGTCGTCTAACTTCCTAAACTTCCATAATTTCTGAGTTCATTTTACTTAAACATTCTTCCAGTTATATATTCGGTCGTATGATGATGATTCGGTGTTGACGTTGTATGTTATAATTTTTAATTGACGGCTTAACTTTGTGTGATTTTTTGTAGTTTTCAAGGTTGAGCTTGAGTTTTGTATCTTTGGAGAGTTTTGGTCATAATCTTCCACGGTGACCAGCCGGCTTGGAAGATTTTTTGAGTTTTTTTTTAAAGTTTGTTTATTTGTGGTATCGGTGTGAAGAGAGGGGGTTAGTTGCTATGCATTTTTATTCGTTGTATTTGTATTTGTCAAGAAGTTCAACATGCTTGGTTTTTTAGCTCCTTCGGTGACACTATTTGACCTCGTGACCTTGTTTTTCGAGCCAGACTGTTGTTGTTCATTCTTTTTTGTTTTGTTTTCTTGAATATGAATATTTTCAGGGGATATTGAGAGATTTCTCTTATTCGCTGTGTTCCCGATTTTGTCCAGTATTATAAGTTTATTGTATTTTATTATGGCAGTGTTTTCTTTTTCTCTCTCAATCTTTATTTGCTCTTGTAATTCTTTTCTTTTATTTAATATATAACGCGGATAGTCTTCTTTTATGTAGTATGTTGTGTCTTTCAGTGTAATTTTTTGTTTAAATATTTCGATTTTCAATCCTAGATGAGAAAAAGTGACAACAATTGGTCTAGGTCTTTCTCCCTTTTTTCCAATTCTCTTTATTTCTTGTATGTCCCTTCGTTCAATGTTTAAATCAAATTTTTTTTTAATAAATTCAACCAAAGTATTTTCCAAGTTTAAGTATGATGACTCCTTCTCTTCTATTACGAAAAATACAATATTTTTTGACTTACTTGTTTTTCCAAGAAATAAAGACGTTTCTCTTGATTTTTTATTTTTATTGGAGGTTGTCATATTTTTCTTCTAATGTTCTAAATTTTTCGTCCATAATGCTATTTATATTTTGTGTTACCTGTTCTGTGACTTTTTCTCCGCTTTTTTGTATGGTGAATTTTTGTTCATCTAACTCTTTTTGGATGTGACGAAGAGCATTCATAATTTCCTCCATGATTTGTGAGATGGTTTTGAGGAATAAAAACGCTAGAAATATTTCGAATCTCATGCCTGCAAAATCTTAAAATCGAGCTTCTTTTTGCACGAGGGTAGTAAGCGAAAAAGTGGTTTTTATTTATTTTGTACATAATTTTATAAGAACGAAAAAAAGTGAGAACATGGAAAACCTTAAAAATAGTCTTAGCCATAAAGTCGTATTTAAAAAAAAATTGTTTCTTGTATTACTTCATAGTTAAGTCATGAAAAAACTTTTTTTTTTGGTTTTTTACGCTTATATTTTTTGTTACGTAAATAATAATTTTATTGTAATTCCAATACATAGAAAAGCTAGTAAAAGCTTTGATTTATCCGTAGCCGATTTATTGATGTTCATACTGTAAGCCGATTCGTCGTAAAGATTAATCAAAATAGTATCTAAATAGGATATCACGTAATTAAAATGTGTACAATTTTATTTATAGTACTGGTAGTGTCCTCTAGTGGTCTTTTTCTGAACTATTAATTTCCTCCGAGTGGTATTCTCTGTTGGTTTACTTTGGATTAGTTGGTGTGGCTATCTATCGATGGTGTTTCGTATTTTGTGTGCTGCCTGTAGAACGTAGTACAGTTAAGTTAAGTTGAATGCATATAGGTCTGTAATTAAAACATCGCTTATATCACCCTTTTTGAAAATAGGAGTCAAATAACTCATTATAAATAAACGTTTAAATTGTAATTAAACATTAACATCCTGTTGACAAACTGCTTAATTGGGTTTTACGGGATTTTACTTTGAAAAACCAATAAAAATTTTAAAAAAGGTAAGCTAATCTAGATACTATATTAACAAGAAGGGCATCATTTTTTACTTATCCCTTTCCCTAAAACATTATCCGCCCAAATAAATATTATGTAGATACTGTTACAGTACGCATTTAAAGTAAGAGAACAGTTGAACATAATGGTGAGATAGTCTCGCAAACAATCGCGGTGTGGTCGGTGTGTCCCGCCTTCCCCCCTGGGAAGAAGGAACACACCGCACCCCTCCGCGGCACTCCGCAGAAACCAGCCGACCGCCGCCCGAGAAGCTGTGTCGGTCGAAGTACGCTCCCTAATACCCGCGTGACGCTGTTTGCAATGGCGATCCGTTAAAGCCCGATTTGAACAGTAAAAGTACGAGGTCGCGAACATGACACTCTCGGTGAGGAGTTACCACTGCCTGGTAAAATGTTGGAGCTACCTGCGCTGACCAAGGCCTACTGCCCCGGTTTCCTGCATCAGACCAGCAGCTGTGAGTTAAGCCTCCATTTCCCTCTTAATTAATGTGTCCCACAGTAATTCTCGGTTGAAACGACCACATTTCCGGAGAGATTTGAGAGACCTCTTCGTTAGGAAATACCTAGTTAGGCATTGTGTTGTTTTGTAACTTATATTGTGTTTTGCAAGATGTTGTAATTGTGTATACCAGACAATAAAGTTATGTTTCACCCAACTTCCTCTTTCATTTGATGGGATCACACGTGGGCGGGTTTGGCAATTACCTATGTACCATTTAAACCTAGTTACCTACGACCTTGACGAGGAGAGGATTCCTGCCTGCTGACGACTTGAGCTAGCCGAGAGCAAAAGGTAGGTGCCCCCCCTCCCCCCCTTGGGACCGCTACAATACAAAGCTTAACATTACATGCCCGCTGGCTATTAGTCCTTATAAGTATTACTAAATTATGATGTTTTTAAAATTTGGTTTTGATTATGATATTGTGGTTGATTGAAATGTAAAATTGTGTTGAATTCTAAGATGTTGATTGATTTTTTAAATTGTGTTTGTGATGTTGTGTTGTATGCTATAGTTCTTCAAACATGGCCAACTTATTTTGTGGCATCATTTTTGTTCAAAATTAATAGTTTGAACTAAGTTTATTGTTAGAAAAACATCATTTATAAAGACGACGAAATGCGCGAATTTCGACAACAACTAAATATAATTTTTGTTGTTTGTTTTTGGGGTGTTATGCCGTGTTACGCTACCTCCTCCTTTAGCCAACGTTTTGGACAGCGTTACAGTGTCCATCGTCAGGGCAGATGAGTGATGATGGACACTGTAACGCTGTCCGAAACGTTGGCTAAAGGAGGAGGTAGCATAACGCGGCATAACACCCCAAAAACAAAGTGATGATGGACACTGTAACGCTGTCCGAAACGTTGGCTAAAGGAGGAGGTAGCGTAACACGGCATAACAGCTCAAAAACAAACAACAAAAATACTTTTGGCCGTGAAAATCTAAAATCATATCTAACTAAATATCAGTTTCACGAAGCAAAATACCACATATTTTAGTTCTGCAGTAAAATTTTTGTTTTATATATAACTTACTGTCTCTAAAAGCCCACTTATGTCATATTCATGTAAAAATTAGCTTAAATATAAACTAATTAAAACAACAAAAAATAAATTAAAAAATTTGAATGATATCTCACCGAGTTGTTTGGCAGCTTGTATCCTAGAAGGATTCCCCACCTTGGTCGCCTCTTGAAGTCTCATCAGCTCTTTTCTTACAGCCAGGTCATCCGGATCTGCTCTCCATAGCCACGCGACCGATTTGGCAGCTTTCTGAAATTTACCCATTTTTCATAACTATAATATTAAATTTATATATATATATATATTTTTTTTTATTAGTAATAAAAGGTACATAAATTACAAATAAATTTTATACAGTAATTAATTACATAGTAGATATATTTGATGTACCCCCATAATTAAGCAAGACTTGTGTGTATGGGGGGGTGTTATTGTATTGCTTTTTTTATATAATTTAGTTTATTTATATCACATTTAACTTACCATTTAAACGAAGTTTTCAGTATAATTTTTAAGGTGAGTTTTAAAATTTTTTATATCGGTATTCATGTTTCTAATTTTTTCTGGTAATGAATTAAATATATGTTAGTTTCCTTATTCTGTTGTTCAGAATATTTATGTGTGAAGACCATTTTAAACGCTGGTCTATTGTTATGCCCAGGTACTTAATATCAGTTTTGCTTTCTATTTTTGAACATGATATATTACATTTGTGGTTTTCTGTATTTGTCACAGAGTGGATTATTAAGTTTATTTCTTTAGGTGTTTCTTGTTTTTTAATGAAAAATGGCAAATAATAGGTTTTTTTAGAATTTAAAGTCAACAGGTTTTTATCAAACCATAATTTTAGTGCATTGATATCTGTATTTGCCATTTTGTTTAATTCAGACCAGGTGTTTGCTTTTAGTAGTAGGACTGTGTCGTCAGCGTAGGATACAATGTCTCCATATTTAGAAATATTGAATATATCATTGACATATATAATAAATAACAATGGTCCCAAAACTGTACCTTGGGGTATTGAAAAATCGCTATATTTTGAATCGCTGACTTGATTTAGTAATTTTACTTGTTGTGGTCTTTCATGTAAATAACTAGCTATCCATGCTAAAACTTTCCCATTAATTCCTATAGATTTTAATTTATTTATTATTTTTTTATGTGATATGCTGTCGAAAGCTTTTTTCAAGTCTATAAATATTCCGATACATTTTTTATCGGAATCTAGGGCCGTATATAAATAGTTGGTTATTTTTGCTATCGCGTCGTGAGTACTTGTATTTTTTTTGAAGCCGAATTGATTATCATTAATTATTTTATTTTCATCTAAGAATGTCCAAATTTGTTTTTTTTACAATTTTCTCATATATTTTTAATATATTTGATAGAGGGGAAATCGGGCGGTAATTTTGTGGGTCTTTAGGACAGTCTGTTTTATAAATGGGAGTTATAATTGCTCTTTTGTAATTATTGGGAAATTCGCCATTTGCTAGACTTAGGTTTATTATATGTGTTATTGGGAGAATTAAGTATGTTTTCATCGCTTTTATTGTCTTAGCATCTATGTTATCAAAGCCGGGGGCAGAACCTCCTTTTAGTTCCGAAATAGTTCTGTCAATGTCGGCTTCTGTGACTGGCTCAAATTTATTTATGTGACATTGTGTTCTGTGTTGTGGATTTGATATATTGGTCGAATTTATGGATTTTGCTAGGTTTTTTCCAACGTTATTAAAATGGTTATTTAAAATATTACAACATTTTTTTGTGTCATTTTGTACATTATATATTAATTTCCCATCTGATATTTCGGATATGTGCTTATATGTTTTATTTTTATTTATTATTTCATTTATTGTTGACCATATTTTTTTTATTATTGTCTTTAGCTTCTGTTATAATTTTTGGGTAATAGTCGTTTTTCGTTTTTCTAATTAGAGTAGTTAATATATTTTTATACTTTTTATAATATAGTACAATTTTATTGTTAACTAGTGGCCTTTGTGTTATTTTATAAAGTTTATTTTTTTTCGAATGGCTTTTATTAATCCTAGAGTAATCCATGGTTTAATTTTATTTGTTTTTGAATTGGGGACGATCTGTGTTGTTTTTGTTGCTTCTAAAACGTGTTTATTTAAAGTTTTTTCAAACAGTAAGGCACTTTGGTTGGTGCATTTATTTTTTTAAAAGTTCTTCCCATTTTTCATTTATTAATGATTTTTTTAATAATTCATAGTCTATTTGGGAATATGGAAGATTTAATTTGGGTATTGTGTTTAGTTTTTTATTTGTCTCATGTAATATAAGACACGCGTAATGGTCAGTTATATTGGTTTTCCAAACAGTAGATTTAATATTTTTTATTTAATTTAAATGTATATTACACCAGATATGGTCTATACATGATGGAGTTTGGTTTTTAATTTCTCGAGTGTTACTATTAATACAAGATTTAAAGTTGAGGTGCGTCATCATGTTAATGAAATTATTTTTTTCTATTGAGTTATGGTTAGCAGAAATGATATATCCGAATATATTCGAATCCAGGTCTAAGAAGTTAAAAGTAGACTCTATCTATATCGATTTCAGCAAAGTATTCGACAGAGTTAATCATGGTAAATTTGGAATAGCAGGGTATTTATATATGTAGTTTAACACTTATTCAAGTAATCGGCGATTGGCTATTAAAATTGATGACCTTATTTCATACACATTTATCGCTACCGGCGGTGTTTCCCAAGGGTCACATTTGGGACCAATTTTATTTTTGTATTTTATGATGATGTTCTAGCTATTATTAGTGATGTCCAAGTTTTAATGTTTGTGGTGAAAATCTACAAAGCAAAATGAAAATATACGAATAAATATTAATGACTTTCAAAAATTGTCGAATAACTTGTTACAACTTTTTGTTTGATGCTAAGAGAACAATCCACTATATGAAAGCAAATCTCTAATTATGAGATTTCATAGCATAAAAAGTCCAAAAATTTATGATTACTCCATCATTAATGCAGTGCTAACAACTATAACCGAGGTAAAAGATTTGGGTGTACATTTTGAACAAAAACTAAATTTTATTAAACGTAATATTGAAATTACATCAAAAGAGGTTTTGAAAATGTTGGGTTTTGTAATAAGAATAAGTAGCCAAAATCCACAATAAGAAAATTGTAAACCATAAAAAATTGTACATTTAATTAGTTAGGAATAAAATCAAGTACAATTTAACAATGTGGGAACCAAGTTATGCTCTTCATTCACTCACGTAAGTAAGAATTATTAACTTCAGAATGGGCGTTACAGGGAATGTGCCAATTATGATTATTCACTGTGGCAACTAATTTTTATTATTATTATTATTTTTTTATATATGAATACCTCACAAGAGTCCCAACTGCTCCCGTCTGGAGCCAGTAAGTCAATTGATGCCCAATTGGGGTATGTTGTGAGGCTGAAGGTAGTGGGGAAGGAAAGGAGATGGGGCAGAGAAAGGTAGGGAAGTACCTGGCTATTCAGATCTGGTCACCAATTACGGCTAAATAAACACGGTCATTTCAAGCAACGTTTCAATTGTGAATGGTGGTCTTACACTAGGGCAATACTAAGAGTATTTTCCACTCTGGAACGTGCCGCAATTAAACCATATATTATTTTTAATCAATCAATTGTGAACTAACACAAATTAATCAAATAAAATTTATTTTCCCACGCCGGGACGCGTATTTACAAAACCTACACCGATTTAGTCGCGGTAATGACAATTTACATTTTAAATATACCTCTATATAGGTTATTTTTTATCACATTGCAAAAACAAAAATTGTTCTAAAATCTAGATAAAATAATCTTTCCAATGTGTATACTAAAAATTAATAAATTTTTTTCTAAATATTTAAATTTTGATATTGAAAATTTAAAGTGACTGAAACGCGGTAGGGATTGTAAATATGCCGCCGGGACTCGATCCCGCGACGTTCGGATTGTAAGAATTATAAAATTATCAGAAGTTAAAATACTTAGTGGTCTGAGAGTAAAAATAAGTAATAAAAAAAATTCAAATTGTGGAAGGAAATTTTGGTTTTTACAGAGGTATACGTTGTAATTTTTCATTGGTTAACTTTTAAACTTAAATATAAAGCGTGTTATTTTCTCTTTCTAACACCATTTAGATTTCACTATGACAGTAAGGAAGACACGACGATTACTATGTGATTACGCCCATACACATACCTACTCATACACATACCTACATAGCACGCATACATACTGTCACTGCTTAGGATTGGTATTAATTATTGTTGCAAGTTCCTTTGTCTTACCTATTCCCAATTGCCTACCCGTCAATCTTACCCACAGTCAGTCTGTAATAAATGCCCGCTGCAACATAACCATTGTGCTCTGCTACCGGTGACCGCTATTAAAAATAACTCCGCTGTGTACTATAAAAATAAACAAAATTCACGCCTGTTGTGTTTTGTGCCTGTTGGATGGAGAGAGAAAGTAGATGAGGGCATTGCCAGCTTACAAATTCTTGCATCCTTTTAGTGAGTCCTTCCTTTCTATGCCACATGTATTTTTATCATTTCAGGCAGTGATAGTAACACAAAATCAAGGTCCTTCGCCAGTCATTCTTTTACACAAACATATTAATACACTCTCACAACATAAATACCATTCACTATGAGACCTGTATGAGATGTTCACAAAAGTAAAGGCTGGCGGGATTAAAACTATCAACAACAGATTTCACTACTTGTCTTAATGTTGTCATAGGACTCAACCTGTTTATCTTTATATTAGTTACTTCCAACTATAAAAATGAATTCACGTTTCTAGTTCAAACACTTAAATAAGACATTAGATATAAATAGAAAGATGCGCAATTTTCGTTAAGATGATAAAATAAATTTTAATAAAATCTACGGTCCAAGGTCAATTTATTTGTCAAAAATAATAACAAAAGTATTGTGAAGTGGCAAAAAATTAACTATGGAAATAAAATTTGTCAATAATGATAGCGATAATAATGTTTGCATTTCAAATGAAGACAGTAGGTTATTAATGATACTGTAAAAACGCTCACTCACTCCTAATTTTCCATACAAACCATTTGACACTGCAGCACAACGACCCCATGGAAATTTTTTATTTATTTTTTAATTTTTCTTTATTCATTGCATATTATCGTTACATTATTTGTGGATTTTTCGACCAACATGCTAGGCTGATGCCCATGTTATGGTGGTCGATTAAGGTTAAACGTCACGTACGTTATAATCTATGCATTCAATATGAATATAAATAAATAGTTTTGTCCATAAACAAGCACATATCTTACAAGAAAGGCTGAAAAATACAATATTGGATTGTGTCACCGATACAAAATTGAATTTGTCAGCCTTTCTTGCAAGATTTGTGTTTATTTATGGACAAAACTATTTATTTATATTCATAATAAATATGTACGGACGCAAACAATTAAATTACCTTAACATTTAAAAACGTAACGTGCAGAAAGTATTAAAAACCTAAAGTAATTTGATTGGCGCCATCTGCGAATGCGTAGATTATAACGTACGTGATGTTTAACCTTAATAAAAAGATTCCATCCGACGCATACGCTATTCTGAGAAAACAGGATACAACGATTTGAATATATTAATGTATGACTGAATGCAGTTGGCAAATAAAAAAAAAAACTGTCAATAGAAGCGAAGCTAGCAGTCCACAATGAAGTCCTGGTACCTACCCTGATGTATGGCATGAAACTGTATAGAGGCATGAAACTGGCAGAGGAAGGATAAAAGTAAACCTCCCCAGGAACCTTTATTGGCTAACCAACACCTCTGCCGTAGGTCACCCCAAGTGGTTTGCTACGTTTCGTGATTTAGCAGGGGTGCCCGGATTCATGGGGTGAGGTTTGTTTAGGTCTTGGAGGCGGATGACCAGGATACACTGAACCCCAGATTCCTACCCACCCCTTAAACCCTTTTCCTTCCCTGAACTCTCCTCTTCTTCCTTTCGCTAAAAAAAAACTCCACGCAGCATCCCCAAAGATGACACAGGCCCTGAGGGAAATTATTTTCCCCAGGGCCTCCGGTGTGGAGCTCATATAACAAAAAAAAGTGAATGCTGTTGAAATGAGATCCCTGTGGCGTATGTGTGGTAAAACCATGTATCATCGTGTGCGAAATGTGGAGATCTACAAAGAATGTAAGGCTGATGTCAGCATAATGAGCGAGATTAAGAAAGGGACCCTCAGATGGTTTGGGCATTTAGAGCGAACGAACTAAGACAGCAGTGTAAGAAGAATATATGACGCAAATGTGAATGGTAGAAGAAGTAGGGGATGCTCGAGGAAGACAAGGTACGATCAAGTGAATCAGATACTTGTGTCGGGACATGTCAAAAGTCAGAATAATAGAAGAGTATGCATGAGACGATGTACGAATGTGAGGGAGGCAAAGAGTGTGTGCGAAGACCGAGTTGTTTGGCGGTTCGTCCTCTCTACCTACTCCTGCGGACAAACTCCGTGATGATTAGTTAGTAATATTTTGATACATAATTAACTTTAAATAGTTTTGAGTGTGCAAATAGGTTAGTTGTAGGTTATTAAACTATTTTAAGTATCATTAACAATCATTTAAGCTGTACTCTGTTTAAGGAGCTAAGTGACAAAATTTATAAAAATGAGAAGACTTCGGTGGCTGGGTCACGTGGAGAGAGCACCAAAGACCCTGCTGAACTCAAGACCGGTAGGGCGAAGGAGCCTGGAAGGCCAAGATTAAGATGGAGCGACAACGTCCTCAAGACCAAGTGAATCAAATAGTTGAGTAAGGTAATCTTAAGACTGCGTGGCCTGTTTCGGCCCGTTTCATACAAAACTTCATTTTGGATTTGAGATCCAAAATACCCAATCAAACTGAATTAAATTTTTTTGATGAAAATTTATAAACCACTCCGACCCCTAAGCGTGTTTACATGACACTTTAACAATAGCAGTCAAGTACAATAAGCTTGTTTCCACAGAAATCATTATACATAACTCTTTTATTGTTCTAGTGACAACCATAAAACAAAAAACAGAAGATTCATATTATATCAGCTTCAAATTTCTATTTAAAATTTTCCATAGAAATACATTAAAAAGACTTATTTTGTAGAAACAGTTTTCACCCGCCAAATCGCCTACTCGCCGTTAGACATTGTTAATTTTTATTAAATATTCTTGTATGAAAGGGTAAAAAAATGAGGTAACAAAATTGTTTTTAAATAAATAAAAAAAAAACACTTTGTTTACGTCACTTTATTATTTCTTCCGTCTACCGGTTTCGGTACCTCCGTACCATCATCAGGACTGAATATAAAATACTGACAAATACAGAGAGTACTCTAGTCCTAGGAAACAACCTAGGCAAACTTTTAATTAATGCTAAAGACAATGAGGACGTACTAAGCCACTCGGGCGTTTATAAAATTAGTTGCAACGATTGTCCAGCATTCTATATTGGACAAACGTCACGCAATGTGGAAACTAGAGTAAAAGAGCACATAAGGTGCCTAACCAGTACAGGGTTTTCAGAATTCGCAGAGCACCTAATTAATAAAGACCATACCTTTAACCGGGATACGGGCATTAAAGTCCTACACAAAAATGGGAAAGGCTTAAGGTTAAATAACTTAGAAGCTTTAGAAATAAAAAAATCAGTTAATACAAAGGCTGAAATCATTAATAATCAACTAAATTTAACATTCAGCCCTATTATAAGTATGTTTCCCGTTATCCCAATCGCTCCTCCCCCACTTCCCTCCCACAACTGACGCACTGTCCCGCTCTAATTTACTGTCTCTTTCTTTTACATTTTGTATATATATATGTATATTTCTCTGTATTTGTCAGTATTTTATATTCAGTCCTGATGATGGTACGGAGGTACCGAAACCGGTAGACGGAAGAAATAATAAAGTGACGTAAACAAAGTGTTTTCTTTTTATTTATTTAAAATGTCAAGTCACAATGTGTTTGCTTCTTTTGAAAAATTGTTTTTGTTCATATGAAGCGGATACTTTGTGATGTGACATTATTAATTTAAAATAAAACAATAACTTTGTAAACACCACTTTTATTTTTATACTTTACGCCGACCCGGTTTCGCTACAACCGTAGCTTCATCGGGGCAGTATAATACTCTACTAACATTAGGTTACATGTGTGTTATAATATATAATTTACCAAAAAATGGGCTGGACCCGTCAAGTGGAGGGGAAGAACACGTCCGTTCCCTTCCCAATTCTCCATCTATGCCTCCTTCCTCCTCCCCCACTTGACGGGTCCAGCCCATTTTTGGTAAATTATATATTATAACACAAATGTAACCTAATGTTAGTAGAGTATTATACTGCCCTGATGAAGCTACGGTTGTAGCGAAACCCGGTCGGCATAAATTGTAAAAATAAAAGTGGTGTTTACAAAGTTATTGTTTTATTTTAAATTAACAAAATTGTTTAATATACATTATACTATAAAATATGTGTTTTTTTACATAAAAACATGACATTAGTCATTTTTACATTTTTTTATGTTTGCATTCTAAATATTAACATTTATTTATAACTAGCTGGTCCCGGCAAGCGTTGCTATGCCATTTAATAAAGAAATTGTTTCTCCCTGAGTGTCTCTTCCCATTCGTCCCGTTCCCCTTCCGCCTCCCCTTCTTCTCCTGTGTCCTCTTCCCCTCTCGCGTTCCCACTCCGTCAACCTCACCTTCCCTCTCCCCACTCCACTTCCCCCCCCCCTTCCCCCGTCCCGCGAACCCCCCTCCCGATTTACCCTCCCCCCTCCCAGGTCCCCTTCCCCCTCCTGCGTTCCGCTTCCACCTTTCCCGCCTTCCCTCTTCCCTTTCCCGCTCCTTCGTCCCACCAACCCTCCTCCCGCGTTCCATATATTCAATCCCAGTACATTCAATTTTTAAACGGCCCGCGTGCCACCTTTTACAATTTTTTTTCAAATTTCCATTTTTCATGTATATTAAATTTAGTACCTAACATCGGTACCTATTTAAAATATCTAAAATTCTTGATTCGATTCAAGATATTAGGGGAGTACCTACTTTAAATAAATTTATCACCTTAAAGTTTTTCAAAAATAGAATCCTGATTTAACATTTTGCAAAATGTCATTCTCAAACACGCGAACTGACAAACGTGCAGGTTTTCTGAAATTATCCAATTTTCTGCCAAATTTTCTTAATTTTTCTCTCCGTAAGAACCATCCTCGTACTTCAAGGAATATTCTAAAAAAAGAATTAGCGAAATCAGTTCAGCTGATCTCGAGATTTGCGCTTACCAACACATTTAGCGATTCATTTTTATATTATAGATAATACAATTTGAAAGCTTATTTCATAACCATTCAAAAACAGTTTTTAGTATTCGGCTACGTTCAGAAATATTTTATTTATAGAACTTTTATTGCGAAGCGGAAATAACACAAAGTTTTTATAAATCTGACAGTTCGTTTAAGTTAAGACAAAATACTTGCATAATCGCAAAATACCTGAGTGGATATATATTTATTACGGATATGTGCAATTTTTTTAAATGGTGATATATACAAAATCATTTTAAATACTTACTTCTAGTTTTCCTTTCCGCACAAGCCAAACTGGAGTTTCTGGAACAAACAGGAACAGGACGGAGCTCAGAACCGCGAAAACCAGCAACATCACCGCGCCTGCCTTGTATGAGATGAACCCCCCCACGAGGTAAGAGGCCGTGATGCCGAGGGTATAGCCGAGGGTGAGCAGAGCTCCCAACACCCCACGGACGTGGTCATCCGAGGTCTCTCCGATATAGGTAGGGGTGTTGAGCAGGGCAAGAGCGATCCCTATGCCCATCATGAACCGGCCGAACAGCAGGTGGTACACGTTGTCAGATGTTAGGATTATGATGGCATTTATCTGAAAACAAGTTAGATTTTCAAATAAATTAACTAATTAGGTAACACGATTCTTTTTCATATTCGACAGTGGCTGAGTTGGCCCCTTGTTTGGGTCTCACCCAGGCGTCGCCTGTCCGATTCCTTTGCTGGCTGGTCAGTCACGATACATCAAACAACATTTTTCACTTACTGTGGTGGTAGTAAGAGATTTTCAAATATTGTCAGGTTATTTGTAACCCGGAAAAATTTGTCTTTCTTTAAAAATTAAAAAAAAAAACTAAATTTATCTGAAATGTAACGCGGAAGTGGCGAGTGGATATAGTTACATCTAATGTCTAAATTTCACGAATAGGTTATTCGTGATATCACCCTAACGACTATTAGTCCAGTCAGCCTGTGTCGTGGAACACCAGTTGAAGGAACTAAATAGTATAAAACTAATTTTTTCCCCATCGACTACTACCATTTAGACAAGGGTTTAGCAAAAAGTCCCCGCCCCTACCCCCCTTGCTACCCCCCCTGTGCCCCCCCAAAAATGAAAAGTGTAAGGGTTTCGTAAATCGCTTCTATCTCGATTACTAAACAACATATCGGATTGCAATTTTTTTTATTCTCTTTGCTGTAACATTGTCATGTTTCTTTTATGGCTAGTAAATGCCAGATATCAACCGTGAATGCTAGGTGCGCACCATCCTTGCGTCGCTCCGCGACACTCTGATGTCGGAACTTGTTCCCTCACATCCCGACTTATCCTAGCCTGTCCTGTGCCCTTTGTAGTACACTAAAGCTATGTGGAAATCGTGAACGTGAAATAATAGTTATTCACTTTGCTGCTAGGCCCTGCGGGCGGCTTTTAGTTCGGCTTCGCCCGGTTTGAGTGTTTGTGACCATTTTGTAAATCCAACAGGAACTGGTTCCTAAAATAGCCAATTCCACGGATCTACTGTAATCCTGTGACAGCTAGACACTGTCGGTGTCAGTGACTCACCGAGACAAAAGTAAAAAGTAACAGTGACAAAAGACAAAATAATCGAAAAAAAGCTTTGCTTTTTATAAATATAGATCCAGGAAATCCGACTGCTATTTACTCTGCCCTTAGTTACGCTTCTAAAGAAAGCAAGTTAGCTGGCCAGCCGTGTATTGTGACATTTGACCAACCACTTTTCCTGAAAGCAGTAGACATTGTTGCAAGTTCTTCTACAGAAAGTGAAATATCTGGAGTAATCGTCAAACTAGGCGGATTCCATCTTCTAATGAGTTTCCTTGGTTACTTAGGAAAGTTTATGGAAGGTAGTGGAATCGAAGACATGTGGACCTCTGTTTATGGAAAATCAACGATTCCTTACCTTATGTCAGGACATGCTTACGCAAGGTCTTATAGAGCTCACATGATGACCCAGGCAGCTTTGATGTTACTGCTATTCGAGGAATGTTCATCTCTTAAAGAAATGATTACAAACGACTTAAAACAAATAACTGTTGAAGACGCCATGAGAGATTGTAAAACAAATGAAATAATGACAAGACTAGAAGAAGTGTTTGAAGATTTCGTTAAAACTAGTAGAACTTCAAAACTGTGGCTACAAGAGTTTAAATTGGTGAATTTGGTTCTAGACTTTATTCTGGCAGAGAGAATCGGCGATTGGAATTTGCACATTAATACAGTCAAGCAAATGATACCGTATTTCCATGTCGCTGGACATTTGCTCTACGCCAAATCCGCACAAATATACTTACAACAAATGTTGAGTGTACAAACGAAAATGTCAAATGAAGACTTCGAAAGGTTCGTCAATAAAGTTTTCTTTACAGTTCGGCGTACAGATGGATTTTTTACTGGTATCTGGACGGACATGACCATAGAGCAGACATTAATGCGATCATTAAAATCCATAGGTGGGCTTACTCATGGACGAGGACGCTAACCAAGTTCATTGCTTGCGCTCCTGGATCCCTACAAATTTGTGAGGCTTTCCAGAAGTTTTCTGGCTGCTTGACTCAGTTTAACGAACAGCACACTGCACTAAGATGCAGAAGAAGAGAAAGGGACTTGCAAGATATTAGTAAATTTCTCGGATGGCTGCGTATCCATAATCCTTTCCGACAGAGCAAAGATTTAATGTCTTTATCCTCTGGTCTAGTAGTGACAAGTTCGGGTGTAAACTGCGATGAAGCGTATGATGTAGGAATGAACTGCTTGAAAGACATCGAAGGAAATAATTTTGCAGATGTTAAATTGAAAAGAAAAAATAAAGTTAAAACTATAGGTTCCGTAGTAAGTGGCATAAATGTAAAATCTGAATAAGTGCCAATTAATCCTGTTCAGCTGTTTAATAGGGTTATTTGTATGTGTCAAGGAACAAATAATCTCAAACAATACTTCAACTATGAACTCAGCCCATACCCTTTGTCTTTATTTGAAAACACTAAAATTAATTTTTAATTTTTTTTTTTATTTTTTTTTTTTTTTTTTTTTTTTTTTTTTTTTTTTTTTTTTTTTTTTTTATTATTTATTACAAATAGGTATATTACAGAGTTATAAAAAGTATAAAAACAAATTGATACAAATTTACAACATAATATACAACAACATTTCAATCACTCTCCTAATAAAGCAGCTGCTTGTGTTTAGGAGAGGACAACTAAAAAAAAAAAAATTTCATTTGTTTAAATGAAAACAAAAAATATTAGTTATTCAACAAATAACATTAGTGATTTTATGAGAAGATACCTTAGAATCATAGTTCCATGGGAGATACAGATAAAAGTAATAAGATAAAGATAAATGATAAGAAAGGGAAATAAATCAAGTCTTATGAAAATATTTGAAAAGTGGACAGTTAGCAACGAAGTTTTTGAGAATTTGCCCCCAAAAATATATGTAGTAGATGGAGGGTATCTTTTGCACAGTGTTATTTGGTCTGACAAAGTAACATATATCAGCATCACAGAGAAGTATGTTGACACTGTAATGAAACGGTATGGGAAAGATTGTCATGTTGTGTTCGATGGGTATCCTGTATATCCCACCACAAAAGGTGTCGAACATATGCGGAGAAGTAAAAAAACATCTCTAGAAATGAAATTCAACATTAATATGGAGTGTTCTGTGAAGCAAAATGAATTTTTGGCAAATCCAAAAAACAAAAGCCAGCTTATTGAACAGCTCTCAAAAGCTTAATGAAGCAAACATTCCAACCATTGTAGCGGAGGAAGATGCAAATACTGAAGTGGTCGGAAGAGCAATATATGTTACCCAGATTCAAAGTGGGAGGCCTGTAGTTGTTGTCGGACAGGATACTGATCTTTTCGTTCTATTGTTAGGGCTACCACAGTGTCAAAATGTGCGACTATTCTTTCACAAACCCTCTGGCACACCATCAACGTATGACATCAGCAAGATTCGTGAAGAGATTGGTGATATGAAAGATGTGATATTATTTTTGCATGCTATCACAGGATGTGATACCACGTCTTATTTATTCGGCAAAGGCAAAATTAACGCGTACAAATTGCTAAGTTCATCAAATGATTTCCTCACAAAAGTTTTACAGTTTTATGAAAAACAGGCAGACAAAAATATTCTCAAAGAGGTAGGAGAGGCTTTTGTCTTGAAACTATATGGGATGCACAAGGTCTGCAAGTCTGAATGACAGTAGATATTCAATGTACCTTAAAGCTGTCGCAAAAATGTCATTAAAATCCAAATTTAACATGGTATCCCTCCCTCCAACATGTGCTGCTGAACAACACGCCTATCGAACATACTATCAGATTCAAAAATGGATCGGAGATAAGGAAATCAGCGCTACGGACTGGGGATGGATTTTAACTGACAACATGCTGTATTCAGTGCACTCAAAAAAACCACCGGCACCTGAAGAAGTTATAAACTTAGTTTCCTGCAACTGCAAAAAGGCTTGCAAAAATAATTGTAGCTGCTTTAAAGCATCCCTTGATTGTACAGAAATGTGCGGCGAAAGCTGTGGCGGATCATGCAGCAATGCAATTTTGGTTGAAGTCGAGGAAAATAAAGAACTTCTCATGGAAGTTTAGGATATCATAAAATAACATCTTTAAAAAATATTACATGCATTTTCAAACCAAAAACTATTTAAAATACCTATTTTCGCTGAATACTTATTATTATTTGAAACAAATTTAAAAAGTTAGGAATTTAGGTTTCACCGAGACTCGATTAGTTTTATTTATAGAAAATGCAATAGTGTACCTTAAAGATAAAAAACACTCACTATACAACAATATTTGCATTGCAACGCCGCGCCGGCCGGCCCCACCTCGACCGAACCCGCCATGATAATCTCGCTGGATCTCCAACAAAGTAAGTGTTATTTTATATCATTTTAAAGGTAATAATAGGGGCTACAACTTTTGTGGGAAATATTTTTTCTTAGAATATCGGCATAAAAAGTTATGTGACAAAAAGTAAAATTACTTGCCAAAAAATATACAAATTTTTTCCTTATCATATGAATTACAAACAAATGGTAAAAGTTACGACGAAAGTTAACTCGACATTAATTGTAGACAATATTACAGCAAAGAGAATAAAAAAATTGCAATCCGATGTGTTGTTTAGTAATCGAGATAGAAGCGATTTACGAAACCCTTACACTTTTCAGTTTGGGGGGGCACAGGGGGGGAAGCAAGGCGGGTAGGGGCGGGGACTTTTTGCTAAACCCTTGTCTAAATGGTAGTAGTCGATGGGGAAAAAATTAGCTTTATACTATTTAGTTCCATCTAAAAACACAGGCTGACTGGACTATATTAGTAAAAAGAAAATCAGATAATACTTAAAATAATAATTTAATAATAGAATCATTTCCGTGAAATGAAAACAATTTTAAATGCTATCGTGATAGATAAAATTCTTCAGAGATGCCATCGTGGGGTGATGTTTTTCCCGACATTGAAGACTTATTGATGTATTAAGCAGTCTGGGGTCCAGATTGATTCCAAATTGATGATGGTAGGTATTCAAACAATGACAGTAAAATTTTCCGTTCTAGGCTAATTATGTAAAGTTTGTCGATGTCGCGATTGGTTTTATGACAAGGTACTGTTTAATGTACAACATATTTTATGTACTCACAACTTTGAATGCGGGTCACATCGGACAAGCAATACTTTAGTTCCAATTTCTACCACCAAAATAATTCTCGTCCAAAGTGTCCTGGTGTTACGGCTATCAGATTTAACCTCGCAATTTTCTGTGATTTATTATTGTGTCGCGTTAATTGATTCATTGTATTATTCAATAATTTAAAAATAAAGTAAATCTCTGTTAATCCATCTTATAATTTAACTCCCGTGACAACATGCAAGTGTTGATTTGATAAGATTGACACTTCCATAATTTAGATTGGATTGGTTTAGATGCATTCTCGGTAAAACCTTGCCACACAATTTATAATTAAAAAAGCGGGTGCAGGTACTAACCGCATAAGGTATCCCAGCTGTCATGGCGCAGACCTTCCGGCCAAGGGTCTCCGTGTATATGGCAACCAGTGGCGTGCAGAACAGGCCTGACAGAGCGAATATGCCCGCCATCCAGGAGGCCAGGGTGGTGGCTGGGTCGGGGTCCAGTGGGGCTAGCAGCCCGCCCTCGGCTCGCATTTGAGGCAAGGCGGGGGACAACCAGCCCACGCCCATGCCGGAGTTCAGGGCCCCAATGTTGCCTGAGAAATCAATTTAGTAAGCAAAGTCAAGTGCTTTGATCACAACATCAAGAGTATACTATCACAAGATACATCGAGAGTACACTATCACTAGATACACATACCTGGTACACTACCACTACATCATGAGTACACTATCACTAGATGACTAGATACATCAAGAGTACATTAACATGACATCAAAAGCACACTGTCACTGGAGACATCAAGAGTACACTATCACTAGACACATAAATAGTAACTATCACTAAATCAAGAGTACACTATCAGTAGATACATCAATAGTATCACTACATAAGATATCACTAGAAACACCGAGAGTACACCATTACTACATCAAAAGTACACTATCACTAGACACATTGAGAGTACTCTATCACCACATCAAGAGTACACTATCACTACACCAAGAGTAGGAACACTCTCATTTTACAGTATTTTCAGGACAATTTTATGACAATTATGATTATTTTGATAACAAGGTCAGTATATTATATCTGGTGATAGTTTATGTACACACAATGTCCAATTTTGTCTGAACCAATATTCTAAGATAATAACTATCACTACACCAAGTACCTTTAATTTGTTTTTCAGAACTAATTTACGGTGAAAAGTTTTGTACGTTGTAATTCTTACATTACTCCTTTATGTTCCGTCTTATTCTGTAATTGTTTTTAATCTCATACATCCGTTTTTTAATAACTAACCTTATTATTATTTCACATATTTTTGGGTTTCATATTATTGGTGTGATTGTAAAGTTGTAAAGTTCTTCATTAGTATTTTATAATCAATTTAGTGTTTTCAGGACTAATATTATTTTTGTCATTAAGATAATAAAGCTCTTCTGTAATTGGTTACAGAAGGATCTACAGATAATTTTAATAATCACAATGTATCGTTGTCATATTTGCTCTCTTCTTCTGTACGGCATTGAAGCCTGTGTACTAAATCTTGCATTAAAACGGAGAAAACTTTAATATATATATATAGGCCCAGATATTATCAGGTGTATGTTTATGGGTGTGCATGTATTGTAGTAAAAATAATTTGGGGAGATGAAATAGTGAAACTTAGTGCTTAAGATATCAGTATTGGAATCTGGCAATACAAAAGACATAATTTTTGAGTATGCTTTTGACGTGACCTGTGCGAACTGCTGACAGGTTTCCACAGGGATCAACAATGCGACCGCTACTATTAATGAATTTAATTTAATTGTGTATATGAGGCATGCAGCCAGAACACTCAGATGCACTGCTTGCGTACAGCATATTTCAAACTTGTTATTTGAAAAAATTAAAGAAAATTTCAGTGAAATTGAAAAATAGTTCATTATTAATACAATAATAAAAAATCGCAAAAAAACATATTTTTAACATAAACACTTACTTTGCTTTCTCGCTAGTAAGTAGTCTTACAGACAATTATTGTTTCTCACTGACGTTCCGCAAGGAATCACTGTCAGAAGTGTATATGTTACAGTTAAAACCCGTTCTTAGTTACAACGCGTTTTCTCTAGTATAAACTAGTTTTCACTAAACGCCTTCGTTACAACTAGAATTAACTGCTGAATATCAGTGAAAAATAGTTCTAACTAGACAAAACGCGTTTTCTCGAAATGATTCCGTCAAAACTGTTTCAACCGATGTCAAAGTTCATCGTGCTTTATTCTGATTGGCGGAGTGACATGAGGTTAGCTTAGGTTAGATTAGGTTATGTTAGGTCGGGTTAGGTTAGGTTAGGTTGGGTTAGGTTTTGTTTTTAATTAATAGTAATTAAATATTTTAATAAACAGTATCTGTATTTTCAATCCCGATTTCAGTTTTAACAAAGGCAGTTAGTAAAAACTAGTTTTAACTAGAGAAAACGCAGAAAAAAATGTATTTTCTTTTTTAAAACTAGTTTTAAAAAAGAAAATACATATTATGCATCAATACACACAAAATAAGGTGGGTTTTATTTTGGTCAACTCTAATTATTGCGTTACATTGTAATTGATATTTAGAAATTTTTTATTAAAAAATAGACTTAGTTATACTTACATATTACTGCAGCAATAACCTGGTTGAACGGAAACTGTTTTTTCTCTTTTACTTTTTCGGACTTCATCATTTTTAAAACTGTTATCGTAACTGGTTATCGTTGTTCACTGAACATTGTTTTCTTAGAACTTTTTTGAGCCCGCGTGCTGTTCGGTGCTTGGTCCAACTGCTACTGAGAGAATTCGTTATCTCCCTTTGAAAAGATGGCAAACATGGTGTAAAAATGTCAAATCTTTGAAAGGGCTGCGTTTGAGTGACGTAAGCTTGGTATTTACGTCAATTGAATTCATATTTAAAAAAACTATATTTATTATCATAATTTAATACTAGACTACCTTTATAATAATATTTACTTTGAATGACGTTAACTGGATTATTTTTAAACAACAAAGCCACATAAGTAATGTATGCAGCTTTGTTGGCAACATTATATAATAATTATTATATGTCATCATATTATTTAATGTCGTTTATACTGTTTAAATAAAACTATGCCAGCCATTTGAAATAGGAAGTACCAGTTAAAGCCAATTAAAGCATTGTTTCAATTTTCCGCTTACTTAAGGGAATTGCGTTTCATTTTCTTTATACGTGTGAAGGAGATTTATTATAATTATTGTATTATTTCTTTGGAGGGGTGCAGACATACATTAACCGTTTGTCTTATTTTCGACTGTTGACATTTAGTGTGTGATATTTGTCGTTTTTGAATTTTTGGAATTCACGCACTATTCAATATTATACTTATCACAATATTGCTGCAGCTCTTTCAAAAGATGAGAATTGGTTCCATACAAAATGTTTGAGGAAAATAATAATTTTTTTTTTCGTGAATTTTTCCGATGTTTTAATAGCTATTCTACTATTCAGTGCGGAGACAAATCCAACAAATCAAAGATCATAAAAATCGGTCTAGTCATTCTTGAGTTATAAATGGTGTAACTAACCCGACATCGTTTTAAATATTAAGATAAAATCTTCACATGTAGCAAACACTTTGTAGTAATACATAATTATAATAAACACAATAAAATAAGTTTGTTTCATTTCTACTTTATGAATAAAGAGGGATGCAAACAAAGTTATTTTATCGTGTTTATTATATAAAGATTAAGATATTTTCATATTTATACTAGTTTAAAATTTTGATTGACTTGACATTTGTCAATTAATATGAGAAATGAAAAATTCTTTAAAATCAATTAAGCGTTGAAATTAAAATTTGAATTGATATTCAGAATTGAAACGTTGCTTGAAATGGCTTTAGCCATGTTTGGTGACCAGATCTGAATAGCCAGGCAATTCCCCATCTCGACCTCCGTAGTCCAGTGGGTAAGACACTTGACTCACAATCCGGAGGTCGCGGGTTCGAACCCGGCATGCGCAAATAAATTTTATTTGATTAATTTGTGTTATTTCACAATTAATTAATTTCAAATAATAAATAGTATATTTGCGGCATGCTCCAGAGTGGAAGATACTATCAGTATCGCCCTGGTGTAAGACCACCATTCAGAATTGAAACGTTGCTTAAAAATGGCTTTAGCCGTGTTTGGTGACCAGATCTGAATAGCCAGGTACTTCCCAACCTTCTTCTTCCCCACTTCCTTACCCTCCCCACTACCTTCAGCCTCACAACATACCCCAATTGGGGATGTCATAGTCTCACTGGCTCCAGACGGGAGCAGTTGAGATTCTTGTGCGGTATTCACTGTAAAAAAAAATCCCCTCTACCTTTAGCCTCACAGCATAACCCAATTGGGGTTGCCATAGTCTCACTGGCTCCAGACGGGAGCAGCTGAGACTCGTGTGAGGTATAAACATAAAAAGCGTGTCCGAAAACTGTACATCACTTTAACTAATGATAACTTACGCCACACCATTTCACTGCAGGGGTAGGCAGAGAGGTTGGACCGTCAAATAACTCAATCTTGGCTTCATTCAAACTCGTGCATCCCACTTCTGACTTCTACCTTTCACATTCCCATCATAGTACATACTTCTTACAATCCTTCCTTCGTTCGTTCGCTGTATTGCCCAAACCTTCTAAGCACCCCTTTCGTAACTTTATTCACATTACCCTTACTTTAGCCATGCCTTATTTCCAAATCTCCACATTCTCATGCGGTCGTGCATGGTGTTAGCACAGATCTCGTTTCTACAGCATTCAGTCTACTTTCATCCGCCCCCTACCGCTTGCATATCTCACTGCCACACATACAATGTAATCTGAAATAAAACAATTACTTTGTTTGTTTCAGTTCATATGTAAAACCACAAGGTGACAGCTTTCTACCAAAATACAGTTTCAAAGACCCAATCTTGTCTGATTACCTACGTCTAAAAGGGATCGAAATGAAAATCTAGTCTCTTTCAACGGAAGCAATCTTCCGAACAGGCCCTACATTGATATGCTTGGTGTAACCCTAAGTGACCAGCTCAGGTATGGGGGCTCAATCGAAGCCAGAGTAAAGTTAGCCTCCCAGAAACTGGGCGTACTGTACAGGGCCCGCAGATACTTTAATAGTGCACAACTGCTAACCCTGTACAAATCGCAAGTGCGCCCCACGGTTGAATTTGGCAGCCATCTCTGGTCTGGAGCTCCAAAATACCTGAAAAATACCCTCGACTCTGCAGAAACGGGCGGTCCGTTTGATAGATTCTCCCATCTTAACAGACGGATTGCAATCTTTAGAGCACATGCGTTGGGTGGGAATGCGATCCTTGTTCTACCGGTATTACAATGGAAGATGCTCCGAGGAACTAGCATCATTGATCCCTTCGGCACCGGTGCATAGTCGGGAATCACGCCAAACGCGTGCCCAACATTTGTACACGGTTGACATTTGTCACATGAGAACGGGTCGTTTCTTCGGAGTTGCGGGCGCTTCATTGCAGCAGGAGGCTTTTTACAATAGCTCTTAGTTTATTTAGAAAATAGTGAGAAATTCTCAAGTCTTAGTGTGTAAATATATCATAAAGTAATCATAATAATTTAAAGGAAAAGTGAATGAACTCAAAATAATTTTAAAGTTACCAGTGTGGACGCAATCCGCGATTCTAGAAAAATGTTAGTTACGATTTCTAAATCAATCTTACAGTATTTCTAAATAGTGCAACAAACTGAGTGACATTGACCATTGACCATTGACCACATGTTTCGTCCCTTGTTTTGTGCCGGTTTCCATATGTTTCGTGCCGGGTCTTGTCTCGCTAACAGGGTGAAGTGTTAGGGCCGACCATCGTTTGTTTTGTTTTTTGTGATACTAGCAATGTGTAGGTACCATATAATATATATATATATATGTTTGACCAATGCCTGGGCGTAAATATGGTGATTGTGTACGACAGAGCAGAACTGATAGGCTTAAAAAATACCGGTGTGGCATTAACACCTCTGGTGGCTGCAAAACTTGACTTTTACAACTTAAATCACACTGCTAAGAAAATAAGATTTAGAGGTTGTCAGGGGGGACGAAACCGTAAAAATAAATCGGGAGAAAACAGTGCGGTAACCTACAACTCTGACCATGGGAACACAAACCAAAACAAAACTACAGTAACGAAAGTGTCCGTTCAGCGCCACGCAAATTTACAAACTCGCCGACTTGCAGTGGCAAATTGGAATGCACGCTCAGTGAACAATAAGGTGGACGACGTTCACGATATTATTGACCAAAATAAGCTTAACATCCTATCAGTCACCGAGACGTGGCACGAAAACTACGACTCCACCTCTATAAAAAAGTTGCGAGCCCTTGGCTATACGGTCGTAGAACAAGCAAGACGGAAAGTACCGGATGACCCCAGAAACAATAATATCTCCTTTGTGAATCATGGAGGGGTGGCAATTATTGGGCGTCAAGGAGTGCGCATAACTAGAATAAATATTGGAAATTATCATAGTTTTGAATCTCTGGGTTGTAGTATCTCTACAACTGGTACGTCTTTCACCCTGATCACTATTTACCGACCGGGGTCGAAGATCATCACCGGAGAATTTTATGTGGAACTCGCGCAACTTTTAGGGCGGGTAAACTCCTTACCGGGTGCCCTTATTATAACCGGGGATTTAAATATCAGACTGGACAGAAAGACGGACGGTAACACGATTAAATTTATCGATGTCTTGGAGTGCTACGGATGTACGCAGTGGGAAGATATTCCAACTCATAATGCAGGTGGAATATTAGATGTTTTTATAACAAGGATTACAGACCCACCGCTAATAACCGAAGTCATAGACATAGGACTGTCAGACCATAGACTTGTACGTACGAAAGTAGACTTCAATCCTTCCAAACCTATCTACAAAACGAAGACGACTAGAGCATGGCGAAAGTTTGACTTTGACCTCTTCGAGGAAGAGCTAAAGTCATCCATTCTCGTTAAATATGACTTAAATAGTAATGTCATTTCGACATCCGGTCTGGTGGAAATTTATAACGGTACCCTAACTGATCTTATCAACAAACATGCCCCCTTTTCGACCAAAACCTGTGCTGTTCGCAAGTCTGACTCCTGGTTTGATGCAGAATGCCGGGAAAAGAAGAGGACCATGCGCCGACTCGAGCGGATTTTCCGGAGTGGAAAACTAACCGACGAAAGGGAAGTTTGGGTTACTGCGCAAACTGAATACAGGGAGACAATTCGAAGAAAAAGGTCAGAGTACTGGATGACGAAGATTGAGGGTGAAGATTCTGACCCTAAACGACTTTGGAACTCGCTTAAAACTGTCATGGGTGAGTCTGAAAATTCACCTACAGCCGCGCTCAGTCCAAAGGATTTCTCCAACTTTTTCCAAGAAAAAATTGAAAACATCCGAGCATCGACGGCGTCTGCACCTCCACCTAATTTCACCACCTACAACGGCGAATTTCTTATGAAGTTCAAACATACTACACTGGAGGAAGTCACCAAAATTGTGTCTAGTTCTCTGAACAAACAATGCGCATTAGACCCTATTCCAACGTGGCTACTAAAAAAGTGTCTGAAACATGTAGTGCCGTTCCTAGTGTTCCTTTTTAACAAAACTTTCAATTTAGGCGAGGTGCCCCAACTACTCAAAAAAGCCCTTGTTTCCCCAATTTTAAAGAAACCCCAACTAGATTCTGTAGATTTAAGTAATTATCGTCCTGTATCAAATTTACCATTCATCTCAAAAGTCCTTGAAAAAGTTGTGATCAGGCAGATGACCGCCCATCTGGCCAAAAATGAACTATTATCAAAGTACCAGTCAGCTTATAGGAAGTACCATTCTACAGAGACTGGATTATTGCGCGTGTTGTCAGACTTAATGCTTGCAAACGAGTCAGGTAAGTTAGCTTTGCTATCATTATTAGATTTGAGTGCGGCATTTGATACCATCGACCACAATTTCCTCATCGAAAGACTGGAAAAAACCTTTGGACTGGGTGGTGAAACTATTCAATGGATAAAATCCTACCTCTGTGGCCGAACACAATCTGTACAAGCCGGTGGTAAAAACTCTCCCTTTGTAACCCTCACTTCTGGAGTCCCCCAGGGTTTCGTGCTGGGACCCCTACTTTTCATTTTGTTCATCAATGATGTTGCCAAAATAATAGAATCATTCGGACTTCTTTCCCATTGCTACGCTGACGATCAGCAAATCTATTTCTACTGCGCACCGAATGAGAGAGATAGATTAAAAGATATCACGGCTAAATGCATCGCTGCCATAACAGACTGGATGTCCTCGAACAAACTAAAACTAAATCCAACCAAAACAGAATTTCTTTGGACAGCAACAAGTAAGCGTAGTGTCAATATTAGACAAATCTCCTCTCATTACTTCTGGCTGTAATATCGTCCCCAAAAATGGTGTTAAACTCCTGGGTGTACATCTAGATCAAGATCTTTCCCTCAAATCCCAGATTAACAAAACAGTAAGCGCAGGATTCTTTCACCTGCGCCAAATCAAATCTATAAGGAGAAATATTCCGACTAAGGCCACAAAGATGCTGGTAAACTCTTACGTTGTATCATGACTTGATTATTGCAATGGCATATATGCAAACCTCCCTAAAATATATACTGACAGACTTCAGTCAGTTTTCAATGCTGCAGCAAGATTAATAACCGGCGTTTCCAAATATTCTCATATTTCCCAACATCTGCGGAACCTTCATTGGCTTAAGTGTCCTGAGAGAATCCAATTCAAACTCTGCTGGATGGTTTTTAAGGCAACACACGACATAGCGCCACCCTACCTGTCAGAACTGTGCATTCCAAATAATGTCAACACTAGGCAAGCAACCCTTCGATCAGCATCTTCAACAGCCGTAGGTAGACTCTCAGTACCCATGCGCAATCGCAATACCAATTTCGGAGACCGGGCTTTTGCTGTGGCAGGCCCAACAGCATGGAACAAACTCCCTTCACATTTGCGAAAGATCGACAGCACATCTGAGTTCAGAGCAAAGCTCAAAACTCATATTTTCGCATTATCATATCCAGAAAAATATCTGCATTTTTTCAGTAATATTTCATTACTCGGTCCATGGGATTTACTTTTTTTTTCTGACAGCAAGGGCAGTAATCATAACAATAGGGGTTTATAAATGTAAATAAGTATGTTAATAACTAATTGTAAGACTGTTGCAAGTCGTGATACGATTAGAGCAGTAACAATACTGCTCGTTTCGTATTGTGTCTTCCAAGTTCAAACTTGGTTATAAAAATAGGTACCTATAGTTTTAGTGATATAAGTCTTAGTTGTAAGTCATTAGTTATCAATCTTAGTTGTAAGCCACTTGTAGTATATATGTAGGTATAGATTAAATGTATAAATGAATGTTTAAAGCGCCCTTGAGGTGATTTTCTCACGAAAATGGCGCTATAGAAGTCATCCAATTATTATTATTCTTCGACTCGTTCTTATGTTCAACAGCTCGGCTGTGGAATGATTTGCCGGCCTCTGTGTTTCCTCCTTCCTACAACATAGGTCTCTTCAAGACCAATGTTCATTCCTTCCTCTCCTCAAAAAGACCCTCCACACAGCATCCCAGATGACATAGGCCCTGAGGGAAATTATTTTCCTCACGGCCTCCTGTGTGGAGTTAATGTAAAAAAAAAACAATGTAATCAACTACCAAATTGTATTCTGCAGAGTATCTAACGATCCCAAAACACTATCTTAATCAAATATGGAGGTGTTTTTTAGATAGGTAATATATTTTATGTAGTTACTATGAGTAGAAAAGAAAAGATTTCTAAGACAGAAGAAATCTTATCACTCATGTTTTCATTTCGGTACTAACCGATCCGGCGTTTCGGTCCATACAGATATAATAAGATAGTGACTGTGTAAACACTAGCTTCTATATGACATGACCCAAATCATTTGATCAAGCTGAATTTGATTCTAATGTTGCATAGGACTTGTAGAAAGAACACCCTTTTTTTTTTTTTTTTTTTTTTATTTGATTCACCTGATTTATACATGTGTGTTACATATTTGACTAATGTGGGCCTCACTGGGTGCTTTACCCGTGCTGAGGACCTCATTTTACAGTTTGATATGATTTTTTTATTTTACTTAAGATACATATAAAATAAAAACTAAAGAAAAAAGAGACTCAACAATAACATATGAGAATTGAAAGAAAGAAAATAGAGCAAAACAAAATAGAGTACAAAAACACTAAAATAAAACAATAGAATAAAACTATATAAATAGGATAGATACATATAAACCGATAGTGAAATTACCTAGTGAAACCCTAAATGAAAAGAAGCCTAAAATGAAACATTCATTCACGTCAAACCAAGGGAGCCAACTAGGCCTCAATGCAAACAACTTTACCATCAATACCCTGGTCTCAACAAATTCCCCATTTAAAAATAATAAAAAAAATCTTGATTTCCTCGAATGAAAATTATTGGACATCGCATCGACAATTATTTTGGCGATATCATTGGATAAAGGATGAAGAGAAGTGGACCTGAAACGAATTCTTGGGGTACCCCTGAAGAAAGTTTTGCAAAGTTAGAGAGTTCATTTCTAACCTTCACTGCCTGTAAGACAGGATTCCAGATAATTGTTGTTGTCAAAATTCAAATCAAATGTTGAATTCAAACCAATTCGGTAAGATGGAAACCTTTGAATTGTTTATTGCTCACCTCATCATTAGAAACCTGAATCATTCTACGAAATGACAATTGGTATTACAATTGAAAATGGACAGGACAAATTCTTTACAATTGTGAGTTTATCGTAGGTATACAATTAAACTTTCTAGAAATAGAATAATGAAAAGAACGGCCATGTCACTCATTGGAAGGTTATCATTGCACTGAACCTTAAAATTTTGGAACACTTTTCATGAGTTGGTATGTCAAATATCAAGGATTCGGGTATGTAAGTAAGGGGGGGGGGGATAATATCTAGGCTGAGAATAGTACCTTCGTCTGCTTCAGGTTTACCATTTTGCCCTTGTCGAGTTTTCAAAAGTATCCTTTCATCAATATTGTTGTTATCAGTATTGTAATACTCGTGGAGCGTGGGATTGTAAAATAGTCATATGTTCACGAAATTTTTTTTTAACTACGCGATACAAGTAACAATGGATATTTTTTAATGGAACTCTGAGTACAAGCGAGCGCATGCTACTTTGACTATTACCGTATCACTCTAACACTGTAAAAGACAATAATTTTAGTATCCCACGAATGAGGAATAAATATTTTTTACGTGTTTAAAATAACGTCAATTTTTTAACAAATAAACAAATTTAAAAATAATAATCAATTCACATAGTTTGTTATAACAATGATTGAACTTGGTCGTTTCGTTTCTTTTGTACGCCAACGATTCCATCTTGTATTATACGCACACATTTAATTTTCTTTATTGCTTTTTGTTGGCAAGGTCTCAAAATGTTTCTACCAGCATTGTAGGGAAATATGAACATTCCTTTGTAATTGGACGTAGTAAGTCTGTTGAAGATACAGTCCTTATTATTGGCACATCGTACTGGAACCTCCAGAACACTCCGATTCCACTGAAGATCCTGAATTTCTAGACTGTATTTGGACGACTGGAACCGTCGGTCCTTTAAACAACTTGCTACTGTGGATTGAACTGGAGGGCGATATCCGCCAGTTTTATGTCAGTCCAAGTGGTATTCGGCCACTGTTTGAATTATATTTGGATCTGCCTTGAGTAAGGAATGCTCTATTGATGAAGGAGTGGGTAATAACTTATGTGACGGTGACTTCACAAATGATTTTGATTTGTACGGAGAAGAAACAGCCGCAGGAGATGAACTGCGTATAACATTTACTGATTTTGAAGATACTTTTGAAGTCGAAGAATTGTTATTACATTTAATAGGAGTTTCCAGAAATGCGTCACATGCTTTTACGTCATTCAAAGAGTAAGAACCCCTAACTGGATTAGAAAGAATTGATTTCACTGAAGAGAGAGATAAACTTTTCGATGAGTTCGTTAGGATGGACTTTTTCAAGGTGTCTGAAGAAGGTTGGACGATTATCAGAGATGATCTCTGAATTGCTGAGCTTGTGGTGTCAGGCGCTTCTTGAAAGTATTTGGCCGAATTGCAGGAACTACAAGTAGTTTCTTCCCGGATACACTTGTGCAGTCGTGCCAGGAAGGCGGTCAGACTAGCAGCGGTGCCAGCGCGCATGGCTCGGGCACGCGTGCGTGGAGGTTGCAGTACGCCACGCACACGCACGCCTTGCTGGCTGAGCGCGCCCGCCAGTCTGCGTACGAGGGCTGCGCGCGCCTCACATGATATAGCACGGAGACGGGATATGGTGCGGATCAAGTATTCCACTAAAATACCATCCTCCTGCAAAATATAAATAGGAAATTGTTGTGATTTCTAATTCAGCGCTCATGTTTATCAATATACCTACGATAAAAGGTAAATAACCTCAAAAATAATTTCTCAAAAACGTGGAAACGATGTTTATCAACCAATATTGTACTTCAAAATCCCTGAGATCAAGAAAACAAGGTGTATCCTCAAGAATATAAGTTTATTATTACGATATTGTGTTTATAATGAATACCATATTGCTAATGTCAACAATGAGTATCACAAAGTGGTCCAAATTGCTGCGGCTAACTTGGTTCAGCTTACTTCGTAATCATTTGGTGCTAGACACGAACGAGTGACATCTGTAGGGACAATTCTACATACCTAAACTACAGCAAGTAAACAACTTCTTCCAGGGTTAGAGGATTGATGATTACGCAATCCACAGCCATTATCGATTTTAACTCTCAAATTTAATTGCTGATTGTGGTTTTTTTAGCGGAAGCCGACTATTCACCATCACCCACAATATTGATAAAATACCTTTGATTAGTTTTTGCTACTTTACGGTGTTTTTGCTGGGCCACCAGATCCTAGCTGATGTACCCAGCGCTGCTTGAGATTTATTACATTTTATGTAGTTATATAAGAATCGCATGTGAACATCGACCTTTTTTTTATTTTGAAAATCAAGGGTAAAAAATTTAATTAATCTTGAAATAAAACTGTATAATTGTTTAAAAAATAAACCCATGCCAACCACGACACCGATATTTACATAATATTATAAAGATACTTTTTATAAAGATTTTAAGATGTCCTTACCAGTTCAAGTCGAAGTAAACACTCTTGAGGCCTCTCTCCCCAGACAACGACGGTGGCTAGATCCTGCGCATCCAAGACGGGCATCTTCAGGCCTTCTAACCACTCCATCAAGAGGGCGGCTATTATCCTCAGGTCTTCCTGAATAAATAGAGGCCTTTTGTACACAGTGTCTATAAGAGTTAATATCCTTTTGTCAAATACATAAACTCATCTACCTGCTCCAAGTATACATCGTTCATAACCATATTGCGTATCTGTAATTATCGTAACCATATTTTTTTCGTAATCTTTCTCTTTTCCGTTTATCATTGTTCATTTGTTGTTGTTCATTTTTCATATATATACTTCTAGTTCATCCTAGACATGAGAGATTGTAGATCTTCCATCTTGTTTTAGATTTTAGATTTTAGAAAGTATTTTACTTATTTGTTTTTGGGGTGTTATGCCGTGTTGCGCTACCACCTTTTTTAGCCAACGTTTCGGACTGCGTTGCAGCGTCTATCAAACGGGCAGATCCGGTATTGTGACGCTGCAACGCCAAAAACAATTAACGAAATTCTTCCATCCTTTTAAAAATAAGCACCACATTACCAGAATACACGAAGCGATATATATTTTTTTTTACATTAACTCCACACAGGAGGCCCTGAGGAAAATGTTTTCCCTCAGGGCCTATGTCATCTGGGATGCTGTGTGGAGGGTCCTTTTGAGGAGAGGAAGGAATGAACATTGGTCTTGAAGAGACCCATGTTGTAGGAAGGAGGAAACACAGAGGCCGGCAAATCAATCCACAACCGAGCCGTTGAACACAAGAACGAGTCGAAGAAACGACCCATTCTCATGTGACAAATTTCAACCGTGTACAAATGTTGGGCACGCGTTTGGCGTGTTTCCCGACTATGCACCGGTGCCGAAGGGATCAATGATGCTAGTTCCTCGGAGCATCTTCCATTGTAATACCGGTAGAACAAGGATAACATTCCCACCCGACGCCTGTGCTCTAAAGACTGCAATCCGTCTGTTAAGATGGGAGAATCTATTAAACGGACCTCTCGTTTCTGCACAGAGTTGAGGGTATTTTTCAGGTATTTCGGAGCTCCAGACCAGAGGTGGCTGCCAAATTCAACCGTGGGGCGCACTTGTGATTTGTACAGGGTTAGAAGTTGTGTACTATTAAAGTATCTGCGGGCCCTGTACAGTACGTCCAGTTTTTGGGAGGCTAACTTTACTCTGGCTTCGAAGGAGCCCCCATACCTGAGCTGGTCACTTCGGGTTAAACCAAGCATATCAATGGAGGGCCTGTTCGGAAGATTGCTTCCGTTGAAAGATACTAGATTTTCATTTCGTTCCCTTTTAGACGTAATCAGACAAGATTGGGTCTTTGAAACATTAAATTCAACGAGATTATTTTTACCCCAAGTGAAAACACTCTCAAAGTAATCAGACAAGATTGGGTCTTTGAAACATTAAATTCAACCAGATTATTTTTACCACAAGAGAAAACACTCTCAGATTATTTTTTTCCCAAGTCCACAGAGACGGGTTGAATGCAATTATCCATTAAATATCTTAATTTCACTTTTTCGTCACATTAACCACAAACCGTGAGCTCTCAATGTTTCCTATCTATTTCGACACGGTCAAACAAGAAGCTCCAATAGGTGCTGACAGGATGACGTTTACTTTCCAACTGAACAATAAGACACATATGAAAAGAAATTGTAGGAAGGAATTACAATTTTAGAAAAAGGTACAAGGATCAATTTTAGGTACCAACAGTCTAGTTCAAATTTCCCTCATGAATCATTCCACCCAGCATGTTTCTTAGTTGTATTATGGTAACGTAGTTTTACACGAGTGATAGATCTATATTTTAATCTTGTTGGGTTTATTTTACCTCTGCGTTTATCCTAAGGAAGGCGGCTGATCTCGTGTTGAGGTCCAGTTGGAAGCTCCTCAGATACCTCTGTCTCTCCTCCGCCAGTGTTGAATGATCCATCAAAAGAGCCTTTAAAATATGCCGATCAATAACATTTAATAAGTTATTCCTTAGGAATATTGATACTATTTGTATTAATATAATAAAGTACTTATAAACTAACAAAATCCAAGACGAACCAGACAACTATTTAAAGTGGATAGTGCACTTACTAAGGTAACTTTTAGGACTATTAATGGGACACTGCCACGTATGTAACATGTAGGAAACACGAAGAGGATGAAGAGACTCCCGTTCACCTGACGTGAACAAGGCTCAGCTATATAGGAAGATACACTATGTAACCACGCAAAATATCTAATGTCAACTCCGCTGAACTTTATCAAAAAGACCGGGTCAAAGGAATAAAGTCAAATGGGAGCTAGCACAAAGACAGGCGATTGCTCACGGAAACTTTGTAAACCGTCTACGCTTTTTAAAAATAATATTATTAAATAATTTTATTTTAAATAAATGAAGACAATATAAACGAAACTCAATCGAAAATCTGGAACAAGAAAAATCAGAAAAACATAATGACACCTCTGGGACTCGAACCCAGGACCTCTTGCTTTTCGGGCAAACGCGCTAACCACTGCGCCACGGTGTCGATATGATATTCGGTCATGTTTAACTGTACCATACTTCGACTAAGAACCACCTACATTATCTTCATTTTCTTTAAAGCATATATTATTGGCAACTATCTTTATGTATGATTGCAAGATTCAAACCCGAACTAAATGCTCTCTAGATAGTGTCTGGATAAATCTTTATCCATTTTATTTAATATGCGACATCTATCGACTTTCCCAGAGGTGTCAATATGTTTTTCTGATTTTTCTGGTTCCAGATTTTCGATTGAGTTTCGTTTATATTGTCTTCATTTATTTAAATATTACAATTTGAGGTTTTACTCATAAAGTTAAAATAAAAAAATTAAAAAAATTATTTTAGATTGATAAAATCAAATAAGTTTTAAGATTTTCACGGCCAAAAGCATTTTCGTTATTTGTTTTTGGGGTGTTATGCCGTGTTGCGCTGCCTCCTTCTTTAGCCAACGTTTCGGACACCGTTGCAGTGTCCATGCACAGATGTGATCTACCGGATCTGCCGGATCTGCCCTGATGATGGAGACTGCAACGATGTCCGAAACGTTGGCTAAAGAAGGAGGTAGCGCAACACGGCATAACACCCCAAAAACAAATTATGATAAAATCAAGTTCATTGCGAGAGTTCAAGGAGAGACTGGGCCTAGTATGAATGGAAGCCACTAAAGTAGAACAGGATGGTAATGCTTGGAGCCCTAACAAGATCGATGGATGAGAATTGTATCGATAAATTTCGATCGCTAACGTACAAACAACAGTTGATGTCGAATACATTAAGAACACTTTATCATTTGAAATCTTATTTATTCATTGGCGATCTGCTGTCATGCTGGGAATGATGAGAAGTTACCGAAAGTTATCGATACAATCAAATCTATATCGATCGCCTGTGCTAGGGGTCTTCGAGGTGTCTTGTCGAGGCGATGCGATGAGTTAAGAATTAAATAATGTGTTAATACATATCATAAAATCGCCAACAGAATATCAAAGGACGATATCCATTGTTTGTAAAAACGTTTCAAACATAATTTACAACACACAATTCTACAAATATCATTCAGTTCGTAAGTGTCTAGCCTACCAGCCAATGCAGAAGCTTTTAGTGCTAACAAAATATTGACAATCATTGTAGTTATCTCGAACACTATTTACCTTGAATAATTTAAATCAAATAATGCAACAACAGTATTTGCAATGCCGACACTTTTTCTTTTAACTAGACACATGGTTGATTAGATAAAGCAGCAGTGTAGACTTCGTGATAGTGATAATGAAATCCAACCTTAAGACCAAATTAAATAAAACTACACTACAAGTAAAATACAGTATTTCCAGATAAAATGCTCTAGACTTGGTGTCCACAACAAATATCCCGACGTCATTGGATGCACTAATGAAGTCAATTAATGGCGAATACTTAAAATAAGTAAGCCTTAAAAATACTAGTCTGAATATTAGAAATAAGCAACACGGAAATTAACATGCAAAAATATGTGTATTTATGTCTCCCAAATACATTTCTTCGAGGCAAAATCGGGGAACCGGCTAAAGGGCGCGGACTTCGAGCATCGTCTGCGGTTGGGCCGATAGCTATGCGCATTCTCATTGGGACTGCCCGGTGGTCTATGGAATACTTTCTCTGGCTTTTCTTTTTATATATTTTATTTTCTTTCCGCTATTATAGTAATTACTTACATTATAACATAATCATAGTTTTTTCCTCATTACTCATTTTATTTACAGAAGGTTTCTTCGACTGGTCATAGCCGTTATTTTTATTTTTCTTTTACTAACACTATTTTCTCTTTTTGATGTTACCTATTTCAGAAGAATTATTCCATGGGCTGCTACTTCTATTTATCTTTTGTATAATGTTAATGTAAGTACTTGCATACTGCTTACTAACCCCGTATGCATGGACATTGGAGGGGCTAGAGTCGTTCAAATAAATGTAGCTTCGTTAAAAAAAAGTAGAGTCTTGACGTGTGCGGTGAAGGAGGAAACCATATGTTTCCTTATAACGCCGTTGGGAAAGTGGTGGGTCCCCTTCAATGTTTAACACATGATGTGGAACAATTATTTTAAGTTTAATAAATTTAATTAATTAAAACAATTAGGTACATTGTACATAACTGGAATATTACAATAAGGCCCGCAACAAACTTGAAAATTGAGCACTCATCTACATTTAAAAAAATCTTCCGAGAAAAGATACATGCCGCCAACGGGACTTGAACCCGTGTCCTTCTGATTGCCGGTCAGGTGCTCTACCACTGAGCTATGTCGGCTTATCTTATACCCGCCAAATAATTCAATATGTACTAGTGTATTTTCTCGGAAGATTTTTGCCGACATAACTCAGTGGTAGAGCACCTGACCGGCAATCAGAAGGACACGGGTTCAAGTCCCGTTGGCGGCATGTATCTTTTCTCGGAAGATTTTTTCAATGTAGATGAGTGTTTCAGGTTGATAATTATTGCTTATAATAATTGAAAATTGATAAACTGACCCTCCTGCTAAAAAAGTTGGTCATCGCTGCTCCAAAAGAAGAATTGACGTTCATTTTCAATGTTTATTTAACTCACCTCAGCAGCTTGCGATGGTGTGGCACTAAGTCTATCTTCATTTATGGAACCCTCCGATGAGTTCTCAAGAAATTCTGCATCGTCAGTTTCCTCAAAAATGGGACTCGATGGCGGAGGTACTGGAGTCGCGGCACCCATCACTGGACAATCCGGGGTCCTGGTCACAGGATCTGGGATTTTATTCGTACATTAGAACTAGAGCAAGTAGATGACCTGAATACTTGGGAAAAATGTTTGCACGTAACCCGTAAATTAATGTTAAAAAATATATAAACAACAAGGATTTTAAACAGCGATTCATGGGCATATTTGGAGTACAAAAAGTAGATGTCATTTTATTCTCCGATGATATATTTTTTCGTAGCCTCTGATCACATCCTTACACGTCGCGACGGGATCACGTGATACGCGCACCGTTTCGAGTGTTCACGTGCTGCTGGAACGAGAAGGAGTGCGACGTGTGACGGAAAAATATTTTTATTGTTTTAAATTGAAAAAAAATGTCATCGGACAGCAAAATGACATCTACATTTTTGATTCAAATATGCTAAGGAATCGCGGGTTAAAATTCCTGTTACAACTGTATATTAGTGACAAAATATGTTCAAACAAATTATCGTGGTGTAGATAAATATAAAACTGTTTTTTCTTAGTCCTCCACATTGGGGGGTCCTACGCTGAGGGTGACCAGAGTTATTTATTTTCATTTAATTTGGTGCATCTTCTACATAGTTCTTAGTGCTGTTTTTAGAGTTATTTTATTTACCTCTTTCTTCCATTCTTTAATTCTTGACTTGTCCTTGTTATCCTTTTCGATACGTTTTATATCATGGGATGGATGTTGTGGAGTTTTGTTGTAAAATATATGTAGATTTCTTTGTCTGAATATGGTTTTATAACTTGGAATATTTTTTGTTATTTTGATTCGATCTAGTGTGATAGATGTGTGGTCTAGTGAAGGGTTCTTTTTTATAGTTTCAAAAGCATATATTTGCTGAAAATTTGGTACGTCAAAACTTTTGAAGACCTTCTAATGGGTATTAAAAGTATGGTCTTTATGATTCCTTTTTAAATTGTATTGAGATTATGTATGTGGTCAGACGTCTCAGATCGCCATCCCATAATTCCACATTCGATCGTAGAACGACTAACGTGTAATACACTTTTTTTCATAATCTTTTTTATTTACCACATTTCTTAGAATTAATTGTGACACAACGTAAGACAATGTTCTTTCCATGACGAATAATAAGAATAATGAAATTATCTTAAAACTTTATTCCACAGTGGAACAATTTTTTTTTGGATTCTTAGGTTTGAACCCGCTTCTTCTAGATTATTAACCACCTGGGTACCTAGCATGGTCGATCGATATAGGTTTTATCGAAAATGTCGGTAACTTGTCATCGCTCCTGAGCACGACTGCAGGCCGCTAACGAACAAATAACAGTTCACGTCAAATAAAGTAAGAACCCTTAGTCGTTGTGAACTGTTGTTTGTTCGTTAGCGGCCTGCAGTCGTGCTCGGGAGCGATGACAAGTTACCGACATTTTCGATAAAACCTATATCGATCGACCGTGCTAGGTACCCAGGGGTCCTAGCATGGTCGATCGATATAACCCTATATCAATACGATATCGGTATAATCCGTCATTTATGGTCAGTTATCAATATGTGCTAGCACGCTCAACAATTGATAAGGGATATTCCGACCGACGATTGACAAAAGCCCACCAAATCGTATGCATTCTTGTATGGATAAAACCCCAATATTAATACGAAATTTAATAAATCCGTTGTCTATGGTCAGTTAGCGATATTTGCGAGCACAGTGAACATACAATTCCGACAGTCGGTTGACAAAAGACGCCGTTTTTACCGTGGCTTCCGGAGTGACAGATAAGCTGTCAATGTACAGATTTTTAAAAATAATGTCGTTTGTTACGCAAAATAACTGGCTAATTAATGAGTAGAGGTGAACTAAAAAAACTCTTAGAATTTAAAGAAATCGTATACGAGACCCATAGACTCAGTTAATTCATTTAAAAGGCGATCAATTAATTACTTTCAATTTAGAGAAACGAAATTTGTTAAAATGTCGTTTAGTCTCAAACAGTATCAACATGCGAAACGTCAATATTTATTTGAGTTCGTATTTCAATTCGAAATTGTTAATTTATTGGTATTTTTCATTTGTACGTAGGAGCACATTTCAAATTAAGAAACGAAAATTCATTCAAAAGATCCCCAGTGTTGCCATCGTATGTCGATTCCTTATTTATTTCCCTTCGACGTCGGTCTGCCTATCGATGGTGCAAGCGTGCTAGGGCAATCGGTTCGTTATCGATACGAGATTGTAAATCACTCTGTCCTTTATTTAACTGGCGATATATCTACACAACTTTATTAATAATGACATTTTTTCTGCATAATTACTGGTTTATTAATGAACGGAGGCAGATTATCGAAGATTGCAGGATTGAATTAAATCGGATTTCAGACGTTTTCGTTTGACAATTTCGTACATACGAATATATCTCGTATTACGGCAAATGATCTCATTGTCCAATTAACTCCTTTTTTTATTGTCAAAAAATACATGCGGACTTCCAACGTATATTAAAGTGTGTGTATTTAATATTATTATGAAATCTCAGCAAAAATCTCGATGTAAATGGATCTTTAAATGTTCAAAAGAGAAGATTATTAGTTAGTTGTCATATTATTCCATTAATGGATTACGATATTTTTGACAGGTATTATAGACCGGGAGCCTGGCTATACAAACCCACGTCGTCGAGTACACTGGTGAAACTACTTTGTAGTGATAATGGACATTTAGTAAGCCTTAAACAAGCTAGTCTGCCGGTGCACCTCTTGGCAGGTTCCACGCAGTCATGGAAATAGTGAGCGATTTTTGAAGTAAAACTTCTTTACGCACGATCGACATGGGGATGGGGATGGGGATGGGGATGGGGATGGGGATGGGGATGGGGATGGGGATGGGGATGGGGATGGGGATGGGGATGGGGATGGGATGGGGATGGGGATGGGGATGGGGATGGGGATGGGGATGGGGATGGGGATGGGGATGGGGATGGGGATGGGGATGGGGATGGGGATGGGGATGGGGATGGGGATGGGGATGGGGATGGGGATGGGGATGGGGATGGGGATGGGGATGGGGATGGGGATGGGGATGGGGATGGGGATGGGGATGGGGATGGGGATGGGGATGGGGATGGGGATGGGGATGGGGATGGGGATGGGGATGGGGATGGGGATGGGGATGGGGATGGGGATGGGGATGGGGATGGGGATGGGGATGGGGATGGGGATGGGGATGGGGATGGGGATGGGGATGGGGATGGGGATGGGGATGGGGATGGGGATGGGGATGGGGATGGGGATGGGGATGGGGATGGGGATGGGGATGGGGATGGGGATGGGGATGGGGATGGGGATGGGGATGGGGATGGGGATGGGGATGGGGATGGGGATGGGGATGGGGATGGGGATGGGGATGGGGATGGGGATGGGGATGGGGATGGGGATGGGGATGGGGATGGGGATGGGGATGGGGATGGGGATGGGGATGGGGATGGGGATGGGGATGGGGATGGGGATGGGGATGGGGATGGGGATGGGGATGGGGATGGGGATGGGGATGGGGATGGGGATGGGGATGGGGATGGGGATGGGGATGGGGATGGGGATGGGGATGGGGATGGGGATGGGGATGGGGATGGGGATGGGGATGGGGATGGGGATGGGGATGGGGATGGGGATGGGGATGGGGATGGGGATGGGGATGGGGATGGGGATGGGGATGGGGATGGGGATGGGGATGGGGATGGGGATGGGGATGGGGATGGGGATGGGGATGGGGATGGGGATGGGGATGGGGATGGGGATGGGGATGGGGATGGGGATGGGGATGGGGATGGGGATGGGGATGGGGATGGGGATGGGGATGGGGATGGGGATGGGGATGGGGATGGGGATGGGGATGGGGATGGGGATGGGGATGGGGATGGGGATGGGGATGGGGATGGGGATGGGGATGGGGATGGGGATGGGGATGGGGATGGGGATGGGGATGGGGATGGGGATGGGGATGGGGATGGGGATGGGGATGGGGATGGGGATGGGGATGGGGATGGGGATGGGGATGGGGATGGGGATGGGGATGGGGATGGGTACCCGGCATGCGTTGCAAGGCTCATGTAACCACGCGGTCAACTGTAATGGTTCCATGCTATATAACATTATATACAACGGGTACCCGGCATAAGTTAGTGAAGTTTTACTTCAGTCGTGTGGTCTAAACTAAGGCACACTCATTTTTTTTTCGAAAAAATTGCGTCATCGGGTACACGAACGGGAATGGTTTCATATGATAAAGGTCGATTGGTAGATGAGAAAATTAGCAGGTCTGCCAAATTGGGATAGAAATTAGTAAATTTTACGTCATCGAGTACACGAATGAAACCAAGGAATAACTGTAGTCTAGATTCTAAACCATCCCATTGAAGAATTTCACTAGTTCCATGACTGCGCGGAATCTGCCAAGAGGCGCGGCACACCAGCTTTTTTAAGGCTTACTAAATGTCCATTATCACTACAAAAGTAGTTTCATCCTTGTACTCGTAAGGTTTGTGACGTAAGATTTATGTACCGGCTCCCGGTCTATAACTGCGATACCATAGACATTGTGACAGCTACGTAGAAAGTACCTCAAGTGTTGCCAGCGTATAACAATTTCTTTTTGATTACCTTACATTGCCCATCAATATCGGTTCGGTACAAAATCGTCGGTTGTTATGCCATATCGATTCGATATTGTAAAGATAACGATTTCAGTGTGCTAGGACCCCAGGTCATGGAGGTTGATTTATTTCCGTGCGAAATATTTGAAAACAATTTATTGAAACATGAAATTTATCAAGCAATCGTCTTTCTTCTCTAAATTTGGAAACTTTAAGTCGATGTCAATTGTCAAACGTTATTAATGAATGCAAACATATTAATTGAGTCCTATAATTTCAGAACCCGCTATATCCGATTTTTGACGAAATGACCTGAGTATGACATCTTGTTCACATTTTTGCGAGGAACAAGACTAACCTAAAATTGAGTTTAAAAATCTCCCTTATCACGACCAAAAACCATATTAAAACTGCGAGTGAGAAACAAAACCCGCTATATCTGAATTCAACCAATCACGAACAGTTATTTTGCCAAGATGGCGGATGTAGAAACACGCCCCTCGGGTCAGTTGAGTTTCAAAAGCCGCTATATTCCATACAAATCACGAAGTGAGTACCAAAATCTGCTATATCCATTTTATTTTTGGAAATTACTTAAATATTTCTAGACATATATTGAAAAATGAACACTTTTCGAATTCTCCAATTCATTATATAAAAATAAAAAATGCAATTTTTTATTTACACTAGATGTGACAGTTTTTTGCGGTTTTCTGAGAATCAGTGAAAGTTGATATAGCGGATATAGAAATTGAACGACTCAATTATGTAATCACCGATGATATCGATAAATTTGAGAATTTTAAACCAACGTTAGGAGCATAAGAAAAAGCGTTACTTTACCATCTTCCAAATTATTGGATTTATCTTCTAGTGTCGTGTCTTCCTTTGGAATTTCTTCATCTCTCTTCTTCTTTGAACATTCACATATCTTTCCCTTAAGTTCCCCGGCGCAGTTGCTCTGGGCCTTGCGAGCTCTCAGGACTATGAAGGAGGCCGTGGGGGGACGATTGTTGAACCCGTTCCCTGGCTCGTCGCAACCGCAGGACCTTAGCAGCTTCTCACAGAGACAATAGACTATCTGTAAAACAATGATTTACCAACATTTTCAAACAGTATTAATAGCCTTACTTCTGTCATACACACTCGATTCACAAATAGACACAAACGGAAGTGCTGCCATCTATATGTATTATTAATTCGCTAAAAAAGTTACTTTTCCATTTTTTTTTACATGAGCTCCACACATGAGGCCCTGAAGAAAATAATTTCCCCCAGGGCCTATGTCATCTTTGCGGATGCTGTGTGGAGGGTTTTTTGAGAAAAGGAAGAAGAGGAGAGTTCTGGTAAAGAAAAGGGTTTAAGGGGTGGGTAGGAATCCGGGGTTGTGTGTCCTGGTCATCCACCTCCAAGACCTAGGCAAACCTCACCTCATGAACCCGGACACCCCTGCTAAATCACCAAACGTACTGAACTACTTAGGGTGACCTACGGCAGAGGTGTTGGTTATCCAATAAAGCATCCCGGGGCGGCGGTACACATTCCCGCCTCCCAAATATTCAAGAATTCGTCAGAGGATGGCGTCACTTAGGTTAGCAGGTCGTATGAGGACGTGCCCCCCCAGGTACAAATATTACGAAATTGTAGAATTTGAGTATTTCTCCGGATATAGAAAGATTGACGATAATACTTAGTGTTGTGAATAATAGTATCGTTGTATCACATTACAAATGACGTCATTGTCTGTCGCGGTTACTTGTTCAGGTGACTAGCTGTCACAGGATCACAGTAGATCCAAGGAGCCGGCTATTTTTGGATCCATTTCCTATCGGATTTATAAAATGGTCACCAACACTCAATGGGCGAAGCTGAACTAAAAGCAGCCCACAGAGCCTAGCAGTGAAAATTAGCAAATGGACAATGACCGACCAAAATTATACAAGAAGACAATAGTTCAAAATAACAGTCTCAAAATGTTTTGAATGCATTGGGTTGTGAAATATCATTAAAAAATAAAGGTTATTTAATATGCACTACATTTGTTTGAATACAACTAACCTTTGGTAAATATCTAAAGGACCTTTCTTCTAGACCATGTAGAGTAACTTTTTGTCTATGGAGGTGCTGAAGAAGGCCAAACTCCAACTGTTTGTTTCTGTCCTTCAGTGGTTCTCTGTATAAGGGAAAATGTTAATGAGATTACCAATTTTCAAATCTTTGAATTTAAATTTTGGTAGATTGGTTATATGTTTTAGCCATAACCAGTGTGTAGATTTAGGTGCTGTTTGGTTTTATTCCATAATAATAAAAATAAAAATAAATTACGATTTTGTGTCCGGGATAAATCTTCCCCGCAGGAAAATCTAAACGCTTCCACACACTTTTCCACAAATGATCATCTAGTTAATCCACGCTATGCAAGTTTACTATACAAATATAATAAATACAAAATAATACAAGAAAAACATTCCTACAAGAGACCAAATGGGAAAATAATTCACCGACTCCAGATATTTTGAGTTATAATTTTTGTTTAATGTTGTTGCGATCTTTGAGTAGAAGCGGGATTTTGTTATAGATTTAGCTCAATTGCATAATAAGATTTTTTTGCTCTTTTCTTCATAGTATAAAAAGCTTTGTTGTCTAGTTCTACGTAGTATTAAAAGCTTTTTTTTTTTAGTTCTATATAGTATAAAAAGCTTTTTTTGTCTAGTTCTACATAGTTTGAAAAGTTTTTTGTCTAGTTCTACATAGTACAAAAAGCTTTTTTGTCTAGTTCTACATAGTATAAAAAGCTTTATTGTCTAGTTCTACTTAGTATAAAAAGATTTTTTTGTCCAAATGGCAATGTTATCGGTCAATGGTTACTTTCAATTTACTAGTGATAACATAAATAAAAATTCGTTTCCCCAAGTTCACAACTGTTTCTGTCCATTTAAAAACAATGCATATTGGCGTGTGTAGACTTCTAGGAGAATCTTTATTCTGTTAGCGTTGATGGGTTTTAATTTTAAATTATATTAATTTAAGTGTTCTGGATGAAAGGCAGTGCCTTACCGGCCATACCCACCTTATACTGAAGACAGCTGTCTGAGGTAGCAGGTACTTCTCGAAGTGGTGCACAGCGGCCACCTGCACGGCTGTCTGCACCGCGCGGCGACGGCGAGCTCGCACGCGGCGGATGGCCTCGTCCGCACTGACGCGCAGCGCGTGCACCAGGTAGCACGCCACCAGCACTCCGGTTCTGCCAAGTCCTGAAACATAGTCATCATCAGATACGGTTTCCTTCACTAATGCTCTCTACTTGCTGCAGTCTCTAGTCATTCTCCTCCAGTGAACACGGATAGCCAACAAATATAACAACAAACTTCACACCCATATTTTTTCTTCTTCTCATATTTATTTTAATATTTCTTTTTACTTCGTAATTTTTTTTAACAACCCAAACACTAAGATAGGGTTGTTTCGTAGAACATGAACAATTTATTAAATTTCAAAGTTAAATTTGAAATTTGTGAAAGCTGTATTATTATTTCTACATACCACTACTACAGGTTCTGTTCTTATTTCTGTTCTGTGAAACAACGAATAAATCCATAATTGAATAGTAACAGAACTTCAGTAGAACTTAAGAAAATTAACTTTTACAAAGCTTGAAAACTAAATATGAACATTGATGATACGTTCAAATTCTGTGAATCAACTGGCTCTTAGAAATTTAATCACGAACTTTATTATTTTATTCATCGACCTGTTTCGCACCAATCTTTGTCAAAATAGTTACTGCATGATATTTATTATACATGTTAATTACTTAATAGTGACGATTCCGCCCTAATTACGCTTTTTTTTGTTCATCATTAGAAAATGTCAAGCATTTCCCTCTAGAAAATAGATCATGCAGAATTAAAATACACCAGAAAATGGATCATGCAGAATTAAAATTCACCAGAAAATAAATTATGCAAAATTAAAATGCACCAGAAAATGAAACATGCAGAATTAAAATACACCAGAAAATGGATCATGCAGAATTAAAATACACCAGAAAATGGATCATGCAGAATTAAAATACACCAGAAAATGGACCATGAAAAATAAAAAAAACATCAGAAAATGGATCACTCAGAAATAAATGTGGCGACACATCATTATCTTTTCGCTATCGAAAGAAAGCACGAGAAACATCTGAAATTCGCGCGGCGCTGGCAAGCCACTCACCTATGTACCTATCTACCTACGACGGCACGATGGACTTCGGCCGCCTGCCGCGCCGATTAATATTAATATCGCCACCGCCTAGAAAGGTCTAGAGTTTATAAGCCGCCTGAATATTCAGCACCGGGTATGTTCGAGTACCTTCTAGTGTACACATTGCCGGCGAATGGAAAATTACTCCACCGGTCGCGCTGGTATATAAAGCGGCTCAACTCGGCGCTCGCTCAGTCAGTCCCAGACCATCAGTCGGTCAACATCTCGTCATGTAACAGATCTCCGCACAAGTGCTCCTGCATGGCATCTCTACGCATCCAGGGCAGCTTCCGCGAGGATACCATCTCGTCTCAGCTATAAGACCCATCGTGTCTTCAGCTCCTGAGAACAGCTACATCCCGCGACTAACAAGGTTCGACGCCGTCTTCAGCCAAGGGATCAGCTCACCGTTTCATGGCACTCCAAAGCCCACCGTGCTTCGCTGCCATGGAAACACGCTCCGCCTAGCCAGGACTACCTGCTGGTGACTCAGCTCACCGAGCCACTCACCGTTCATCTCCGCGACTCAAAGCGTCGAGCAACGGCCTGGAAGATAGGTCATTTCCACCGCCACGGTGTCGAGCAACGCGCCGGTGACCTGCAGACTCGAAATATGCTCCGCCGCATCGCAACGACCTTCACCACACCATCACCTCCGTACGCCTGCAGCATCTCATCTACGGCACGCCGCATACATCATGTTACCACTTCACCGACCCTCGCTACGTAGCCCAATAAACGACGGACTCACATCTTTGACTGACGCCTTTTATTTCTCTACCCGTCTCTGCCGATCCGGCCTGCTCCCTCATAAAATACACCAGCAAATGGATCATGCAATGGATCTGCGTGATCCATTGTCTGGTGTATTTTAATTCTGTATGATCTATTTTTTAGCATTTTCCGCAAAACCAATAATAAATGAAATTTCAAAATCTGATATAATATAACAACGTGTTGAATGATTTATAAAGTATTGAATTGCTCTAACCTGCATGACAGTGTATGGCAACTCTTCCCTCTCCTACAGCGAAGACCAGAACCTTCACCGCGTCCAGCAGAGCTCTCAACCCCGCGGCGCCGTAATCTCTCCAAGCAAAGTTGTAGTAGAAAACTAAAAATTGAAATATCATTTTAAAGGAATTACTTTTGAACTTTAAAACCATCAAAGTAATCTTTATCACCAAACGAAAGAAGAAAAGTAAACGAAACAAGAAATAGAACATGACACAAATTAAAAAAAATAAATTAGTATGGTTACCGCCGTCCCGGGAATCATTTATTGGATAACCAACCTCCCTGTTAGGTCACCTCAAATGATTCGCTACGTTTTTTGTCTTTTTTGTGCCCGTGTTCATGAGGTTTGCCCAGGTCTTTTCTAGGATGCATTTGCCCGCCTACTGAGTGGCCGGATCGGGAGAGACTGGTTGATGGAGACATTTTACCTCTTCAGCTGGACTCTATCGACCCATCACCATGTATCGCAGTGGGAGGGATGGATCCATACGTCCGTCACTTCTGGTACTTGTTATGAAAATAATTTAATAAGGAAAATAATGTTCTAAATTACCCCAGGGTTATTAATATTTGTTCATATTAATAACTCAAATTATTTTACTGGCTACTAATAGTTTCACTTTTTCTCCGATTAGTTAAACTTTCGCCCACGAGATTTGGCGTCCAAGATCCCATGGGATTAAAGCTGATAACTGTGTACCTTTATGTATAACCCTGTAACTATAACATTTAATACACCCACTCAATAAGAGGTGTAAATGTCATGATAACGTGACCACAAAGTAGGTACAAATCACAACATAACCACCCAGTGTCATTACCCATTCAACATCATTACCCTGATATATTAAATACCCTAACGAGATAACCCTAATTAAAACCCTACTTCAATCCGTACCGTATTAGAACCCCACTACAAGCGCCACTTCCATAACATACTCTTTTGATAACACACTCAATTGCCATCTATTAACACACTAAATTGCCAGAGTCGCTACATTTATAATTTGATGCACATGTAAAGCCTTGGACTCTAAGGAATTTTGCAAACGTGAACACACAAAAACCACAGAATATTTCGTGGAAGAATATCCCTATCATTAGTTTCCCTATGGTGCAGCTGTGCTGAACCGTGTGATTCCCGATGCCCGGTACAAAAGATGCATAAAACGTACGTTCTTTATCCTAATAAGACTGCAGCTCTTTCTTACACATTAAATAATGGTGAGACAAGAGATGAGACATGGCTGTCTGTTTCCTCGATAGTACTACTTTTTTCCTTTAGAGGAAACTAATATATCTTGTTACGGCCCAGCTACAGCGAGGGGAATGGCGGATGATTTTCTTCTTACGTGTGAGGGAGATGTAGGATAATGATTATTTTTTTTGTCTTTAACGATTTGTCAGATGTATAAAAACTTTGTGTTATTACCGCTTCACAATTAAAGCTCTATAAATGAAACATTTCTGAACGTAGCCGAATAGTAAAAACTGTCTTTGAAAGGTTATGAAATAAGGGTTATATGGTAAAAATGACTAAAGTGATGTTTTTATGTGTAAACGGTACTAAATTCACGGATTATGTAAAAAAATACACATATTTTATTGTATAAATGTAAAATAAACTATTTTCTTACCTCACTTTTTACCATACAAGAATATTTAATAAAAAATTAACAATGTCTAACGGCGCGTAGGCGACCTCCGTAGTCCAGTGGGTAAGACTCTTGACTCACAATCCGGAGAGCGCGGGTTCGAACCCGGCATGCGCAAATAAATTTTATTTTGATTAATTTGTATTATTTCACAATTAATTCATTTAAAATAATACATAGTATATTTGCGACATGTTCCAGAGTGGAAGATACTATCAGTATCGCCCTGGTGTAAGACCACCATTCAGAATTGAAACGTTGCTTGAAAATGGCTTTAGCCGTGTTTAGTGACCAGATCTGAATAGCCAGGTACTTCCCAACCTTCCTCTTCCCCACCTCCTTCCCCTCCCCACTACCGTCAGCCTCACAACATACCCCAATTGGGGATGCCATAGTCTCACTGGCTCCAGACGGGAGCAGTTGAGATTCTTGTGCGGCATTCACTGTAAAAAAAAAAAAAAAAGGCAACTTGGCGGGTGAAAACTGTTTCTACAAAATAAGTATTTTTTACGTACTTCTATGGACAACTTTGAATAGAAATGTTAAGCTAAATTCAATATGGATCTTCTACTTTTTGTTTTAGGATTGTCACTAGAACAATAACAGAGTTATAACGTCCTCTGTGGGAACACACGCGTTAGCGTGAAAACAAGCTTATTTTACTTGACTGCTATTGTGATATTGTCGTGTAAACACGCTTAGGGGTCGAAGTGGTTAAGAACATCAAAACCATCAGCTCATTGACTTTCGATGTTTTTGAATTTTTGTAGTTCACTCACACTGAACATGTACTGTGTTTCCTCCTTCCTACAACATGGGTCTCTTCAAGACCAATGTTCATTCCTTCCTCTCCTCAAAAAGACCCTCCACACAGCATCCCAGATGACATAGGCCCTGAGGAAAATTATTTTCCTCAGGGACTCCTGTGTGGAGTTAATGTAAAAAAAAAAAAAAAACACTTTAATATTATCCTTGTAACTATATTCCATACTTTCAAAATTATCGTTACGGCTAGTAGTTTTGTAGGGGTACATACGGTTACGGTATACGGAGACATTGCGAAGCGGTGAGTGAGAGAGATGCAAGAAAATGATTACTTTTTTCATTTGGAGGAAACAGACATTTATTTTTTATTTTTAAAAATTTTTTTTGGTACATTCATTGGTAATTTTACAATACATACAGGCTTTTTTACTTAAACATTTAAAAAAAGTAGAGAATAATACAAATTAGCAGATTAACCAAAAAAATCCCACATAGGCATCGCCAGTTTGTGGGTATACTTGTGTGTTTTTAAAACAGTTAAAATTTACTCAGTACATTATATCTTTGAAGAGATTAAAAAATAAAATAAAATTAACAACAAAATAAAATTAGTGCTTACTGAATTACAATTCAAACGACATTTTAAGTAACATCAGTGGTTACGCCCATACACATACACACACTTACATAGCACGCATACATACTATCACTGTTTGGAATTGGTATTAATATTGTTGCAAGGTCCTTTTCCTACCCATCCCTATTTGTCTTACCCACAATATTATTCAGTCTGCAATATACTCCCGCCGCATATAGCCATTTTTGTGCTTCCGCTCTCGGTTAATCCGCTATAAATAACTCCGCTGTGTACTATAAAACAAAACGAACATTCACTCCTGTTGTGATCGTGCCTCTTGGATGGGAAAGAAATCATACAAGTGCATTGCCAGCCTACAAGTTTTATACTTTTCCGGTGAGTCCTGTCCTTTCTATGCAACAAGTGTTTTTATCATTTTTAAGCAGTGATAGTAACACAAAATCAAGGTCCTTCGCCAGTCATTCTTTGACACAAACACAAATCCACTCTCACAACATAAAATACCATCCATGTTGATGTGACATTACAGCAAATAAGTGTTTGCATCAACGGTATTTATCCAAGACTTTATAACATTTTTGTATTTGCTGTAGGAGGATATGTTTTTACCATCAATTTCTGTAGTCTTATAGAGAGAATTATACATTTTTGGTGAAATAAAATATGCATGTCTTTGCGCTAGCCTAGTTTTACACAGCGGAATTTCAAATACATTATTTAACCTATTACTAAATCGGTTTACGTTGTTACATAAAAAATAATGTAACAAGTGAACTATCTGTGTATGGGTACTTTTGGTGTGAAGTTTGTTAACATTCAACATCATTATATTGGTAGCATTGAAATGTTTACCTTTGCTCAGTTGGTGATACTGAGGATCTGCACAGAGGGGTTCACTAGGCAGAACTGGCTTTGAGCTCTTCATTCTTTGAGCAGCCACAGGTGACCACGGCCACCGTCCCTGTGGCGGGTCGACGTAATCAAATAGTCGTAGTTCGCCATTATTTTAACAACATGAGAAGATTGATAAATCCGCGCCCACCAGCGGCATCCATTATTGAAGACCATCAGGACAATCATTAAAATCCTGGATCAGCAGCGGAGTACCATGGGAGCACATTATTTCTGCTGGATTAAAACCACATCCGGCATCAGCAGACGCAGTCATCACAAGACCTTCCGACTATACCTGGAGCCAGAGGTGCTCGCAGGGATGCGGCCGAAGATCGCCCACCTTGGCCGTCATCAACATAGTCGGCTGGCTGGCAACCGCCCTTGGACGGGACGTCGCTGGGAAACCGCGGGACTGGAGGCCTGTTCGTCGCTCCAGCCTGCCGTTCAGCACATGTCAGCAGCGGAGGGAGCTATCCGCCCATCTCCGAAGGCAGCAAGCAGCAGCATGGATCGCCTACATATGGCATTCACCCATTCATCAACTCCTCAAGATTAAACGGTACTAACGCTCCATAATATGCCCATTCAGAAATTAGTCTAGCCCTGATTATTATTTGTAAAAATTAATAAATTAATTTAACTGTGTCAAAGCACAATACTATTTCATTTAAATAACCTATCCTTATACAAAGTATTACACAGCCGCCTACTTAAGGTCCACGCCTGAGAAATTCTAGTAATAATCACACTTGTCTCATGCTCTCCATGTATTATATTCCTAATATTTTAGCTTCCAATGTGAAAGTTAAATATCTTCATAACATTTTGACGTCCTACGCAAATATTTTCATAACATTTTGGCGTCCAACGCCAATATTTTCATAACAACGTTTTTTGGAAAAGTAATATTTCGAGAAAATATATATTTTAAACATCTCAGTACATTGTGTATCTCATCTTTGTGTTTATTGCCTTTTTTGCCGTCACGGTATCGTAATCGTGAATCGTGACGGTAATAAAGTAAGCGTTCATTATTGATTACCCTCTACAACCACGTTGATCTCCACCAATCAACCTCTACCGCACAAAGAGGAGCACTTACTCTTATTGTTCATGAAGACGCTGGGGTCATATGTGAAGCCACTTGCCTCCAGAGGGGGACCGCAGTGCGCATGCTCGCCGGCTGCCTGCAGGTTTATTACGCTTTTGATGCCCCAACTGACAATAAACAAATAAATGGTAATCATATATAATTATGTATTTAATCATTAGTTTCATCCAAATAAATAACGCGCTAATCCGCTCTAGACATTAACTAACTAACCATCGCGCCGTTTCTCGCAGGGGTAGGCAGAGAGGACGGACCGCCAAACCACTCGGTCTCACACATCCTTGCCTCGTTTACATTCATACATCGTCTCATACATGCTCTTCTATTATTCTGACTCTTGACATGGCCCGACTCAAGTACCTGATTCACTTGGTCGTGTCATGTCTTTCTTGGACGTCCTCGACTTCTTCTACCATTCACATTTGCGTCATGTATTCTCCTTTCACTCCTTTCCTCGATCATTCGTTCTACATGCCGTCCCTTTCTTATCTTACACATTATGCATAATCAGCCTTACATTACAATGCGGATCTCCACGTTTCTTACACGATTGTACATGGCTTTACCACACTTTCGCCTCAGGGATCTAATTTCTACAGCATTCAGTCTACTTTCATCCTTCCTCTGCCAGTTCCACGCCTCTCTGTCATACATCAGGGTAGGTACCACTACTCCATTTTGAACTGCTAGCTTCGCTTCTTTAGGCAGTTTTTTGTTGGTGCCAGAACGGTGTTCAGTCCTCCATTAATAGAGTTACCTGCATTCACGCTGCTTTCAATATCTCTATCAGCCTTCCCATCTCTCGAAAACATACTTCCCAAATAAACAAACACATCCACCTGCGCCAAGTATTCATCACGCTCCAGACATGCAAAATAAATTGTAAGTGCCTTCCCACCAATGTTCAAGTAAATGTTCTCGCGGTTTCTCATGTGAACGGGACCATTGGCTACGTTGGCTACTACATTGGCTACTTCCACTCACGAAAATGAAAACTATAGTTTATGAAATCAATTTTTTGTAAATTTTCGTTATTATATTAAAATTGTTGTTATTTTAACGTATTTGGTTGCTGGACGCTTATTGGGAGGAAGTATTGTTCGCACAAAACAATTATTATTTGAGCGTTTATAAAAGGGGCAAACCGAATGTATTGTCAGTCTGAGTCGTATCATGTATTGCTTTGACCCTTTGCCAGTCCAAACGGAGGCGTAAGCAATAGCAAGACATCTTCTATAAGTAATAGTAAGACGGCCTCCAAACGCCCACTTTGAGCTTTTTAATGGGTAATATTTATTTCTTCTAATAGTGCAAAATAATTTTGTGGTAACATTTTAAATTCAAATTAATAGATAACTTTGTATTAACCACGTAATTATTTACAAAAACCGACATGTTTCATTATTAATAAACAAATATTTTTTTTAAATGACCCATTATTAAATCTATTCCCCTTTTAAATTTTTAATTGTTCTATATTGCCCCTTGTCTCCTACACATTATTTTCTTTAAAATTTTATTATTGTTTATGTCTATTATTTTTCTCTATTACCTATGTATGTCTATTTTTAAAATTAGTTCTGTCAAAACCCCGAAGAAGTCAGCTTTGCTGACGAAACATGTCGGTTTTTGTAAATAATTAAGTGGTTAATACAAAGTTATCTATTAATTTTAATATTTATTTATCTCTGGTTTCCATTCAATAACGAATAAATCATTCGCCTTTAAAGGTTGTTTTACACCATCTCTTTTTTCAGCCCGAATCAAATTAGAGACCAAAGTCAAAAATTTTCGCTTTACGCGATCGCTATTGTCATTTCTATTTTCATATCTATGATTTCAATTGTCATCACTGCAAACAACACATGAACCATGCTGTTTGCTGCAATGCCAACTGAAATCGTAGATATGGAAATTGAGATGAAAATAGCGTAAAGCGAAAAAATTTTACTTTGGACTTTAAGTGGAATCGGGCTGAAAAAAGAGATGGTTTAAAACGGCCATTACTAAAGATTTCCGTGGAGGGGACCACTCAAATGAGTCTATTTTCCAAGAAGATTACTATTAGTATCGCCCTGGTGTAAGACCACCATTCAGAATTGAAACGTTGTTTGAAATGGCTTTAGCCATTTTTAGTTTGGTGACCAGATCTGAATAGCCAGGTACTTCCTCACCTTTCTCTTTCCCATCTCCTTTCCCTCCCCACTACCTTCAGCCTTACAACATACCTCAATCGGGGAAGCCATAGTCTCACTGGCTCCAGACGGGAGCAGATCGGATTCTTGATATATTTTTTTTAACTAAATTTACAAAACGAAAATATAAAACTGATAAAACCCAAACTAATAAAACCTCAAACTAATAAAACACTAAAATAAACACAAAACATAATGTTAAATCACTATTGGTGTAAATAAATAGATGCACAAATAAACGTATTACACCATTTATATGTAACTCAAGAACGGCTAGACCGATTTTTATGATCTTTAATTTGTTGGATTTGTCTTCGCCCCGAATAGCAGAATAGCTATTAAAACATCGGTAAAATTTACGAAAAAAAACGTTATTGAGAAAAAAAAATTCCCCATACATTTTGAAAGGAATGAATTCTCAAATTTTGAAAGAGCTGCAGGAATATTGGGAAAAGGGTAGGGGGGAGGAACCCGGGAGGGGGAGGGAAACTCAGAAGGGGGGTTCGCGGGACGGGGGAAGGGGGGAGTGGAGTGGGGAGAGGGAAGGTGGAGGAGATGTATTGGGGACTCGAGAGAGGAAGGGAACGCGGGAGAGGAAACGGGACGAATGGGAAAGGACACGCAGGGATAAACAATTTCGTTATTAAATGGCAAAGCAACGCATGCCGGGAACCAGCTAGTAAATAAATAAATAAAATTGTTTACATCTTATTTTTAGTTGACGAAATTTGATTAAATGACAAGTTAAATGCGGGGTTGTTTACCTATGAAACTGCTGAAGGAGGTTCCAGGCGGCTATGGAGGTCGTGCTGGGACGGGCCATCGCCAGAATGTCTTCTGTAATCCTACAATACATACCACAAATAATACATTATATTTCAATATCGCGTTTTGGATTATTGATTTCACCACCGACGTCTGCAGTGATGCCGCAGATATACATTTTTTGTGCTTAACTATCTGTATGCCAAAACTGCAAAACAAAATTTGGATTGCCATCAGGGTTGAGACTACGTTACCTCACGAATTTCATCATTGTTATGCTATTTTAACCATCTATTCGTAAATTTTATATTAAGGTAATTATTGAAGACAATGTTAGGGATTCTCGTTCGAAAATTTGAGATTTGAGATGAAAATTTGTACAGTCGCTTCTAGGAATTGAACCCAGGACCTTAGCGTCTGTGCTGCCACTGAGCTAATTCAACCCTTTTTCCTTCAGTCATATTTAACTGTATCATAAATCGACTGAGAACTACCAACAGTATCTACATTTTCTTCGCGGTTTTTTTATTGGCTGCTGTCTTTATGTAATGATTGCAAGATTCTTCCTGAACTAACCCTTCTTTCAATATCTCTATTAGTCTTCCCAACTTTGACTTTTGATATATTGGCATACAGAGCTCCAGGCCAAAAAGGCCCCTTTCTCTTTCATTATGAGTTTATAATTATATTATGTTTATAGAATAAATGATTTTGTTAAGTGTTTGTAAAAAAATTATTTGCAACATCATGGCTGCAACATGGGGGATATCTTTTCGGAGGATTTGTTTTGGGTTTTTATGGGTGGTACGTTCATTTACGTCATACCGGGTGAGGCAGTTGATTGACGCATTTTCGTGGGTGGGGATTCCCACATAAAATGTTTCCGAGACTTAGGATTGAGTTTTAATGTGGGGACTTCTGAGTCTTTACGTAGTAGGGCTACCCTCATCCAAGTGGGGCGCCCAGGGCTGTACGTATTGCTTTATTTTGTAATTTTTGGAGTTTTTTCAAGTAACATTCTGAAGCGTTGGCCCAGATGGGGCTTGCGCATATGTTAGTTTTGGCCTTATTGTTGATTTGTATAATATGAGGAGTTTATTTTTATTTGAAAGTTTTTGTTTCTTTTACATAACATGGGATGGGATAGATTTTTTACCCAAGGGACGTTTTCTCCGTACAGGGGTCGTCAAGTGATGTTTTTTTAGCAACTTCTTAACCCCTCCCCCCCCTGGTGATGTGTGGTGAGGTTTTAGACTAACTCCCCCCCCCCAAAATCACGTGTATTTTTTTTAGTAAAAATTATTTTGAAATTTTGAGAATATTATCACTAAAATAAATACACGTGATTTCTCATTTTACCCCCCCCCCCCCGTCGTGATATTTCGTGATTTTTTCCGAACCCCCCCCCCCCCTCCCTTCGAGCCTCACGTGATTAGAAGCAGAATACTCTTAGTGGGGTTTATGCTAATTCGCCATTATTTAAATAAAATTTCTCATTTTGTGGCTTACTGAAGTCAACATGACTTCAGTGTCGTCTGCGAATTTTGGTACGATGGTTTTGAATGCTGAGGCAGGGGATATAGCTTAAATAGATGTTGAAGAGAATAGAGCCCAGCGGGACTCCTGCTGTGAGTGATTTGATGGTTGAAAAAATTCCGACAAGTTTGATTCTGAATTTACGATTTTATCAGTCTTCCCATCTCTCGTAAACATACTTCCCTTCCACCATTTCTGGATATTAAATAAATAAAAATAAGGCTACACTTACCAATGAGAGTAGACCCCTTGCAGAGCCAGTTGATCCGGGGGCCACCCCTGTGCGCGTTCATACTTGCAGCCTGCGCCCCCGCACAGCAGCGCGCACTGCAGCCCTGGCGGGGCCATGCGCCGGGCCCGCTCTCCCATCACGGAGTACTGTGGTCGGGCTCGGTAGGGCTGCGCGGGGTCGGGGGCGTCTTCCCGACAGCAGCGGCCCTCCGTGTCCGTCCCTCCGCGAAGCGCACCTATACCCATAGCGGAGGGCTCGTCTAGTACGAGGCTTGCGCGTTTGCAAATCATCTGGATTATCTGGGAACAAATTGTTTTATTTAATATTTATTTTTTAAGTAGCTGCTCCTGGCATGCCTTGTAATGCCATATTCAAAGAAATAAATTGTTTCTCGCTGCATGTCCTTTCCCGTGCCTCCCCGTTCCCCTCCCGCATCCCCTTCCCCGCCCGCGTTACCCTTACACCTTCCCCGCCTACCCTCACCCCTCTTCCGCTCCCCCGTCCGCCAACCCCCCTCCCGCGTTTCATATATTCAGTCCCAGTACATTCAGTTTCAAACAGCTCGCGTGCTACCTATTACAATTTTTCATATAGGTATTACAAATATTCGTTTTTCTATATTATAAAAACAATCAAATAACATAGACCGCAAAGGGATCACGTCAACGGAACTAGGATTTACGGGATCCCCGCAAAATGTCTACATAGGTGACCATCTCACGAGCATGAATAAACATCTATTCTACCGCGCAAGGCTTCTCGCCAAAGAAAAAGGTTTTAGATTCGTCTGGATAAAAAACTGCCTAATTTACGCTCGACGAAATACGACGTCAGCACCCATCATTATCTCAAAGGAAGCAGATTTGAAGAAAATGGACCGCGAGCCTCCAGCCACAGGACCCAACAGAGTAGATGCAGAAAGTCCTCAGCTGAGCTAAGCCTCCAGATAAGGCCTTTTAAAATGACTACATTTCTTTATACTAATTTCATTTTAATTATTCTTATATTTTCATCTCACTTAGAATGTACCCTTCCCTCCCTTATCCCCCACGCCTATCCTATGGATCTATTCACTCTAATACATTTCTTAGTTCCATTCACTCTAACACACTTTTTAGCTTTTGTACAATTTTCTAGCATTTTTTGTAAAATTCTTTGGGAATTTCATAAAAATAAACATAAATCCGTCAATAACAAAATACGAACATCGACACAAATTCACTTCAATTCCGCACTTAATCATAGATTCGCACGGTTTAACCAATGTCTTTAAATATCTATTACCAAAATGTGAGAGGGTTACGCACTAAAACTGACAAGTTCTTGGTGGCTGTTCGGTCCAACGAAAATGATGTTATCGCTCTGTCTGAATCATGGCTCGTTGATGGCATCCGCAACGAAGAGCTATTTGATGATCGCTACGATGTACACCGCCGAGATCGGGACTACACTCGCACGGGCCAACGCTTGGGCGGGGGTGTCTTAGTCACTGTTCGTCGTGAGCTGGTATCTCGCGAGCGCCCAAGGTGGCACTCACAAGCTGAGGATGTCTGGATAACATTAGAATCCAGGGGATCCAAACACACAAATCTCCACATATGTTGTGCTTACCTCCCTAAAGGACCAACATATCGTGAAAATATGGAAAGCTTCCTCACAAAAATTTCAGCACTTACGTTGCAATTTCCCACAGACAAATTCATTATCCTAGGGGACTTTAACCTCACTGAAATTTCATGGAATAAGTCGCTCAATAATACGTCATTTATACCCAGTGATCGCTTATCGCCTGTTAGTACATCATTTATTGACTGCATGCATTTTTCGGGATTGTATCAATGTAATGGAATTCCAAATACCAATGGTCACTTTCTTGGCCTCGTTCTATGTAATTACCTGGTACCGGTCTCTGCTTGTGATGAACCATTAATTTTAGAAGACCCTCATCACATCTCCTTAATAATGGAAGTTTTATTCTCTGAACCCGCTCCACTAGTGGAAGAGCATAGAAGGGCTTACGTCTATAAGCGCGGTGATTAAGACCAAATTAACACATCTCTCGACCAGGTAAACTGGCACGAGCTACTTTCGTTTGGTGACGTGAACACAGCATTAAATAAATTCAACTCACAATTAAATCATCTTATAGACGCCCATATTCCTATGAAATTATGTAGGAATTCTAAATACCCGCCATGGTATAACTCTGCCCTCATCAAATTAACAACAGAAAAATATAAATACTTTAAAAAGTTCAAGACATATAAAAACCCTTCTGACTATGCCACTTTCTCTACTAAGATCACGTCACAAAAAACCTGGGAATGCCATAATAAATACTTACTTAAAATAGAACATGATATATCCTCCGATCCAAAAAAAGTATGGGATTACATTAACTCAAACTCCAAATCCTATGGCGTTTCGAATACCATGATGTTCAAAGACGAAAAAGCTGAAAATGGATCTGACATCTGCAACTTATTCTCTAAATATTTCACTTTAGTCTACAATAATAATGCTCGGATTAACCAGATCCTGCCAGACTTCCCCAGTGAGCCCTGTATTGCTAGCATTCATAATATTGAAATCAACCAGCATCACATACAGAAACAACTTGAAAATTTAGATCCCAATAAAAGCGCAGGCCCAGATAAAATTCCCCTTTTCTTCATAAACAAATGTGCGCGCAGCCTTTCTAAACCATTAATCATAATTTTTAGTCGCTCCCTTAATGAGGGAATTGTGCCAAACACTTGGAAAACTGCATTTGTAACTCCCATTTTCAAGAACGGCCAAAAATCTCACGTTGGAAATTATAGGCCCATATCAAAGCTCTGCATTTTCAGTAAGGTTTTCGAAAAAATTGTGTACAACCAGATGTTTACAGCCTTGAAATCGTCACTTAACAACAATCAACATGGATTTATGAGAGGAAAATCTACAACCACTAACCTAACGACATTTGTCGAAATCTTACAAGACAATATGGACCAGAGCGTATATGTAGATGCAATATATACAGACTATAGCAAAGCCTTTGATTTAGTAATCCATGATGTCTTGTTGACTAAACTTTCACTAATCGGCGTACACGGAGATCTCTTCAGATGGCTCTCGTCGTATTTGAAAAATCGCAGCCAGGCAGTAGTCGTCGGTGGCTATAAATCGAATTGGGTAACCGTACCGTCAGGAGTACCCCAAGGGTCATTATTGGGATCTTTGCTCTTCAATATATACATTAATGATATTGGAAAATGTTTTCTCCACTCCAGAACGTTATTATACGCAGACGACATGAAAATATTCTCTCCTGTTACAAGTATCAATGACTGTAATCGCGTACAAGATGATTTAAATCGCCTAAATAGCTACTGCACACAACACAACCTTCAAATAAATGTTAAAAAATGCGGCGTCATCAGCTTTACCCGAAACAAAAATTCCATTTCTTTTGATTATTCCCTTAACGGCACAATACTTAAAAAATGATGGAGGCCAAAGATCTGGGAGTAGTGCTAGACCCAAAATTACTTTTTGACCGACATATTGAATCCATAGTTGCAAAAGCTTCCAAGGTACTTGGCTTCATACTCAGAACCAGCTAAGACTTTAAAAAGGTAAACACTATGAAAATGCTGTACTTTGCGTATGTACGCAGTTCTCTGGAGTAAGCCTCTCAAGTCTGGAATCCCAGGTACACAACATACATAGAAAGGATTGAGAAAATATAAAATCGTTTTCTACGATACCTTGACTTTCGGGGATATCGTTCTCATCTAAGTTATGTGGAGTCAGCCACGTTTTTCAAAATCTCGTCACTAGAAAATCGTAGAAATTCTGCAGACGTAATATTCTTGCAAAAGATAGCCACCTTTGGGATAGATTGCCAGGAATTACTTGAAAGAATTCAATTAAGAGTGCCCACCAGACAAACTAGACTAAATTACACACTTAACACTCCTCGATGCAACACTAACTCTAAACAGAACACATTTATTAACCGCGCTTCACACTTTTTTTAAAATTCATACAATGAATTCGACTTATTCAACACAGCACCCCAAATTCTAAAAAAAATAAACAATAAATAATTTCTAAACATAATAAACAAACTATTATACTCCTATACAAATAACTTATTCACTCCCAGATTAGATCCGTCCCCTTCCCCTCCCGCCCACCATCCCATCCCAATAAGCTATTATAACTATTATAACTTTTATAACTTTTTAATCTCTCTAATTAATACACACCAGTGAAAACCTATTATTGGTTCAATAACATATACATATGTAATACACCTAAGTAAATAATGTAACTGTTGGTTTTCCAAATAAAATAAAATAAATGAATAAAAATAGTTATTTATGATTTAAAAAATCCACAGACAATACTTTTGTTACAAAAAAAACAGCTGCCTGCTTAATTCACATGCATCAAACGCGCGAACTGTTAAACGTGCGAAGTTAAAATAGTTGTTTTCTGAAATTATCCAATTTTCTGCGCAATTTTCTTAATTTTTCTTTCCGTAAGAAACTAAAAAAAAAGATGAATGAAAAAGGTAAAGTAATTCTGTAGTTATGGCGTGACCAAGGGAAACAGGGATTCATTTTTATATATATAGATTTTATTTTATTTTATTTATTCGTTTCATCGCCTGATGGGATTTTACATTAATAGTGTGTTAATACAGAGACACAGTTTTTGAATAAAAAAAAGATAAACATGAATAAATAAACACGACATGAATATCCAGGACCGATCAATTTTATTTTTTATGAAGTGGAAATTGTGGGGGAGGGGTGACACCGCGTTATCCGCCCTGAGTGTCACTCATGCTAGCTACGCCACTGTATATAAATAGTAATCAGCGCAAATTAGTAATACAAAGGATAAATATAAATAATACACAGATATATGCAATAGCCCCTTTGAGATGTTCCTTATATCAAAATATGCTACATATAATTATCATTAAATTATTTCTTAAACAGTGGTAAACTTAATGTATTAAATGTACATCATACGTCAATGATTAAATACGTCGATATTTGAGGTGAATTTGTTTCCAAGTGTATGAAGGCGAGGAATAGGTGCATGTATGAGGTAGTTGGTTCCGGAATTATTGCTTAAAACTTCAAACATCGTTTCGGACAGCGTTGCAGTGTCTACCGGATCTGCCGGATCTGCCCTGATGATGGACACTGCAACGCTGTCCGAAACGTTGGCTAAATAAGGAGGTAGCTCAACACGACGTAACACCCCAAAAACAAATAACGAAAATACTTTTGGCCGTATCTCTACATAATATAAATTAAAGTCCTCCGCCGGGTCTCTCTGTCTATTCGCGATAAACTAAAAAACTACTGAACGGATTTTCATGCGGATTTCACCAATAAATAAAGTGATTTATGAGGAATGTATATAATTTGCCAAGGCTTTGTTTAAATTGGTCGAAATATAAAGGAGAATGCCTGTATGTGGTGGAGAGCGGGCTGACAAGCGGGCGTGTGGACCAGCGGGTGGATTTTATTTGTGCGCAAATTAACAGATGGCGGTGGTTATAAAGGTTGGGTGACAATCCAATGGATGGAGTTGTGTTTTGTTAGCTGCAGCAACGCTTCTCCGGGTCAGCTAGTTCCAGAATAAAGCCATACGCATAGCCCTGGGTGCCCCCAAATGTATAAGGGTATCCCAACTTCACAAACATTCTGAAATCGATCTAAAATGTTTAGGTATTTTGTGGGTAGAACCCAGAAGTGGGGAAGGTGTGGGAATTCTACAATATTATGAGAGCTGACGTTGCGTATACCAATAAAAAAGATTTCCTGATTTATTTATTTTCATTTTCTTTTGCAGTACATTCTTAAACATATATCTGTTTTTTTAAGCCTGAATTAAAAAGAAAATACCAAAGTCGACTAAATGTTAAAAATTAATGGTATTTAAAAAAAAATAAAAATTCCTTTTGGAGGCAAAGTAACTTGTGAACCTCTATTTTGGGTATTTTAGAACACACTGGCAACCCTGCTATGAATGCATTTAGTTCCGTACGAATCTTGCAATCATACAAGAAAATAGCAGCCAATAAAAATATTATCCAATAGAGTTAATAATATATGCTTTAAGAAAATGAAGAAAATGTTGGTAGTCTTTAGTCGAAGTATGATATAGTTAAATATGACAAAAGGGGATAGGGTGGAATTATCTTATTGATTAGAGCAGAGCCCAGGCAAGGTTCAATTCCTGTATGTATCTTTATCGATTATCTCTTTTTTAATTTTTCTCTCACATATTCTCGTTTGAGAGTCGCTAATATTATTTTCAATGATTTGATTTATTTACTCGCTGGTCCCCGGCATGCCATGCTACGAAATTTAATAAAGACATTGTTTCTCCCTGCACCTCAGAGTACCCACTCCGCCTCCTCCACCTTCCCTTTCCCCACTCCACTCCACCCCTTCCCCCCTCCCGCGAACTTTCTACCCGAGTTCCTCCCTCTTCCCCCCTCCCACCTCACCACCCCCCTCAACCCAACCAACCCCCCCTCCCGCATTCCATACATCCAGTCCCGATACATTCAGTTTTCATACTGCAATTTTTTTATACAAATTTCATAATGACAGAGCTCACGAGTAGTTTTAAAAAACTTTGGCCTGACAATAACGAACACAAAAAAAAACAATTTTGTGCAGTCGTTCGGAAGTTATGCGCGTAAATACATTTCGGCGATTCATTTTTATTTATATAGTTATTAACTACGACACCTGAAATGAAATTTCCGGCAAATATGTCCACATCGTTTCGTTTTGCTTTTCGTCTGACGTTGGCAATAACTGGAAATTTATTTGACTGTACACGTATTAATATTGTAACATATCTATTTCGTGAGCAGGTACTGCTCAAAATAGGTACTGTTTATTGTCTATACTTTATTTATTTTTTCTTTTTTTTTAACTTTGTTGGTTGGCCAAACTGCAAGGGGACCGGAAACGTCATTCGAGGAAAGATGGCGGGCGATATCACGTAATTTTTTGGGGGCGAGAGGAGTTTTTTGAGGAGGAGTTTTTTGTTATGAAAGATTCTAGTGCGATGTAGCCTAGAATGAGTTTTATTTTTCGTTCTGTGAGTGTGTGACAACTTAAATGGCATAAAAGCCTGATTATTTTCTTTAATTCCTCGCCGGATGCCGAGTGATTGCTTGAACCGCGTGCGGAAGTGTATTTAAACTGTAATCAACGGGCGATGTATTGATTACTTTGCTCTCCTTTGGCCAGTGAGATTTTCTACACGCCGCTTGATGGGTGTAGATCAGCTGTGCCTGGTTGTTGGGTGGAATCCCCTTGAATGAAGCGGCTTTGCGATTCGGGGGAGTGCGCCGACATTGATTGCTTTGCTCTCCTTTGGCCGGTGAGATTTTCTACACGCCGCTTGATGGGTGTAGATCAGCTGTGCCTGTTTGTTGGGTGGAATCCCTTTGAATGAAGCGGCTTTGCGACTCGGGGGAGTGCGCCGACATTGATTGCTTTGCTCTCCTTTGGCCGGTGAGATTTCTACACGCCGCTTGATGGGTGTAGATCAGCTGTGCCTGGTTCTTGGGTGGATTTCCTTTAAACTTGTGGCCCCATGACGTGCTGGACGGTGTCCTGGGGATTGCTGTCGTCGTTTGGAAGAGTGTCACGACTGTCACGGCGACGGGACGTGTGCGGTATTAAAATTAAACGTAATTTGTGGACTCTCTCTTTCTACATCAGTTGATAGATGCTCAAGGTATTTATGTTTTGTTTACTTTTCCTTGGTTCAATTTTTCCCTTGCAAACTGCAATAAAGTTAACATTAATTTTCACTAGTAAAATAAGCGTCTTTTATATGCATGACCTCTAAATCCTTATCTCCACTATCCTGCGATGGAGTTCTACTTGCTCTGAGAAGACAGCGGTCGGATGACAAAAGGTATAGGTACTACCTACACAAAATTTATATTACCTTACAATTTATACATTACAATATTTATATGTATAATTTCATAACGCTAAAGCTGACCATTATATTATTTGTGATGCTGATGTATGAGCTGTATTATTTTAAAGATTCATTAACATTATTCAATAGTTTTTGCGTGAAAGAGTAACAAACAATCACACAGACATCCATATAAACTTTCGCGTTAATAATATATTAGTGAGATGGTTCAGGGTATCCAGTAACAGTTCACAAATTGAGGACTAAAAAATTCGAGTGGACCTGGTCAAAAATAATATTTCGGAGATAATCCACTTCAAAGTCTTGTCAATGTCATTAATTTTTTAGTGAAAATTTCTTTGGCACCGTTGTGATTTGAAACTCCATGAAACGAAAAATAGCATACCTAAAAAGGGACACACATCCATGGGATTTAGCCTGTTAGTGAATAAGATAATAATCAGTCTGTTCTTTATGCGGTGCTTTGTAGCCTATCGGTCTTCTCTTTGTGCTGTGCTTCGTAGTCTCCCAACTCGTGTCTGCTTAAGTTTTCTGAACGTTTCTGCCTCGTGTGAATTGCACACTGTTTTTTTTAAATCTCTATTAAATTAGAAATGTTTTCGCAAAAAGAGATAAAAATAAATTAATTACGGTGAGAAAACTTTCTCAGAAATATTTTTTTGTTTGCTGGTCTACTGGTGTTTTCAGGCCTCCAAATACAGTAGAGTATCACCTCTGCCATAGGTCACCCCAAGTGGTTCGCTACGTTTGGTGATTTAGCAGGGGTGCCCGGGTTCATGGGGTGAGGTTGTCTAGGTCTTGGAGGCGGATGACCAGGACACACTGAACCCCAGATTCCTACCCACCCCTTAAACCCTTTCCTTCCCAGAACTCTCCTCTCCTTCCTTTCCTTAAAAAACCCTCCACACAGCATCCCAAAAGATGACATAGGCCCTGAGGGAATTTTTTTTCCTCAGGGCCTCCTGTGTGGAGCTCTTAAAAAAAATCTAAGTAGGTCGATTTATAATGTTTATATCGATCATCAGCTTTTTATAACTTTCATCGTTCAAAGCATATCATATGAATCCCTATGATTCACACGTAGTGAATCATACGAATCTCTATGATTCACAGGTAGTGAATCATTCTCCCCAACCCAAAGGCATGACAATTGGTAGGTTGGTCCTACCTCTTTTTATGTGAATACCTTCACATGCGTCCCAGCTGCTTCCGCCTGGAGCCAGTGTCATCTCCAATTGGGCTATATTATGCTGAAGGTACTGGGGAGTGGAAGGAGATGGGGAAGATGAAGGTGGGGGAGTACCTGGCTACTCAGAAAGATACGGTCATTTAATTAATTAATTAATTTGTGTTATTTCACAAATAATTCATTCAAAATAATATAAAATATTTTTCCGGCACGTTCTAGAGCGAAAGATACTCTTATTGTCGCCCTGGTGTAAGACCACCATTCAGAATTGAAACGTTGCTGGAAATTTTCGTATTTGGTGACCAGATTTGAATAGCCAGGTACTTCTTCACCTTCGTCTTCCCCATCTCCTTCCCCTTCCCACTAACTTCAGCCTCACAACATACCCCAATTGGGGATGCCATGGTCTCACTGGCTCGAGACGGGAGCAGTTGGGACTCTTGTTCGGTGTTCGTATAAAAAGAAGGCGGCTTGGTAGTGCAATTTTTCTACTAACCTCTAGAACAGGGTTTCTTAAACTTTTGCAGTCACGGACCACTTTCACAATTCAAAAAATTCCACGGCCCCCCCCCCCCCCCCCCGACATAAATATTTTTAGAAATGAAAAAACCTTATTTATATTAATAAAAAATACTTTTATTGGTACTTTCATTACACTTACTTACTAAGTTAATGAGAAGGGTGCTGCTGTTTGGCCTCAATCAAAACGTTAAATTGTGGGATTGTCTTCGATAAGGCAAGGCGCATGCCATCTGCGACGTTCAATCGATTGCGACTTTTTGTTTTTATTGACACCAGAACCGAAAACCCTGCCTCGCAAAGATAAGTAGTAGCAAATGAACGCACGTAGCTCGCTTGACAAGAAGAGGGCATGCGCAGTCCAGCCCCGGCGCCCCACCAGGGTTGCCAGGTCTTTTCCAAAAATATACCGAACAGTGAGCAAAAAAAAATTTGAGGTGAAATATAGGTGGTACCTTGGCAAAACCATATATTTCGAACAATCACATTTACGCAAGTACGTAGACTAATCCGCAAAATGGCTTGAAAACAGTGAGCGCGTGCACGAAGCGGCAACATCGCACAAACTAAGTAAGGATGCTACGCAACAAATGCCAATTTGGGAGGCGGGAATGGGTACCGCCACCCCGGGAACCTTTATTGGATAACCAACACCCCAAGTGGTTCGCTACGTTTGGTGATTTATGTCTTGGAGGCGGATGACCAAGACACACTGAACCCCAGATTCTACCCACCCCTTAAACCCTTTTCCTTCCCAGAACTCTCCTCTCCTCCCTTTTCCTAAAAAAACCCTCCACACAGCATCCCCAAAGATGACATAGGCCCAGAGGAAAAATATTTTCCTCAGCGCCTCCTATGTGGAGCTTATGTAAAAAAAAAAACATCGATTGAATTGAATCGCTTATTAGGGAGAAAAATTAATCAGAAAGAAATACCGAACCGCCCATACTTCGGTGCTAAAATACCGAACGGTTCGGTAGAATACCGAACACCTGGCAACCCTGCGCCCCACACCCCGAGCCGAGTGGTCGACAGCGCAATTTTACGTATTGAATTCGCTACCCGATAACGACAATTTACTACACACTTTCCTAGTAAATATGTTTACAGACTGACCTACTGCGGACCCCTGATACACATGCTACGGACCCCTAAGAAATGAGAGACTTTAAGAAACCCTGCTCTAGAATATCTATTTGATCCAGTCCTAGTAATCGAACGAGAAAATCCAAGTGATACAACAGAGGGTAGTAGGTACCCAAACTCTCGCAGGTAAAAGTATCACATGTTTATTTGATTCCATGTCAACTCCGAATGAACTATATTTTCTCATCACTGTTAATGACTTTTCAGAGTGGGTTCTGAGTCGATTACATTTTATTTTATTTTATTTCAGTATAAAAAAGGCATGATGTCGAAAAATTTAGTACAAATATTAAAATTATAATAATTGTCAACATCGTGACGTGTTTGCTTTATAAACAAGTATAGAATTTAAAATTTCAAGGAGGAAATTAAAATGAAAGTGACATAAAGGTTATAGATTACCAACTACACGTTTTTGTTGAACTTCGTGTGACAGTTGAACAACAATGTCACTGTCAAACGATGCGACAATTTCAAAATGTGTTCAGTCATCCAAATTAGGGTGGCTTTTTCAATTATTCACCCCTACCACTCTGTACAAACATGTTATACACTGGATAACATAGAAATGGATATAAAAATATTGGTACGTTTTTTTTAAATTTGAATACCTCACAATAGTCTAAGCTGCTCCCGTCTGGAACCAGTGAGACTATGAAATCCCCAATTAAGGTATGTTGTGAGGGGAAGGAGATTGTGAAAAGTAGGGAGGAGAAGTACCTGGCTATTCAGATCTGGTCACCAAACACGGCTGAAGCCACGGACATATGAATATATCTGGACCTGCCCTAAGTAAATGAAAACGTATTATTTCCTCCTCCCCATCGAGCCGGCTGGAGCTCCTCCTTGGAGCCAGTTCGCTCCATGGGGAGGGGAGATAGCCTCGCTTGAATCTAAAATATGTGACGTCATCATTCTTTCCTGTACAGCGTGGAAGTAACATCCATACATTTAACGAAATAACGCGCCAAAAACGGCAGCTTGTGCTTATACATTATACCTACATATTATGCGAACATAGCGAATGTGGGCGGCTCTCCAGTGAGCTCGTCGCTGGTTACAGGGGTAAGTAAATTATGAAACATTTGTAAAAGTGTCTTAACTAAACACGGCAACAAAATATTGCTATGTGAAAACGGGCGAACCTTTTCGGGGTGTACATTTATTGTTATGTTATTAACGTGGCAAGCAATTCGCGCTCCCATGTAAAAAGGTCTATTCTTTCAAAGCAGATTTTGCTTTTAAAAACTAAATGGTCATATTATAATGCGAGATGCCTATATACTGTCAGATTGATTTTTTGACGAATTACAGTCATCTTTCCCTCTTTGCCCCCCCATTGTTTGGTTTTACCCCTCACCTGTATCTTCTCGTCTATCCATTTGGATGTCTATGGCTGAAGCCATTTAAAGCAACGTTTCAATTCTGAATCGTGGTCTTACACCAGGGCGATATGGAGTGTATCTTCTACTCTGGAACGTGCCGCAAATACACTAAATATATTTTCGAATTAATTGTGAAATAACACAAATTAATCAAATAAAATTTATTTGCGCATTCCAGGATTCGATTCCGCGACCTTCGGATTGTAAGCCTAGAGCCTTACCGATAGCGCGACTGAAACGCGGTAGGGATTTTAAATACGCCGTCCGGCCGTCATTGCATTAACTCCACACAGGAAGTCCTGAGAAAAATAGTTAAATCCTAGGGCCTATGGCATCTTAGGGGATGATGTGTGGAAGGTCTTTTTAAGGAAGGGAAGAATAGGAAGTTCTGGGAAAGAAGTACGTGTTTTTTTTTAATATTGTCTAGTTTGTATACTGTACGTCTGTCGAGTGCATTTAAACCAGGCAATTTTAACGATTTTTGGAGTGTCCTACTCTTATAAGAAGTAACTTATCAAAAAAACCAAAACCAACCGACACGTGTATATACGTATTGCGTTAAAAACCAACCGACACGTGTATAAACGTATTGTGTTAAAAACCAACCGACACGTGTATATACGTATTGTGTTAAAAACCAACCGAAACGTGTATAAACGTATTGTGTTAAGAACCAACCGACACGTGTATATACGTATTGTGTTAAAAACCAACCGACACGTGTATATACGTATTGTGTTAAAAACCAACCGACACGTGTATATCCGTATTGTGTTAAAAACCAACCGACACGTGTATATACGTATTGTGTTAAAAACCAACCGACACGTGTATATACGTATTGTGTTAAAAAAACATTTGCGGTAGTGTCAAAATCCAGAAAGGAAATTGGGAAATACGTTTGTATGTACAAAACGCCGTCCGGTTTCCTAAATATTGCCCAAAAACTGATCAGCAAAGTTATGTTAAAGAAAAAATTTAGATTTACAACTTATTTACTTTAAAAGGAATATAATGTCATGAATGTAAAATACCTATTATTTTCATTTTACTTTCGCGATAAAATCCCCTCATCTTTCTCCTCTCCTTTCCTGTCCCAACCCCAATACGGTTCACGACGAGTTCATCGAAAATCAATTCATCGAAAATCAATTCATCGAATGATCAATTCATCGAATCGCCAATTCATCGAAAAATATATTGTAATGCCGAGCAGACCGAGAGGTTAAAAAAGCATTGGTCAACCTAAACTAACCTAACCTAACCTAACCTAACCTAACCTAACCTAACCTAACCTAACCTAAGCTAACTTAACCTATTTAACCAATTTTTTTTTTTTTTATCATCACTCTTAATGACCTTTCTGAGTAGTTTATGGGTTGGTTTCATTATGAGTTGTTCCTTAGATATCCCTTTTTTGCAGTATCAGACAATCGGAAATCGAAGAGATAACCTATAAATTTTACATTGTCACTACGAAACTGACAGTTGCTAAACACATTTAACTCGGTTAAACAGACCCTTTTGGGTATTTAATTTTGACTGCTCTAATATCTACAAAAAAAAATTTTTTCGATGAATTGGCGATTCGATGACTTGATCATTCGATGAAATGATTTTCGATGAATTGATTTTCGATGAACTCGTTTTCGATGAATTTGCTTTCTGTGAATTGATTTTCGATGAACTCGTCGGTTACCCCCCAATACCCATTCCCAGTCTATCTTTTCTTAGTTTTATATTTTTTAAAAGCTATCTGTGGACATTATTAATTGGTCTGCTTTTTATCATTCTCCTCTGTATTATATTATATCATTTAACTGTTAATATTCCTAAAATAAATAAACAAAATAAACAGCTGAATATCACTCAAATGTTAATAAAAGAATTGAAGAAAATAACTTATCTAACTTTACCTAACCTATACGTTACCTAACCGATCATTTTATCGTTTTCTGTTTTATCCGGCTATCTAGTTCGATAATACCATAGTCCAAGTCCTAAATATTATTATTACCAAAAAATATTCATATTTATGTAACCATTACTAATAAACCATTTTTCAAACTCCGCATATCTGATAAATGAGAGAACAAATGAGCTAGTGGTGACTCTAATATTTATGTACTAGATTGAATAATCGCATGTTTGTTGGTTTAGATTAGGTCAGCGTAAATGATCAAACAAAAACAGGTGCTTATCTTTTACCAAGAGAACTGGTTGTTTAAAACGATGCATTTCTATGACATCATTTGAATTCCACCTACTCCCATCATCATCAACCAAAAAAATGCTGACTGTGTAATGATGATGGAGGATTTGGAGCACATATTCGCCATCCGACTTGCTGGGTCCAACATGTCGGAAAATAGAGTGAGAGAAGACGATCGAATCTATGTTGTCACGATAATAATTAATTACTTCATAATAATTATTAGCCTGACTTAGTAAACCTTCACCTGGCCGCTTACTTTAATTGTTGAATCGCCGTATTTTGGATTTTTTCGATTGGCAACATTATTGTTAAACTTCCGGCGGTACTTTTTGGATTCGCATCGTACAGGAAGCCGGTGCAAATTCGACTAGTCACTTTAGTGATAGTTCTGGATTTAAAAATGGGTTAATCCCTTTGTTACAAATTGTTTGTTTAAACGATTTTAATCGCGATGCACATCGATGCACTTTTTGCGATCGCTCCTTTCTGATGTGATCGGAACGCTGTTTTCTAATGTGTTTGGACGCCGCCATTGTGACCGATATTTGTCCGCGGCATAACGATGTTGTAAATTACCTATATAATCGCGACCGGCATATTGAAGAGCGTCGCGAGGGAGAGTTCTTATGACCTGGTACGGTCACTGCTGCTCATATTTGTGACGGATGGTTACTTGGCGTTCATTTCCTGATGAGGCATGTGCTCAGAATGAGCACTACGTTCTAGTTTTTTGACGATAAATACATTATTTACCCTCGTTTAGCTGGAATCTGATCTTCTGATCAGTGGCGCCCAAAATTTTATGTTTAATTTGTATTGTGTCTATTGACCTTAACTTTTAGAATTTTTTTAATTAGCTACATTTCTTTTAAAATTAAGAGAGTATTCTATACTGCAGACTTTCGTCTTTGTCTTTACAACTACAATTTATATTATAACACACGATTCGTCACATCTCGCTAATATTATGTATATTATTATTATCTGCCTTAGAATTAAGTCAGTGTACTTCCTCAAGTTCTTTGGAATTGTATTATTTATGTTTTTGTTTAGAGGCTTCCAGGCTCCCTTTGCTTTTCCAAGAAATTTGAGGAAAGCCATTCTTAAATTTCGTGTATGCGAAAATCTGAGCAACTTTCCAATACACGAAGTTTGTTATTATTATTGGTGTTTGTATTGGTATTTCTTAGATTTAAGTTCTAGTCTTAAAAAATAAATAAATTAATTAAGGTTATTTTTATGCATAAATTCAGAAGAAAGTAATGCTTCGGCATACTTCTTATTAAGAATTTTCAAAATGGAAATTTGAACTCTACCCCATCATGGGAGAGCTTATTATATGTAAACATTTTAGTTTTAAGTATATTCCTTGGAATTGTGACTTACTGCTAATACCAGTGTTTTACTTTGCAAGTGTATTCCTAGGGTCAATCAAATGATTTTGATTGTACTCATCCTTAATAGTGTCGTCTATCTTTAAGATAAGATCGATCACCAAAAAACATGATAAGTATTGCTTGTTTATTTACAACAATATTTCCCCGAGCAGTGTAAATTGTAAATAATTTTTTATTATTCTTTTTGCATTGGTTCAAGTTTACTTTTGTTGGTTCACTATGTTATAGCTAGGTATTTTGATAATTTTGTAATTCCTAAGCTTTAAGCCTAACATTCTAGACTCTGTTTTGCTTTTCTTTGTGTTCCTAACGATAACCTTTATCACCACCTTTGTAGACAGGTTTGTTTTCTATTTTTGAATATCCTGATCTAATTTTTTTGGAAAATAGGTTTTTTGTATATGTAAACCCTACTTTAACCACTTTGATAGATAGGTTTTTTCTTTCGTAATTGTAAATCCTAATCTGAAAAAATAACTTTGATAGATAGGTAATTGATGTGCAATCCCTATTCTAACCACATACACTTTTAGTAGACAGTTTTTATAACTCGTTCTAACTAAGTCAATAATACATAGGTATTATATATATATTTCGATGCGACCTGTTGGACCTAGGTAGATAGAATAGTTACCTTTTCGCTATTAATAAATAGCCTAAATTCAGTGAAGTGAGGGATGGTTGACCACCCTTGAAGTGAAGCCTAATAATGGCAAAGTGTCCTACTAAAGGAGAAGTGATGCCTTAAGCATAACAATTTTTTTTTCCCTTTAATTTTCTCCTTTTCTTATGTTGTTCCTCTTGTTAAGATGACCCGAGAATGGAAGGTTTTGAGCGACAGCTAATTTCATCAACACCTAGTATCATCAATGCTGAGGGTGCTTGTGGACCGCCTATTCTCGTACCATTTTATTGTTGTTATTGTTTTCTAATTTGTCTAGATTTAATTGACTTAGTTTTAAGATTGTGTCTTTAGTTACTAAGTATTAATTTTAATTGTTTTTAAGTACCTGTTGGACCTACCTTTAGTTAGTTTCTTCGGTTTTGCGGGCGCAGTTTTCATGTTTGTGGGCAAACATTTTCGCGGGAAGGGGGGAATTGTCACGATAATAATTAATTACTTCATAATAATTATTAGCCTGACTTAGTAAACCTTCACCTGGCCGCTTACTTTAATTGTTGAATCGCCGTATTTTGGATTTTTTCGATTGGCAACATTATTGTTAAACTTCCGGCGGTACTTTTTGGATTCGCATCGTACAGGAAGCCGGTGCAAATTCGACTAGTCACTTTAGTGATAGTTCTGGATTTAAAAATGGGTTAATCCCTTTGTTACAAATTGTTTGTTTAAAACGATTTTAATCGCGATGCACATCGATGCACTTTTTGCGATCGCTCCTTTCTGATGTGATCGGAACGCTGTTTTCTAATGTGTTTGGACGCCGCCATTGTGACCGATATTTGTCCGCGGCATAACGATGTTGTAAATTACCTATATAATCGCGACCGGCATATTGAAGAGCGTCGCGAGGGAGAGTTCTTATGACCTGGTACGGTCACTGCTGCTCATATTTGTGACGGATGGTTACTTGGCGTTCATTTCCTGATGAGGCGTGCTGACGGAAATCGTGGTTATCCGAGGGGTTCAACCAGAGCACTGGTGCTGATCTTGGACCCTACTCCCAGGCGGGGAGTCTTCAAACTCTGGCCTTCCTGGGGAGTCTTTCCTGGTTCCCATCCTGGAGATTGCGTGAGAATATGGCCCGCGGTTCATCAACGCGCTATCTTCAAGTAAATTAAGAGTTCGCGTCATTGTAGAAGTATTTAGATAAAGATCCATGGTCCGCAGGTACGACATTTCTTTCTGTTTAATTATGTTCCTGTTAAATTGTCAGAATCTGTTATGTTTTTGGGGATGTGATACCCGGCCCCTCAAAAGGGCAACATTGTTATGTTCTTTATAAAAATATACTGGGATTTAGTTGTTTTGGAAATGAACACTTTTATTGCTTAAACCAATGAAACCTCACAAGTTGGAACCTGTATTCGTTTATTCCCACAATCCTGAAGAGAATCTCTCACTCTACCATTAAATAGAATAATCAGAAGGTCCATACTGATGATTACTGTTACAATGTATATAAAAAATCAAAATATTCTTGTTTCTGTCTATGTATATGAGAGTCTGCGAGTATATGAGATGTATGTGTAATGCTATAGGTACTTAGCATAGGAATTGTTTGAAACTTTCAAAACACGTTCTTTAAACCCCCGCGAAGGTTTCTGAATTATTACAACCACATATATCTGAAAAGCTTTTTAATCATTACAAAAAACAAAAAACAAAACAAAAACAAATTACAAAAATTCTTGCAAAACTATCAAAAATGTCAAAATTTGAGAATGACATTTTATTAATTGTCAATTTTCGAAACTCTTTAAATTAATAGATTTATTTGAAGTATACTTGAATCGAATCAAGAATTAAAGATATTTTAAATAGGTACTTATGTTAGGTACCAAATTTGATTGATTGTTCTTTTAATATACATAAATGAATATTTGTGATATACGAAAAATGAAAATTTTAATAAAAAAAATATAATAGGTGGCACGCGAGCTGTTTGAAAACTGAATGTACTGGGACTGAATATATGGAACATGGGAGGGGGGTTGGTGGGACGGGGGAGCGGGAGAAAGGAGTGAAAAGGCGAAGATGGTGGAAGGGGAATGCGGGAGGGGAACGGGAACGCACGGGAAAGGACATGCAGGAAGAAACATTTTATTTTTTTGAATATGGTATTGTAACGCATGCCGGGAACCAGTTATTAATATAATTTCATTGTTAGTTCATAGCTTTTCTGCTCAGGGTTTGAATGTTCATTTTCAATTGAAACGGCTACAAATTGGGTTGCTCAGCGAAGCAAAAATGAGTGAGATGTGTAAATTATAACACACTTGTAAAAGTGTCCAACTAAAAAGTGTAACCGAATATTCGGTCTTGGAAACAAGCCCGAACTTTTGTTTATCCGATGATTCTCAGTAAAGTTTTTTTACTCAGCCAGAAATTTGCGCGACGTTTTAAAAAGGACTAGGAATTCGTAAGCAGAATTAATTTTTGGGGAGTAAATAGTGATATTACAATGATTGCCTGTTTAGTATACAGGGTATTGTTCTTCTTCTTATGCTTTGTCCGTTCAACGGACGTTGGCTATCATGTTGGCTATGCGGACTTTGTTTACTGCGGTCCGGAACAGCTCTACACTAGACGGCCAAACCACTGTCTCAGGTTTTTAAACCATGAGGTTCTCCTTCTTCCAGGGCTCCGTCATCCGGCAATCTTTCCCTGCATTATGAGTTGCAAGATCTCATACTTCTCTGGATATCTCATCACATGTCCAAGATATTGAAGTTTTCAGAATTTTATAGTTTTAATAACTTATTTTTCATTATTATTTTTAATTGTTAAACTTGTCAAATATTAATTATTTTTTTTAATTGTTAAAATAACGTTTAAGACAAGATTTTTATACATAGCACAAAGGGTAACAATTATTATAAGCAATAATTATCAGCCTGAAACACTCATCCACATTGAAAAATCTTCCGATAAAAAATACATGACGCCAGCGGTACATGAACCCGTGCCCTTCTGATTGCCGGTCAGCTGCTTTCCCAATTGAGCGATGGCGGCTTATCTTATACCCGCCAAATGATTCAATATATACTAGCGTTTCATTCAACAATTACTGCTTATTATATTTTTTCCACCTCAAATCTTGTCTTAAACGTTAGTTTAACAATTAAAAATAATAATTAATATTTGACAAGTTTAAGTGTTTCCCCAATAAATGAAGACATAATTTGTCTCGACGCCACCTGGCGACGGATTTAACACTAACAGTGTCTCTCTCGCAAAAATAAAGTTGGTTGTTTTCAGGTGGAAAAATATAATAAGCAGTAATTGTTGAATGAAACACTAGTATATGTATATTGAATCATTTGGCGGGTATAAGATAAGCCGCCATAGCTCAATTGGGAGAGCAGCTGACCGGCAATCAGAAGGGCACGGGTTCATGTCCCGTTGGCGTCATGTATTTTTTTTCGGAAGATTTTTCAATGTGGATGAGTGTTTCAGGCTGATAATTATTGCTTTTAATAATTGTTAACTTATTTTTCTTTATTCATCCGAACATCTTCATTCGTAACCCTGTCCATCCAGCTTATTTTAAGTATTCTTCTGTAGATCCACATCTCGAATGCCTCAAGTCGCTTAATTAGTTCTTCAGTAAACGTCCATGCTTCAATTCCATAAAATAATAACGAAAACACGTAACATCTGACCATCCGCATTCGTAATCCAAGGTTGGGATCATGACTGCAGAACATCTTTTTCATGCGGATAAAGGTTGCACGAGCTTGTTCAATGCGGCATTTGATTTCAACCGAAGGATCCCATCTATCATTTACATTACAGCCCAAGTATACAATACTCTGAACCTTCTCTAGTTTCGTTCGAGCAATTTTAAGATTTTACAGTGTATACTGATAGATTGATGTATTTGACCTCCCCGTTACGCGCAAATTGGTATGTTCCCCTTTTCCTGATGGGCTGGTCTATCAATTTGGATTCCTATGGGGCGATATAGATCCTAGAGTTTTCACAGACCTCGAATGAGTTGTCATATAAAAAATAAATTTGAACCATCCTTACACCGATGATGTCATAAATAGAATAAAATGAAACAGCACAGGTACTGACATGAAATTATGTCATTTCCTATGGTAGCGTCGCATGCGCGACGGCAAAAGCCGCTCTAATTAAGTATTTTATGTTAAACTTTTTTTCCGCGCATAGTAATGAGTGTAATTTAATAGAGAAAATGACATGGAACTTTCCACATGTTTTTACATTTAAAGTGGAAAGCACTCGTAATAGGTTTGCTGGATTATTTTATAACCTAACAAATACCGACTTTTAAAACTGTATTGTCGCGGGACCTATAAATATCTACTAATATCCATTATGAGAACAGCATATTTTGGCATGATTTAAGATTTTCACGGCCAAAAGTATGATCGTGATCAATTTTAGGGTTAACTGAAACAAAACAATAGCTTTGTTTTGTAACCGCGATTTATTTATTTAATTTTTTGAAGTGAAATTTCCTTAGACCGTTAGAGTGATTTGAAATTCGGATGAAACGGAAATGACGCACTACGGCACCTACGAAGCATCAAACTGCGCTCAAGGCTCCTTTTTTTTACATGAGCTCCACACAGGAGGCCCTGAGGAAAATAATTTCCCTGAGGGCCTATGTCAACTTTGGGGATGCTGTGTGGAGGGTTTTTTAGGGAAAGGAAGGAGAGGAGGGTTCTGGGAATGAAAAGGGTTTAAGGGGTGGGTAATAATCTGGGGTTCAGTATGTCCTGGTCATCAGACCTAAACACACCTCATCCCACGAACCCGGGCACCCCTGCTAAATCACCAAACGTAGCGAACCACTTGGGGTGACCTACGGCAGAGGTGTTGGTTATCCAATAAAGGTTCCCCACCCATTCCTGCCTCCCAAATTGGTTGAGATATAAAACGGAGAAACGACGCTTTGTTTTTTACGGGTCATCGGAATATAATGCTTAGATTCGCGCCTCGTCCCATAGCGCAGCGGTATAGTGCGTCGCAAATCTCAGTGGCCAGAGAAATTCAATGGAGAAATCCAGCATTTTTGTTTTCGTTAATCAATATCCAATCTTCAAACCACTTTAAAATAAACAGGCAAAAACAAAAGCTACTTCTAGCGACTTTCTAGTTTTATTTCTATCGCGTGTGAATTACACACTCTAGTTTTTTTCATACCTACCGGTTTTGCTATCTTCAGGGTATAAAATTAAACTCATCAAAAATAGATATGATTTTAGATTTTCACGGCCAAAACTATTTTTGTTATTTGTTTATATTTTTTTGTTATTTATTTATTTGTTATTTGTTATTTGCAAACAAAAATCGGAGCGGCACTCACAAAGCTCACCGATGCACCGGAGCGTAACGGTTACCCGGCAAGGCAGACAAGGCAAATAATAAGAGCCGAATCTACACCAAACGAAGACAGAATTGAACAAGAGTCTAAAGGCTGTGCTTTCCCACCTTATGTTCACAATGTGACAGACAGAATTGCCAGACTGTTGAGGAAAGAAAGCATCAAGACTGTCTTCGGAACCACGACCAAAATACAAGACCTACTGAGGTCTGCAAAGACCAAGTTTCCTCTGGAAACAGATGGAGTATATAAACTCAGCTGTTCCGGATGTGATAAGTTCTATGTGGGCCAAACTTGGCCACCCTGACAAATCGGCAATCGCCGAGCATTTAATTGAAACCGGCCATTACTTTGGATTTGTTCCTGAAGTCCTGGGAAGACCCGAAACTTATAGAGCACGCCTAATTACAGAGGCAATTGAAATTCATAAAAATCCTATTAACATTAATAGAGACAACGGAGCTCAATAGCTCAATAGTTCTTGGTATCCGGTAATTGACGGCTACACCAAAGCTAAATGCAGAAAATCATCTTCAAGTATACTGTAATGCCAGCTCGCAGTGGAATGGAGCTGGCAACATGGTATTGCTTCGAAGTACCTAAGCACACATTCCACCACTAACATTTACACATCTGCCCTGATGATGGACACTGTAACGCTGTCCGAAACGTTGGCTAAAGGAGGAGGTAGCGCAACACTGCATAGCACCCCAAAAACAAATAACAATATTCAAAAATACATTGTATGCATACAGAAAGAGACAAACAGAATTGGCTGGGTTGGAAGTCCACCATCACGACACAAGCAACATTTTCCGCTTTTTGTGATCGTAGTTGGAGACTTTCAAATATTTTCAGGTTATTCGTAACCCGAGAATGTTTGCCTTTCTTTAAAAAAAAAATAATAATGTAAAGGAACAGTAAAAAAGTGAAATTAAAATTTTACTTAGTAATAGAGAGAAATAGACGGATGATATCTAATGAGTAACCATATTAAAACTACAGGGTAGATTGCAAACGAAGTAAACTGTCCGATAAAGAATCGAAGCTAACAGTTCACAATGGAGTGCTGGTACCTACCCTGATGTATGTCAGTGAGGCGTGGAACTGACAGAAGAAGGATGAAAGTAGACTGAATGCTCTAGAAATGAGATCCCTTAGGTTTATGCGTGGTAAAACCATTTATGGTCTTGATGTGATAAATGTGGAGATTCGCAATGAATGCAAGGATGATGTAAGCGTAATGAGTAAGATTATGAAAAAGAAGCTCAGATGGTTTGGGCATGCAGAGCAAATGAACACAGAGAGGAGTATAAGGAGAATATGTAACGCAAATGTGAATGGTAGAAGAAGTCGGAGATGCACGAGGAAGACATGGCACGATGGTGAATCAGATACTTGAGTCGGGCAATGTCAAGAGTCAGAATAATAGAAGAGTATATATGAGACGATGTATGAATGTGCATGAAGTAAGAAGTGTGTGCATAGACCGAGTTGTTTGGCGGTCCGTCCTATCTGACTACCCCTGTGGGGAAACGTCTTCATGGTTAGTGTGGTGTTTGACCAACACTTCTCCAACTCACCTTGGAAGGAGATGTCTTAAATGAGAAGAATAAAGTTCTTTACGTATAAATCTGGGTTTATTAATACTTCGCGTATACAAGTGTTGACTACGATAGTAGACCTATCTAGGAACTGGCTAATGGTATCTGGATCTAGTGATCTCCTGAAAACTGATTCTGTGCCCTTGAACCCTCTGTTGCCCAAAGCCTGAACTAAGCTACCTGCCATCTAGCGGACTTTTGGGACAGTTCTTAGAACTGCCATCTATGTGACTAAGCAGGAAGCTTTTAGATACACTACAGTTAGTTAGTTAGTTGTTATGTCATGTTCCGACGTTTCGAACAGCGTAACAATGTCCAGTGCGCATCATCAGGCCGGTGTATAGATTGAGTCTGAAGCACGTGTGACTGTAATTAGAAGTATTGTTTTTTGTTTCAAGTGCAAATATCCACTTAGGGCCAGTATTTCGATATAATAATAATTTAGTTAATAAGGTTTTCGGCGTTTAGTTTTGGTGTAGCCGTCAAGTACTTGATACCAAGAACGTCGTAAATGTTATCTACAGAAGGATGATCACGATAATATTTTTTTAGCTCAAAAAATCTCAAATCATTAATTAAATGTTTTAAATAAGTGAGTTAGTTTTGCAACAAAATTAATCTATCCTAACCAATAAAGAATTGTCAATAATAATTTACGTAAGTTGACTGAGTGTAGCGAAGTCCTTTTTTAACTCAACGGTTTAGCATTTTGTCCTTCTGTAAATTTGTTTGTACCTTCCGTTTCTGTTTAAAGATGGTAGCCGTTTTAACCCCTCCGAATTTTCGCGAATATGCACTTGAGATGTCTCAAACAAAATGACATTGTACGAAAACTTTGTGTTATTACCGCTTCACAATTAAAGCTCTATAAATGTAACATTTATGTACGTAGCCGAATAGTAAAAACTGTTTTAGAAAGGTTAAAACCTAAGATTTCGAATTATTATATTTCAAATAAATATTACGATTTGTAAATATTAAAATTTAGCATGCAAACATTAAAAATAGGTAAAAATGACTCACGTGATGTTTTTTATGTGAAAACGGTACTAAAATCACAGATTATGTAAACAACAATACTTATTCTATTGTATATATGTGTAGTAAACACTTTTGTCACCTCACTTTTTTTATCATTTCATATAAAAATATTTAATAAAAATTAAAAATGTCGAGCACTGAGCCTGTAGTAAATTTGGGCGGGAAAATATTTTTATCAACTACGCGACTGACAGCTGATTCCTGTTATGTATTTCTTGATAGAAATGTACAGCTTGATCTACTATCGACCTTTGACTTTTTGGTTTAGGGATGTAACTAAACAATAACGGAGTTAGAACGATTTCTATGGAAACACACGCGCTGACGTATAAACACGCTTATTGTACTTGACTGCTGTCCTATTTCTAACGCTTATATCTGCTTAATTGTTTTTTTAAATTTTAATATTATATTTTTCAAATGATAAATCGTCATGCTATTTGGACGCGAGGTCTACTAAATGTTCACATAACCACTAGTAATTTTAAGGTTTTTACTTATTTCCTTATTCCCCTGAACCGTTCAGCACGCTACCCGGTTAATGATTGCACAGAAGGTTTATATGTAAACGGTGTGACATTGGCCTTTACGGGACCCCTTGTGTGTACATACATTCTGTAATTCATACAGCCTTTTACAACATTAGACGTATGAGAGTGGAATGGTTTTTGAGGTGAAACTTCTATAGCACGGCTGTGATTTGAATAATGATGTCACTTTTAAAGGCTCCTATTGGTTGAGATATGAAACGGAAATTACGCGAGGTCTGCGCTCATTGGTCGCTTTGATTATGATTATGACCTCACTTTCCAAGTATTGGTTGAGATTGTTTTGGTAAAGTTTTGCTGCTACCGCGTCTAAACTGCACTCGATTTTTTTTTATATTACCTCCACACAGGAGGTCCTGAGGAATATAATACCCCTCACGGCCTATGTCATCTTTGGGGATGCTGTGTCGAGGGTCTTTTTAGGGAAAAGAAGGAGAGGAAGTCGTAGGAAGGAAAAAGGTATGAGGGGTGGGTAAGAATCTGGCGGTCAGTGTGTCCAGGAGACACGAACGTATGAATCAATCCACCCAAGGCGGGTAAGGCGATGTTCCGAAAGGAGAGATCTACAGGTTTTTCTCAATTAGTCTCTCCCGATCTGGCCTGCCACGCAATTGGTGGGCAGACGCATCCACCGCCAAGATCCGGACTAACTCCACCCCATGAACCCGGCGAACTCAGCGAACCACTGGGGGTGACCTATGGCAGAGGTGTTTGTAATCCAATAACTGGTTATGGCGGTACCCATACCCACCTCCCAAATTGATGGAGGGGTGGATGGAGGAGTAGGCGAACTAGTTACCATTTGTACAAGATCATTTATCGGAAAGTGGGGAGAAGTTGAATCGGCGGCAATGGGAAACAGAATGCATTCTCTATTAGTTCGGCACCCGTTGCTGGAGTAGAAGGTCCGTATTCGCTATTGGTGTACCAGTGGCCAAGAAGATGTAATTGCGACGCGAAATTGCTGCGTTGTTTGCTAACCACAGGTTTATTAAAGTTACAAGCATTCTAAGCGTTCTAATTTCCCTGTTATTTAAAAATATTTTTAGACATGTCAGGGTCAAACAAAAAGCAGCTTCGTTATTATAATTCAATAGTCAAATTAATTCCTCAGAAGGTATTGCAAGATATAAAGTTGACAGCTCGGTGGTATTTTTAATTTTCCGCATCAGAATTCGAATAAATAAATAAGTGTTTATTCCAGTATGTGGGGAGGAGAGTGCAATCCCACACATTCCGTAAGGGTAATATACACATACATGTACAAAGTATTTGAAAGGAAAAAAAGAAAAAGAAGGTGGATATGAATGTACACGAAACAAAAAAAGATAATAAGCTAATAGTAGTAAAAGGAAAACAAAGGAAATAATAATATTAAGCTTTCAGGATTCTGTGAGCACGTAAGGAGCCAGTATTTTTCTCCAGTGTGCATCATACTGGATGATGGACTGAGGCGGGCTTCCATGACGAGGATGTTTCCAGAGCTGGTTATCCTTTCCCTAATTCCTGCCACCCTGGATCTAATAAGGGCTACAAAGCCAGGAACTCGCCCCTCCGTGAACATCCGGGAAGCGCTGCAATATCTGGGGAGACCAAACATTATGCGGGAAACGTTGGCTAAAGAAGGAGGTAGCGCAACACGGCATAACACCCCAAAAACAAATAACGAAAATGCTTTTGGCCGTGAAAATCTTAAAACTTATCTGATCTTAGATGTTCTTTAATTCTTATGTTTATGTTCCGGGCCGTTTTTCCGATATAAAATGCAGAACAATCATTACAATTTAGTTCATATACGCCAGAGTGGCTAAATTTATCGTCAATATCTTTAGTGTTAATAAGTTATTATTAGTGTAAAAGGCGGGTTTTATAATAATATGTATTTTATAATAAGCCCTGATGAAGCTCGAGATGAGCGAAACCTGGTTGGCTGTTAAATATAAATTCTAATAAAAAGTGGTGCTTTACAAAGTGTGTTTTTAATTTAATATAATATTTTTATTGATTACAAGTGCTTTATATAGGTAAAATTGATGGTTTTAAAACAAACTGATGCCCAAATTGCAAAGCGGACCTTCATCCGAAAATAAAATACGTTAGAAATATTAATTTCTCACCTGATATTTTGTCAGTATTTTGACAAATTTTTGAGAAACATCAAAACACGTAACAAATTTCACAAATTCAACTAAAATTCACTAGATCACAGATCACAACAAATTTTGTATTTTTTTAATATGCAAATATACTTTTAGGTAATTAAAAACGTTTCAGTACAAATGCTACACGGTCACTTAACTAATATTTCCTAATTTCATATTATTTTACGGTGTACTATAAAATACATTTTTAATAACTTGTTTTCGAAGCCTTCGCAAAAAAGTCCAAAAGGCGAAATAGCTGTCATCCTCCAAAAGTAATATCTCTATACAAGATAAAAGTCAAGTATGCCTTTTTTAAAGATTAAAATTGAAAAATTTTGCAAAAAACTAAATACAATATTTTTTACGTTTCACCAAATATTCAGTTATAAATGCGGAATTATTTCAGCCCCTGCAGCCTTCAACTTGTTTTTCGAAGCCTTCACAAAATAGTCCAAGAGGCGAAATAGCTGTCACCCTACAAAAAGAATATCTCTCTGTAAAATAAAATAACCAAATATGCCTTTTTTTAATGTTCAAAATTGAAACATTTTCAAAAATTCTAAATACAATATTTTAAGGTTTTTATCAATATTTTTGTAGGCTCAGTTAGTTCGCTAAATGTTACAGTGAAACGTCTTTTAAAATGTTTGTTTAAATTGCGTGCAATCACTACGCGAACTTGGCTCGCGCGCTTTCAGAACAGAACTGAAATCTATTAAGTTATAAATGTAGCAATTCTTTCTGGCCTGCAGAATTCCCAACCCCCTTAACACCCCCATTTCCACCCAACCAACCGATGTACCTGTCACCCACCTGCCGCAACTCACCCCTGGTTACGCCCGATACATGTCATTATGAATTTGAAAAGGCTTTGTTAAAAAAATAAAGCTCTTTATTTTTCTGATATGTTTTTTTATATGCTCATTCACTTCAATGTTGTGTAGGTAATGTCCTTCTTGGACTAAAATGGGAAATTTCTAGCTGCTGTTTGAAAATATATTGCTTCTAACGACAATTTAATTATTATTGTATATTTTTTGTTTGGAAGTTTAAATGTGTGTACGTGTATATCATTGAGATTATATTTGAATCATGATAAAAGAAAAGTTTTATTTATTAATTCTAATGGTGGGACTAAAATAGACCACTGAAGAAATAAACAGATAGACCACTGAAGCAATAAACAGATAGACCACTGAAGAAATAAACAGATAGACCACTGAAGCAATAAACAGATAGACCACTGAAGCAATAAACAGATAGACCACTGAAGCAATAAACAGATAGACCACTGAAGCAATAAACAGATAGACCACTGAAGCGTTTTGTGGGCGTTTCTCTACACCCGTTATTTTGTATTTTTTCTTGATTTTCATTTATCAAATCACAATTCACTTACACCGTGTGAAAATCAATAAATGGTACAATTAATGTAACTTAATAATAATTACTAACTAACTAACCATCACGCCGTTTCCCGCAGGGGTGGGCAGAGAGGTTGGACCACCAAACAACTCGGTCTGTCACATTCATACATCGTCTCATTCATACTCTTCTATTATTCTGACTCTTGACATGGCCTGTCTCAAGTATTTGATTCACTTGATCGTGCCATGTCTTCCTCGGGCGTCCCCGACTTCTTCTACCATTCACACTTGCGTCATATATTCTTCTTACACTACTTTCTTCATTCATTTGCTCTACATGCCCAAACCATCTGAGGGTCCCTTTCTTAATCTTATTCATTACGCTTACATCAGCCTTGCAATTCTTTGCGGATGTCCACATTTCTCGCACGAGCATACATGGTTTTATTACCGCTCCGCAGGTTTTTATTGGTAGTCCCTGCGGGCGGCTTTTGGCGCGGCTTCACACTGTTAGTGTTGGTGACCATTTTACAGATCCAATATGAACTGATGCCAAAAACAGTCCATTCCTCGAATCTGTAGCTAGTCACCAGGACAAAGTAACCGAGACAGATCAATGACGTCATATGTAATATATAGCCACTTGATACAACATGTATTACCGTCAATCTTTTCATATCCGGAGAGATACCATATATTCACAAATTCGTAGCAGTTATACCAAGAGGGGAGACGTCCCCGTCCGATATGCTGACAGAAGTAGCGACATCTTGCGTCAAATTCTTAAATTCGAAACCGAATTATAACACTAGCTTTGTGTGAAATTCCACATACACGGATGTTATTTGTGGCGCGGCGCGTATGGCGTGGCGTCTGACATGCACTCGTAGCTGGGCCATGCAGACGCTACGGTATTAATAACGTTCGATTATTGTTATCTTTCCAATCTAACGTTGTTTTTATCTTTCTAATCACACTTCTTGATATTGTCCGTTCAGTGGATTAGATTGATTTTGAAGTTTTTCATCATTCAATTATATTAATCTATCAATCAACTGCCGAGAGTGACTCATCGAACAACAAGAAGCTATTCTAATTTTTTCCTGTCCTTTACCTATCTGAAGTTTACTATCAATAGGGAATTCTTCACCAACAATTCTACCGAGCTCTACGCGGTCACTTAGATCTTAGACCACGAAGCTGCGAAGTAGTCATTGGTCAATCGATGATTTTATTGATCGATCATTGCTGAAGTGATTGGGTCAAAGTACCCGATCTCTAATCGGATAATTTTAAACATAGTAAAAAACGCCATGAATAGGAAAGATGCGCCGTTGACCTGTTACTTTGATCATAGATTTATAAATTGTGTTGACTTGGCATCTGGAGTCCCGTTTTCACGACACAGATATAGAGATAGTTTTATAGGTAAATCTGAAATGCACTGTTTTTACAATTTATTAAACTCAAAATACACAAACCTATTCAACACCTCAACTGTGCATTCTTAATAAATAAACTTAAATCGCATCCCCCAGAAAATAGATTACTTAACTTTTCTGTTTAAAATTATTAACTTTTTAAACCGTTGTGAACTCCTGCATCTCATCGAATTCAAGGTACCTAATCGAACAACAAGGCAAAATATATTATTCTACAACAATAATTCTTGAACCAACTACCACATACAGACACCTGTTTCTAGCCTTCACACTTGAAAACAAATGCACCTCAAATATCGTCATACTTACGCGAATTTACCATTATTTTAGAAATACCTGAATAATATTTCAATTAACTATATTTTGATATCTAAGGATCTTCGCACAGAAGCTATTGCATATATTTATATATGTCTTCTGTTTATCTACAAGGTACAAACTTATTCATTTTTCCATGTCTGTAACATGCACTTTGTCATGTACTATAATAATCGCAGGCAATCAAACCGTCACCTGTAAGTATTATATTATCATTTCTACGCCTCCTACAATTTAAAAAACTTTCTCTTTTATTGTAATACATTATTTTCATGTAAATTTACTTTTATTCCTACCATCTTTATAATGTTAATTTCTTCAAATTTATCTTTTTTTTATATATAAAAACCCTCTCTTAGTATCATACACTAATCACCTCAAAATCCATCTGGATGCTGAACATTAGCTAAATAAATAATGTAAATAATTATTAGCTCATCGATCAAATGATCGAATCTTTGACGAAAAAGCGAACAAATCGATCATTGGTGGTTCGTGATAGGGTCAAAATTATCGGGTCGCTCACGATCGACTCAGATCGTCATATTCCTCTGATATGTCTTCCATTAATATTCCTGCCACCCGACTGCATAATATAGAGTCACACTCATACATCGTCTCATACACATTCTTCTGTTATTCTGACTCATGACATGATCCGACTCCAGTATTTGATTATCTTCATGTCTTCCTTGGACCTCCCTGACTTCTTCTACCATTCGCTTTTGATCATTTTTTTCCGTGCACACCTGTCTTCGTTCATCTGCTCTACGTTTTCAAACCATATGGACGTCCCTTTCCTAATATTGTTCATTACGCTTACCTCAGCCTCGCATTAGTTTTGGACCCCGACATTTGCAATAAATACCAAGATTGAGTCTCGCAAAATAATGCCGAAATTTGAAAGTAAGAAGGATTTTGTCGGGACATATTTGAATACACTGCCTTGAGATAATTTGAATAACATTCAGACATTTTTTTAATAAATCAATCGATGTATTATAATAAAACAAATATAAAACTTTATTCCACTTAATTTTATTGACCGTAACCGGTTTCAGTTTGTTAGAGCCATCTTCAGAACCAGTCTGAACTTTTTTTATTTATTTTGTTATTGAAACAATAGATAATAATACATATAATATAATCAACATACAAGTCCTGCTAAGCCAATTGAATTGGCTTATCAACAGATTATATCTACAGATTCAACATTTTTTCATATATATCAATATCAATATAATTTTTTTTTCTACAGCAATTTTTCACCATATATTTAATCTTATTCAGAGAATTACATTGCTTTATAGTGTCAGGTAATAAATTAAATATCTTCGGTATGATGTATTCAAACGTTCTCTGTCCGTACTTTTTGTTAAATTTCGGAACTATTAACCCGTCGTTGCGCGTGAATCTAGTGCTGTATTTATGTTCTAATTTCTCTTCATGCTGCGGGGTAAATATATGCTGAATTATAATTTTGTGCCATAGTATTGTCTTAACAGGTAAAATTTTGGCACTCTGAAACAGCAGCGGTGTATCATGTCTCTGTTTGAAAATATTAGGGACGACTAATAATTTTATAATTGCGTTTTGTACAACTTGGACTTGTTTAAGATTGGTTATAGTAGTATTTCCCCATATTGTTAATCCATATCTTATAATAGATTCGGCCAGTGACATAAATTATTTAAAGAGTTTCAATTGATAGAAAAAAATTTAATGTGTACATTCTATAAGCAATTGATCTGAGTCTTTTACAGGTTTTTTTATGTTTGTCCCATTTAAAAAAAAAACAATCTACTGTAACACCAAGATACACTTATTCCGTAACTGATTCTAAGCTTTCACATTTACAATTATTTTATGGTTGCAATTAAAATTCTGAGAAATAATATTAGGATTATTTAACATGGTGAAACAGGTTACGATCAATAAAATTATGTGAAATAAAGTTTTATATTTGTTTTATTATAATGTAATTGTCCAGTTTCAAAAATAAAAATATTAAATAAACTAAAATATTAAAATAAATTAAAATATTCCATCTTCTTCGTGTTTAATTAACAATAGTTCATTTTTAATGGTTTATCTAACATTTTTTTAAGTTTTATCAATGTTGGGTTTTTCTCCACATTAAAGTCAATCCGGAGGAAGAAGATGATATCCAAATATTATTAAAAGAATTGCATGTTTTTATATATACATTTAACACCCTTTTTTCACTATTAGAAAAATCAAGACAAGAATATTTTTCCCATACAGTCGTGACCCACCCTACTATAACATGGAATTAAAGAAATATGGTGAAACGTGAAATGCTAAATCAGTCATTTATTATTATAATATAGATATTTATTTCAGACCATAATAGAAAAGGAGATTGAACGAATTTTCCGACTGGTCATTTGATGACAGATAGGGCACAACGCTGTTAATGATATTTTCTATAATATAATATCTCACAAGGCCACTGTTTATCAGTTTCACGATCTCCTGACATAAAATACTGACACAGTATTCTGTACTGATTACCCTGCTCAAAAAGAGTGTATTATAAGAGTCTAAAATAAGGTAAATCGATATTTCTATTAATTATTAAATTGATGGCATCGTACCGTTATTGGTATTCAGACTAATTCTATTCATATTTGGTAAGTGTGTTGTCAATTAACTATAATAATAGTTCACTAAGTAAATGTTTACAACTTTGTTTACCCTTCCCTTTTAGTAATTAACTTGTCAACTTTCTAGTCGAGTTTTAGCAGGGATAATTGTAAAAAATTGATAATGATTTCCCGCTAGGAGAAATTTTGACTTTGATTGGGTGTAGGTTTAGTCCTATGTGATTGCCCAATTCTGCATAGTGAGAAGTGTTATGATTTTTTATTTATTTTTTGACTAGCTGGTATGCGTCGCAACGCCATTCAAAGAAATAAATTGTTTCTCCCTGCATGTCCATTCTCATGAGTCCCCGTTCCCTTCCCGCGTCCACTTCCCCTCATGCGTTCCCCTTCCGCCTCCCTTTACCCTCCCATGTACCCTTCCCCTTACGCTTTCCCCCTCCACCTTTCCCGCCTTCCCTCTCGAACCCCCCTACCGCGATCCCCTCCCCTCTCCCGCGTTCAATACATTCAGTTGGTACATTCAGATTTTCAAACAGCTCGCGTGCCTTTTTTTATTAGTTGCTTTAGTGGCAAAATAATGGTTCACGACGAGTTCATCGTAAACGAACTCATCGAAAATCAAATCATCGAAAATCAATTCATCGAAAGCAAATTCATCGAAAACGAGTTCATCGAAAACGAATTCATCGAAAATCAATTCATCGAAAACCAATTCATCGAATGATCAATTCATCGAATCGCCAATTCTTCGAAAAAATATATTTTGTTGATATTTGAGAGAAATGCCGAGCGGACCGAGAAGTTAAAAAAGCATTGGTCAACCTAAACTAACCTAACCTAACCTAACCAAACCTAACCTAACCTAACCTAACCTAACCTAACCTAACCTAACCTAACCTAACCTAAACTAACCTAACTTAACCTATTTAACCAATTTTTAAATATTTTTTTTATCATCACTATTAATGACCTTTCTGAGTTATTTATGAGTTGGTTTCATTATGAGTTGTCTGGTCACTGTTCCTTAGATATCCCTTTTTTGCAGTATCAGACAATCGGAAATCAAAGAGATAACCTATAAATTTTACATTGTCACTACGAAACTGACAGTTGCTAAACACATTTAACTCAGTTAAACAGACCTTTTTGGGTATTTAATTTTGACAGCTCTAATATCTACAAAAAAAATGTTTTTCGATGATTGGCGATTCGATGAATTGATCATTCGATGAATTGATTTTCGATGAACTCGTTTTCGATGAATTTGCTTTCGATGAATTGATTTTCGATGAACTCGTTTTCGGTGAATTTGCTTTCGATGAATTGCTTTTCGATGAACTCGTCGGTTACCCAAAATAATATCAATATATATTGATATTGTTTTGAAATAATTATTACCTTTTCATTCTTATTTTGTAAGTGTCAGACTAAAACAACACCTATGAATTGATGTTTTTACTAAAGGGTTCCACGCGTCATTATTTCAGAGTGATTATTTTATTAGCCATACTATTTTGAGTGGTTTATTACAAATGAAGTAATCGCCCATCAATCAAACGTCACCGCTCGATGTGTGATTGGGCTAACCTGTATATGACGTTCACGCGTGTTCTCCAACTTCTAGTATTTGGACGATCTCATAATCCTATCCTACTAATATTAGGCGAAAGTTTGTATGGATGTATGTGTGTTTGTTACTGAATAGATTTTAATGAAACTTTACAATAATATAGCTCATACATCAGAATAACATATAGGCTATAGCTCAGATCTCTGGCATTATTTTTATTTAAGTTTTTATTCCAGCAGGGCTGGGAGGGTAGTGCAATCCCAGTCTGCCATATTACATAAACAACTATAAAAGAAAAAAATGTTTAAATATTAGGTAGGTACCTAATTAAAACATAAAATGGAAATAAAATTCATCACACAAATAACAAAAAATAAGCATAAAATTAAAATAAATAATAAGTAGACAGAATTAAAAATAAAAAGATATTTTGGGATCGTCCATCATGGAGGTCGCCTCATCATCTGCATCCATCGCTCATTTATTGGGAAACTGAGCCACTCGGATGCAGCCACGACAATGATATTGGTTGAAGTCCGTATCCTGCTCCAGAAGCTCGCTAGTCGGAGGCGAAGTAAGGCTGGGATTGAGTGCACCCTCCCCTCGGTGAACATCGTGGAGGCACTGCAGAACCTCGGTAGTTGCATAAGTTGCCTGTATGCATTATTTTAGCACACCCTCAGTTTGTCCCATTGCGCTGCTGGGTATTGTGTATTGTGTCCACAGTTCAGACGTGTACAGGATGAAATTTGTATAAAAAAGATTGCAGTAGGTGGCACGATTAGTAAGATATCTATAATTCTTTATTCTATTCTAATTATTAGGGGAGTTCTTCAAATAAATGCGGGAGGGGGAAGAGAAAGTTGGAGGGGGCAGGGGGGGAGGGGGTGGGGGGAGATGGAGGGAGGGGGGAGAGGGAAATCCCCCAATACCAGGCGAGCGAAACCGCGGGAAAAAGCTAGTTAATATTATAGAGGCGAAAGTTTGTATGGATGTAAGTTTGTTACTAAAAAATACTGAATGGACTTTAAAAATTCTTTCACTAATAGAAAGCTACATTTTTTGCGAGTAATATAGGCTGTTTATATTGGTAAACTCTGGCGTTATGAAATTATTTATTTTATGTGTATTGTCCGGACGAAAATCAAATCGTTGCTTTTTTTTACATTAACTCTACACAGGAGGCCCTGAGGAAAATAATTTCCCTCAGGGCCTATGTCATCTGGGATGCTGTGTGGAGGGTCTTTTTGAGGAGAGGAAGGAAAGAACATTGGTCTTGAAGAGACCCATGTCGTAGGAATTAGGAAACACAGAGGCCGGCAAATCATTCCACAGCCGAGCTGTTGAACACAAGAACGAGTCGAAGAAACGACCCGTTCTCATGTGACAAATATCAACCGTGTACAAATGTTGGGCACGCGTTTGGCGTGTTTCCCGACTATGCACCGGTGCCGACTATGCATCATCAATGATGCTAGTTCCTCGGAGCATCTTCCATTGTAATACCGGTAAAACAAGGATAGCATTCCTATGCTCTAAAGATTGCAATCCGTTCTATTAAATAGCCCGCTCGTTTCTGCACAGAGTCGAGGGTATTTTTCAGGTATTTTGGAGCTCCAGACCAGAGGTGGCTGCCAAATTCAACCGTGGAGCGCACTTGTGATTTGTACAGGGTTAGCAGTTGTATAATATTAAAGTATCTGCGGGCCCTGTATAGTACGCCCAGTTTTTGGGAGGCTAACTTTACTCTGGCTTCGATGGAGCCCCTATACCTGAGCTGGTCACTTAGCGTTACACCAAGCATATCAATGGAGGGCCTGTTCGGAAGATTGCTTCCGTTGAAAGAGACTAGATTTTCATTTCGATCCCTTTTAGACGTAATCAGACAAGATTGGGTCTTTGAAACATTAAATTCAAAGATATTATTTTTACCCCAAGAGAAAACACTCTCGAGGTAACCGTCCATTCTTTGCTTCAAAGCCCTCCGAGCCGTTGGGGTTTGTGAGCCCTTTGGGGGCTTGTCAAACAAAAAGCTATCATGAACTGTACTGTCATCCGCATAACAGTGAATTGGTGCACATGCCAAAAGGTCGTTGATGTGCAACAAAAACAAAGTCGTAACTTTAAGTAATTATTTGACGTGCGCTGTCATTTTGTTATTTGTTTAGGTTACTATGGAGATCTCTTTGATAGTTAAAATTATACTAATATTATAAATGAGAAAATGCGTGTGTTTGATTGTTACGCTTTAACAGGTGGCACGCGAGCTGTTTGAAAGCAATGAATTTGCGCAAAGGTAAAAGCGTTGTAGGTATGCATAACAGACCAAGAAGGCTTTGCACAAATCACAACTTTATGCAAAGTAACAAAATAAGCTGTGTATAGGTATATACACAGAGGGGGGCTTGACCCCTTCACCCCCTTTTCCCCCCTTTATTTTTTTTATATTGTTTTTTTATCGCTTTGGAATTACTTGACCCCGGCAGTCGATTTAATCAGTAATTATACTGAAATTATAATTTTAAAAACAATTATTCAAATTCAATTATTGTAAGCAATAATTATCAGCCTGAAACACTCATCTACATTGAAAAAATCTTCCAAGAAAAGATACATGCTGCCAACTGAACTTGAGCCCGTTTCCTTCTGATTGCCTGTCAGCTGGTGCTGTACCACTGAGCTATGTCGGCTTATCTAATACCCGCCAAATAATTCAATATATATTATTAGTCACATCACACACATATACCGGATCTGCCCTGATGATGGACACTGCAACGATGTTCGAAACATTGGCTAAAGAAGGAGGTAGCGCCACACGGCATAACACCCCAAAAAGAAATAACGAAAATATATTATTAGTGTTTCATTCAACAGTTACTGCTTATTACATTTTTTTACCTGGTTGTTTTCAGGTGAAAAAAAATAATTAAATAAAAATTAATACGTTGAATTATTTTGCGGGTAATAGATAAGCCGACTTTAGCTCAGTGGTAGAGCAACTGACCGGCAATCAGAAGGACACGGGCTCAAGTCACAAGTTGGCGGCATGTATCTTTTCTCGGAAGATTTTTTCAATGTAGGTGAGTGTCTCAGGCTGATAATTATTGCTTATAATAATTGTTACCCTTTGTGCTATGCTTGAAAATCTTGTCTTATACGTTAGTTTATCAATTAAAAATAATAATTATTCAAATTGACGTCCGGTACAGCGTTTATTGCCATTTTGTGTAGGCACGACAAAATTTATGGTGAAAAATGTTTCCGGAAACCTATGGAAACCCGCTGAGATAGCGTTTCCTGGATTTCTTGTCAGTTTGGATCAGTGTATTACAGATTAGGGTAGATAGAATAAATAAAATAGTGTAATGCTTTCTTTCCACGCTATGCCTATTGCCTACCCCATAATAATAATAATATTACGAACTATAGAAATGTGTAGGTACGTTGAAATAATTTCAGTTTGCATGTTGTTCAGTCGGTTATAATAAAAACTTGCGTGAAGGGAAGCATGACTATATCATAAACAGAGTTCAACATATCTAGGAGGAAGCTATATTAACCCTAGAAGCCTTATCTACGCCTGCGAGGCGTACACTCAATCGAAAATTCTCTAACTCTTTCTGACGGTTGAAGTTAGCGCCTCGTGCTCTTTAACCAATGCACTGGCCGACGGGAACTTGCTGATGGTAACTATGTTACTAAGGTAAGTCCTACCATTTTTTACTAATTGAGGTACAGTACGCCTGCGAGACGTATGTTTAGGCTTTGTGTAACATTCAACTCAGTTCTAATTTAGTTTAAATTCAACTAAAATTTTATTAAAAGTCTTTTTCGTTGATTACTCTTAATGTTTGCCCTGAGAATAAGTAATTATAGTGAAAAAAGTATGAAATTGTTTTAAAAACATTCACGTTTCAGTTGATTTTTTAAGTAGTTGATTTTTAGTTTGAAGATAAACGCCCTTTTTCGAGGTTTTATTGTACTAAATAACTGTCATTGTAGTTTCATTGATAGAAATGTGTTTTATGATTAGCTTATATTTTCTATGAAAAGTTTTCTATGAAAAATAGGATATAAGTAAGCTACAGGCTCTCATTTATATATGTACGCCTCTGAGACGTATGTTAAGGCTATATCTAACTCTAGAATAGATTAGGCTTTAGGGTTAAAAATTACCTGCAAACTATGTTTCTGTTTTGAATGATTCTTATTAATAAAAATGCCTACATCAAATTTTATACACATAAAGGGTTATTCTCTATATTTTGTATTTTCTTTTGTGTTAAGCCAGCGTTACCAGTCAATAAAGGCAAAAAGGCAAAATCCATCAGATATCAGAAGGTATCTGTCGTGCGTGATCGGTTGTCAAATTTCTGTAATATTCTAAAGCTTTCAATGGCTCGCCTAAGCCTCTCATGTGTTGAATGGATTAAATACCTACTTAAAAACACGAATCGAACTTAATTGATAGCGTAGCGTCTGCAAGGTTGAATTTAAGAATCCGGCTACGAACGCATGTCCGTCGCCGCGCCTTACCATCGCACCATATAAACACCCGTGTACTTGGATTTTTCGGACAAATATACCGTTGTAATTTGGTTTCTAATTCAAAAATTCGTCACAAGATGTCGCCACTTTCGTCAGCAAGACGCATAGGGACGTGCCCTTCCTAGGTATATCTCCTTCGAATTTGTGAACCTGGAGTATATCCCGGATTGAAAGATTGATTGATTGTAACACTTACTCAGTTATATCATGCGGCTGTATATTACATATGACGTCATCGCCCGTCCCGGTTACTTTTTTGAGGTGACTTACCATCACTGGTTGATAAGTTGACAGTGGATACGGATTCGAGGAACGGGCTGACTTTGGAACCAGTTCCTATTGTATTTACAAAATGATCACCACCCCTAACTGGGCGCAGTAAAAGCCAGTAAAAACAACTAATAAATAGTGAGTATTTATTAGTTGTTAAAATTACTTACACAACATATGTAAGTCATGA